>CM060848.1:21353956-22586588 GCA_030737835.1 Acorus gramineus | reverse complement strand
CTTCTTCTTCCTCAAACGAGCGCATCCCGGTCCGTAGTGATGGCGGTGATGGAGGCAACATAGAAAAGAAGAAGAACTGAAGAGGTGATGTAGAAAAGAAAAGAAATCGCCACATCCCTTTTTTCTCTTCTTCTTCCCCAAACCAGCCGAACTAAAGACCCAATTAACCGGCCAAATCAGCTGAAAAGAAGCCACAATTCGTCACCGACACCGAGATCATTCACATGGTTGTCATTTACGAAGCCACTTGTCATCTGCTATTTACATTCCCACTCACCAATCTTCTATCCACCCCGACTCTCTTCACATTGTAGTACCCAAACAGCTCATTTTCATCTTTTCGTGCGATTTGCCAACTGCCCTCGCCAATCTACCTAGACAGGAACTATAACATCAAGTTACAGAAACTGTCAATTAAGTTACAAAAACTGTACATATTAGTTACATAAATATATGTCCAAGTTACATCAAATACCATAAATATATGTCCAAGTTACAGCAATTGAGGCAGATATGATTGAATTAACACAAAAATGGTTAAACATGCATTCCAAAATTACAGAACTATTATTGAACTACATAACTACTTTATGTGATACCTGTGGTTTACCTCCTCTGCATAAGATATATGCAAATCACATTAATACAAAAAAGTAATGTCCAATAAAAAATGAATTACACAAACAACCAGTCAAAGAACTTGGCAAGTCACAGAATATAAATTATCCATTACAGAATATAAGCTATCCTTCACAGAAAAGAAACAGTTCATTTACAAGGTGAGATCATCTATGATAAATAGTTCATTTCTGTAAAGCAAACCAATGGGTATAAAAATCAATGATTAGAAAAATCAAGATAATATATATGGTGACATCTGTTATTGTGAAACCTCCCAGAATTGGAACTATCATTTCTAGAAAGGAAACAAATGATCACAAAGAAACAGTCCATTTCTGTGAGGTTTCATGGTTATTGTGATGAATGTAATATTAGTATGGAAACTATAACTCATATGTCAAAGCATTGTGTACTTCATGACATTATAAGAACCCCACATTCCTGCTTTTTTGCTTGGGCAGCCCATTTCAAATTTCACGTTCCAATCCGCAATATGAAGACGTTTGATGCTCTTGGCAAAGTACTTCTTGATCCATTTTACTCAATTAAATACATTTTTCTTGTAATGAACCGAAATACTTTTTCCCTGATGCTATTATAACAAATTTGAGTTTTTAACTCGAAACCTGACCTGATTCTACCTAACTGAGAAACTAAAAATTTTAGTTTTCTTATCACTTAATCTCTTACTTCCCAACCAAAAATTTTAGTAAGTGTTTTATATTAATTTGATTTGATGAAGTGTTTTATGTTATGTATTTTGGGATTTTTTAATGGACTTTCAAATGTTTTATATGCTGGATATTATGAAATTTATAATTATATATTTTGATATATTTAGTTTGTTTATGGTAGAATAATTTACAATTTTTTATGAATATAATATTTTTTTATTGAAACAACAATTTAATTTATGAGATAATTTTGTATTATGTTATCTATGAAACTCGATCCAAGGCCATGGATTTGACTATGACCCGAACTGCAGTCTTAACCTAATACATGAAATCTCTATTTAAGTATATACTCAATTAGATTTGCATATACCTGTGCATGGATAATGTGCATAATGTTTGAATGTCTGCATTTAATTCATTGTATGAAAATGTGTACTTCATAATATCTGTACTCCATGCTATTTAACCTTCTGGTTAAAACGTGAGTAAAATAGTTTTTTTTTTTTTGATAAATTAATTCGTCTTATGTTAGACATTTTCCATTACCATAAGAAATAACAATATATATATATATATATATATATATATATATATATAGACACACACACACACACACACACAGGGCTGATGGGGTGCGCCCGTGCGCCCCCGTCGTTGACCGTGCGATCGACGTACTCGTTTTTTTAAAAAAAAAAACGTCCACGGATCGTCGACGACTGTTTTTTTTTGTTTTTTTTTTTTAAAAAAAGTCGACCGTGCGATCGACGAGTACGTCGATCGCACGGTCGACGTTAGGGGCGCATGATGGGGTGCACCGTGCGCACGGGCGCACCCCATCGGGCCCCTATATATATATATATATATATATATATAGGGTCAATGGATTGCACGGTCCACGTTTTTTTTTAAAAAAAAAACAAAATGAAAAAAAAAAGTGGGTCGTGACCCATCTCTCGCTCTCTTGATCTCTTGAAACCCTTCTCTCTCGCTGTCTCTCATCTCTCGCTCTCTCTCTCACGGGGTCGATCGCTGTCCACAAGAAATTAATTCGTCTTATGTTAGACATTTTCTTAAAAATAATATATATATATATATATATATATATATATATATATGGGTCAATGGATCGCACGGTCCACTTTTTTTTTAAAAAAAAAAACAAAACGAAAAAAAAAGTGGGTCATGACCCATCTCTCTCTCTCTCTCTCTCTCTCTCTCTCTCTCTCGCTGTCTCTCGTTGTCCCCCATCGACGACGACCGCACAGACCACCCCTCGATGTCCCCTCCCCGTCAACGACGACCGCATGGACCACCCATTGACTGTGACCCCCGTCGACAACGACTGCACGGACCACCCCTCCACATCCTCTGCTGCGACCCCTCCACGTCCCCTCTGCAACTCCATCGACGACCACCATCCAGTCATTCCTCTCTCTCCCTCAAATAGCTTTTTTAATTTCATATTTCTGTAAGTCTGTGTGAATATTTTTGTCTAAACATGTTTGAATGTGTATGATTTTCAGCAAAATTTCATATGCTTGAATGTGTGATTGTGTAGGATTTTTGTTGAATTTCATATGGCTGAATATGTGTTTTTTCTTAACAGGGATTTCTTTGTTGAATGAATTTGTGGGTGTGGGTGTGGGTGTGTTTTTTTTTATTTTTTTTTTAATGGTTTTTCTTGATTTCCAAGGTGTAGATCTTGGAGCTTCTCTTGGGTTGAGAAGGGCACACAGTTAGAATAATATACATATTAGGATTCCTTCATCTTTTATGTTTCTATGATATCATAATAAAACTAAACAAAAATACATTAAAATGGACTGCATTAAAAAAAAAAAAAAAACATCCTTCAAACACACAAAAGCAACCTATCTCTAGAATCTACTGAAGTTGAGCATCCAAGACACCATTTTCCATATAGTTCTCTCCATCCAATAATTGGGTAGGCGGAGATTCTTCTTCCCTCTTTGATTATTCTATGATATTATAGTTGAAATATTTGGTTGATTTGTCGAAGATAGCAACCTCCCCCACATCCTGTCTTGTATCACTACCTTGTTCTACGTCTCAGTTATTCTCTGCACAGAAGGAAAAAACAATTGTGCATATTTTCATTGTGAAGTTAATTTTCATTCTATGTAGAAATGGTACCAATCAAATTCAATTGGTGAAATTCGCTATTGAATTTCAATAGGAACATGATGCGACAACCATCATCTTCTTCTAAAAACTGATGCGACAAAAGTGAATCCTACACAATCACACATTCAAGCGTATAAAATTTTGCTGAAAATCATACACATTCAAACATGTTTAGACAAAAATATTCACACAGACTTACAGAAATATGAAATTAAAAAAGCTATTTGAGGGAGAGAGAGGAATGACTGGATGGTGGTCGTCGATGGGGTTGCAGAGGGGACGTGGAGGGGTCGCAGCAGGGGATGTGGAGGGGTGGTCCGTGCAGTCGTCGTCGACGGGGGTCGCAATCGAGGGGTGGTCCATGCAATCGTCGTCGACGGGGAGAGCGATCGACCCCATGAGAGAGAGAGAGAGAGACAGCGAGAGAGATGGGTTTCGAGAGAGAGAGCGATGGGTCACGACCCACTTTTTTTTTTCATTTTGTTTTTTTTTGTTAAAAAAAATGTGGACCGTGCGATCGCACGATCCTTAAACAGGACACACGATGGGGTGCACCGTGCACACGCACCCCATCGACCCCCTATATATATATATATATATATTTTAAAAGATGAAGTTACAAAATATATGATTATCTTTGGTGAAAGAAAAATTGATAAAAACATCAACCTAGATTCAATAATAAATTATTTTTCTCTTGAAAGCATCGAATTTTCAACTCTAATAACATTTTATTATATAACTCCTTATTTCGACTATATAGTTAATGAATGTAATTTTTTTATTATCTATTTTGAATATAAACTTGTTTGATATATATAAAATATCACTTAGTACTATTTGACAAACATAGATTTAAGAGTTTTACTATAAATTTTTTTAATTCAGCCTATCCCAAATAAAAATCCTTGTTCTTCACCTGTGATTCCCCACTAAAAATACAGAAAAAAAAAAAACAAAAAAAAAAAACACTAAAACAAAATTTCATTACACCTTACACATCCAAAAACCAAAATTTATGAATCAATGATAACTTTCTCTTGGTGGGACTTAATGAAGGCCTTGAATTTGGGGAGTTAAAAGTCTTTCCAACCCAATATGTGTATTGGTTCATCAAATCCATCTGCTCATACTTCTACTAGGAAGGGCTTGAATGTCATCAATGCACCGATAATTTCTACCACGTTTAGGGCGAAGAAAACCAATTGATCACCTGCATCGCGAAGACGAATGTTACTTGGGTTATGTTTTTTTTTTTATTGAGAAAAGGTAGACTCTTGTTACCACGATTTCATTAATAAATCAAAGTTACAAGGTCTGGATTAGAGATGAGATGAATAGATAATTAAACTACTAAACCAGTAAAGAAAGCTAACAAGGAAAAGAAAGGGATGGAGTTGCCAAGAAAGCTATTACTTGGGTTATGTTTGGGAAACAGAGTTTGAAAAAAAGCTTTTCACTTAAATCAGCTTTTGAAAATAGCTTTCCAAGAAGCATACTTCTGCTGCATTCTTGAAGAGGTGTGTTTTATAACTAAAAGTTGTTTTTCACTTTCTTTAAAAACTGGGACTGCTAGGAGCATTTGGATACAAGTTTGCACTAAGTATGATTCCTGCAAAAATTCAGAATCACCAAAAGCTATTCAAACTCGTTTTCAAATGCTTAGGAAGGTCTAGGACTTCAAAATCCTTGGAATGCAAAATTTTCCATGTGCGCCAGTTTGTGAAT
The DNA here is from genome assembly GCA_030737835.1 of Acorus gramineus. Taxonomy (NCBI): domain Eukaryota; kingdom Viridiplantae; phylum Streptophyta; class Magnoliopsida; order Acorales; family Acoraceae; genus Acorus; species Acorus gramineus. The sequence goes on along the minus strand of CM060848.1, from coordinate 22,581,417 downwards.
AGTCAGTGAATAGTCAGCTGGACCAGGAGGTTCTTCAGACATGCAGTTTATAACACAATCAGGTTTTGGATGGAATGCATAGAAGTTTCTTTTTTCAGCTACATAGATTAATTGAAGAGAAAAAAAAAATATCAGAAAAAAAATTACCAGGGAGAAAGGATGCATGTTGACGCTTCTGCGCCAATGCAAACCTACAAAACATAAGCAGAAGCATTGCTCATTAAGAGGATCATATATCATGCCATGATTGTTTTGGCCCATGTAAACTTTTCCTTTAGAGCAAGTCTCATATGAATGACTAATGCTGGCATGCATGCAATAAAAAAAAAAATCTAATGCATGCATGTTGTAGGAATTTCTATCTTCGAATTCCAACAAACAAGAGAAGCTACATTCAAGCTGATGCCTAAAACATAAAACAAATATATCAAATGACATGACCATGGGATCCCTGATAGAGCCATAGGTTTGCTCCACTTAGGTCTCAAGGTGGAAACCCCCCAGGCTTACTTGACACATTGGGTTTCTGGGTGATTGTGTGCATGCAAGGCTTTGCCAACAAATGTTGGGATTCCTCATCACACAAAAAAAGAAGTGAATCTCATCCTTGAGTCATGGGTGGAAGATTTCATGGTAGATTAGAAATATGAGAAATTTTTAGGCCTAGTTTGACAAATGGATAAGATTTTGAGGATAAGTAATCTTAATTTTAGGGGATAAAAAAAATCATCAATTTCGTTTTTATTTTACATTTGTCAAGATTGGGGGGGAAAGGGAATAAATGTTATTTTCATTTCAAAATCAGGACAATTATTCGCAATTTATCCCCAATTTTTTTCTGTAACAAATGGGATAAGTTGTTATCAAATAACTATTTATCCCCCACTTATCCCCTTATCCCATTGTCAAACTGGACCTTAAGGCCTAGTTTGGTAAAGGGATAAATATTTAGGATAAGTTAGTCTAATTTATAAGGATAAAAAGACTTATCATTTTTATCCATATTTACATTTTGTTATCCCCATTTTTTTGTGTTCTTATCCTCAACTTGCATTTGGATAACATGATATAAAATATATGATAACTTCAATTTTCTTTAAAAAAAATACCAAGTCTACCCTTTCTATTAAAGGTTTTGGTTTTATGAAGTTTTTTATTCTTGTTTTTTCATGAAGAGCCGTCATAAATGTTATCTATGTTTTACAAAATGAGGTTGAAAAATGGGGATAAAGTATGTTCCTCCTTTTACGTAGAACAAAATATCCCCACTTTTTCTCTTAAAATACGGACAATTGTCCATGTTTTATCTTTTTTTTTCTTATGCTATATGAGATAACATGTGATTTAATTCAATTATTTCCTTATCCTAATCCCTTATCCCAATACCAAACCAGGCCTAAGGATCCTACAATCAAAACTATGATTAGAACATGCACTTCATTAATTTTTAACCCTAATCACATACCCTAAGCACATGATGGTCAGACAGAAGAAGAAGCAAAAAGGATATGATTCTTACACTGCACCTCCAGCAGCAGGGGCAACCGCTTTAAAAAGAGACATTCCTGTCATTGAAATGCCATTCGCAGCTCCTCGTTGGGCTTGTGACTGTTAGCATGTCATCGATAGAACATTAGTGTTGATATCCAAGAATTCTAGTATATAATTGAGTTGGTTATCTCAATAAAACTGTGATAGAAAATTTAATATGCAAGGAATGAGAGGGTCAGAAAGTTACCACAGCGCGATTTTGCAAGAGGAATAATCCAGTGATTATGACGAGCTGAAAGTTTTTAAAAAATTTGTCAGTCATTTATATAGATATTTTAAGAACTGATAATGATGACAGATATTGTACTTACTGAGAGGACATTCTTCAACAAGGATGCACAATTTATTATCACATAAAGTGCAACCCCCCTTAACTTTGCTATCAAGGTGTAAGTTGACAAAAGCAGTACAGCTAAGAGCTGGACAAATAAATATCAACAAACAGAAGTGTGTCAATTAAGTACATAAAAATGACTTAAAAGTCATCCAGACAGTAGCCAGTAGGGAATATATACCGCGGCATAACGAGAAATCTTAATGGGTCCAATATTCCTCTCGATCATTGGATACAGAGTTGCTTGAAATAATAGAAGACCAAAACCTGATAATTTGATAAATGCAGGAGTCCCATCAAGAGATCAGTGCATAATAATAATGACTTAGTAATATTGAATGTGTGTGTGTCTGTATGTGATTTACATATTGAATGTGTGTGTGTCTGTATGTGATTTACATTTTACAATCAATCTTTGTTCCATGAGTTGCAAGAATAATATTAAGGCACATTGCTTCCATACGACATTCTAATACAAATGATATGGCATAAGAAGAAACAAAGTGGTGAGAAGCATCTCAACATATATAAATATAAAAAAAATTCAAGAGACTCAGTATTCGCAAACATTGTTCCAAGTGCAATTACAATAACTCGATCCATATGACAATATTAAAGGCGATGTTTCCTAGAAGTGAGGGTCAAGCAATCATTGGTATAGCATATTCTGACTTATATTGACTTCTTTTTGCAGTACAACATTATTCAAGTGTTCAGCATGTCTCCAAGGATAAAATTCTGATTTTTTATATTTCACAATCAGGATCTATATTCTAAGAGCAAGATCATCATTTCAATGTCGAGAATATTAAGCCTAATAGAAATACATTTTCTATAGGTTGACACCCAGTATAAAATACTGTTGGAGCCTACTAAATGGTTCCTATTAAGATTCTGCTCAAGCTACTATTGTATTTCCCATACTAGAACCAAAGATAACAAATATTCATAAAGTTGACTCAAATTATGATGATTACGATGTTGGTGATTAATGGGGTTTTATTAACAGCTTAAGAAACTGCTCCCTCACAGATTCCTCAGATGTAAAATTGTCATTTATATACCTGAGACAGCAAGCACCACGCCAACATCCTGAGATGTAAAGCTCAATCCTCCAAACTTTTTCTCACTCACAGCCCATAGAGAAAATATCTGGGAAAAAAAAAAAGCAACAGCATTAAAGGGTTGTTGAACAACTATCAAATTCTTAGCACGCAAAGTTATACAAATTTTACTCCGACGGGTTAAATGAATGAGATATCTAATGGTGTTTTGGCAGTTAACTATCACACCAGGGATAAGATTAGTATACTAAAAAACACCACATCAATGAGGAACCTCACCTCAGTATATGCCATATCATGCAGGGAAAAAACAGAGTATACAATAACAGAGGACATTAGGGGCCAATTCTTCAGAAGACTCTCCTTGGGCTCTTTATCTCTGGTTTCTCCTCCATTAGTTTTGGAATCCAAATGATATACCGACTCCACGTCCTCATTTGATTTGCTTCCTTTGTCTTCATGGTGCTTGTGCAATGTTTCCTAAAGCAATAACATATGACCAGGATATCAAACCCCGACTGATCAAGCTGCCAAGCTGTGATGTAAATGAGTGAGTGAAATAAACTGAAAAAAAAAATAAAGATCTTTTTTTATACAACACAATAGTAATGTATGTTCAACAGAAACATGGTACATTCAAAGCATACAATCTCCCATCATTTTATCATTCACCCAGTCTTAAATAGCATTTAACCATACGATCTATAAATGGCAACCATTTTGAGTATCAAGCAAAACCATTTTATTAACTATGTATTCATTTTCTTTATGTAGGAAAGGGGGGATTGAATCTCATGCAGAGATGGTAGACCTAGTGGAGCACACAATAATTAAGAAATGACTGAACCTCTCACTAGCATCATTTCCCTGTGGTTTTGCGCATTGATACACAGTATTTAAATGTTAAAATTTACTAATAGGTAGAAGGTAAATGCTTATATTTTGAATAAACTCACACATACACCATTTACAAACTTTTCAGAGCACCAGAAAAAGTGACAACAAATCTAAAAGTGAGAGTACAAAGGATGGTGGTTTCTGATTCTCACCGGAAGCCAGAAAGAAGCTATAAGCACGCCGACTGCAAAGAGAGATATGACAAGGCAAGGTAAAAAATATGGAAATCTGCAACACAACAAATTTCTTGACGTTAGACTTCAGCTTGAGATTTTCAACTCCCAAAAAAATTGTAGGATTGCATACCTTGCAAAAATAGAGCCATTGGAAAATAGATTTGGATATTTCTCTGCAGGCTGACAAAATGCATTCACAACATTACAATATGTTAAATTATTATGGATGGAAAAAAAAAAAGAAGGACGTCATGAAAATAGCTAAGAATTTCAAAATCAATTATCCATAGAATTAAACTTTTTTTTAAAAAAAAGGATCACTGCATGATACATCTAATATGAGCTGCCTCGTATAAATCTGATATGGTTACTGCTTTAACATAGAATGAATCCTCAATGGTGCAATTAGTGTGCTCCTATGTAGCTCTCCGTGTCTCCAAATGTTCTTGAAATAAAATAAAACCTATAGTTGAACTATACTGATTTAGCAGCTCTCCACAAAACTTAAGCTATTATTCATTTTGTGGTTACATGAGACGGAAAGTTCTACAGCTAATAATGCAAGATTATATATGTCAACATTGGACAAGGACAAAAATCTGTTATCTCCAAAGTGTTGAGAACTTTTCTGCAGTCCAAGCCCGAACAAAATTGTTTACAGGGAATTCTGTCACTAAAATGCTCAAAGACAGTGTTTCCTAATTTTCAGAAGTCCATGAATTTGGGAGGAAAGACAGGTACCTGAGCGAGAAAACCTCCAACAGCCGGACCAATAATCAGTCCTATGCCCCATGCTGTACTAACCTAAAATAGAAACAGAAAAAAAAAAACTCATTATTTTGAATTAAGGATAAGATATTCATAATATCACTAGCAAGAAAACAATCTTACAAGTGATAATCCAATAGCATGATGTTCTTTCCGTGTAACTTCAACAGCATATGCCTGTTGGATGTGGAAACAACCGAACAGTGAATAAATAAAGGAAAACGGGAAACGCCGTCAAAGATTAGTTTTTATTATCATTTTGTGTAACAGAATACCTTTATTGGACCAAGCAAACCATTAAGAGATCCAAGAAGAAATCTCATTGAAATTGCCATCCAAAAGTTCATACTGAGTCCAAAGAGTGTGTTAAAAATAACCCTGTGAATAAGACAAGTTGAAAGTAATCAGAGAAAATTTTCAAGCAATAAAATCAATACAAAAATTACTCAGGATGAAAATTGAGAGGTTAAACAGTAAATTCAATTACTGACACTGATAAGGTGCCGATGACTATGACAGGTTTTCTTCCATATCGGTCAGCTATCATTCCCCAAATGATGGAGGTCAGAGCTCTTCCAAACATGAATGCAGATCCTTTAAGCAATAAAAAAAAAATGTCACTGATGTCACACAGCAGCAGCACATGCACTAAGTGTCTAAAGTCATGCACCAAATCCTCACCTATATAACCAGCATAGTAGCCGATGTCTTCCACTCTTTTGGCTATATGGAAGTCCCTTATCTGTGGAGTAAAAAAAGGTTGACACTATAGTTAATAAAGATCCACATGCTTTGCAAAAGTTCAACCCAATAATGAGATTTTCTATTATCTGATGCCAAAAGAAAGTTGCACGTGGGACCCAACAACCAACTAAAATGACATTAACAAAAAAAAAAAAAAAAAATTGAATTGAAATCTTCTTTAACCAATGATCTCTTTGTTACTTCTTTACATCTACAAAAAAAAGTTGCCTGAAATATCAGCTAAATTTAACTCATATGTAGGTACAAGATAACAGTAATTAAAGCTGAAATCCAAAAGGAGATTCATTCACAATAAATAACTCAATTCTCCAACAAGAAATTCCCTTCCGGATTTGATCTAGAATTTTGAAAAAAATAAAATACAGCACAAGGATACAGAATACAGAAGAAACTTACCATGAAATACAAGAACGGAAATAACGAGGAAATCGGCAACGCTGAAAATGGATACACCACAAAAAGAACAAAATGTCAGAGAGAATCTATGTGAAGCATACAACTAAAAACTGTAGGGTCAGGAATTCAAACAAACAAGGGTATGCAAGATCAGGTTACAAGCCAACCTAGATGACTTTTGGTGAAAATTTAAAAGACCCGGCAATATTACATACTTCATCCTCGTTAAAAAGTCATTATTATGAGAATATTGATTATTTATTATCATTATTATGATATAATTAGCTCCTTTTTCTGGTATTTTAGGGTTTCATTTGTGTATCTATAAATAGAGTATTTGGCTCCTTTAATACAATAAGAAGAATTCCCTTATTCTTTTATTCTAACATGGCATCCGAGCCACCCCTAAAACCCTAGATCTACAAAAAAGTTTTATTTCTTCTTCCCCGCTCTTCAATCGGGGCGGGGGAGGACTTTTGGTACCCATATTTTCTCTTTTGTTGTTTTGTTTGCTTTACACGTGAATCCTATTTGTTTTCGCACGCTCCCGCGTGCTCTCCGTGCCCTTCGCACGCTCTCCACACTTCCTCTACGTGCCTCCCACACCCGTGCAACAGAAATGACAGTGCGCCGTCGTTGTTTTCGTGCACTGTTGTTTCCATTGCGCTATCGTTCTCGTGCACCTTCGTCTCCGTGCGCCGTCATTGTTTTCGTGCACTGTCGTTTCCGTGCGCCGTCGTCTCTGTGCGCCGTCGTTGTTTTCGCGCACTGTTGTTTCCGTTGCACTATCGTCCTCGCGCACCGTCGTCTCCGTGCGTTGTTTTTGCGCACTGTCATCTCCGTGCGTCGTCGTCCTCGCGCACCGTCGTCTCCGTGCGCCGTCGTCCTTGCGCACCGTCGTCTCTGTGCGCCGTCGTTGTTTTCGCGCACTGTCATCTCCGTGCGTCATCGTCCTTGCGCACCGTCGTCTCCGTGCGCCGCCGTTGTTTTCGCGCACTGTCGTCTCCGTGCGCCGTCGTTGTTTTCGCGCACTGTCGTTTCCGTGCGCCGTCGTCCTCAAGCACCGTCATCTCCGTGCATCATCATTGTATGTGCGCACTATCTCCGATTGACTTAAAAAGAGCAGGAGCGACTCCGACTGACTCAAAGAGCGGGAGCAACTCCGACTGACTCAAGAAGAGCGGGAGCGAAGTGAAGGATTCCAAAAGACAGATGCGCCCGTCCGCGCTAATCGCTACTGGCCGCCCGTCGCTGTCGCCAGCTTCCACCACTGTCACATTTTTGTGCAAACTCTAAGGGTTCTACCCTTCAGAGTTTGAGAGAAAGAGTCATTATTATGAGAATATTGACTTTTTATTATTATTATTATGATATAATTAGTTTCCTAGTTTTCATAGTTTACTTTTCTGGTATTTTAAGGCTTTCCTTGTGTATCTATAAATAGAGTATTTGGCTCATCTAATACAATAAGAAGAATTCCCTTTTTCCTTTATTCTAACAATCCTATTTATCCACCTAGGTGTAGTTCAACTGCTTCAACAAATTAGCAACTACATGAAACAGATGCTAAACAGAATAAGTAACATATTTCAAGGGGATCTTATAAAACAGTACATGTACCCAACAAAAATAACAGAAAAGCTACTCACAACTTGACATACAAATCACAATCAATAATTTTGATATTAGTGCCAAAGAATCACACCATTGTTCCCATAATCATGTTGGACAACCCCACACATCCCTATTCATCATCAACTTAAAAAAGAACAGCCTATTCTCTTCAATCAAAACAAATCAAAAGCTAATGATTTCAAAAACAAGACAAATGTCATACAGAACAAATCAACAAAAAAAAAAAAAAAAAAAATGTCATAAAGCAAAAGTTGTTTAAACACACACAAAAACCAAAAAAAAACACCATAATATAATAAAGGTTACACAAATGGGACAACCAAACTCTACTTACCAGTGCCCAATGTCACAAGCCACACGTAGAATAGCTCTTTAAAGGGCAATCCCAGATGAGCTTCCTTCCTCTGTTCAAGCTTACAACCAGGGCACTTCTCATAATAAACCTTCCTCAACAATGCTTCTCCACTGTCCCCCATTATTAACAACTCTATCTCCCTCTCTCTCTCTCTATTCGTGAAACCCAATTACACAAATCCAACTTTAAACAAAACCCAAGACCCAAAATCCCTTCTTTTTAAAGGCAAAGCAAAATGAAGACCCCAAAATGTTGCTGTTCGGTTAAAAAAAAAAAAAAAAATCAGATTTTGTCGATCACGAAACCCAGAGACCCGTGAAGGACTTTTGAACTTGTTCTTTTAAAGCCACCACACAACTGAACGTGTTGTTCCATCTCTTCTAAATACGTCACAGCCGACGCCATGAAAGACCAAAACAATAATCAAAGATCATACATTGTGTTGGTGCAATAGAATACAAAGAGATTACCTCGAATTGACGGCCATCAAATGAGATCGGTGTTGGTATAAAAAGAGGAGAAGAAGACATTGAAAATGGGGTCCAAATCATGGGTGACCGTCCGACCATAAAAGGACAGTTTGACTGTTCCGCTTTCATTGCTTGCTCTGTTTTATTTTTAGTGCAACTGCTACGTGTATTATAATTATATATAATACAAAGCGTAATAAAGACAAATGATGGTACACAACACATTCTTGGGTATTTTTTAAAATTAATAAGATATTAGTTTAATTTATTTGTAAAATGACTGGTAAACGTGCTCCCATCTGATTCGAGAATAGAACCCGCAACGATTCAATAAATGGGTCATAATAGATTCAATATCCGTGCTTTAAATGTTCAAATAAATGAGAATATGTGTGTAATGATTAACTGATATAGAATAGTATATTGATTTCAGACTAACTGTGAAATTAAATTATTTTAAGTTATTCAATCTAAAAAAATATATGGATCAACTGTAAAATTAACTACCATCACCTCTTTAGTTATCATTTTTTTATATTTTATAAATTTTTATTAATATCTTATTTACATTTTATTTAAACAACAAAAATTTTATTTTAATTTTATATTTTTCAATTAGAATTTAAAATACAACTAAATAAAAAATCACTTTTTTATACTAAAATAATTATAAACCTTGTAATAACTTAATTATATGTCCAAATAAGTTTGGAGGCTAAATGCGTATGATATAATTATAAAATATCTATCCATCCGAATCACACACAATATATAGGAAATATTTAACCATTTAAAAAACTCATTCCATTTAACATATAAGATTATATATATATAATTTAATTATATTATAAGAAAAATAATTTAATAAATATTTATTCAAGTTAGATAGATTTAAGGAATATCTTTGATTTTGAATTATTAAAATTTTAATATAAAAAAATGAGGCATGGGTAATTTTAAAATTTTTGAGAGGGTAAAAACTAAAATGAAATCGGGGTCACTTTCTATTTTTTTAATAATAAATATACTTATGTATATAAAAAATAATGAGGCTTTACATTCAATCTATTTTACAGTCAAATTTATAGCATTATATCTCATTAACGTTAATCACATGCACTCATTGTAACGAGTTATATATACTTTGTTAAAAAAAAATTTAACACATTTTATAAATGAATTCATGCAATTCATGAGTATATATTTAAAAATATAAATACATATCATGATTTATACGTAGAATCGCGTGAGTTTTACGTCTCCGATGACATGAAATTTTGCTGTGTTATGTTAAGAAATTGGGCTAATATATCTGGGTTATATATACTCTATTTTTTTAGTTAGTGTCTCTCGTAATCATATACTCAGATGACAATCTTAGAATTTTGAAGGAGAGAATCTGTAATTAAAAAATGAAGAATTTTATTTATTTATTGAACCATAAATTGTCTTGTGTGAATGTCGTATTTGGTTTACTTTTCTTCTTTAGACAATGAATAACCTATCTTAAAATATTACAAAGACCAAATCAACAGTGATTCAAAGTAGATGTAAAAGTATTAAATGAAGATATTTATAGCAGAAAGCTGTTTTACTGAACTATATGTAATTATTTATTTTTAATATATGGGTCTTGTTATATGGATCCTAAAATTTGAGCCCATTGAGAAGTCCTAATAGGTGTCATTAATTTATTGGTTCCCTGTTTGACTTTTTTTAAAGGTAAAAAGTGCAGAGACAATACTATCTTTCCTTTATATTTGAATTTTTTATTATAAAAAACAATCCCTCATTAATTGGGATTGAATAACCGCCTCTAGCACTCTTTTTTGAAAAAATTTCTTTTTTATTCTCATAAGGTATCCACTACTTCAAAAATTCATTCCGGTCGGCCTTCTCATCTCCGGCGATCGGCATCACTACCTTTGGATTGCTCTCGTCGCCCTCTATCATATGAGAGGTGGATCGGTTACCTTTCGAGCACTCCTCTGACCTCCATCTCCTCCGACCTCTACCTCCATTTTTTTCAGATACAGCTACAAATGAATATATTAGACTTTCAGATATAAATTAATATATTCACATGAAACAATTATATTCTACCTGTTAATGAAGCATTGCTTAGATGATTAATAAAAATATTTAAATATACATGAGGATTTACTTATTTTATAGGGGTATTTTTTTTATTTTCATAAGTTTCTATGGAATTATATCGATTTTTTTAAAATAAAAGATGAGAGTATTTTTGTAATTTTTAATATATAATTAGGGATAAACCATGCAACTGGTTAGTTGAAGTGACAATAAGAACTGAAACGATATTTTTCACATAACATAAGAATCTCAATTTAACTAACTTTTTAGAGATTTATATTGATTTTTTATATGCATATATATAGTGATTGGGTGCATTGTCGCACGAGTGCACCCCATCACTTTCCTAGAATATATATATACATATATATATAATAATAATAATAATAATAAAATAGTCCATTATATAGATGGTCCGAAGCTTGCAAATGCAGGTGAGGAACAGACAACACAGATATGTTTTTTGTCTTCTAAAGTGGACCATTTATGAAATAATAATATATAAAAAGAATTCCATACACGTGTCAACGGGGCTGTTATTTTGTCAAGTATTTATTTTTATTTTATTCGAAAAAGCTGTTAGAATTCCATGAAAATAGCAAAAAAAAAAAATAATGCATTCACTCCATATTTTTGTCTCCTAAAGTGGCTATTATTTTGTCAAGCTTTTATTTTTATTTTATTTGAAAAGCTGTTAGAATTCCATGAAAATAGTATTAAAAAAGAGAAGCAAATAGGTTCACTCCAGTTTACAATCCCATTGACACATACACAAATAAATAAACATGTTTTATATAAAAAAAAAATGTATATACTGTAAACAAAAAAATCAATAAAAATGTTTCATTTCAAATGATAATTATTTTAAAAAATAAAAATTTAAATAAATTTGTGTCACTTAGATGACATTTTATTTTCTGGGATTCCATAAATAAGTTTTCGGCGATTGTTTCTGAACATGTGTTATTAAAACTTTTTTCATTTGACACGATCACTTTCTTTCAATTTGTTGAGACTTTTGAAAGCAACATTACATCTGACAACAGGTCACATATCAGATCCAATAAATCATTGACCCCACATTTTATTTGGTGAATGAAAATTATTCACCAAACCCCATCACCACGTGTGAGATGTGACGTAAAGTTATTCATCTTTCCTAATTATATTGAGATAGATAATAATAATATATGAAGAATATTTTTTTTTTTATTTGTTTGGTTGTTTTCTTTTTTTTTTATTGAAAAAAGTAAAAGTAATTTTTTTCTCATGGTTTGGTTCATCATAGATAAAATGAAGTGCTGAATAAGAGTTTGACATTTTAAATGATAACTATACTCCTACATAAATTGTTTGGGTTTCAGAATAAGTGTGAGAGATGTGTGTGTGATATGATAGATGTAATAGTTTTTATAATGTGTTTGAGTGTTTAATGAGATAATTTTTTTAAAACAACACAAAAGTACATTTTTATCCATTGGAATTAAAAAAAATTTATAAGCAATTCCAACACTCCTCTAAAATAGTTATTGGACTTTATCTTAACTTATCAAAACATAGCTATCAGAGTTTATTCTTGCAAAATAAACTGTTTTTTTTTGTGTGTGTGTGTGTGTGGGGGTGGGAGAGGTTGTGTGAAAAAATAAATTTTAATTTTAATTTAATAAAGAGTAATAGAGTTATCAATCATTCTTGTTGTCAGTTTTAGAGCCTTAACATGATTTTTTTTAAAAATTATATACTTGTTTAATAAAATATATACATTCACAAAAAAATAAAGTATATATACACAAATAATAAATGCACACTTTGTTGCAATTTTTTTCTAATCATATACATTTGGGAGAAATCATATGCTTAATTAGAACTAGGATGTCTCAAGTCTCAAGCCTCCGTTAGAATAAAATAATTAGGTTATTTGGGTAGCTACATCGAGATAGATCATTATTCCTTAGGAGTAAGACATTTATTGTTTGGTTTGTTTTTTAGCTATTCTTATCAGAAAAATATTAATGAAGTAAAAAAAAAAATTGATTTGACATGTGAATCATCTAATTTATAAAAAATGAAATAATAATTTAACATATGAACCCCTCCAATCAGTGACATAGATTATGTGGAATAATTAATTTCAAGGGAACATAAAATTGTTATACCACATAATTCCAGCTAATTCTGGCATACAAGTACCAGGTTATTCTAGTCATCCTTATTCCATATCTTTTCTTCTATCCAAACAGGACTATGAATTCAACCTTTGTATTTGAAAACCTGTGGATGTATGTAGTTTTGTGCTGCACTTGTTTATTCAGGTTCATTCGACACAGCCAAACAAAAAAAAAAAAAAATAAACGTTTAAATAACTTGAACAAGATATATCCAACCACCAGAAATATATTCTTATCAGATGTCACTGAAATTATATATTTGAAATGTGCAAATGATGTTATTCATTTTAACAATCAAATTGTACAGCCAAACATCTAAACTATTTGATGCTTTTGGATTTAACTGAAAAAAAGGGAACATACATTTGAATCTGTACATAATCCAACTATAGCTTCTTGTTGTGGTTGCTTTGAAGCGTGTCCAAAACATGTATTGTATCGACTCATCAAACGCGTCTCCTTCTCATTCAGTGACTAAGAAGGGCTTGAATGTCATCAACATCCCAATGAACTCGACCACGTTTAAAATGAAGAAAACCATCTCGTCACCTGCATGGTGATGGATCGCTGGTTTTTAACTTCAAATCCATTAAGAGAAGAATATATATCCTGTCGGGTCATTCTCATGCGAGACGTGCATGCAAAGTGTGGTACATACTGAACGTCTAGTGGGCCTACGTTGGGGGTTGATGAGAACTGATGGGATCTATCAGTGATGGATCTCAATAGGCTGATAGGCTGTAACACATCAAAATTCAAATTTGATTGGATTTTTTAGCGGTTTAGCAGGATCATCAGATTTCAAATTTTGATGTCACACAGCCTACCGACCTACTGGACGATCATGATTCATCTTAATTGCTGTTAAATTTGGAAATATTATGCATATTCAATGGATACACACATACAATAATTCACAGTAGATCAGTAAGAAACATTGAAGGAGACTATTTACCAGGGAGAAAGGAAGCATGTTGACGCTTTTGTGCCCAAGAAAATCTGTGTGAGAGAAAAATTGTTCATAAAAAGGAAATAAATATCATGTTCAAGCAGAATCTCTATTTATAAATAGATAATTTCATAGTAACACATGATTAAAAGCAGAATTGTCGCATGAGTCATGAGTGGATCTTTTCATAGAAACACATGTATAAAAAAAAACTTCCAACAGAGAGAGGTGTAAGATTTTTTTAGGAACCTAACATCGAAACTATGATTAAAATCTGCATTTCAATGAGAGAAAAAAAGAGAGAAATGCAAACAGGATATGATTCTTACAGAGCACCTCCACCAGCAGGGCCAAATGCTTTAAAAAGAGACATTCCTGTCATCGAGATGCCATTTGCAGCTCCTCGTTGTTCTTGTGTCTGTTTTCATGTTGTCACATAGAAAATTAGCAATGGTTTCCAAAAATTCCAGTAGCAAATCTAGCTGGTTGAAATGAATGCCATGAGAAGATCAAAAGTTACCACAGCATGGTTTTGCAGAATAAATAATCCAGTGTTGATGGAGAGCTGAAATTTTAAAAGAAAATGTCCGAGGATGATTATTTCACAATACATATCGTATCGAAAATCTGTATAACCAGCAAAATACTTCACCTAAAATAATAGCATTTCCAAAGGAAAAGAAATTTTAACTGTATATTGTACTTACTGATAGGACATTTTTCAACAAGGACGCACAATTTATTATCACATGAAGTTCAATCCCTTTTAGCTTTGCTATGAAGGTGTAAGTTGACAACAGCAGTATGGATATGATCTGAAAGAGAAAGCCCCAAATAACAGATCTGCATTGATTAATTATATTAAAATGATCAGAAGACAGTGGGACAGCAGTAAGAATTACCGCAGCAGAACGAGAGATCATAATGGGTCCAAGAATCCTCTCGACCATTGGATACAAAGTTGCTTGAAATAATAGAAGACCAAAACCTGATAATTCAACGATTAGTCAACAACTACAAAGGGTTAACTGGGTATGATTCAAGTTCTACTTTTGATCCATTGATACCTAAAATGATCCATTTATTAATCCAAATTCTTGACGTACATAAATTTATCGGCCAACCATCATTAAAAGGGATGTTGTGTGTTGATGTCCATGTTTTTTTCTGTCTCCAGTCCAAGAGACTGGAAATCCCAAAAAACTGCTCCCTCAAAAAACGCATGAGACACAATTGTTATTTGTATACCTGAGATGGCAAGCACCACGCCGACATCCTCAGATGTAAAGCTCAATCCTCCAAACTTCCTGTCGCTCACTGCCCATAGAGAAAATATCTGGCCAAATTTTGCGTTACAGAATATCCAATGAAATATACATTATTGAAAAAAAAATGGTACTCATTGATGATGAAACCATGATAATGCTGATCAAAACAGATGCTGAAATCATTAATGAGCTATGGGAGATGCAATCCAGAATCAAGGTTTAGCTAATTGAGGAGTTCAAATTACAAACATTTTGGCTGCTAAACAAGAAGATTGATACAGAACCGAAATTTAAATGGCAGGTAGAGAGGAATTTGAATGTCTAATTTCCCAAAATACAAAATTATTCAAATTTGAAACTTCTATAAAATTATGGAAAAAAATCCGAGGCAACATAACATCTAAATCATTTGGTATATGGGGTTTGATTCACAGCTCAATTGTTGCAACAAAATTTGCAACCATGAGGTCTTCAGTTCATTTCCCACCACTTACCTATCAAAAAAATAATAATTTGGGATATGGAGTGGTTCTGCTGCATTAGCAAATCAATGCGCAAATAAGAGAAGAAAGGAGAAAGGCTGCTCCATGGTCATTTGGTGGTCATATATCATGATACAGACGAGATAAATATCATTAATCACATCGAGGTATCAACCTTATACAAGCACAAGGAAGAAATCTCACCTCAGCATATGCCATATCATGCAAGGAAAAAACACAATATACAATAATGGAGGACATCAGGGGCCAATTCGTGAAGAGGCTCTCCTTGGTTTCTTCTTCGCTAGCTTTGGAATCAGAACAATAGGCAGGCACCGCAAAATCTTCTCTTGAGTTGTTTCCTTTGCCTTCATGGTGCATATGCAATGTTTCCTAAAGCAGCAAAATATGACCAAGATATCAAACGACGAGGGTACAGGGTACAAACTACCAAGTCATGATATAAATCGGTAAATGTGAGATAAATTCAACACATTATGAAATACTTCAAAATATAAACAGGCCTCATGAAAATAAATGAGAAGATATAATCATAAAA
This sequence comes from Acorus gramineus, assembly GCA_030737835.1. Lineage (NCBI taxonomy): Eukaryota > Viridiplantae > Streptophyta > Magnoliopsida > Acorales > Acoraceae > Acorus > Acorus gramineus. The sequence goes on along the minus strand of CM060848.1, from coordinate 22,565,483 downwards.
CCTTCACAGTAATGAAAACCAGGTTCTTGCTACATGATTCTAAAGGGTTAATGCGAACAAGGAAAAAATGAACCAGGCACAAGGCCAGTAAATAAAAAAAAAACTTGTATGCTCCCCTGAATATCGGGCACATGGACAGCAAATCAGCAATAATCCTGCTTCTGAAACTATTAATAGCTAAATTATACAGAGAATAGTCAAGAAACAGAAGCCCTGTTAAATCTCTGATTAAATTCTTTGACGTTTAGGAATTGTAAGAAACCTGGGGAAGTACATCTGCCTAGAATATCCTTAATTTTTTTTTTTTTATTCGACAACCCTCCTCACATTTTGGTTGTTGTGAGGAGTGTGTATGTGTAAGGAGGATTAATTTCCATGCAAAGTTAGTGGTCCTAACAAAGTAAACATAGTTAAAAAATATCAAACCTCTCACTACATAACTTCATATGGAGAATCAACATAAACAGAACCTGCTTCCCAGTGGTTTTTATCTAGTAGGTGGAAAAAAAAATGACTACTAGATATAAGGTAAGTGCTTATATTTTGAACATCTATCACATTCACAAATGTTTTAAAATACTGGATGGGCATGATGAAAAGACAATAAAGCTGTGAGAGGGTAAAAGGGATCATTTTCTAATGCTCACCGGAAGCCATAAACAAGAAATAAATACCCCAACTGCAAAGAGTGATATAGCAAGGCAGGGTAGAAAATATGGAAATCTGCAAGACAATGTTTATGCCCGTTGACTTTAGAATACAGAATAAGAGTTTCAACTGGACAAATGTATAACAGCGTACCTCGCAAACAAAGAATCGGTGGAAAATATATTTGGATGTTTCTCTGCAGGCTGACCAAGAAATGAAAGAGAGAGTGATGACACCAAAATCATTGGGAATTTCAAATCAAATATATATGGAAAAAGGTACATTTAAAAAAGATAAGATGCATCTTATAAGATCTGAAAGTAACAATATGAGGACCTTTATGCCTCTTTTTGGTAAAGTGATTACTGCTTGACATAGAGAGAATCCTCGGTGATGCAAGTATTATCCACATCTGAGATATACTTATTCATGTATGTAATTGACTTTGAAAGGATACAACCCAAAGTTTAGTTGAACAACAATTGATTTTAGAAGTTCTCCACAGATAATATATTCATTTTATGGCCACATGAGATCAAATTTTGTTCAAAACAATGTTGCAAAGTTATGTAAAAAAATGGAAATCTCAAACAAAGAGATTGGCATCTGACAATAGCAAAATTATGAGAATTTTCACCAACAGGTTCAGAAAATGTAAGAATAATCTTAAGGGTGTGGCTTGCTGCATATGATCACATAGGAATGATGTTATCATTTCTCCTCTCTAGGATTAGCGATTATGGGAACATAATCCAAGATCCACTGCATGGTCCCAAAATATCATTGATCGCAATAACTGGTTTTGGTGGCTAACACTTTCTGAATAAACTTATCTGCTTTTTTATCACATCAACAAAATTTAAGTCAAATAGCTTGGTATGCCGGTTGTACGTACAAATAAGGCTGTCAAGAACTTGTGCTCCATATTGAATGAAAATGTCAAATCTAACTTTTCTGAGGTTCAAGCGTCAACAGCAATAGGAATTAGAAAGCATACACAGTGAGGAAAGACTAATAAGTACCTGCGCGAGAAAACCTCCAAGAGCAGGACCAACAATCAGTCCTATGCCCCATCCTGTACTTACCTGAATACAATCAGAAAACACACACATTTTAAATCAAGCAAATTGTTTTCCATAATAGCAATAACAGGAAAACAATCTTACAAGTGATAATCCAAGAGCATGATGCTCTTTTCGGGAAACCTCAACTGCGTATGCCTGTTAGATTGGTAAAAGTATGAGTTGAATGATCAAAAAGAGAATATAATAGGGAGAAAAGGGAACACCAATGACATTAGTTTTTATTAGCATTTGGTCTGACTTTATAACAGAATACCTTTATTGGGCCAAGCAAGCCATTAAAAGATCCAAGAAGAAATCTCATTGAAATTGCCATCCAAAAGTTCGTACTAAGCCCAAAGAGAGTGTTAAAAATAATCCTGTAAATTAGACAATTTAGTGTAAATGTCAAAAATATAACATGGGAGATTTCCAACAGAAAATTGTTATAAAAACTATTCAAGGAGAGATTAATGGGTAAATAGTAAATTCAGTTACTGACAAAGATACGATGTTGATTACTATGACAGGTTTTCTCCCATATCGATCAGCAATCAATCCCCAAATGATAGAAGTCAGGGCTCTCCCAAACATAAAAGAGGATCCTTGAAGTAATGAAAAAAAATGTCACTGATATTGCACCGCAGTGCATTAATAAAAAATATTGGTAAATACATTCACCAAATCCTTACCTACATAACCAGCATAGTATCCGATATCTTCTACTCTTTTGGCTATATGAAAATCTCTTACCTGTGGAGAAAATCATCAGGTCTGTACTTAGTAATTATGAGTACTTTTACTCAATGACGAGATGTTATATGATTCATGTCAAAAGAAAGTTGTACTCTGCAATGAACAATGTGACAGTAAAAACTGTGGTTAAATTCATGGGGGTTGAATCAAATTCTTATTTGATTAATGATGTGTTTGATTTTTCTTTCTGTCAACGAAAAAGTCAACTTGAAGTATTTGCTTTACTTGGCTCTATTACAGATCAAGGGAATGGGAATTCAGCTGAACTCCAAAATGAGGCCACAGTTGAGAACAGAAATGCTTCCCAATAAACAATTCCATTATCCAATGAGAAATGTGAACTCAGACATGATGAGGAATTCAAACACAAATACTGTGTAAAGCTATGAAATTTGAAACTTACCATGAAGTACAAGAACGGAAAAAGTGAGGATATCGGCAGTGCTGAAAAGAGATGCACCACAAAGAACGAGATGTCAGAGAGAATCTATGTGAAGCACACAACTAAAATAGTAGATTCAGGAATCAATACAACATCACTTCAAAAAACTATAAACACATCAAAAAGAAATATCATGGAATAGCACCTTATTATATTTCGTCGACACTATGAGTTATATAATTGCATCGAAAAGTTTTAAGCCAGCCGAAACCGCTGATTCAAATGCCATATGAAACAGATATGAGGCAGAACAAGTTGCACATCACAAGAAGCTCTCACAAAACCCATCATTAAATGCATAAATAAACAGTATAAATACCAACTACCATAAAATCTTCCCAAATCACACAAATAAATTAAATAACATCTATGGGAATGAAAAAAAAAATCTCAAAAATGTCAAACAAATTGTGATGAGTGAATTTTATAAAGCGATGTTCTTTTTGCACCAAAGCCACAAATTGAGCAATTCACCAACTTAAAAGAAAACCATGTTTTCTGACATTCTCAACAGATGCAACTTCATTACCAAATTCAAATTTTTTTCACTCCAAACAACACAACAAACTCAAAATTCTCTCTCTGAAATCTTCCAATGTAGAAATGTAAACAAGGGTTACACAATCAAAACAACCTCCACCATGAGATTACTTACCAGTGGCAAATGTGACAAGCCAAACATAGAAGAACTCTTTAACGGGTACCCCCCGATGAGAATCCCTCTTCTGCTCCATCTTACAACCAGGGCAGTTCTCATGGTACAGCTTCTCCAACAAAGCTTCTCCTCCACCATCCGCCATTAATGACTCGTTCTCTGCACTTCCTCTCTATTTCAGCAGAAACCCAATTCAAAAAATTCGAATTTGAACAGAACCCAATATCCAAAATCCCTTCTTTTCGTTGTTATTTTATACCCTCACTGTTCTTAGTGTAAAAAAAAAAAAAAAAAAAAGAACAATTTTGAAAAGAACCCACAGTGAAGATGCCTGTGCAAACTGTTGGACTAACAAAATCAGTCGATTTTTTTTCTGAATCTACAGATCTCTCTCTCTCTCTCTCTCTCTCTCTCTCTCTCTCGGTCTTCGTTTGAATTGACTCGAAATCTACTTATGCTTCCGTGCCTAAAAGTTTACAGGGCAAGGACCCCTGATGTCACATCAAATATAACGAACCTACTTAGGGGTGAAGAAAATGATGTTTTCATGTGACAAACCATTTAAATGCTTGCCACTAAACAAAAATAAAAGGGGATCTAATTAAAAAAAACTTAATTAATTTGATGACCCAAGAGGGTTATATTGAAAAATATTTGAATCTGACCGACAAGAGAATAATCTAACAAATTAAATAATATGAATATAGAGGTGGGAGGTATACTATTTGAATATTAATATTTATATTCATATGATTTAAAATAAAATATGAATATTGACATGATTCCCTTTTAAATGATAGAAAAATATAATATAAAATGGTGGTATCACGTCTTTAATTCGTGTAAAATTTAACTTGGTTAACCAATTTACTCAGACCTGGGCATTGGACATTAACAAGGAATCAACAAAAACAAACATGTGATGTTAACAAAATCATACATTCTTACATGTCATGTTACATCTATAAATAATGAAAAATATTACAATCAGTTCATTTCACAGTTCAATGTACAAAACGCACTTTTTTTTTTTTAATCATTTAACTCTTCTAATAATTATATATTTCTTAAAATGTGAAATATATACTTCATTTAATTGAATTTTATATCCTTTATAGAAAATGTAAAAATTTCAATCAAGATATATATCTTGATACTAAGTGGATGAGACTAATAAAGTATATAGGACTGCATTTAAGATTGTGATAAAAAATATTAAATGTAACACAAGCCATGAATTATAGAATGGGGGTTGTTATTAGTTATAATCATCTCATCATGTCATCATGTGGCCAAAGTTTTAGATGACATTTATCTGATTATTTTAGCCACCTATTCCCCCCCTTGACATAAGAATGCAATAATCAGTATAAATTCTGAATTGCAATAATGATGATGATGTTTGTTGAGTACAGACATAGGTAGGGGAAGGAAGACAATAAATTTATTGATATCGAAAAAACAAATATGACATATCTATCACATGTGACACATCTTTAAATACACTAAGCACAAATAATTTGTATAAAAGTAAAATTGTCAATGGCAAAAAAAAAAAATAATGTCAATAAAAAATTATGAAACCTTCATCCATCTCTTATCCTCAATCAAAACAAAAAAAAAATGATTTATACGCTTAGTTATTTTTATTGTCATTATGGTAATCCTAATCTAGTATATACTTTCTCTAATATATTGTATACTTAGTTTTATAATAGACAGTGTTCTGATATGCGCTCTACCACACAGGTAGTTCGGTATGTCTACTGAACCGTGTAGGCCAGGAAGCAGCGATATGCGTCCAACACCTGCATATGCAGGCCGAAACTGGTTATGCGCTCGCTTAAGCGGGCGCATCAGTTGAGTAAATCTTCGACCAGCCGACCGACCCTAACAAATCAACCTACTCCTCCCCTTCGACCACCTTCGCAGGCCGCAACGACCTCCCTGTCTTCAATCGCCGACCTCCCCTTCTTCGATCACCATAGGCCCGCAGCGAACTTCTCCTCCTTCGACCACGAGAACAGACCAAAACTTTGATTGCCTTCTTCTTATAAGGCCGAGGCCATTGTTGGGATTCATCTTCATCCGATCATCGTCATCTTCTTCATGGATTGGTTGTCTGAAGAGAGAGAGAGAGAGAGAGAGAGAGAGCCGACCCTAAATCAAAGGTTTGATGAAGATGGTGAGGGTGAGAAATGACAGTTTTGGGTTGGAGTGGAAGGGGGGATGGAGAGGGAAGGAGGAGGGCATATTTGTCATTGGGAGGGTGGCTGAAAGTCATATATAAAAAGAGAGATGGAACAGGTGGTGAGAGGAAATGCAGCCAGCAATCACATGTTGCGAGGTGGTATCTATGTAGGCAGAGCCCACGTTTTGTTTTATGTGTTTTATTTGAATTTACAGTGCTTATATCTTATATTCACAATGCATGTATCAAGATATTTTGAACATAATTTTATTATATATATTTATATTTATACTGATTCATATGGTTTTTTTTTTTTTAGGTAGGGCCAACTCAATTGATTGAATGCCATATCCACTATCCTGATTTGGATTATTATTGGTATGAGATTGAGTGGTTATAAACTTATATTTCTTGAAATTTATTTTGTTATCTTTTGTTTATATTATAAAAAAAATTTTATTAATAAAAAATTATAAAATCACATATACTCCTGCATAGCGCATATACTCTGTGAGGTACTTCAGCCGCAGGCAAACCGCATACCGCATATCAGAACGCTGATAATAAGTTATGAAAAACACAAAAAAAATATATTCATTCAATTTATTTCAATATATACTTCATTTTTTATTATTTGACAAAATATGTATCAAAAATATTTTTAAAAAGTAACAATAACATTTACATGAGACATATTATGTACTGATTAGTTAGGGAATGTGTCACATGAACTATAATATTTTTTATTTATTTATATATAGATCGGAAGGGCCTTCCGTGACTTATCTTACAATGAGAAGCTACCTTCGCCTGATTGTATGTTTTCTATTTTGTTTATCTAACGTGGATAACTATTTTGTTGTCTTTCCCCCTTCAAAATCTTGTTGGATAAGGGTATTTGAATTGAAATAAGTGAACAATGTAAACTATAAAAAAAAAATACAAAAAGAAAATACAGGTTCACGTGGAAAAGAAAAGACTCACAGATGGGAGACAAGAATATTAATGATCCATCAATCATCACACGTTCTCTGTCCTTTAAAATTGTCATCTTCTTTTGCATGGACTGGTCTATACAGTGGTCCTTCATATCATGTTTTTTTTTATATATAATAAAAAAACAGACAATATTGATATAGATGTGTTTGAATTTTCATAAATCAAAATAAAAATTTGTCCATTCAATTATAATTTGTAAAATAAATTAAATGTATTGGTACATTAAGTCATTCATTGATGTAACACTGGAGTCATAACTTTGTACATGAAAATCCCTCGTTGATAAAAAAAAAATTTAAATTTTAAGTGATTTAGTTAAACACAAATAATTTATAAATTTCAAAATTGCTTAGACCGTGTTTGAGTTTGCGGTGGAACGGATTCTATGTCAGAGAACACGATCTAACGTCACTGTAAATCAAAACATAAATTCGATATTTGCATATCAGGGTGGTGGTAACATTAATTAGAAAGCTTTTTTTTGTTTCCCAAGTTTTCAATGCCTGGAAACACCACTTCTCCACCATGTCCCTAATTCTCCATATGTTGTATGATTGTATCCCATGCCATGGTCTCAAACATAGCCTTAGTATTTTATCTTGTGTGGCCGGGTTGATTGAGGAGTACACTTTTAAAGAAATAGATCTAGGAAGGACAAAAATAAGAAGAAAACACAAATCAAATTAATAAATGATGTTCATGTGGATTTCACAATCTTACGTCCTGGCGATGGTTTGGGCATTATGGCTCAAGAGAAATACCATTTCATTTTCAAGAACATGCGATGGTGTATATGAGTATATCGAAAACGTACAGGACATGGTGGTAAATTTTGGACATAATGCTCTTAATTCATATAATTGAGACTCATGCTTATCGCTTTAATTTTTTAGAATGCCAATGCATGAAAAGAGAATAGATTTTATTTTTAAATTTTTTCTAGATTACAAATTACATGTTAAGATTATCCATATCACTCATGCACCATCTACAAGAAATTATTATTCATAAAAGACTATATATATACATACTACGTACGTTAAAGTAATAGTGTAATACTTCCCACATAACACACAAATTACATAACTTTTATTATATGTTTACAATAAAATTCAGATGTATAGCCCCATACCTCTGGATTGGGTAAATTTATGATGTTTAGTCACCTGGATGTAAGACATCAACATAAAACCATAACAGATGATCCTGATATGATTTGAATGGAGTGAATGGTCATTGTACCATACTACTATGTTATGGAAGTCTTAATGGATATTGATGGTGGCAGGCGACCAGAATAATTTTATGTTAGGAGATTAGAAAATGCAACCAGAATAATTGATTAGCAAATTTGTTGGATGGTGTAATAAATTCTTTGGAGCATTTATACACTCAGTACATTTTATTGCTTCATCTGCAATTTAAACATAGTTATCCAGCCGTTATATCGTAGTGTAAAAAATACAATAGTATCATATTGTATATAATCTACTTTTTATACATTCAAATAAGTTCTATAAAAAATGAAAAATCTGATTTAATTTTTTTGATGATAAAAATGCCCTTGATTTTTTCTTGAAAATTCTCCGTCTATATCATATACTCACCAATAGTAAAAAAAAATGGGAAAAATAGACATTGCTCCTTGAAAACTTATGAAAATAAAAAAAAATTCCGGTAAAGTTAGTAAATCTCTTTAAAGACAACCACAGATCTGATTAGTATATTACAATATTTTATCAAATAAATTTTAAAATATTACAGTAATTTATCATGAATGATTAGAGTCAACCACAAATTTGGTTAGTTTCGGTTACTGTAGGGACTAAAATAAATATTATTTAATAAGATAGGAACCTGAAAGAATTTACCGATTTTATAGGGACTTTTTTCAATTTTTATAAGTTTCTTGGGAGCTATATAGATTTTTTAAAAATAAGGGATGGGGATATTCTGATAAATTTTAATGTTAACCATATACCTAATTAATTGGAGTGACGATAGAGACTGAAACAATACTTTTCTAATAATATAAGAACCTGTGGCTATTTTTCAATTTAGAGAGACTAAAATCGATTTAGCTAACTTTTCATAGAGTTATATCGATTTTTTCTCTAAAAAATTTTTATAATTTTTTGACAACAACTATTAAAAATAAGCTGATTAAAAATGGTCTAATTTGATAAAAACAAAACTGTTTTTGACTTACCGCTTAGAAACCAATTTTCAAAAGGGTGCGGTTATAGCCACCACACAAGCTATCATACCCACCCCATAAAAAAATTGATTTACCTTATATCTAACCCACCCCACAAGTTCGATATAAACAATGTCTTTTGTGTTTAAGATTGTTCGACATGGATTCTGTCTATCGGGAATTAGAAACCTTATTTTCAGTTCAACAAAGACGATGTCTTCTATATTTAAGGCGGTTCAACATTGATTATGTCGATCATGGATGATAATATACGTATGATGTAATAATTGTTTTTTGCTCTACTTTAATACGCATGTATATGATAACCTATATTCATTTAGGTGTAGGGCGATTGTTTTTTGCGGTGTCGTCAACCGACAAAAACATTAGAGGGCTGGAATGTGTTGAACGAATAATTGACCTTCATGAACAAAGTCAAGCAAAGTGATATGTGGCCATTGGTTATAATATATCAATCACAAACAATGTGTGTCCCACTTTTTTTCTAGATTCATGAGATAAACATGTTGGTGATTGTATCACAAACATTATATTATAATTCAATAAGATTTGATTATATCAAATATTTTAACACTTTATTATCAAAGTAAATCTAAGTTGTCAATATAAAAGTCAACCTGGTATCAATTTGTTAACAGTAACTACATCGATCACATATCAAAAATTTCTGGTCTATGTTCGACATGATCTATGTCGAACCAACTTAAACACATAAAACATCATCTATGTCGAACTGGAACGAACTAAGGTTTTTAGTTTTCAATCGACATGATCTATGTCGAACCACCTTAAACAAAGAAGACATCGTTTATGTCGAATTGAAATTAAACTGTGACTAAGATTTCTGGTTCCCAATGACATGATCTATGTCGAACCAACTTAAACACATAAAACATCATCTATGTCGAACGGAAATAAACTAAGGTTTTTAGTTTTCAATCGACATGATCTATGTCGAACCACCTTAAACAAAGAAGACATCGTCTATGTTGAATTGAAATTAAATTGTGACTAAGATTTCTGGTTCCCAACGACATGATCTATGTCGAACAATTTTAATCACAGAAGACATCGTCTATGTCGAACTTGTGGGGTGGGTTAGATATAATATTTTTATTTAAATAAATAGAGTGGGTAGGATAAGTAGTGTGGTAGCTATAACCTTAAACTTTTCAAAAAGAATCTACCCTAAATTGATTAAAATAATAAATTTTGGAAAAATTATTCTCACCGTGCTTTTTCATTAAAAATGTTTTGTTGACTTTTACAAAATAAAGAGATTTTATTATGAAAAAAAAATTGGATTTTAAAAAATAATCGTTTGAAACCGATTATTTAAAAGTTTATTTTCTAAAAGCATAATCCGTTTGATCATCGATTTCAAACAGAACCATAGTCTTATTCGGCATAAATTCATATTTCGAAATAGATAGATGTTCTAAATTGTTTATTAGATCATAATTATTTTTGTTTTTAGTCACAACTCACAAATTGGGTGTATAAGACATGAATAATATGCTCATATATAAAATATGAATAAGCAATCAGGAGTTATGCTAACTTATTCAGAAATTATATTAAATTATTCAAACATAACTATCGGGAAACAATTTAGAAAAAAAAAAAATATTGGAGCTTTTGGACAAACAGGTATAAGACACCCTTTATTCACTAATAGTAACCAATACAAACTTTTACTTGAGAAAACAATCCATGATCTGCACAAGGTCTATTCTATTCTAACATTTCAACAGGCAAGGTTGTATTTTGCCTTGAAGTGGAGACTGGAATGAGCTGCTCAACGGTCCGCAACATAAAATCAGTATTCGGTAGGAAGAGTCCTGAGCAATACTCTTCATCATTGAAATCATCTCGCGACAATGTCCTCCTGTAACTATCAACAGCTCTCTTTGGGTGTCCTCTTGCAATACCAGCCTGCAAGTCCATGATAAATGTTCTTAGTTCATCAACTTCGCACTGCAACATCTACCTCTTTTCAAAAAAATCTTCAACGAAATCAATACTTCGCATTGCAACAAAACTCAAATAGAAAAGCATTTAAAATAGGTTTGAGAATGAGTTTTTCACTAAAAGATGATTTTTGAAATTATAATACTAGGAAGCATACTTCTGTTATATTTCTAAAAAATTCCTTTTTTTCATTATTTATGACTAAGGTAACGTTTGAAAACAAATTTCAAATATAGCTTTTCACTTAAAGCCACTTTTGAAACTAGTTTTCCATGAAGCATATTTTTGCTAGATTCCTGAAAATGTGTATTTATAACTAAAAGCTTTTTTCGCTTTCTTCAGGAGCTGAGACCACTCGAGTTGTTTGAAATAAGTTTGGATTAAGTACGATTCCTACAAAGCCAAAATCTCTCAAGTCTGTCCAAACCAAATATCCAAACTGAGGTTTTTTGGTTTTTGCTTTCCCAAAACTAGGCCTATTTGAAAACACGTTTCGGTTACGTGTGACTCCTGCAAAGGCAAAATCATCCAACCATGCTCCCAAATGCTACATATATTGGCTGCCCAGGAGATGATATTAACTATGTTATAAGATTGGACTGACCCAATGCTTATTTTCTAGCTCAAGAAGCCAAAATCGCCACTCCATTGATTCCTCCCCATCAATGCAGACAGATATGTTGGTCCAGCCAATGTGATGAAACTCCAGTCTGTCCAATCTGTAGCCTAGGCCAACACCTATGGCTTTGATGTATGCCTCCTTCAGGCACCAATATCTGCAAACATATCCATACAGTTTCATAGCATAAAAGTTCAACAACTGATGTAATTTAGTATCCTCTGGATGCTTCTTAATATCTACTCTACATTAAGGCCCCGTTTGGAACCTATTGTGAAACTGATTCAGTTTTCGCAAAATTAGTTTTTCATATCATCGGTTACAAACAAATATTTTTGAACTTCAATTTTTGGTTCCGGATTTTGGTCTTTATGTTTTAATAAAAAAATAACAACTTTTATGAAAAAAATGGTTGAAAGCAGCTTTTGTGAAAAAAATGTTTTTGGAAATTGGTTCCAAAACTACTCATGAGTATTCCGTATTGTAGTTTATTGCATGGTAGGAAGTTGTTTTCTGATCATAATTATATCATTCGAGGTCAAGATAAAATTGATAAAACCCTTGAAAAACTAATAACCCAGTACACAGCAGAAGACAGTATGGGCAACTCACTTATAAAATTCAGCGAGAATCTCATCTGAAGTGCCAGCATTGATTATGTTATTCCACTCCAAAGATGTGAAGTATGATGAGAAGTTGCTAACAAAATCAATCGCTCTTTCTTGCTTGGGGGCAGAATGAGAAACAATGTCTAACCCAACAAGGCATATAGGCTCAGATGCTATACCAACATAGTCCCCATGATGGGATGCATTGAAATTGAAATTAGGGAAGTCTAACGATCCCTTACCATTTTCCTGCAAAACATGAAATTATTCTTTGCATTACAAGATATGAAATGAAATACAATAGACATTGTCCTATACATATTAGGTGTTTGTTGTGCATGCTGTAAAACCTGAAATTGAAATTGGGGAGTTCTAATGATCCCCTACCATTTTTCCTGCACAACATGAAATTATTCTTTGCATTCAAAACATTAAGGATCATGCTTATATAAGAGACGATATATGTTGTGCAGCAGAGAATATAAGTTGTCAACATGGTCAACATAAGTGACTTGAAAGCTAAACATGCCAAAATTTCTTAAATATGGTTTTAATGCTATAATCAAAAGGAAGTGAGCTTAAAGAGGTGAACCTCTATCGGCACAGACAGCGATATACCAAATATGGTTTGCCTTCAATTGTCCGTTTTATGATTATCTCATCGAACGGAATGCCCAACACTTCGTGCACAAGTGCATATTGAAGCAACCGGCTTACAAGCGCTCGTTTCCTATCCTCAAATTTCACAAACCTGACAATGCAAACCCAACATGACCAAATCAGTTTAACATTCATTCCTTACAACAATCACTAGTGGCTTGAGCACAACATAAAACATACAATAAGCATGCATGTACTCAAATTTAATTACTTGTAGACAGAATTCAAATTGAAAATCGAGTAAATGCAGATGAATATGTAATCTCAAGATGGTAAAAGAAAAACCAACATGAATTCAAATAGAATCCATGATTCAGGATTGAGTCACTTTTCAAAGCGAAAAAGTAATGCTTTTGAAGTACAATTTCACCATAACAGTCATTCGGATTCCAGTTACAGAACATCAAAGGACTGTATATTCAGAGAAGGAAAACAAAACCCACATCAGAAAAAAAAAAACAAAAGATGGAAAAGGTGACACCTTTGAAGCACAAAAGGTTCAAACTTCAAAATCTGCATTTCAAACGCGGATTCGAAGAAGAAAAGACAAACCTTGTAATGGACGGTCGTTCGTGGAGGGGAAGGAGAGAGACGACCGAGGAGAAGAGGTCATCGGGAGGGTCCCACCGAGAGACGTCCACTAGCCATCGATGCACTCCTCTCTCCATCTCTCTCTCTCTCTCTCTGGTTTACCAAAACCCTAGGACGCCATTGTCACTAATTTTGCTGATCAGGGGTATTTTCGTAATAATAATTTATATATAGGGAAAAATCCAAATAACCCTCTCTAAACTGCCCAATCCCCTCACTTTCTTAAAGTCCATATAACTCTTGAAAAACATCTATGTAAATCCATATAACCTCCTGAGTTGAATTTCCATGGATATATTAAGAATATTATGTAAATATTCTATTTGATTAACCCTGACTGAAAACACAATATATCAAAAATCTTTCACAATTTATTAAAAATACAAATTTTTTTATGTAAATGACATTTTTATTCATCTGGATAGATTATAAAACCCTATCAAGATAAGTAAAATCATCATTTATAAAAGATTTTTGATATTTTTAACACATTGCAAGGGTTTTTAGTATACTATGTTTTCAGACAAGTTAACTAAACAAAATATTTGAAAATATTCTTCTTCTGTCAATAAAAATTTAATTCAGTGAACTATTTGAATTTAATTCAGGGGTTATATGGATTTCATAAAAAATTAGGAGGTTATATAGATATCAAATAGTTTACAAGGGGTCATATGGATTTTGTTTTAAGTAAAATGTCACGGTATATTTCTTCACGTCTGGAACCCGAAACTTAAAATTTATCATTTAGTCCCCGTTAACATTATTAATGAATTGATTTTTGAGTTGGGTTAGCCCAAAATTCATATAATTTTCTGACTTTTCTTAAAATTCATATAACTCCTTAAGAATCACTTATATAAATTCAAATAATTCTTTGAGTTAAATTTTTTTTTTATAAATGAGGAATATTTTATTTAATTAACACCGGATGAAATCAGAGTATATCAAAAACCTATTATAATGTATTAAAAATATAAAAAAATCATCTATAAATAATTATTTTATCCCACGTGATAGAGTATTATAATCTATTCAAAGGGTAAAAATTATCATTTACAAATGATTTTTTACATTTTTAACATATTATAGAGGATTTTAGTATACTATATTTTCATCAACGGTTAACCAAACGAAATATTTATCTCGGAGGGGGGGGGTGTGTATTTGAATTTGCATAGATATTTTCATGATGTTATATGGATTCTTGAAAAAAATCAAGGGGTTATATTATGGATTTCGGACGGTTTCCTTTTAAAAAATTAATTATCTCATATTATTTTTCCTCAAATGCTTTATTTTATTTCAACTGTTTTGAAATCTAATATTGGAACGTTTTATTTTATTTTCTATACTTTTCTATTCCAGTTTTATGCGGTTGTTTTGTCCATTCCTCTATTGAATCAAATTCGTCTTATATAAAATTCACTGGCATGTCAATCTTTCTGGATCTTATTCTCTTTTGAGCTAGTGGCCTATGTTGTTGCTCATTACCATTTATTCTCCAACAAACCCACTTTCTCCTTTGAAAATTAAGAATGATTTAATAATATCAAATTGAGAAAAACATTAAAAAAAAAGTTTGAGTGGTTAAAGATGAACTCAGTAATCTCATGAATATGTTCCCAGATAGTAAGATGAAGTGGTTTAGGTATCTGATGAGCTGAGAAATTTCAACTTCTCATAAAGGCTACTTTATGAGATTGAATCTTGACTTCAAACGGGACTGAGTGTATCAACACTCCTAAAACTAATAATCACAATTCAAAAATATCATTTGAAAACGATTATTTGAAAAACTAATTCTAGAGGAAACTAAATTATCTCCAACCAGGAGGACCTTAGCTGAATCATGTTGACATCATTGCTGGTTAAAGTATTGCTGAAGTAATACAGTCATATGTTACACTGAGTTAAGTCCCCACTGAGAGCAAAGATAAACCAGATTGAAGTCCTTTGTGCCCTACAAAGGGAATGCCAGATAGTTATGATGCATGCTTTTGCAAAAGCTCTTTATTCCCAAATTCCCAAGAATAACGGGCAAAAGCTTTTCTTCCTTTTCTTTTAAGAGGAATCCAAAGACCTTTTCAAGGGGCCAAAAAAAAGTGATGTCCAAACTTTCAAATTATTCTCCACAGAAGCATAATGTCTGTTTTGCATACGGGGCACTCAGCTTTTGCCTCAATTTTTTTTTTATTCAAGGTGGGCCAGAGCACAAAGCATAAACCACATCCCCCAATCTACATATATATATTTAGTAGTGATACATAACAGTTAGAACAATATGAAAGTATTGAAAATATACATTATGAAGTTAATAGAGGCAAAAGCCAACATGGGTGAATAATCACATCCATTACAAACTAACACCAAGACAATGGCAAATCTTATCTCAATCTCAGCAATTTGTACCGTATGCCACGAGCCCCAGCAGCTCTGGACCTTCCAGGCGAGGGTTGTTTTCGAAGCTGCAACAACAGTGAATGAATGGAGCAATATCAGGATATGTTTTCAGTAATGGTGGTCAGAGTATACAGCATGCTTTGTGCAAATCATTGAATGGTCTTTGTCAGAATAGCTGATATTTAATACAAAGTCCTCTTGACTGCTTGAATGGTCTCTGCCATTCTTCAAAATATTGATAATTGTTTTTATATAGGTTCCTAGTGCACTAATCACATTGAAGAAAATAAGAGCAAAATCACTGGATCAAAGACAGTTTACTGATAACAATGAAGATAATATGAGCATCAGAGTGTGGTTGGATGCACATGATAAACATGAAAAATTATGGAATTATTGTTCTTATATTTTCTTATTATTGTTAAGCCTCATCTGTTTTAAGTGCTTATCCAGAATTATTGTTCTTTTAAATTCTTATCATTGGTGTTGGTTTATTATCCTGCCATATTAGGAAAAAAAAGGTTGGCCGAAGGATTTATTGACATCACAGAAATCACCCAATTTATTGGTGGGATTTTCGGGCGTAACAAGAACTCTGAGACAAGCTCAACCGAAGATTTTGAAACATTTTATGACTGATGGTCAAATCAATTCCCTCAAAATCTTCATATGAAGTGTGAACCAGTCGAGAGGAGGGAGGACCACTTCGTGGAATATCAAGAAGATTGAGAAATATTTTATGACTGGATGTCAAATCAAAATTAACCTCAGAACTTTGTGATGATATAATGGCTTTACAAAAAAAAAGGTGAAACGTCATGTTTGTGTTATGTATCATTTTGGTACTTAGTGAAATATCAAGTCTTAAAAAACTAGCTGACAAGCACTAAACAAACAAATGTAAAATACATTACGTGCAAGTGCAGTAGATACCACACATGCACATGTGTGACATAATTCACTCAAGACGCTAGCAGGTAAAAAAAAATGTAGATTATACATGAGCAGGAATAATAAAGAAGTTTGTAAAGAGAGAAAATGGATGAGATCAGGGGATAGCTAATAAACGGAAAAGATTAAGAAACCATTAGAAATGAATCTTCTTTATGAGGGAAAAGAAGGGAGATGGAGATGAATCAAACATGGCATTTTAATGATGCCAAATATGTCTAGGAACTAGAATAAGGCTGATATTCTTCTGCCAGACAAAGAGGGTAAATATAATTGAAATCAAAGAATGTTGACTTACTTGTTCAAGGGGATGTGCTCAAAAGGTCCTGATGTAGGAATGGTTCCACACAGATCGTTGTTTGAGACATCTCTGGAAACACGAGTGTATTGTGACATAGATTAGTAAAACGAAGCCTTGGTTCAGTAAGACGAAAGGTGAGACAGTACGATCTGCACTTACACAACTTTGAGGCTAGAAATTCCAACAAGTTCTCTGGGGATTTGTCCACTGAGCCTGTTGTCATTGAGACGCCTGCCAAACATTATAACATATTAGTCCCTGATAAGCAATAGAAATTAAGAACTACCAAAGGAAACTTGCAGAAAAATTGAAGAGAGAAATCAGATCAATCATAGGGCAAAGTGGGATACAAAACATAGCCACCTCATTTGTACTTGTACAACTTGAAATGGTAAGTGAGGGATCAGAGCAAGAAATAGTCGATCACAAGTTTATTATCAAAACAATATAAACAAGTCCAGCTAATTCACATGAATGTGTGTGTAGGTGTGAGAATTTTGTGACATGAAATGCTAAAAGTATCAGATTATACATGGCGGACACATCAATTAAGACTTAAAAGATAAGAAACTCACAAGAATACAAGGGATTTCAGCTTTCCAACTGAAGGTGGAATGGTTCCTGAAATGTTATTGTTATATAAATCCAAGCTGATAAGGCTCTTCAAATTACCCAGCTCTGCAGGAATTGACCCCTGAATGTTATTCTTGTAAAGTTCCCTGCAATTAGAAGATATGCCCATCAAAACTAAACTTACATGGATGAGCCAAAAAAAAAAAAAATTGTGTGAGTTTTAACACCCAAGGACAAAACAATAGTGTTATATTGAACTGACAACATCCTTAATAAAAAGAACCAGATTTTGAGTCCAACATGAAAAGGAAGTGACCGAAATATATATGAATGAGCAAATTTATGGCATGTGATAAAGACAACAATTCATGAATGAAAATCATGTCAAGATTCAAGAAAAATATAACATCATTTAGATATCTCAAACAGAAAAAAAGGACAAAGATTCAAATTCAGAACCTACACGAGCATCCCGCGAGACAAAAAAATTTCCACACTGATTAAAGAGATGATTCTTCCAGATAGACTTACAAGTCCACCCAACAAGGCATGACAGCATCACAACCACAGACGAAACATCATGATGAATTACCCTAGCATGCAAGCTCCCAAGATGGACAACTCTTTCAACATGACTGTGTTTAAAATGACAAGAATTACAGAACCAGATATCATGGGCACTTACAGGTATTGCAAGTGCTCAAGCTTCCCAAGTTCAGGCACCAAATGACCAGATAGGTTTGAATTTCCCAAATCCCTGCAAAATCACAAAAAATCAAACTCAAGCAATCACTAAATAAAGACTTCAACACAATAGTCCAGAATCAAAGCACATCGTGAAAGATTCACCCATTCAAACAAAACCCCAATTCATCAAACCGTTCAATCATAAAAATCGAATCTTTCCTAACCACCCATCAAAATCCACCCAAAAAGACCAAAAATCAAACGACTCACAATCTTGTGACGCGGTTGTCCTGGTTGCAGGTGATGTGGAACCACGTGCAAGGATTCACGAGCGTCGGATCCCAGCTCTGAAGAACATTATCCGGATCCGACAAGCTCCTCCTCAGCGTGTACAGGACATCTCCTTCGGAGTTGGGGACGACCGAAGAGGCGAGGAACCCCAGAATCGTTAGTGTTACGGTTAGGGTTCCGGCCGAGATCTCTGTGAGAACGGCCATCTTCACCTTCTTTACGTTGAAGGCCTCAAAGGGTCGCTCTTTATGGGATCAAAATTGGGATTTTTAGGGTTCCAAAGCGGATGATTTTGTGAGAGAGAAGCGAAAATTAGGGGTTTTTTTTTTTTTAGAGGGTCTTCGTTAGTGGGGGTTGGTGTGAAAGAGAAATGAATGTTGAAAGACAAGATCAGTATTGGAAGGTGTGGTTTTTAAAATTTTAATTAATTTTTTTTTAAAGACAATCATCTTATACTGACTCGCAAGTGTGTGTCGGTTAATGCTGGTCAGGGAAATTTTGTTTTTAGACCCCCTGAAACTATGTAATTTTATGTACACCCTCTTAAGACCAATAATTTCTAAAACCCTTTTTAGTTTTTGGTGTGTGGACTTTTTTCAGCATACTAGATCATTGTATGATAGCAATTATTTTTTTTAGGGTTATTCCCGTTTCTTTTGTTGTTGAAACATTGTTTGTACATTTTTATGCACTCATTGCTGTGTTTTATTATTCATCTATTGTATATTGCTATGCATTTTGTGTACATTGTTAATTTTTGTATATTATTAACCGTCTCATTTATATTGTTAACCAATCTGTCCACACAAAAAATGATTTTTGATGAAATGGCCTGAAAAAAATATAACCGCAATTGTTTCATATGATAAATATTTGGGGGACCTCAAAAATAAAGAATTGAATTTTTTAGTTTATTTTTTAGTACTTTTTTGTTCTTTTCTCCTCTCACTCCCAATTTGAACATGTAACTATCATTTTGGAATACAAGTGTTAGTAGCACAGTCTACCTTTTTTTTAAAAGAAAAATTCGTAAGAAAATTTGTGTTTTCCCTAAATTACATGGGAAAACGATAATGAAATTCATATAAATATATGTATTTAAAACAAAGAAATTTTTTTCACTTTTTCTATATCACATGAGAGCAAAAGTTGATAGTTTTCAATAATTATTTTTTGTGCAACCCAACAAACACCCTCATCGTAATCATACTAAAATAAATAAAAACGATAAATTTTTTCACTACATTTTAAATGATTTAAGACAGATAATAGAGTCATCCCAACTTATATAATTAAGAATTTTAAAAAGTTATATGTATTAATATGTGTTCTTAGGAGTGAGGCCTAATTTAAATTGATTTTAAAAAACAAAAGATGACATGTCATACTTTTACATGTACGGAATTAACTTATATATTAAATTTTGGGTCATCTTTCATATGGAACTGTTATTTTAAGTCAGTAAAGATTTTGAGAGGATTTAGTAGTAAAATTAAACAATGACCTCTCTTTTTTTTTATTATCTATCAAAAGTGGGGATCAGTTTAGAGGATGACTCAACCGCGGAGCAGTCTAGTGAGCGAGCAAAGTTTTTCCTCGTAATTAATGCACTTTTGGTTGGGCCGTCTCATGGGCCCCACAACAGTCCGTCAATGCGGGTGATGTTTTAATAAGCGTTAATTAATACATTCTCAGTTACACAAATAAGTTTTTTTATTATTATTATTATCGGAAGACTCCCCGTAGAATTCTCAGTTACATTTTACCATCTCATTTTTTATAATTTTAAAAACATTAATAATGCTTCACCAACGCAATTCGTAAAAAACAATTTATTTCTTATTTAAAAAAATATTTTTTTTAAATATGTTATTTTTAAAAAAATGGTGAGAATCGGCGAATTGCTCACAGGACGAATATATCATTTTCCTTTGTATAAGTAAGATAAAAATGCATATAACCCCTTATAAATATATGAAAAGCCAGATAATCTCCTCTTTTTTCCTAAAATTCAAATAACCTCTCATAACGTAATTAGAAGCCAAATCACCCCCTAATGGTAAATAATAGCCCATATAATTGAAATGTTTACATAATATTATGTTATCCTAACCCAGATAAAATGCAATAATTTAAATAACCCCATACAAACTAGAAAAAAAAACATAAATAACCTACTCACAATTACATTTTTACCCCTCCCCTCCTCTTTAACAAATCATTTCTTCTTTCAATCATTTCTTCTTTTAACTGAAAACATTTCAAATCATTATTTTTATTTGCAACTAAATAACCAAAATTAAAACTTTAAAATTCATCAAATTAATAAGAGATTAATAAAGAGAGAGAGAGAGAGAGTAGAGGAAGAAGAAGAACAGGAAGAAGCAAAGGAACAAAGAATAAAAAAAAGAGTTGCTAGGTTTAGGTTTGTGAATGGGATATTGGGTTTATATTTGTTTAGGTGAGGGTATAAATGTAAATTTATACAGTTGAGTTAAATTCAAGTAACCCATAATTAACATAATGGGTAAAAGGGATAATTTGACCTTTAGTTATGTTTATGAAGGGTTATCTGGATTTTCATATGTTTGTGGGTTATTTGGATTTTCATTTGTTTGTGGAGGACTATATGCATTTTTTTCTTTTTTTTAAGATTGTTGTCCATATATTTTTATTTTTATGTTTTTCTAATAATATAATATATTTTATCATAGGTGGTTTTTATATACTGCAATAAATTATTTACATTATAACAAGTTAACAACGCTCATCATTTATACAACCTTGCCCCCCAGACCCATATATTTTTTTTTTTCACTCTTTGCTTAATGATATATCAAATTGGCTAACACTTTTAGACTTAACAATGGCCTTTTTAAACTAGGGTATACGTAGTTATATACAAATATGAGTTATGAAAGAAAATACAATCTTAGGTAGTGTTTGGTTGCACGATTGGATAGCGTTTGCATTTGTAGAAAATTATTTTCTGCAAGTGTGCAACCAAACAGTTTTACTGTAGTAGTTTTCTGTAGACAGATTTTAGGCAAATGGTATCAAGAAACAGCGACTTCCAAAAGCTAGAAGGTAAACTTGCATATTTAGTTTTAAAACTCATATTCATGCAAAATCAGTTTTGCAATCATGCAACTAAACGCACCCTTAGCAGATTATTAAATCATAACTGTTCACGGGGTCATTAACCGATAATTATTGCTTCACCATATTTGAGTTGTAAAGGGTGTGTGAATAAAATGAGATTTTAATAGTTTTTATTGAAGGTCCTAAGTGTAAAAATCCCAAAATATATTCATGTCAAGTGAAAATAAAATTAAATTTTATAATGCATGCTTAATTTTTTTTTTTTAAATGCAATCCATATTCTAAAAAACTGAATATTTCTTTAGGTGAAAAATAAAAATGCACAATTTTCTTTTAGTAAAAAGAAATTAGACATGGTCAACTATGGAAAGTTGGGTGTAGGGTTCCTTGTTAGACTTGGCCTTTCCTTTTTTTTATTTTTTGGTCAATGTGAAAGTGACACCCAATTTATTGAACTTGGTTGAATGAGTCCCACCCACAACTGTGACACTACATCAAGGTCAACATACATCAACGTAATGACACAACCTTCTTAATTTAAAAAAGGGAAAACTGCATATAACCCCCCATAAATCCAGATAACCCTCTGCATTTCCCCTCTAAAAAATGCCTGAAAAATTGCCTTCTTGCGACCCTGCCCACGCCCTCATGAATTTTGATAAGTTTGTAGGGGGTTATATGAATATTTCCCTTTAAAAGAAAGCTAAATAAGGATATTGATATATTTAAGTTTGTGTGCAGCCTCTCTCGACGGTTTTTAAAAAATAGTATTCCAATAGAATATGTATTATTATAAAAAGTAAGAAAAAATCCATCTCACTCGATGTAAACTGTTTTAAATTCATGTAATCCTACAACTTTTTTTTAAGTTTATATAACTCTTTAAAAAGTGAAAATACCTATGTAAATTTAAATAATCCATTGAGTTAAAATTTCTATTAATCGATAAGGAATATTATTCTGTTTGGTTAAATAGTTAATCCTTACTGAATACACAATATACTAAAAATATTTACAATACCCCTCTAAATAAGATTTTATAATCAATACCCCGCATGCCAACAAAAGTTCTCATGGGGCTATTTGAATTTATATAAGTGATTTCAAGGGTTATATGTACTTTAGAAAAAGTTAGAGGATTATATAGATTTCAAACAATTTATAAGAGGCTATTTGAAACTTTCTCAAAAAATTAAAGTATACACAAATACACTAATACATTTTTTATTTTTGAAAAAATATTTTTTTTTAAAAAAAATTGTGATAGTGCAGTACACACTGCTATAGCGCAATGTATATTGTACTATCGCATTGTATATAGGCCTGTTAACGGGTCGAGTCCATGTCGGGCCGACTGTTTTAGGTCCAACCCAGAACCCGGCGGGTCCGGGTCCAACCCGACCTGAATATGGTTAATAAAAAAAAAAAAGAGCTCATGAATTTGTTTGCATTATCATTCTATTAGGAAAATTTTGTATAAAACATTAGTTTTAAACTTTCTAAACTGATGTCCTTACATAATGTTTGAACATATTTTTGTACAATTCAAATCAATAAACACTAACATATAATATTCGAAGTAAATAAAAATCAAAACAATATAACAATGAACTAAAAGGGAGAGCTAATGGTTATCTATGTCACAAAATAAACGTTCAAAACAATAGATACTACGTATTATCTAAACAACATTTAAAACAATAAATACTAACATATTAACCTAAACAATGAACATAAATCATGCAACAAATCAATTAATTATACAAATTCAAAAGCTAATAAACTAATAAGGCTTGTCAACGGACGAGTTTGTTTGGTTATGGGTTATGATTTATGGACTTGGTTATGAACTTATGGATACAAAAATGAGTTAAAACTTATACTTGTAACTTAATAAATAAGAAACAAAATTATGAATCAACTAATACTAATAGTCTTGTAATATATAAGCATATACTAATAAAACAATCGAGTCTCAGGTCTAACGGGTCAGGGTAACGCGGACCCGACCCGTTCGTATGTTCAGGTCCACCGGGTCTGATCCAAATTAGGTCTGATCTAAATCGAGTCGGATATATTACATGTGTAATCAGATCCGAACCAGACCCGACCTATTGATATATAATATATATGATGCTAATGATAAATTACAAATGGATCAACAGTAAATATGATGTACAACAATCATTCATAACAAGCTAATTTGTGTTCATGCAGCCAACTCAGGCTGAATCTTCCCCGGAATCGCGATCCTGCTCTTCACCCTCGTTAGTAAATATGATGTACAACAATCATTCATAACAAGCTAATTTGTGTTCATGCAGCCAACTCAAGCTGAATCTTCCCCGGCATCGCGATCCTGCTCCTCACCCTCGTTAATTTCCTCCCCGTTTTCAAACCCTATCCGCCCGTGGAGGTCCTGGTCCCACCGCCCGACCTGGTCAGACTTCAGTTCAGGTTGAGTCATGGGCAGCTCCGGCAGCTTGTTATCGTTCACTTTCTGCTTTTTGAGAGGCGACGAAGGGTCATCTCTCTCCCTGTCATTGTTTCGTGGAGAGGAGAGTGGCTGCTTGTCCTCAGTTGTCGGGGCCGGATCACAGGAGGCTTTGAGTGCACCTCCTAGTTTCTGCTGTTCCTCGATGATCTTTTGCAGATACTTTCCTTGTGCTTCGATTCGAAGCTGAAGTTGTCTCTGGACCTGTTAATTGGGATAAGTCGTAAACACTAGGTATACTTGTATCGTGTATTCAAACAAGTCACTCATTTTTTTTGTATGGGATTGAATAACAGCTTGTCTTATAGATGGATGAATGGACCTATTAATTCCAAGATTCACTCTTTTTAAAAAGTTAAAGAGGGTTGAAACCAAACCAAGAACTCCCGGTTGCAAAGATTCTTGTTAACCCAGAAGTCAGAGATTTGGGTGGTTGACAAGTTCAAAGTTCTCTAAGGTTTGGCAAGTGAAACAGAAACCTATGACATTGTGGTGGTGAGAAACATGAATCGATTAAACCATCTTTGTCAGGTTGGTAGATGTAACCCCCTATTCCTGATGACCATGGAAAAAAAAGAAAAAAAAAAGAATCACAGTTAACAAACTTTTGTATTTGGTTTCTCTTGAATCAATAACTGAAAGATTGCACGTTTATGGCCAAATGAGCAAATCTAGCTGATGCTTCTTTCTCGCACTGCCAACTCATTCTTTCATCTATAGTATTGCCCTTGTTAAAATTAGCTGAGTTCAAAAGTTGGCTCAAGGTAATGTGTTTGTTAATTAATTTGTTTACGAGGGAAATAAAAACTGATAATACAAACCATTGACATGAAGCTTCCTTATGAGTACTTACTGTTGTTTTTATATCTTTGTTCTTTCATGAATATGCAGTAAAACCCACTTGTCAAAGAAAGAAGTGTCAAGCACATGGTGATGTAGGATATGTTACTAAGATTCATCCAACTATTTCATAGTTGTTTTACTATCATCAGAGCCAAATGGTCGGCTCTAATGCAGCTATTTAAAGATTAATTATTAATATTTTCAATACAAGCTGCAAAAACAATGTGCAAGTGCAACAAAACAAATTACAGGGAACAAACCTCTAATTGTTCATGGAGTCGTTTCTGAACCTCCATCTGCATTTTCAGGGCTTCATTGATTTGTAGTCCACTGAAAAATGAATAAAGCAGGAACCACTTAAAACTCCTCTTCACGCAGGAGTTGTACTCAAAGTTACCAGATATCAAAGACCAGACATAATACTGTTTGATGCGCACATGGAGTCAAAGAAAACGAACAATCTGTTTACTTACGGTGCAGACTCCATGCTAGAATTGGTATCACCAGAGTCTTTTTTCTCATCTTTTGAACCTGGAAATTTTACCATATATGGAATTCAACATAGGTAAATAGGTCATAATTCCAGTTCAGAACTTAATTAGCCAACAAAAAAATTTCAGCACTACATATGAAATGCAAAATAACAAAAACAGAGGATATGAGGGGAAAAAATACCATCAGCCGGAGATTCAGGCAGGTATTTTGCAAGGCGATATTTCTACAAGAATTTAGGAAGATCAACAAAGGTTCTGGTAAGTGCACAAATACCCATCAAAGAACAGCAGGGAAAAATGATAAATTATACCTGTAAGTGGCTTTTCACGTGATAAATAGTAAGACCAGGGACGGCCATTACCCTCAAAACACCTTTTGGTGTTGCTCCTGAAATCAAATCCAGAACTGTACATGAGAAAATAGGAAAATAACTGGGAGATGAACTGATGAGAATACAATAATAGACAATGTTTTTAATGTTATCCCAAGGCTTCATTTCATTTAAATACTTCAAATAACTTCCTATCACCAAATTAAAAACTGTTGTCCAATAAACCAGATCACAAGCTTAATATATATATAAAAAAATCATCAGATGGTTTCCTTCCTCTATGTGATTTCATATCGAACTTCAGAAAATGATAGAAAATGCCAGAATATCCCTCTAAGTTTGAACTAAGTTTCTCATTCTCTGTTAGTTCAATTTTATAACAAGCAATTACTGAAGGATGCATTTCTACAAGCATCTAGCACAGAGTATCTATCATGTTAAGGATAAGACATAAATATTTAAAAAGGAATAGGACCATGAAAGTAGATACAAAGACTCCATTTTGGAATCTTTAACTTCACTATCCAGATCAATATTAATATAATGATTGAATATCATGTTTTTATACTAATTGGCAAATGCGAGGGGCAGGTTGAACTCATAACAGCATGCACCCCTTCCCAATAATACAAAAAATCTCCAGCATGCAGCCTCAGCTAAATGAGTGAGGAATAACTAGGCATCTTCCGCCGATCACTAAAGTCGACATTTCATATAGTGCACTTATATGAGTAAATATTCAATAAAAGGGTCGTTATATGAGCATCACCCCTGTGGCAAAACAGATGCAAACATTGGGACAATAAACAGATTGACAAAACAAGATACTACAATGTAAAAGCTACACTCGTAAAATAGATGAGATAGAAATGAAACAGATAAAAATATCATAAAAATCCAATGACACTCTGGACGAACATATACACGGTCAGTCGCATACAGTGTTGACTGTTGAAGAAAAAAGATACAGGAACTCAGTTAATTCAAATACTCAGAGGTTTTGACCCAAAGGCCTACAATAACCAGCACTACATCACAAGGTAAGAAACATAAGTTGCATATGTAACAATTTCTAATGAACCCAAGATGAAAGGGACATGCAAGAGGTTCCTTATGCATGTAATTATACAAATTGTTGGTATTGCTACCCATCAATTTTTAACTTGTGACCAATTCAATCTGCTTCATTTCTAAAAATTACAATAGGTCACGTGACTTTCAACATAAATTATAACTGGATCTGATAGACTATTTTATCCCTTCCACGATCTTCTACCATAAAAATTGATGTCCTATAATGATGAACTTTTAGCAACATAAATGAGCACTACAAAGTGTTTTAAGTCTTTTCCAATGCATGAAGCACACATTGAACAAGCATTGTTAATGACTAAAGCTACACTTCTGCAAATCATAATGAAATTATATATAGATGCCTCAAGATAATCAACAAAATGATATAAACACATTTCAGATTGAATTTAAAATACCCACTATCTGGTCCACCAAGTTGTGCAATGGCATCGACAAATCGATCGTGAAGATCTGATGTCCAACGCAATCTCTGCTTTCCACTTCCTCCAGGAGTGGGTGCATTGTTCTTTGTTGTTTTAGAACCTCCTAAGGTGCCTATGGTTGCCAGTTGTTCAGAACTTTGGATCTTGTGAGGTACAAGAGCCATAGTGGAAAACTTCTTCGCATGATACATCGAGATCAAACTGCCAAAAATACCAATTAAACAATGCAAATAAATTCAAGCAACTTCCACATACATTTGTGGGCATAAAAAGACCGTGAACATAATGCAAACCCACTTTGAATACATGGAATGAGTAATCATGATTATTCGCAACTATATCTTTCTGACAATAAGCTTATAACAGTTACTAGTTACGAGTAAGTTTTCCATCAAAACGAAATTCACAGAATATTAACCGATCACATTAAGTTGGCAAAGATGCACAAAAAAAGTACAAAACATACCACAAAAGCAAAAAACAAATCAAAGAACAAGCTACATAACATACAAGCTTGAGGTACTGAAAAGGATCAACAAAATGGGCATTCACATAAATTCACAACAGGCATTATCAGTAAATAATGAACCCAATCCCTCTCAAAAATTACAAAACACAAAAAAGGACTCAGTGAAATTAGTCTAACTTCATCATTTCACTATGAATCACAAAACCCACAAACCACAAATCAGAATTGAGAAGTACCTATTAAAGTTACACCAAAAACTGCAAAATCTGCACCTAAATCGCACCCAGAAACCCACAAGCAACAAACTTTAACACACCAAATCAACAGAACCTCATCTCTAATTCTCCCAAAACCAAAAGAACCAAACAATTAACAAAAGTAATACCTCAAACAACGCCCTCCTCTCAATTTCAGAAGAAACCCAACTGCCAACACCACCAAAATCTCATCTTTTGAAGGCCCACCTCCATAAAAAATCAAATCTTTGCAATCCAGAACTCTTTTAAGCCCCAATTGTAGCCATATCTGGGACCAGTTCAAGCTTCTCCATAGATAGGAAAAGCTCGACCCAGATATCAAAAACCCCCAACAAGCGTTGAAAACGTTGCGGACTTTTGTCGGGGCAGGTGAATTTCGTCAGAGACGGAATTAAAGCCTTTCGAAGAGATCGAGAGAGAGAGAGACAAAAAAAACCCAACCCTAATCATACACAGAGGCACAGAGCATTCGCTTTTTTGAAGAAAAGATTAAAAAAAAAGTTAAAGACATCTGAGTCCATGTAAATGTCCACATATCCATATAAGTCCTTATAAACTTGGAGTCGAACATACATATCTTTTAAACTGATATGGTAAGTCAATTTAATCCATAGGTTAATTTTTTATCTAATGTGATGATATATTCTCATAATATTCCATCTATATGAAATTAAACACTCATATAAATAACTGAAAAAATAGAAAAAAACATGTATATCATTTTAAATGACCATCTTGCCCTTGATCAAACTCATTTTTATTTTTTTTTCTTTTGTAGATTTTGATTTTATTGTTGCGTACTTCTCCATTATTATTATTTTTTACTTCTATTTCAAACAATTATAATTATAAAGATGATTTTGTTTATGTATTATATTTATTATACTATAGATATTACTTATATTTTTTATTTTACATTTTGATGAGGTGGTTACACAAGTTAAAAAGCTCATATTAATTACCGTGTTGTGTATTGTGGATGGTATAATAGTAAAATCAAGCCTATGGTAAATTTTAACCATGATAGGTTAAAAAATGATTTAACAGTAGGGATGTATTAGATATTTTTTGTGTTTCTAGGGATGTAATTGTCCTCCTTCAACTTTATAAGGATTTATATGGATTTATAGATGTTTATAGGGACTCAAACGTCTTCGAGCCTAAAAAAAAGAGGGTTCGGTTGATCCGCGGAGGAGTTTAGGCGATGATTTGACATCGATTAACAGCCGTTGAAATTAATAGGTCCATGTGAATAACGGTTGAGATGCCGCGGAATTCGGAGGGGAAAAAATCGTGGGAGGGCTTTTGAGTCGCCGTCCTTGGCTTTTCATTTGGACAATTTTGCACTTTAATACCATCTGATGATTAAATACCATAATTATAATGTTTACTTTGGGTACGAATGAGAGGAAAATCGTGAACAGGGACCTATTTTAAATAATGTTACTTAAAGGTGGACATCTGACATAAAACATGAGCCTGTACTTGGGATGGAAAAATCCATCAAAATGTGGTGATTGGGTGGACCTCTGTGAGTGGGCCCACAGAAATAATGATAATACACGGATTCAATCACAGTCATACAATCCCATAAGTAATGAGACCCGTATGATGCGGAGGGTCCAACAATTGCAGCCATTTAATTTCATAAAATAAAATAAATAAAAAAACGCTAGAAGAAGGATTCGAACCTTCGATACACGAATTCAATCACAGCCCTCCAATCCCATAAGTGATGAGACCCGTCTGATGCGGAGGGTCCAGTTGTTACAGCCATTCAATTTTATAAAATAAAAAATAAAAAGAAACGCTAAAAAATAAAAAGAAACGCTAGAAGAAGGGTTCGAACCTTCGATACACGGATTCAATCACAGCCCTACAATCCAATAAGTGATGAGACCCGTCTGATGCAGAGGGTCCAGCTATTGCAGCCGTTCAATTTTATAAATAAAAAAATAAAAAGAAACGCTAGAAAAAATAAAAAAAAATCGCTAAAAGAAGGATTCGACCCTTTGATACACGAATTCAATCACAGCCCTCCAATCCCATAAGTGATGAGACCCATTTGATGCGGAGGGTCCAGTTATTACAGCCGTTCAATTTTATAAAATAAAAAATAAAAAGAAACGCTAGAAGAAGGGTTTGAACCTTCGATACACGGATTCAATCACAGCCCTACAATCCAATAAGTGATGAGAACCGTCTGATGCAGAGGGTCCAGCGATTGCAGCCGTTCAATTTTATAAATAAAAAAATAAAAAGAAACGCTAGAAAAAATAAAAAGAAACACTAGAAGAAGGGTTCAAACATTTGATACACGGATTCAATCACAGTCCTATAATCCCATAAGTGATGAGACCCGTCTGATGCGGAGGGTCCAGCGGTGGCAGCCGTTCACTTTTATAATATAATAATAATAATAAAAAAGAAACGCTAAAAAAAATAAAAAAAAATCGCTAGAAGAAGGGCTCGAACCTCCGACCTTGTGGTTAACAGCCACACGCTCTAACCAACTGAGCTACTCCAGCAATTTTGTTAAATTTTTTTAAATAATTTTATATATAATATAATCTGTTCATTGACTTTTTAATTAAAATGTATTAATGGGACCCAGATTAACCGTTGATAAAACAAAGCATCAGTTCATTTAAATTCATTAATAGCTTTATTTGACCGTTATGTTTTTCTTTTCCTTTGTTTGAAAAACACAAAATTTAAGAGATGAAATTAAGTAACAATTTGCTTTTCCTTATACGTGATTGGTAAAATATAAACAAAAATATATATTTATTTAATTTTTATCGTGATATGGGTGATTGATGAGACCAGATAAAATTTAATCTTGATTGGATCTCATCTCATGAATAAATCATGGTTATTGAGGTTGAGAAAGACTTCAACAAAGCTTGGCCAAGACATCCAAGGGTGACTTGAGCCAAGAATATATGGTACTCTATCGTGTTACGGGCTTATCCAATGAAATTTTTGGAGAACAAAGACTCATAACTTACCTATAGCAATTAGAATATATCCACTCCAAACTTTGACCAATGTTTTAGTTGTGATTTAAACCTAGTACCTGTAAGTTACAAATCTAGTTGTCAACCATTAAACTATGAATCTTAACCCAAATCCTTCTCTCTCTCCTCTCTCTATGTGTGTGCGTGTGTTAATGTTAAACAATTTTATATTATATACGTGACATTGTTATTGCCTCACCTACACATTAACATCAAATATGTTCTTCCACCGGTTACAACAAATCAAATTAAATGCAAGCATTCGAACTTCAAATCCATTAACTAGTTTAACATTATGATGCTTTTAATGCCCATTTAAGCAACTCAAGTGGGGTTTTAATGTCCATTTTAATACTCATTTAAACAACTTCAAATGTGCCCATTTAATGCCCTATTTAAACACCTCAAAAAATAAAAACAAAAACACACCCATATATAAAACCTACCCAAACAAAGCACAAACTCTCAAACCCCACAACCAATCAAAACAACCAAAACATGAAGATGTCACTCCTCCTCCTCCTAGCAACCCTAACCCTATCCACCACGGGCCGGCCCGGGCACGCCTACACCATCGACGACATAAAGAAACAATTCGGCTACAACGTGGCCCATGGCCTCCTCACCCTCCCCCAGCCTGAGCCTGACACCTTCTACGAGTGCTGGGCCATGCTGTACAACGACACGACTTATGGGCTGGCCCAGCCCGATGACCCAGGCTGGTTTCCCTGCGTGAACGCCCTAGAACAGAAGCTCCTGATGCCCTACAACCACTATGACGAGTATGATGTGTCGGTGCCGTGTTGCAAGACGCTTTTGGGGGTGGCAGGCCGAGCCTGTTGGCCCACTGTTTTCACCGACATCCGACCGCCGCCCGAGAAGGGGGGGTTCAATTTGACAGCGGCGACGGAGAGGACAGAGAGGCTGAAGGGGTATTGTGAGGGAGTGGTGGAGAAGAGTGGAAGAGGTTGAGAGGTGGTGGTGGTTTGTGATATGGAATAATAAAGTGAATTGTGGGACAGTGTTTTGTTATCTCATGTATTTTTATGATCCAAAACTCAGATCATACGTTTTTTTTTTTAAATAGTAAATATCATTTAATGAGTATATATTTTGATAAAAATTAAGTGTGTATTGCTTTATTTTGAATTGAATAAACTCATTTTTAGTAAGTGTAAGAAAGATTTGACGAGATATATATATCATCTAAAGTTAGATGATGTATATACTTTACTTAAGACTATATTTTAAACTGTAAAAAAAATTGAGTGTAACTGCTCCTGTTTTGGTGTTTCAATGGAACTCGATTTCCCTCCAAATGTAACTTTTGAATTTTGAAGGTTTTTTTTATAGTTTGAGTTTACTTATGGGATTGAGAACTTAAAACTTGATATATCAAAAGTTTGAATGGAATTATTTTGTTGATGTAATGGGTTGGGAATAACGGGTGGAATTAGGATTTTATTTTTGGGTGGACTGAATTAAATTTTGAGTAATTCTAATTAAAATAAGTAAGTACATATAAATAGATGAGTTCAGGTTTAATATAGAAATAAGAGATTGTCTTCGCAAATTAAAATACAGTGAAATTTTATATAATAGGAAATAATGTGAAGTGTGGTCTAGACAACACACTATAGTCGGCCTCTGAATTGAACATATTTAACTATTTTTACTTTTAGTCATATTCTTCGTTCATAAAAGATAACAAAAATATATAATTTCATTTCAAAGGTACATTGAAATATGTATTTTTTGGAAAAGAAATCAGTTAAGTTGACTCAAGCTGCATACTATGTTATTAATCTAAGTAACTTATTAGAAGGTTGTATTAATGAATTCTTTTCCGATGCTGTGACAAGACTCTGAATACCTGCAATTGTAAAAATATTCAATTCAAAAAATTAAAAAACAATACCCAAGACAAGTCTTTTCTAATTTTTTGTGTATCATAATTGACTCCTTCCCCTGATTCAAACAGGGGAGTATCACATTATAATTACAAAGAATTTCAAAATCACAACAAATCAATTTTGATATTCTAACATGATAGAATTACATTAGGAGTAAAATAGATATATAAGATAATAACTACAAGGTATATATATATATATAATAACAAAAGACACCCCAAACCATAACAAGGTAAAACCAAGAAAATCGGAATGAACTTGCGAAGGTCAACAATGGTTATGCAATTAAATGCTATAAAAATGTCATAGATTCCTCATAGAATGGCTAACAATAATATATATTTAATAAGATATAATCCATGGGAGATAATGAAAGGAGCTAGTGATGATGCCTTAACAATGCTAAACTCCATGGGATTCAATGATCACCACCAAAAGATCACTCCAGGGGCCTTGCTTTGCATCACCTGGAATAAGTATTCATCCACACTGAAAGTAGAATAAGCATATAATGAGCTGTGATGCTTAGCAAGTAAACCAGTGAAAACAGCCTCAGCAATGCTAAGCTCCATAGAACACAATAATCACCATCAGAGGGTCACTCCAGGGGCCTTGCTTTGCATCACCTGGAATCAGTATTCATCCACACTGAAAGTAGAATAAGTGTACAATGAGCTATGATGCTTTGCAAGTAAACAAATGAAAACAGTTTCATACAAATTAGTTATTAATTACATACATAAAATACTATACTTAACAATGCTATGTTTAAATTGAACATCCATACATACGAAAATAAATCCAAACTCTCACTTAAACATGCATTGATGAAAAACATATGAGAACTATAACAACTAGGTCATCCCTTTCGAGATCAGTCACCCTGACAAAAATCATGCAAGGTTTTCTGATACCATGTCGTTGTGATGGATGGAATAAAAAATTAAAGTGAATTATGGAACAGTCTTTTGTTATGTTTTGTGTTTCAATGGAACTCAATTTCCCTCCAAATGTGACTTTTGGGTTTAGTTATGGGATTGAGAGTTAAAACTTGATATATCAAAAGTTTGAATGGAATTATTTTTGTTGATGTAAGGGTGGGAATAATGGGTGGAATTAAGATTTTATTTTTGGGTGGGTTGAATTAATTTTTTAGTAATTCTGATCAAGATAAGTAAGTATATATAAATAGATCAAGTTCTTGTTTAAAATAGAAATAAAAGATTGTCTTTCCAAAAATTGAAATATGGCATAAAGTGAAATTTTATACAAAAGAAAATAATGTGAAATTTTGGACTATATATATAGTTTGGTCCAACATCTGCCTCTGAGTAGAAGATTTTTTAATTATTCTTACTTTTAATCATATTATTCATAATAAAAATATATAATTTTATTTTAAAGGTACGTTGAAGCATATATTTCATTGAGTAAGAAATTAGTAAAGGTGGCCTTAACTGCGTACTATGTAAATAATCTATTTAAGTTACTTAATAAAAGATTGTATAAATAAAGATTTTCTTTAATGGTGTGATAAGACTTCGAATCAAGAAGGCATGACAAGTTGATTCAATATCTGCAATAGTAAAAATACTTAATTCAAATAATTTAAAAACAATACCCAAAACAAGTTTTTCTAATGTTATGTACATCATAATTGAATCATTCCCCTGGGTAAAACAGAGAAGGATCACATCACTACTACAAGGAATTTCAAAATCACAACACATCAATTTTACTATTCTAACATGATAAAATATCATTAGGAGTAAAAAAAAAAAAGGAAAGATAATAACTCACAAAATACTATATAAAATAACAAAAAACACCCAAACTATAGCAAGGTAAAACCAAGAAAATCAGAATGAACTGCGAAGGTCAATAATGTTTATGCAATTAAATGCTATAAAATTGTCAGAGTACTCATAGAATGGCTAACAATAATATATATTTAATAAAATATAATTCATGGGAGACAATGAAAGGAGCTAGTGATGATGCGTTAACAATGCTAAACTCCATAGAACACAATAATCGCCATCAAAGGATCACTCCAGGGGCCTCGCTTTGCATCACCTGGAATAAGTATTCATCCCCATTGAAAGTAGAATAAGCGTACAATGAGCTGATGCTTAGCAAGTACATGAAAACAGCCTCAGCAATGCTAAAATCCATAGAACACAATAATCACCGCCAAAGGATCACTCCAGGGGCCTTGCTTTGCATCACCTGGAATAAGTATTCATCCACACTGAAAGTAGAATAAGCTTACAATGAGCTGTGATGCTTAGCAAGTAAATCAATGAAAACAGTTTCACACAATTAAGTTATTAATTACATACATAAAATACTACACTTAACCATGCTACATTTAACTCGAACATCAATACGTACCAAAATAAGTCCAAAATCTCACTTAGACATTAAGTTTACATTTAAAATAGCATGCCAAAGCAAAACTTACACACACAAACAATAGCACATTTGATTGTTTGTGTCTAAACACCCATTAGTGCATGTAATCACACACACACACAAACTAGCATAAGAGAAATGTCAATCCATTCACATAAACAAGCACAAGGCTCAAGAGCTACTGCCTTTGGCCTGGTGGTTTGGGTTTGAAGACCTTTACGGGGGAAAAAACAAACACTTGAATCCAAGTATGGAGATGTGGATCAAACAATGTCTTATGAAGAAACAAACATCAAATGATAGAACAAATATAAGCAAGAAAATCATATACCTAAGGTTCTATTTGAATACCTATGGTTGGATTATTTGTGGATTGAATGAAATCAATGGATCATTCTGAGGCATCAAGCATCACGAACAATCTATTGCCTTTCCAAGTCTTCCATTAATGTGACTAAATTTTGTTTCAGAAATCCAATCCTTGAAGGTCCTTCTTCCCCTTTGGCAGCATTATTTTGTAGGCAGGAGCTCTCTACACTTACACAGGATGATAAAGAAGCAAAGGCATTTCCTGGGGAATTCATATCATCCTTTTGAAGTTTATTTTTGCTTGGTTTTTTACTTGAAATTTCTATGTACAAGTACTCTCTTTTAGCAAAATTTCCTAAAGCTTTTCCTCTTGAGGATGGGGGCCTTTTTGTAGCCCAATGCCTCCTCTCAACTTTTTGTCTACAGTAATAGAGATCATTTACTAAGGAAAAAAAATTCAACCTTTCACTTCTGTCTAGCTTGGTTTCCATGGCCTCATTCTCACAGGTTACTCAAGCCTATTGTTTTCTGCTTTCTTGCATAGTCTGTGGCTAAGAAGATTTTCGGGGGGGCATTCGATCTAGAAAGAGATGCCCTAATATCGTTCTCTAAGGTTTTGAATGGAAATTACATCTTGTCTTGATTCTCCCAGATAGCGCCAAATTGATAAGTGGTTTTCATGCAATAATTGAGGACTAAATTAAGGTGTATAGAGAATGATCACAGTTAAAGATGAAAACACAAGAGCTGTGATTTCTTAGTAAAGGAAGGGGAAGATGTACCCAAAAAAGTACTCCATCGCTCATGTCATGAAGATCAAATATAAGAAAATTAAAACAATTATGGTAGAGTTACATTTCTCATACCTTATTCTTTTTTAATAATAGATTTCATCTTTCTATTGTAAATTTTTCACTTCAAGAAGGGATCTAGTTTTTTATGGTGCTAAAGAGGAATTATGAAATTTCAACAGAACCAAACACACCGACTCATTCTAATCTGTACTGTCCATGTGACAGCATTCCATTGGTTGAATTTTGGTGCACCTACGATACTCAACTTCAAGCTGAGCTCCCATAAATTTTTCTTTCTACTCACCTCCGATCCAAATGAGCTATCGCAATGAAATTCCTTCGGATTTAGATTCTGAAGAATCTTCGATTTCTCGATCAAGGGAAAATAAGATCAAACCATTACACTGGCCTACAAATTTCTTCAGCCACATCCTTCCACCTCCAAGGTTGATCAGCCCACCATGAAGCTATCATTTTGTTCCAGTGTCTTTCTCTTGTTCTACTTACCTGTTTCATTCAAAAATCAAATCAGTTTCCATTGATCAGCATGCAGTGTCAATGCTTCAACTAGAAAAAAAAATCTATGTATATCTTTATCATGTATGTATCCATTTGATCTATAGGAGTCAATAACAATCTTATTCAAAGATCAACAGCTCCATTGAAAATGCAAAGGTAACATCTGTTCATGTTTTCAACACTAAAGCATCTTCATATAAAAATAATTATTCAATATGAAGTTGATTCTTTCTGTTAGGCTGTTCAGTCAATACAAATTAAAAGCAAAAAAAGAGCAAATAATGGGTATATAAAATCTCATGTCATGATTTATTCTGGTACTCTCTATTCCTCAAGTAAACCAGGTTTCCAAGATAGAATCAACAATAGAAAATGAAAAGACTATAATCATGAGCATTACAATCTTTTAGTGGTACATTGTAAAGTAACTAAGTAATCGAAATTATGATCTATGTGAATCAGAAATCTAAAACTATTAAAAAAAAAAAATTAGAGGACATGGATGCAACTAGCTCATCAAATTATAATCACATCTTAAATATTGAAATGTGGTTAGTTATTTCCATTCCCTTGAAAGGCTTATTTATGTTCAGGAACCACAGTACTTATGTAATATTTCATGCCTATATACTCCTCCTATTGGACAACATATATAGTATTACAAATCCTGAATTCAGATGATGCCCAGGTATGAATAGAAATAGAAGATGAACAAAAATATTCTCATAATTTATTCTGATTAACATGAATTGAAATACATATAAACATGTAAATCATTTGGTTTGTTAATTAACGTGACCTCTACTGAATGTGACTAAATGTATCCCTATATATGCACTGGTTTCAAAGGTGAATTTAAACTCAGTCAAGAAAAAAAATTCTTTCAATAGTGACATTTGATTTGCATAACATAAAATGTAAGAGAATTCGCTAATGATGGAGGACGTTCCACGCTTACATGTTAATGGGGTGTGCTTTGCCAAAGTATCGCCTTGTGGAGCTAGCATTCCATTCGAAATTTCTTCCTCTGATATCTCCACAGACGATTTGAACCCTACCGTGGCCTACATTTATAATTCTTAGCTACACTTTGCCCCTAAAAGGGCTCGAGTGTGTTAACCACGAAAGGAAAATCCATCCTAACACTGGCATAGGAGTATTACATAAAATTATGCAAAGATACACATGCACGCTCACGCGCACACACATCAATTAATTGTTCCATACTTTTATGGCAACTAAGCTAGTTGAGCTCTCATTGAAGGATTCTATCAATATAGCTTTCGATAAGAATAACAATGTGCAAAAGACAGTAATTTAAGATGCGTATTTGCAACCAAAAGGCAAAACTCAATTTATATAACAAAGAAGTTATCATGCATTGCATTGCATTATGTTTAAAGAAAAACTTATCAAAAATTTGATATACAAAAGAAATTCACCAACACAGTGCAAAGTGTGTGTGTATGATAAAGCATTCAGTAGCTATTTCAAAAAATAAACTTTCCGTATGGATTGACACCTACCAGTATATTCAGCCAAACAAGCTGACCCAAATTGTTTTATCATTACTGAATAGCATGATTAGTAAAGTAGGAGATTTTCATTTTTTTTCCATGCTGTTCATAGAATTTGGTAGATTTATGGATTTTGGTGGAAAACAAGAAGATTTGATGCAACGATGAGAGCGTACAACGAGATATCATTTTCTTCTTAGAAGCTCAATGAATCTACAAGGAAGCAAAATTGAAAATTTTCTTCATTGATTCAAAGGTTAACCATACAATGGTAGTGGTACTCCTTTCATAGGCGAGAACTAGCTAGCTAGTAACAAACTCTTAATGACATACTTAATGAAATTTAATAAGAATAAAAAATAATCTAACTAAAATCCTAAAAAACTGAAATAAAATAATAAAAATTAGAAATTCTCCTAGTACTAATAAAGGTGTTTATTATGATCTTAAATGAAGAAATTTACTAAAAATAATAAATTATTATAAATGATAAATTAAAAAAAAATTTGAATATTGAATTGAATTTTGAATTAATTTCTTATTCCGATAATCAAGACCACAAGCGAGAGAAGATTCTTTCTCTAGATTAGGTAACATTTGGAAATGAATTTGATCATCTTTTAAAGATTTTGTTATTATAGGAATCATAGTTAGTCCAAATTCATTCTCAAATGCCCCAAGGTAGTCTCAGCTCCTTTTGAAGAAAGCAAAAATAATTTTCAAGTAAAAAATAATCTTTCAAAAATCTAATGAAATTATGCTCCTGAAAATATATTTTCAAAAACTGCATTAAGTGAAAAGTTATTTTTCAAACCACCGCATAAAAAAAACAATGGTTAATATGAAGAACAGACGAACTATTTACAACTAATGAAATATTTTAAAACCAAGTGCCATGATTAATGGCTTATGGGGTACAACATAGAATTCTATTCCATCCATTCCGTCGATCAAGTCAATAAAAATCATAAAATCTGAATTATACAAAAAAAAGACTTTTCAAAGTAGAATACCTCTTCCAAGCAAATAGAGTATAATTCTAAACATATATAGTATTCTAAACCTTTTAAATGTTTGGAAATTTTGGTAATTGGATACCTCTAATGATAATTAGTTGAACAAACTTCTGCTTGTTGAACTATACATACATTCAGTATTTTTAGGATCCAGTATCAGCTAATTTGGATGGTTTAACACTTTTTTCATAATTTAAAAAACTAGTCCTCAATATTTACTTTCCATCGACTTCACATCTATTAATTAAGAAGTTTTTACATGTATTTTTCATGCCAATGATCAAAATACATCTACACACAATTTTTTGGACTATTAGATTTTTTCCACCAAACTCAGCATTGTTTAAATTGAAAGCTTGAAAAAAAATTGGACATGCAAAATTAAGCTTCCAAAAATTTGAACAGATTCATTAATAATGAAATTTCTAATGCTTTTCTTTTACAAATAAACCAAGATAATTATATGTCTCCTTTGAGCACCACTTTTCAATCAAGTGACCTAACCAATCTAAAAGTCTATCTACATGTTCTAAGAAGAAAACCACAACAAACTATACAAATTGGTGCACTAACTAATGTTAGCCTGAACAGTAATCACATAGTTACAAGAAAAGATCAAAAAACATTCGGTGCAATATGTGTGTGCCAACTCTTAATGGACAAGACATGGCCAATATTGCATACTAATTTGCTAAATCTAGCTGATCAATAGATGTTGGTGCAATCATATTAGTTTAATAGATGTTGGTGCAATCTTGAGTCTTCAAATTGTCACACAACTGCACATAATCTCATAATCAGTACTTATAAGTTTTCTGATAGGCACACCTGTTATTTAACAAAATCCCATACCCAATTCGTTCAATCTTCCATCCCTAAGTACTCATTGGAGTTTCATCAACATTGTAATCAGCATGTAACCTTGTTCAACATCACAATCAAGTTCGAAGGGGCTTCCAAATTCCTCATACTACACTATATTTTGGAACACCACAAAATCCTAATTCAATCATTGTGAGGGCAAGATATATACATAGCTTTCAAGTTGCTTCCATCATGATTTAGTCATTGGATGTTCAACAATCTCCTCTTAAGATATCCATAACATTTGTATACTCTCATCCTTTTCAGTCCCTCTAATGTGCTTATATTGAACATACTCAAAACCAACATAGGTAAAACCTAGATTAAAGAAGACCTATCAAATAACAATCCCATCTTTTCTGACCTTGTCACACATTCATCCTAATTAAGAACCTCACATAAAGCGCTGAGAGTGACATGAAATAATGTAACCAGAAACACAGAAACATCTCATTGTGATTGAGTGAACTAAACCAAGAACAATATAATGCCTTTTTGTTCAAAGACAATTCACCATTTATAATTCAAATTAAGTTTCATCTCCACAAGATGCATCCCGTCTCCTCATCAAAATCCCAACCTTTATGTTAAGTCACATCATCCCCTCCCCCCCCCCCCCCCCCCCCCCCCCCCCCCCCCCCCCCCCCCCCCCCCCCCCCCCCCCCCCCCCCCCCCCCCCCCCTCCCCCCCCCCCCCCCCCCTCATTTCAGGATACACATATCAATCATCTTAAAAGATTGATCATAGAGAATGAACCTATCCATATTCCTCCCCCATCTCTACAAGTACTAAAACCAAAAACAAACACAAAACGATCAATCAAACTGTGACCCTTTTGTACCAAACAAACCAGGTACAAAATGATCATCCATTCAACTGTTCCAAACAAACAAACAAAACCAATCAACACAAGAAGATCTCATCATGAACAGTAATCACAACAACAAAACCCATATAAACAAAAACCCAAACTGGATCATCCACTATATATATATCAATAAAAAAAACTATATATAACACATATATATACAGCTCACACTTGCATGGGGAGAGGAGACACATCTACTTCTGCTGCTGCTGCTGCTGGTGATTATCATAACACAACCTCTCCAACATCTGCGAAGTGAACGACTCATCGAAGAGATCGAACTCAAAAGCCTCCTCCTCTATGTTCTTCCTTAACAGATCCGACGTCCCTTCGTCATCGTCGACTAGCACAATCGGCTGCTGCTGCTGCGGCGGCGGCGGCTCCTCTTCGGATGATGGTGTGGAGACCTGTTTGTTGTTTTCGAATCTCGAGACGTCGGAGTCTTGTCCGGTGAGTTCTTGCACCAGTGACCGGAACTTGGAAGGGCTTGTCTCCACCCTCATTGGGTTGGATATGTAGACCACCTTGATTGGTTTCTTCTTTGCCTTTGTGGGTTGTTGTTTGGGCGACCTTATTTTTGAGTGCACACTCACTTTGTCC
Organism: Acorus gramineus; assembly: GCA_030737835.1. Taxonomy (NCBI): domain Eukaryota; kingdom Viridiplantae; phylum Streptophyta; class Magnoliopsida; order Acorales; family Acoraceae; genus Acorus; species Acorus gramineus. Next base: position 22,523,515 of record CM060848.1, on the reverse strand, counting down.
ATCTTTTTTTTTCTTTTTTTTTTTATATAATAAAAAAGAGAGTTTGGGAAGGATTTATAAGTGATTGATGAGATTTGGGTTTCCTGGAAATTGAGATTTTTTTGAAGGGATAATATTTGAGGTTTTGATGGGGGCAGATGAAGGTGATGAGAAAATGAAAGTGTTTGAAATGGAAAGTGGAGAGAAATGAGAGAGGAGAGGGAGACAGGTTTTTATTACATATAGTGTGTGTTGGGAAAAAATGGATAAGTGATATATAATATAATGGTAAATATTCGTATAACCCCCTTGTAAGCTGTCTTAAATCTTTATAACATCCTAATTTTTTTGAAGTTTGTGTAACCTTTAAAAAAAATATCTATGTAAATTCAAATAATCTCTTGAGTTAAATTTCTATTGATAGATAAAGAATATTTTATGAAAATTCTATTTGATTAATTTTGACTGAAAACACATTATCCTAAAAAAAAAAACAACAAAATGTTAAAATATTAAAAATCATATGTAAATAATTATTATACCCTTATAGATAGAGTTTTATAATCTATTTAGAATAGTAAAATCATTATTTACAAAAGATTTTTTTCATTTTTAACAAATTGTATGAGAGTTTTGATGTACTGTGTTTTAAGTCATGGTTACTCAAAAAGAATTTTCACATGATATTTTTTATCTATCAACAAAAATTTAACTTAGAGAGTTATTTAGATTTATATAGATATTTTCAAAGGGTCATATGGATTTTGAACAATTTCAAGTGGTTATTTGAATTTTTTTTAATATAATAATATAACATGTGCTTGGTGTTATTGATAATTGATGGGTGCTTTAGAATCTTATCCAAATAATTAGAATCAGTCTTTATTAAAAAAATCATTATCGAGACCGTTAAAAAAAGGGGAGGAAAAAGCACATCGAACCAAAATTGATGGATTACATTATGTATACAACTTTAGTGAACTGTTGAATTGTTTTCTTTGGGGGGTGTAATCTAAAAATTTTACTATTTGATGATCCAGATATAAAATGACTGAATTTATTTAATGAGTTATGCATCTAGTTAAATGAAGTATTTAATTATTTACATTGAGTTTTTTTTTACAGGTCCATCTACATACAGTGTGGTATTATAATGTATATCGTATAACAATATATAAAAGTATAATTTTCATTTTTTAAATAAAAAATATATAAATATATTTAAATGTATATTTTAATTTTTATAATGTATTTAAATAGCCTAATATTGATGGGAATATCATTTATTTATTTATTATTCTTAAAAAATCAAAATTAAACTGAGCACTATTGAAAAAAATTGAACTATTATCAGACAAAAATAGAAAGATTAAGAAGACAGGGATTAGAAGAGTCTGGTATGGAGTCACGTGGTAACGCTGTCTTCAGAACAGAATACGCCCCCTCAATCGCACATGCTTCTCGACGATCTGTTCCTAAAATAAAACCACTCAGCTCTCGTTATTCTCTTCTTGGTGGAAGCAAGAAGAGAAGTTGAACCAGTCGTAGACTTGATCGCCAAAAAGAACTCTGTTTGTGGAGGATATCTGATAGAACACTTAGATTTTCGCATATATATTGAATCTTTACGAATGTGATCTTTTTATAAGCACAAGAGATTCGATCGTTGGAAATGTAACGTTGACAATAAATACATGAGTCAATTATGGTATGCGTTTTCAATTACCATATTTATTTTCAGCGTTTAAAATTTAAATATTGCCCGTCATTATAAAAAAATAAATAGTTTATATCATTAAATTTATAATCTTTATTTAAAAATTAATTAATATATATATTAAATATATTAGTTTTTCAACCAGCGCTGCCACATGGAGCAGTGACTAATGAGGAAAGTAAAGTTATTTTGAAATTTTAATTGAATTTTATTGGTGGGTTGGAATTCAGAATTTAGTAGTTCTTTTTTTTTATTATTACATTTCAGGGCTCACAAAATTTATAACAAACAGTACGCCTAATAATCTGGCCATGACGTCACGCCACCCGGGTCTGATGACGTCACTTTAGAGACGTTACGGCCTCTGATTGGACAGAGTTCCGTTGTCGCCCAATTAAAAGGAAGCAAAGTGGGTTTGCGTCTGGTGCATCGGCGGAACCGAAAAGATTAAATGGTTCGATCGAACACGTCATCATGGAAAAGTTAAAAAGAAGTGTTATATACATCACGTGATTAGTTACACGTATTATTTGCATCGATTTTCGTGCAGGGGATTTTTTTGGGACGATGCCTCAAAAATCGGGACGATGGGTTTGGGAGTTTTAAATGGACGGCTCGGATTTTTGCACGCCCGCCTGTTCAGTTTGTCCAGGAGTTGTCAAAGGAAAAAATCCAAATAAACCATGTAAAGGTGGAAACTGCCAAAGAATGTATGAAAATTTCATTTAGCATATGGTGATTAAAAATACAGTATATTAAAAAAAAATTAAAATTTATCAAAAATATATAAAAAAATTTATAATTGATTATTTTATCTATTTAAATAGATTATATAAATTCCTATTTAGAAAATTAAAATCGTTATTTACCGTTCATTTTTATATTTTATAAGGATTTTTGGTATACTATATTTTTAACTAGGATTAATCAGACAGAATATTAACAGAATAATCATAATCTATTAATGAAAATTTAATTTATAGGACTGTTTAGATTTACATATAACATATATACTTTTAAAATGAACTAAATTCTTATAAAATTATAGATATTTATTATAATATTAAATAAAATAAATTATTACATATTTAAAGTAATTAAAAAATATCTTATTAAATATCCAGTGAAATGACACACACGTATAATAAACACTATTTAAATTAAATCTTGTGATGGATCAGATAGTAACACTCCTTGTATTACCAAAATTTGATTAATATATTCAGTAATTTTTTAATACAAGGAATAAGGATATCCATAAGAAAACTCAGCATCCGTGTATGGATGTCTAACCATGAATTAACAAATTTAATAATTAAAAAATATAATTTTTATCTTGTTTTTACCCAAAAAAAAAAAAAAAATTCAGATAACTTAATGAATGAAATTCCATTATATTTGCTAGCCCATTTTGTATGCAAAAGAATTCATTGATCATCCGACTCCCTTTCCCCCGTTTGGATCACGAGTTAAGGGAGTATAAGGAAGGTATAAGGGTCGCATAAGAATGAATAAGGAAAATGACCGTTTGTTTGCAAGGTATAACTTGGTATTACTAAGCTAGTTTAAATGAGTATAATGGAGTATAACAATTCTAAGTAACCCCTAAGATAAGCTATACTTAGTTTATCTATTCCCATAGATAAGTAGGGCCTACCTACAAATATATATAAAAAAAACATCTCATCATATCAAATCATCTATCAACACCTCTTATATATCAATAAGGTTCACATGTCAAATCAACTTTTTACACCTTATTTATATTTTATTCTTCATCAACTAAACAATTCAACATTTATTTTTATGTTTTCCAATGAGAATAAAAAAAACACAACCAAACAGAAAATCTCCTATTCATGTAGAATTGCTATCTATATTGTCATAGTTATTTATCCAGAATAACTTAAATCCTCAACCCAAACGGAGGCTTTAGATGATAAGTTATAATCTGAATTCTGCATACAACATAACACATGCAATCTTGAATTTAATAATACTGAATTTTGATTTTTTTAGTAGTTTTTTTTTTTAATTTTAAGTAACTGTGAACATGCTTATTTAGAGATTGATCTCTCCATTCTTGATATTTCTTTTTAGATCTCCAACTCCAACCGTTTATTTCGTTTTTAATCTTTCCACCAAATGTCTATATATGCACTATTAGTTTTGAAATGTGATTTTTATTTTTAAGTTCCTATAAACTATATTATTTAGTTATCAGTCTCTCCCTTCTTTATATTTATTTTAAATCCCCAACTTCAAACGTCTTTTTTTATTAGTATCTGAATAAAATGTCTATATGATTTTGTAAGTATTTTGATATTTAAAACTTGTATGTAAAATGTTAGGTGAAATATCTAAATCATAATTGCATTTGCATTGTTAGATGTCCAATGACAATTTTAATGTTATTCAACACTGCATATGCTCACCTAATCCCATATTGCATTCCCTTAGGGGCTGTTTGGCCACGGGAATAAGGGTGGAATAGGGGAGGAATAGAGGAGAATAAGGCAAAAAATGTGTTTGGGTAGAGAGAATAAGTGGTATAGCTATGCGGAATAAGGAGAGAATAAGCTGGTATTTGTATTCCAAGTCCACCCATGGAATTTTGTTATTCCTCCACTGGTATAAGTGGGTCCACCTATCAAATCACATATCATCACATCAAATTACCTGTCATCACCTCTTATACATCAATGGGACCCACATGTCAAATCAATTTTTTACACCTTATTCACATCTTATTCTTCATCAACCAAACACTCCAACCTTTATTATTACGTTTCCCAATAAAAATAAATGAAAACACAACCAAACACAAAATCTCTTATTCCATTGATAAAGTCAACAATTTCTGGAATAGGTATAAACCCCAGAATAACTTATGCCTCTATCCAAACGGGCACTATAGTCTTAGTTGTCTAACTATGATTGATATCATAAACAGAAGAAGAATAATTACATGACCAAATTTTAATGATTTTTCCCTCTTGAATTGAATCTAAATTTTAAGGATTTTTTTATTTTTTTCATTTAAGCTACTATTATTTTAATTTTTGATGTAATCTAAATTTTTTAATTTAAAATCCTAAATACACTCAAAATATCTAATTTATTTTTTTACAATTTATGCTTACAAAATTATATAGATTTTTTTTAAAGACTAATAAGAAAAAAGCGTTTGAGGTTGGTGACTTAAAATGAAATATGAAGAAGGGAGGGATTCATCACTAAATAACATAATTTACAGAAATTTAAAAATAAAAATCACATTTCACAAACTAAAGGTACATGAACGAACGTTTTACGGAATAATTAAAAATGAAATATACAGTTAAAATTGAGAATTTAAAAATAAATATAAAAAAAATAACAAAATTAAAATTAAAAGGTACCTTTACAAACTTAAAATTAAAATTAAAAGTCCTTTTTTTTTTTAAATCAACAAGGACATTAATAAAAGTTGATGTGGTCCATAAACATAAACTCGAAAAGGGACAAAAAATAATGAGGGGGTGCATGAGTGCTTGGTAGGCCTCACATGCATGCAACACTGTTATGTTGTCTGTGTTTTTGTGTGACAGGTAAACCTCAGGTTCAAAGGACAATTATGAATTATATAAATGTTGGTTTACAAAATAATGGTGGGAATTATATATTATAAGGGAAATTATGTACCATCATTTCTTTAGCATGAGTAGACCACAAGCCAAATGCCTTGGAAGTCACGAATGCACTCCCAAAGAAGAGGTCACTTCAGGTAATCTGCAGTCAACAGGGATTACTTGCAAGTTTAAAATAACACCCTGGTCCCCACACAAAAAATGTGTATTTTGAAAGCATATAAAACCCTGGAATGTGTATTTGAACATGTGTCCAACTCATGTATGTGAAAAAAAATATATATTCTTGTACTCACATTTTTCAGTCATTCCCGTAAACACTAATACCTAACAAATGATATGTTCACCGTGTCAGTATATATTCTATTATAAAAAATATAAAAATATATATGTTTTCAATTCATTCGAATATAAGCATTATTTTTTTTTGTGAAACCATATACTTATCTACTCAAGTATATATTTCAATATATATATATATATATAAAAGCATGCATAACATATTTGTATTTCACATTTCACACATAACATGTATTTTGTATTAATTTAAGAGAAAAAAAAAATCATACAGTGGAAACTTCAGGGCAATGCTTAATAAATCAAGTATTGGACTTATTTCAAATATATGTTTAGAGGTTTTTTTGTTGTACACGCTAACACGCATCCAAGAACTAAAATAACAAATAATGTAAAGAATTTTATTAAGCCCTCCAATGGCTACTTATCTTTGGCTTGCTAAGCTTATCCTAATTTTATTAGCCATCTAATACAAAGATGGGACATCCTCATGTATTTTATGTTCACTTGATGGTCTTGGTAACAAATTAACCTAATTATTTATTATGTTAACAAGTATTATAATCAAGTATGACAACGATCAAAATTAGGGCCAGCATAAATGATGATATTTAACAAAATTAATAGATACATTAACAAACATGACGATGATGATTACAATAAAGATGACACCAAATCTCTTACACAACAAACAACTAATTTTGTACATTAATGAACATATATTACATGCAAAATTTAGATGTTACGACTGAGTTTTAATAATGTGTCATGTAATCAAACACATCACAAAGGAAATTGTGCACAGTGTATACTTTAATAATTCTCAATTCATATATCATATGGAAATATATAACATCATAGATCATACTATTTTTGTTTTTAAAATCTTTTAATGAAAAAAGTTACTAAATTAGCAAAGTGATACCCCCCTTGTACTTAGGAAAATTAAGATAACCCCTTATATGTGAGTTTTGAGCAACCTCAGGTATATTGTCATTTATTTAAATAACATATTTAGAGAATATTCCATCTACGGATAGTTATTTATTTTTAAAATAATCTATATGTTAAAATTACCATGGAGGTAAATTTAATTAGTAATTATACAGGGACGAGTAACCACTATTTCATAAAGTCTACAGGGGGTTAAATCAAATTTTTCTCTTTTTTTGTCCTTTTCTGTGGAACTTGTTCTCATCATCCTTGCATCATCTCATTATAGTGACCAACGAAGCAGCACAGTAGCTGAGTATCATTTAAAGAGTGCCCAAAGGAAAAGAAAAAATCTTTAGAATTTCAAGTCCAAGATACTGACATTTTTTCCAGTCACACATACAGCTTCCAGAAAGAAATTAAAAAAAAAAAAAAAAAAAGTTGAATACGATTTGTGGATTTGAATAGAAGATTGAATGCCCTCTTTTGAATCTTGACCCTGTAAGACTTTTCATGTATAAGTATATATTATCATTATATATAAAAAGAAATATCTGGGACTAGTGTCACAATCAATATAATTGTACCTTTGTTTGTTTGGATGTATCTCTCATTTGGCATCCATTCACTGTTTCAATATCTGACAAGTTTTTTCATTGAGAAGATCTTGACATTCTACAATATACATCACACAATAATGTAGAGGACAAAGAAGAGGAGAAGAAAAAATTAATACTTGTGTGTGTGTTTGTGGCCTCTGCCCGCTGTCATACGGCTTTTTAGCCCAGGTCTATGTAGCGTCGTCTTGTCTGAATCTTGTCTACTAAAAAAAAAAAAAATTCCAAGTATGCATGCGAGAAGGTTGCAGCTATTAAATATAATAAACTATACTTATTTGTAACTAACTATTTATAACTTCTTATAACTTAATTCATCTATAATATTGAAATCATCAACATCATTAAATGTGTGAGTAGATTTATATTATAATATGATATCAGAGCACAACGAGATTTTTAGACACTTGATCAAGAAGCCACTCCTCTCCCCACCGGCCCTCTCCACCCCACCTCCCCCCCTCCCCAAAAAAAAGCTCCAATCCAGACTCTTGGAAACAATTTCAACCCAACTTAAAACCCTCTTCTTCTCATTTTTCTTTCTTTAACGTAGAAATTTTTCTCTAAGAACCTTATTCATATTTTCTTCATACAAATCTCTCTAAAAAGAAACCACCGTAGCCTTTCTATTTAATCTCTCTCATCTTGTTCCACCATATAAATATCTCTAAGGGGGGGGCTGTTCAAATGCCCCTTGACCTATGATTTAATTTTTATTTTACCCTTAGACTTTTTTTATTTTTTATTTACCCCTGAAATCTGGTTCTATTTTTTTTTTGCCCCTGACTTGTGTCACCTCATTTTTTATACCTAAACTACCCTCATCTGTAAATTGGTATTATACTTCTATAATTGATCATTACATTTATGTAAGTGGTCAATACATTTCCGTAATTTTTATGTCCTTAGTTTAGTTCCATATATAATATTACATATGTGTTCTGTAAATTATATTTTTTGTAATTTCTGTTGTAATTTCTATAATAATGATAGATGATATTACATTTCTGTTATATAAATGGTAGTTTATGTTACATTGGTAGTTTTTGTTGTAGTTGTTATGTAAATGATAGTTTCTGTTGTAATCGGGTATACATTGGTAGTTGTTATGTTGTAGTTGTTACAATGGTATACATTCTGTAATGATGTAGCTTCTGTTGCGTTTTTGTTATGTTAATGATTCATGTAAATCATTGATTACATTCTGTAACTATTTATAAAATTTATGTAATGGGTCATTTACATATATATAAATTGATATTAAATTACTGTAATTAGTTGTTACATTTCTATAAAATTATATGTCTTTAGGCTAATTACATTGACACTTTTTGTAATTGGTTATGTAATGTTTTAATTTATGTAATTGTTAAGTACATGGATCAAGAAATACTTCCACAAAAATATTACAGTTGCTCGTATATTTTTAGTTTAGATTCATGCTATTACTAATTTTATTCATATTGCTAAATGAAAATTTATATAAGTGTTTGACTGATTATTGTATTTTTAATGTAGCTGAGACAGCACGATCTTCGTTATGAATTATGTTAAATGTCTAGTTCGATGGTATTTCAGTGGGTTTCATTTCATCCAAGAGGACATCAAGAAGATTAAGGGTTTGACAATAATTGATTTCATTAGTATAGGAAGAAATCGTTGTAATTCAGATAAGTGATATATCTATTTTAATGAAACTTTAGGATTGTATCTATAACAATTTTGTGTATATTGAATTCACTTACAAATGATAATAAAATGAATTACTGTTCATGAATCTATTGTAATGACACTGAAAATGTATATATAACCATTTTGTGTTTAAACATATTTGCGTATGTTGATATTTTTTTTAAATAACTATTAAATATTTCTAATTACGTGTTTAATTTTTGTATGTATCACATTATATATTTCTGTATTTTTGTAACTCTTTTTATAAGGGGTAGTTCGGGTATTATGAAAAGTCGGGAGCAAAAAAAATAGAATCAGATTTCAGGGGTAAATAAAAAATAAAAAAAGTCCAGGGACAGAAAAACAATTAGACCATTGGTCAAGGGGCATTTGAACAATTCCAAAAAAAAAAAAACAACTTCATCATCTTCTCTTTTATTATTATATCTTTTGAGGCCCTCTTCATATCTATATATCATTTTCTCTCTCTCCAAAAAAAAAAAAATGGTGTTCAAAACCATTGTTGTGGTGCAACAACCTATGAGCAACATATCTTTGTATCATTCTACTTCCATGCCTGAACCAAGCATGTGGTGATTGATTATCATTATATTGTATTTGTGATCAATTATCCATTGGTCATTTGCATGTCAAATTTATTTTAAGAAGAGATCAATCAGGAGGTATTATATCAAATTCTCACCACCCCTCACCTTAAGGGTGTGTATTAAATGTAATAAACTGTAACTATTTATAACTCTTTGTAACTCCTCATAACTTTTTGTATTAATTCATCTATATACATTGAGATCATCAACACCATTAAGTGTGTGGGAAGATTTAGCAACAATCTAGAGTTTCAGATACCATTTCTGATGATAATATTAGACATATTTTGAGATCTCATATACTTAGTATACAAGGACGTGAGTAGTTTTTTACTTTCTATAGTCTACTATGGATGTATGCTCACATTTCTGATATATATATATACAAGAGTATATATGTGTTAGTAATTGTATAAAGCGCGAGCAAATCGGCCTACCCGGGGTATTTTAGTAATTGCACCACCGGTTATACAATTTTTGTAGATAGCCCCACCGGTTATACAATTTTTACAAAGCAACCCCTATATGTGTTATAAACAAATCCCTGATATTTATAACCAGGTCCTTGACGAAAAACGGCTACATTTGTCTTTTCGTGGGCTTTCTGCAGATCAACCCCTAGGTTCTACCAGTTTCACAACTAAACCCTACATGTGTTACAAACAGGTCCCTAATTGAGATTTCAACCCCTATACGTGTTATAAACAAGTCCCTGATATTTATAACCAGGTCCCTGACGGAAAACGGCTACTTTTGTCTTTTCGTGGGTTTTCTGCAGATCAACCCCTAGATTCTACCAATTTCACAACTAAACCCTACATGTGTTACAAACAGGTCTCTAATTGAGATTTCAATATTTATAAACAAGTCCCTAATCTCAAAACACGACTCTCAGATTTCAAATTTCAATGGATGATTTTTCAGACCATTAAAACATCTATAAAATTATAAAATATAAAAATTTTAATCACATTAATAAATACAAAAACTACATATGGATTTGGATTCATTTGATTCCATAAAATTATTGATAGATGTCTTGTTTTTTAATTTAAAATATTTTCTATTTTCTTTTTTTTTAATTGATTTTGGATTATCATTTTTTTCTTTATACGTGAAAATAGATATATTTTTAGTTCTTTTCAATGCAATTTTCTTATTGATTAGATTGTTTTGGTAATCGATTTTTTTAATGGGTGGTGGTCGAAAATTAGATTATGTGATTGACTGTGCGTACTTATCAAAAGTAATGGTGAATTTTTTTTTGTGGTCTTAATGTTAGTTGGTAAAAATGATTAAGTCAAAAACTTTTCAAAAATTAATGTCCCTCAAAGAGAAGGAATAAATGTTTTATTTTCAATATAGCTTTGAGTGAATCTTCACTTAATGTTAGGTACAGTCTCATATACAACCCCTAATGCAGTTATCACATATTTTAATTTTTTAAAATAGTAAATATTGCACCATTTCAAATTTAACGTGTTCATTTTTAGTAAATGTTAAAAAAATTAACAAAATATATATCTCACCTACGGAGGTATATATACATCGTTAGATAACTATTAAATGATTAAAGAGGTATATGAGGGTATATTTTGAGTTGTAAAAGAAACTGTTATATAAAAAATAAGTATATGCTGAAATACAATAATACATTTTTTGTTTTAAAAATATAAAATATACATAATAGAACTCCAGTTATCAAACTTTTTTTTTGTTTTAAAAGAATTGCTTATAATAATATAGACTCTTATTTATCTTTCACTTATAATATAAAGTAGTTTATATAATTCAATTCATACTGAGTATGGAATACGCGCGGATGGGCGTACCATCCAACTAGTATAAAAATTAAGCCCGAGTTCGGACCTTTTATTCCAAAAACCAAAAAAAGTTCAACCCATGTGATTTAGATGGTTGACTGTTGACATCTTCTTCTTAGATTCCTGAATTAACTTGTAGTTGAATGTGACATTATGGATTTTTTTTTTTTTTTGGTTAATGGAATGGAAAAATATGATCCATGCAAATGAAGAAAATTTTGATGGTTTTCTTCAGTAAATTTTGGAAGATAAAACTGAAGATGATGAAAAAAAAAAAGTTTCAATCCAATATGGGGCCAATTTCTTTCCGAGGATCTCTAAAATGGGGCTTAAATTATTTTGGAAAAAATTGATATAACTCCCTGTAATCTTAACTAATCAGTTTTAATCCCTATAAAATCCTTAAATCACTGTAGATCTCTATCTTATTAAGAAAATATTGTTCTAGCCCCTTCTGTCGCTCCAATTAACCCGACATGTAGTTAACCATAACTTTATACACATTAGATTACTAATATATTTCCTTTCATCTAACATTTTTATCATTGTCTGTCTCACAAACCTCAAAGTTTTAGAGTCCCAATATTATTTTGGTCATAAAAATGACATATTTTGATTTTTATACTTTCTCAGGGACTTATTCGAATATAATTTTTGAAGATCCCGTTAGTTGAATGAAATATTCTTATAATATTCTTTCTTTTTTGACAAATTTTACAGCAGAATATAGAGACTTATGATGATTTAAGGATTTTACAAAGATTAAAATTGATTTAGCTAAGATTACATGGAGTTGTATCGATTTTTCTTTATTATTTTTCACATACGTTGTATACCTCAATTTGTAATAAAAAAATATATTATAATTAACCAAACAACAATCATGATAGTTACATATATGGGAATACCAATCTATCGCAGATAAGACTATGATACACCTCAAACCCATTTTTGATTTCCATGTAACCATATAACTTTTGTATCTACAAAGAGTATTTTGTATCAATATTTACTATGACAAAAAAGAATTGCCCAAATGGGAGAGAACAAGAGCTCACTATATGACAAAGAACCAAAAAAACTTCTAAATATTTCATCAATGGAGATGAACCTATGCTAAATCCAAGAATCCATTTCTCTGAAACCATTTTGGCCATAGACTATGTGTTTGGCACTTAATTAGCTCGGAAGGTCAGCCCTGAGGTGAGAATAATGATGAGGCGCGTCATGAATTTAATCTCACATTATTTAATGCACCATGAATTTAATCTCACATTATTTAATAGGAGGAGAATAGTTCATGTTTATACGTGAGCACATCTCTTATATAAACTATGAACTCACTAAGACACAAAACATACTATCTTGTAGCATAATCACAGGGTTGACGAGGTGGGTTAACAGATCATGAATCATGGAGGCAATTTAAAAAATTGACGTATTCCTTGTATTAACGATTATGTCTAAATATTTTCATATTTTGTGTTGAATACCTAGCGAATCTATGTGTGAGCCAATAAAGATGTGTAACATAGCTGTCACAAAAGATGTGTAACATAGCTGTCACAAAAGATGTGTAAAAATCAATAAAATGTTTTTTTATAAACCATGTGATGCTTCTTTATTAGCAAGACACAAAACTTCTCTATGCTTATCACATAAAACCCCTGACCCACTGTATCCCAAAGAAAAAGGCATCTTTAGGTAAAGATTCAGTAAATGTATATATTATAAATTAATGACAAAAAAATAATTGTGCTCGTTAAGATGTTGAGATTTAAAAGCAAATATGATGTTAACATTTCATATGTTTTATGTGTAACATCCAAGAAACAAGTTTTTAAAAAGTTCAAATATATATATCAACAACTCTCAACCTGCCTCTTATTCATTGATTTTGATGCATCAGGATTTTGTATCCATTTATATAGGATTTAAAAAAAATTGAACTGTTACAAATTAAAGCAAATGCATGTATGATTCATTTTTAATTAGGGAAAAATCCATATAACCCCCTCTAATCTGACCTAAATCCATATAAACCCCTGTAATCTTCATAAATCCATATAACCCTCTGTAATCCCCCCTCTATATCTATAAAACCGCTCTGTCTGCCTTCCGTCCATCTGTTTAACGGGGCAGGGGGTTATATGGATTTTTCTCTTTTTTTTTTTTAATTTTCTTTACGTGTGGTTTAAAAATTGGACTGTTTGACATTTAGTTTTGAATTTTTTTTTAAGATACCACGCACCTTTATATTAAATAAAATAAAAAGGGTTATTCAGATTATAAACACAAGATCACCCACCAAAGAGATAGAAATAAAAAAAAATGAATTTTGTAACAAAAAGTGTGTAACATCAACCAACAAATTTTCAAAAATGTGAATTATATTTTTTATTAAATCTTGGGGCACCTCTTGTGTTAGTGTCATAAGTGAATTTTGTTGGGGATAAACTGTACGTGGAGGAGTAGTTTTTTGTTCTTTTTTGAAATACCAAAAGAAAAAATATATATCTATTTTACTTCTATCTCTTTGGTTGGTGATCTTATATGTGTTTATGATCTTAATAATCCTTTTTCTTTTATTAAAATTAAAGGTGCGTGGTATCTTCAAAAAAATTCAAAAGTAAATGTTAAACAACACAATTTTTAAACCACATATAAAGAAAATTAAAAAAAAAAACAAGAAAAATCCATTTAACCCCCTATAATCTGCCATAAATCCATATAACCCCCTGCCCCGCTAAATAGACAGACGGAAGGCAGACGGAGGGGTTTTATGGATATAGTGGGGTGATTACAGGGGGTTATATGGATTTATCAAGATTGCAGGGGGTTATGTGAATTTAAGCCAGATTACAGGGGGGGTTATATGGATTTTTCCCTTTTAATTAATTGGATGATTCACATAGTTGATGTATTTAATGCAGAGATGCAGGTACTTACCAATCTGAATACAGTCCCTTCAAAAATGGACCACTGACAACTATTACCAGTGTCTTTTTCATTGTTTCTTTACATGGATTAAATCCTGAAAGAAAAACATGTACGTTTAATGTGAGTAAATTGTAAGGCATGCATGATTTATTTTTAGGGTCCTTATTCACTTAAACATTCATGCACATTCATGCATTTCTAGTGTGTGTGTGTGCACGCGCCGTGGCGTGTGCCTTTAATATATAATCTATTGTTAAAAAATGTAAAAAAAATAAATATATATTCAATTCATTCGAGAATGTATTTCAGTTTTCGTAATGTATTTATTCATCGAACAAGCATATATTTTTTTTAAAAAAAAGCCGAGAAGTATTTGAGTTGCAAGAGTGACAGAGTATGATATTTTTTTATTTAATTCAAAACCTTAATTATATGCCAATAAGACGGTCACAAAAAGTTAAAAAAAAATTAATAAATAAACGGAAAAAATAGTAAGCAAACAAAAAAAATCATCTAATTCCATCTCAGTATTTCTAATCTAGGATCGAATTAAGTTATATATCAGCAAAAAATAAACAAATTTTGGATTGGACTGAAGCCCAGTTCATGTAAATAAACAATTAATTTAACTGAATCATTCACATGTCAGTCATTGTGAGGTGTTCCCCCTAGTGGATCTGAATCCCTCTTAGAGACTGAATTTTTTTTTAAATAGACCCACATCATATCTAAGATTAAGATATAATGCAAGATGGCCAATGAAACATGCAGGGTTTTGTTTGCCCTTTTATTGGCAGACAATTATCTGTCTCAGTGGGTAAGGTAAATAGGTTTTGTTAGGCATCCATCCGAGCTAGGGAAGTGCCACTTGATAGATGAGGACCTACATCACATTTTTCAAGTATTAATTATTTGGTTTATTTATAGTAATCGTATATACTAAGGTTTTGCAGTTGTGAGAATGGCCCAGTTTTGGGTGGCCAACTGGACTTTGTACCTTATAACATTTTATACTTGCAAATTAATTATGTGGCATCACGCAAGCGAACTACACAACTAAAAACAGCTTTTTATTTTAAGGGTTATCAGTTTTGCATCCTCTGGGTTTCTTGTTAAAGGTCTCTTTAACTTCCATTTCTGTTCTTTGATTTTTCTTTTTATAGTTTTATAATTAATAGGGCTTTTTATTTTTAAGTCCCCATAAACTATATGATTTAGTGATCGATGCTTCACTTCTTCATATTTTGGTTTAAGTCCTCATATTTAAAGGATATGTTCATTTCAGTCCCTCCTAGGGATTAAAAAAAAAATCAAATAATTTAGCGATAGGTCCTTCCCAGGGACTAATAAGAAACATACCCCTTTAAATTTAGAGACTTAACACTGAAATACGAAGAAGTGAGGGATCACTAAATCATATAGTCTACAGAAACTAAAAAATAAAAAACCTTAATTAATAATGTGTTGGTTCTTTCAAATTGAAATATTTCTTTTTCGATGCTAATGATCTCCTTCAATTGTTTCAGCTTCGTTTTAATTTTGTTTTTTTGTGGGTGATTGTAATTCTAACTCAAATTTTGAAATTTGATTTTAGAGATAAAAAGGTAATTTTTCTAATGTGAGGTTAAAGGTTGATTAGTTTTTTATTAACTTTTTTTTTTGTATAAATTAGTTTTTTTTTATTATTAACTTAACTGACAGATGGGGGTACTTAGATTTTCATTGTGTTTGCATGGGGTTATATGAACTTTTGCAGAATTCAGGGGTTGTATGGATATAGGGCTAATTACAAGGGGTTATATGGATTTTTCCCTTTTTCATAAATATATTTTTATTAAATTTATATTTTTATATAACTAAATTTTTTTTTATGTTTTCTTTAAAAGTGTGACTCTTAAAAAAAAACAAAATCTTCTAAAACATGTTCAAACTTGCTTTCAAATGAAGATCTCAGCGAGGAAGATCTTTCACATACCACTAAAAAAAGGGGAAAATGATACTTTCTTGCTCAATTACATCGGCACTGGGGTACAATTCGCTCAGTTTGGTTCAGTTTTTACAACATGTAATCCAAAATCGAACCAAATTGAATAAAAGACTGAAGATCGAAAACCAAACCTCACCGATTTTTGTTTGGTTAAAGATTGATAGGTTAGTTAGAGTTTTTTAAGGGTAGTTTATAACTTTAAATAAATATCATAATTCTAGGATTGCTTGTATAAATTAGTATATTCATTTTTTTAAAAATATTAATGGTATAACAACAATATTGAATATAAATAATCATGTGTTTAAAGTTAATTCGGTTTGCTTCGGTTAATAGTTTTCTTTGAAGTAAAACCAAATTCAAACTAATGTAGATTGATTTATAAATTTTTCAATTTATATCTAAACCAAACCACAAAACTATTAAATAAAAAAAAATCAATTTGAATTCGTTTAGATTTGATTTAACCAACCAAAGTTGCACCCCCTAATTCACACACTTTCTTTAAAAAACCAATTGATTGTATATTTAAAAAATAAAAAGAAAAAAAAAATCAATGAGCACTATACACACGAATTGCATAAAAGATTGGACATATTATATTCTAAAAAAAATGAAGAGTACTTTTAGGTGAGATATCATGAGGTGATGCCACTGCTGTTTAAAAAGACAACCACATGGAATTGTTATACCTCATCATTGTCATGCTTTTGGGTTGTAACACTCTTTTTTTGAGACGTAGAATTATTTAGTTATAATATTTATATCAGATAAATAGTTATTTTAAAAGAATAAGTATGTTTTTTTGCTTAATTATTATTATTTTTGTTATTTTTGTTTGGAGATTAATTTTTTATTGTTTTATTCATATTGGATAAAATGAAGATGTGGATTATAGACAAAAAATATTTTATAGAAATCACACCAATTTAGTATATATTACTTCTAATATATACTAGATTTCATTCGAATATGTATTTGTATTGCAAAAGTATGTAAAAATTCAAAACAAGTTGGGATCTTTAATAGCAAGAATGACTGTCTTCAAAACTATGTTATGCGCAGCCCTTTTTACAAACTCATTAACCTCGTTAGACACTTCTACTCATTTAACAAGTTATATATCTCGTTAAATTTTTTTTATATATTATATAAATTAATCCATATAATTAAGTAGAGCATATACTTTATGTTTTATAAATACATAATTTTGAGAAGAAAAAAAAATATGGACTGTATTTAAGACTGAAAATGGGACTCAATCAAACGTTCATGAAACACCAACCCAAACAAGCCTTCAAGAGGCCCAAACATAGCTTGCATCGTATAGTGGGCCCGAGTCCAGAAACACTCTGGGCCATATTTAGATTCTGTCCATCACTTTTTTTTTAAAAGTAAATACATTTCTCTATTGAATTACATATTTCTTAAAGAATTTTGAGATACACTAATATATTTTTTTCAAAAAAATAAAAAAATTAGCAGTCCCATGGACTGTTGTATAGCTCATACATTGCGATAGTGTAACATATATTTCGTTATCGTAGTGTATGGGGCTGCAGACGAGCCTGCAAAACAAATTCAGCGTATCACGTGACAATGATACACTCGTACACTTCATTGCCTACCGTCCCTTTTTTAGCCCAACCATGTTTTGTTTTTTCTAAAAATAATATATTTCATCTAATTTAATGACATATAATTTTATAAAAAATGAAGTACATATTACGATTAATTGTATGGATCTATTTATGAAACATATGACAAATTTTTAATAATGTCAGTGTATGATGCTAAAGATATATAAAGGACCGGAATATGGGTTGAAAAAAGAATAGTGTAAAAATGCTCTCCAAAATAACATATGAAATCTGTAATATATATTCTATTGGAAAATGGTATACATTCAATTCATTCATTAAGCATTTCATCTTTTATGAAATATATATTCTATTGTAAAATGGTATACATTCAATTCATTAATTAAGCATTTCATCTTTTATGAATACATGTACTTAGATAATCATGTATTTCAGCAAAAATTCAAAACGTGGACAGTCTACAGTCTTTTTGGTAACCTAATTTACAACACTTTAGGCTTTTCCTCTTGAGCATGGGGGCTTGTTGTAGCCCAAATCCAACTTCCAACTTTTTGTCTAATATACATCTATGTATGTATAGTAATAGAAATCACTAAGAAAAAAAACAATCTTTCACTTCTCTAGCTTGGTTTCATGACCTCATTCTCACAGGTTACTCAAACCTATTGTTTTCTCCTTTCTTGCACATCTTGTGGCTAAGAAGGTTTTTGAAAGACATTCGATCGGGAAAGAGATGCCCCTAATATCATTTTCTAAGACCCCGTTTGGAACCGGAATAACCCTTTGGATAACCTGGTATAAAGGGGAATAAGGGATTTTGAGTGTTCAGAAACACAGAACACCTAGGGATAAAGTATGCCAAAATAAACCGGTATAAAGTGGTATATTGATTCCAACCAACCCCTAGAATTAAAGTTATCTTATGTTATTTCACCCAAAAAATATGTGGGCCCACTGTCAAATCAACTGTCATCACCTCTTATAAATCACATATCAAATCAACTATCATTATTTTTTTACCTTTTATAAATCTTTATCCATACTTTATTCACATTTTACCCAAACAATAAAACATTTATTCTTACGTTTACCAACAAGAATAATTCAAAACACAATCAAACACGATCACTTTATCCTTATTTATACTCACTTATGTCAGAATAAATGTATACCCAATAATAAATCATATTCCCGTTTCCATCGGAGGCTAAGGTTTTGAAGGAAAATTATATTATGTACTATCTTGGTTCCGTTCATTAGGGTAGATTTTGTTGATGTTGGACCACCCATGGATAATCAAAAAAGCCTTTTATTTTCTTTCCATAGTTCCGCTTACAAATAAATGGAATTGATGCAATGAGTGTAGGTTTAGCTATAGCAGCAAGGCTTTTCAAAATTGATGATTACAAACCATAAGCTGGATTAAACTTTTAATCATTCTCATTAAGTGATACAAAGAGAAGTGTGTGTGTGTGTTATATATATCAAGATCATGTTTAAAATAGAAATAAAAGATAACCTTTGCAAAAATTAAAATACAGCGTAAAGTGAAATTTTATATAATAGAAAATAATGTGAAATTTTAGACTATAATTTGGTCTGGCCTGCCTCTGAATCGAACATTTTAAGAATTATTCTTACTTTAATCATTCTCTTCATCTCAAAAGATAACAAATTTTTATTTCAGAATACATCGAATTAGGTGTATCATGTAATTAATCTAAAAAAATTGACTCTAATGCTTATTATGTAATTAATCTATTCAAATAATTTATTACGCATTTGCATTAATGAAGTTTTTTTCGTTGGTGTGATGAGACTTTCAATTAGGTGGCATGACAAGTTGATTTCAATAACTATGATCATAAAAGTACTCAATTTAAATAATTTAAAAAACAATACCCAAAACAAGTTTTTCTAATCTCATGTACATAATTCAATCATTCCCCTGAGTCAAACAGGGGAGTATCACATTATAACAAGAAGGAAATTCAAAATCACAACAAATCAATTTTGATATTCTACATGATAGAATTACATTATGAGTAAAATATATATATAAGATAATAACTACAAGGTATATAATATATATAAAAAAAAAAATAACACAAGACACTCCAAACCATAACAAGGTAAAACCAAGAAAATCAGAATGGACTGCGAAGGTCAACAATGGTTATGCAATTAAATGCTATAAAAATGTCATAGATTCCTCGTAGAATGCCTAACGATAATATATATTTAAAAGATATAATCCATGGGAGGCAATGAAAGGAGTTAGTGATGATGCCTTAGCAATGCTAAACTCCATAGAACACAATAATCACCATCGAAGGGTCACTCCAGGGGCCTTGCTTTGCATCACCTGGAATAAGTATTCATCCACATTGAAAGTAGAATAAGCGTACAATGAGCTATGATGCTTAGCAAGTAAACCAATGAAAACAGCCTCAGCAATGCTAAACTCCATAGAACACAATAATCACCACCAAAGGATCACTCCAGGGGCCTTGCTTTGCATCACCTGGAATAAGTATTCATCCACACTGAAAGTAGAATAAGCTTAGAATGAGCTGTGATGCTTAGCAAGTAAATCAATGAAAACAGTTTCACACAATTAAGTTATTAATTACATACATAAAATACTATGCTTAATCATACTATGTTTAAATCGAACATCCATACGTACAAAAATAAATCCAAAATCTCACTTAAACATCCATAAAACCATTTCAGAACTATAACAACTAGGTCATCCCTTACGAGATCAATCATCATTCATTTCCTTAATCCAAGTATTAAAAACACCCCAAGATGTATAATAATGGAATAGAATGATTCTAATATGACACGCAATCATTTCTGTAATCCTCATTTCTCCATAACCTAGTATATACTATATTAGATTGATATATACTTCACAAGTATATACCTTCAAGATAAATTTAAAACATTCGCTAAAAACTACAAACATATATGATTCCGGAGAGGTTTGTTCCTAACATTTTCCTGAATTGAATTGCTTTTCAAAGATCAAGTGTCATTTTTGAAATCATATCATATAATACATGCAGTGACCATAAATCTATGAAGTATTCAATCTGATTATAAAAATATGTCATCAACATAATGCTGCCAGGAATCATGCAATTCATGAAATTGTAAACATTCAAGTTTACAATCAAAGTAGCATGCCAAAGCAAAACTTACACATAAACAATAGCGCATGAGATTGAAAACACCAGACATACCCATTAGTGTAATCACACACACACACACACACACAAACTAGCATGAGAGAAATGTCAATATATTCATATAAACTAGCACAAGGCTCAGGAGCTACTGCACTTGGCCTGCTGGTTGGCTTTGAAGATCTTAGAAAAAAAAAAAACTTGGATCATCCAGCTATGGAGATGTGGACCTACAAAGTCTGATGTAGTCCAAACAATGATCAAATGATAGAACAAAATTAAGCAAGAAAATCAAATAACTAAGGTTCTATTTGAATTCCTATGGTTGGATTATTTGTGGATTGAATGAAATCAATGGATCCTTCTGAGGCATCAAGCATCACAAACAATCTATTGTCTTTCCAAGTCTTCAATTAATTTGACTAGATTTTGTTTCAGAAATCCAATCCTTGAAGGTCCTTCTTCCCCTTTGGCAGCATTATTTTGTTGGCAGCATTATATATATCCTTCTTTTTTAACTTAAAGTTTCCATGTACAAGTACTCTCTTTTTGTCAAAATTCTTAAGACTTTTCCTCTCGAGGATTGGGGCTTGTTGTAGCCCAAATACATCTCTCAACTTTTTGTCTATATATGTCTTATGTATGTCTTGAGCTTCGGGACGATGGCGAGCATCCGGTGCCAATTTCAGAACCTCGACGAGCTTTGGGATGTCATGTCTGAAAAGCTCATCCAAGGAGAGAAGTATATTCAGGCTCGTTTTCGACGCATCGTAGTCCTGACATGTTTGTGGGCGTTATGGCATGCTCAAAATGCAATTATTTTCAGAAACCATACTTTTTATATGGAACACCTATGGAAGGACTCCCTCTTCTTGCTGAAGGATTGGGGGAGTTATTTGGTTGGAGCGAGATAGATTAGCACCTTAGGGGTCAGATCCATGTCGAAATGTGACCAGTGCGAAGGGTGGACTAGTGGGCCGGGTGCCCGCCTGCAATGTGCACAAGTGTAACGGCTAGACGCACCATCCCCTTTTTTATGGGGCTATCAATCAGGCTAGGTTTTTGTTCTTTTATGCTTTTTTTCCCTTATGTTTTCTATCTTCTATTGTCCCCCTCATCCGGCTCATTTGTGATCCTTGTTAGTTATAAATGAACTATCACTTCTCAAAAAATGTCTTGTGTATACATCCATGTATAGTAATAGACATCATTTACTAAGGGTGTGTTTGGTTATGCGATTGCGCAGTTTTTGCGATTGCAAGAAGCTGCGTTTGCAATCATGCAACCAAACAGTTTTACTGTAACAGCTTCCTGTACACAGATTTCAGACAAATAATGCCTAAAAGTTGCAATTTCAAAAAACTGAAAAAATGAGCTTCTTACAGAATCAGTTTTACAATCGCGCAACCAAACGCACCCTAAAAAAAAAAAACAACCTTTCGCTTCTGCAGGTTGGTTTCCATGACCACATTCTCACAGGTTACTCAAGCCTATTGTTTTCTCCTTTCTTGCATAGCTTGTGGCTAAGAAGGTTTCCATGGGACATTCAATCTGGGAAGAGATACCCCTAATATTGTTCTCTAAGGTTTTGAAGGGAATTGAAATTACATTATATCTTGATTCCCATCGACATTGCCAAACTGTGTAATTCTATATTGTAATTGAGGACTAAAGGCGTCCTGGGAATTATCATAGGTATGAATGAAAAAACGAGAGCTATGATCTTGGTAAAAGAATGGAAAATCCAGCAACAAAAAAAAAAAAACTCCAATACTCATATCACAAGGATTAAATATAAGACAATATTTAAAAGAATTTTGGTAGGGATACATGTCATACCTCATTCTTTTTTTAAAATAGATTTCATCTTTCTACTGTGATTTTTCCACTTCCAAAATTGAAGGGATCTATTTTTTCTTTTTCTGCGCTAAGGAGTAATTATGAAATTTCTAAGGAACCAGACACACTAGCTCATCCCAATTTGTACCGTCCATGTGACAACATTCTATTGGGTGAATTTTTGTGCACCTACGATACTCAAAATTTCTTGCCACGCTCCCATAAATTTTTCTCTCTACGCACCTCTGATCCAAATGAACCATCGCAATGAAGTTCCTTTTGATTTAAATTCTGCAGAATCTATGGTTCCTCATTGAGGGAAAATAAGATCAAAATGGCCTCACTTTTTTTTTCCCAAGCCATTTCCTTCCACCTCCTAGGGTGATCATCCCACCATGAAGCTATCACTTTGTTCCAAGGCCTCGCTTTCTCTCTTTTTTTCTTTTTCTTTTTAAGAAATGATGCTCCCCAGGATTTGATCTCTTGACCACTTTCATAGAGGTGAGAGGTGTTTGCCGACTTAACCAAAGCTCGGTTCACCTAATGTGTCTCTCTCTTGTTCGATCTATTTTCCTGCACCATTGCAAAATGAAATCAGTTTCCATTGATCAACATGCAATGTCAAATGCAACAATATACATGCTAATGAGTAAAAACTAGTAACATAAATTTATATTGATTCAACTTGAAAGAAAAAAAAAGTTATATATATCTTTATCTCATGTATGTATCCATTGATATATAGAAGTCAATATCTAATAATCTTTATACAAGATTAACAGCTCCATTGAAATGCAAAGGCAATATCTGTTCATGTCTCCACATTAAACATCTTCATATAAAAAATGATTCAATATGAAGTTGACTCTTTCTGTTAGGCTGTTCAGTCAGTAGATATAGAAGCTAAAAAAAGAGAAAATAATGGGCATCTAGAATCTCATGCAATGATTTATTCTGGTACGTACTCTATTCCTCATGAACCAGGTTAAATTTCAAAATTAAATAAAATCAACAATAGAAAGTGAGAAGACTATAATCATGAGCATCACAATCTTTGAGTAGTAGTACATTGTAATGTTACTAATCACAGTTATCCATCTATGCGAATCAGAAATAAAAAACTATTCAAAAAAATTTAGATGACGTGCATGCAACTAGACCATCATGTAAGCAGTGGGACAAGTTTCTAGTTATTGTGACTCAACAAATTTAATCACATCTTAAATATTAAAATGTGTATTTAAGATGTGATTAAATAGTTAGTTATTTCCTTGCCCTTGAAATATATGCCAATATATATTCAGGCACCACAGTAGTTATGTAATATTTCATGTTTTTTTGTCTGCATTCTTCTCCTCCAATTGGAGAACATAGTGTATGAATAGAAATACATATGAACATGAAATGAAATACATATGCAGATGTAAATCATATGATTATTTTTTTTATTTTTTTTTATATCGAAATCATATGGTTTTTTAACATGGCCACTACTAAATTTGGCTAGTTGTATCCCCATATGGTGCTTATCATCATGTATGTAGTTTGGAAACTTATTATATATGCACTTAGTTCCAAAGGTGAATTAGCATTCAGTGATGACATTTTTTTTCCAATGGTGAAATTTGATTTACATAACATAAAATGTAAGAGCATTCGCTAATGATCGAGGACGTTCCATGCTTACATGTTAATGGGGTACGTGCTTCGCCAAAGTATCGCCTTGTGGAGCTAGCATTCACTCAAATTAACCTTCTCCCTCCGATGTCTCCACAGACGATCTCAACCCCTATCATGGCCTACATTATAATTCTAAGCCACACTTTTCCCCTAAAAGAGCTCAAGTGCGTTAACCACAAAAAAAAAATCAATCCTAAACATTGGCATATGAGTATTACAAAAAATTATGCATATATAGACACACGCACACGCGCACGCACATCAATTGTTCCATAGTTTTATGGAAACTAAGCTAGTTCAGCTCTGATTGAAGGATTCTATCAATGTACTTCTCAATAAAAATAACAATGTGCATGCAAAAGACAACTAAGGTTAGATGTGGATATGCAACCAAAAGGCCAAACGCAATTTATATAACAAAGAAGTTAAAGGAAAGTTTTGCCTGATGATTTGGCAAAGCATTATGTTTAAAGAAAACTTATCAAATAAAAATTGAGATTGATATTCAAAAAAATCATTCACCAATAGAGTTTAAAGTGTGTGTGTGTATGTATGATAAAGCATTCAATAGATATTTCATTGTGTGGATTGACACCTACCAGTATATTCAGCCAAACAATCTGACCCAGCTTGTTTTCATTACTGAATAGCATGATAAGTAAAGTAGAAGATTTACATTTTTTTACATGCAGCTCATAGAATTTGGTAGATTTATGGATTTTGGTGAACAAAAAAAAGAATATTTTCTTCTTAGAAGCTCATTGAATCTACAAGGAAGCAAAAATGAAAATTTTCTTCATCAATTCAAAGGTTAACCATACAATGGTATTGGTACTCCTATAATTGGCAACAACTACCAAGCTTGTAAGAACGAACTCTCAATGACATACTTAATGAAATATACTAAGAATAAAAAATAATACAACTAAACCTAAACATTGAAATAAAATCATAAAATTTGAAATTCTCCGATTATTATGATCTTCAATGAAGAAATTTACTAAAAATTTACAAATTTCTTAATTGAAGAAATTTACTCAAAATAATAAATTACTGTTAATGATAAATGTTTAAAAATAATAACTTTTGAATATTGAATTGAAGAAAGTTTTGACTTAATTTTTTACTCCCATAATTTCCTAGTAATCCATTCTACATCAAAACCACAAGCGAGAGAAGATTCTTTCTCCAGATTAGGCAACATTCTGAAAACAAATTTGATCAGCTTTTAGAGATTTTGATATTATAGGAATCATAGTTAGTCCAAATTCGTACTCAAATGCCCCCAAATAGTCTCATCTCCTTTTGAAGAAAGCAAGAATAATTTTCAGTTAAAAATAGTCCTCCAAGAATCTAATGAAATTGTGCTTCATCAAAATATAATTTCAAAAACTACTACTTTAAGTGAAAAGTTATTTTTCAAAGTACCGCATAAAAAAATAACAGTAAATTTGAATATGAGAAGAATTATTTACAACTCAGAAACATTTTAAAACTAAGTGCCATGATTTAATGGCTTACGGAGCACAGTAGAATTTTCTTCAATCCATTCTCTTGATCAAGTCAATAAAAAATCATAAAATCTGGAAACTCCAAAAAAAAGACTTGTTCAAAGTAAAAGACCTTTTCCAAGATAATAGAGTATAATTCTAAATATAGTATTCTAAACCTTTTTAAATGTTTGGAACATTTTGGTAATTGGATACCTCTAATAATAATCAGTTGAACAAACTTCTGCTCATTGAACTATGTGTTTAGTATTTTTAGGATACGGGTATTAGTTAATTCGGATGGTTTAACACTTCTTCATAATTTTAAAAACTAGTCCTAAATATTTCCCTCGAATTCACATCTATTAAAAAAAAATTAATTTTTAAGTGTATTTTTCATGTTAATTATCAGAATACATCAACAAACAATTCAATTATCTTCGTATTTACCACACAACCGAATGGAACTACATATTGTCAAATATTTGTCGTGCACAAATTTTGTGACTATCCTTGTAGGCCTCTACAATTTTCTATACTCTTGGATTTTTTTCAACCAAGGCATTTGTTTAAATAGAAAGCTTGAAAAAAAAAAGTACACATGGAAAAAAAGCTTCTAAAAAATAGAACAGATTCAGTAATAATGAAACTTCTAATGCCTTTCATTGACTAATAAAACAAGATAATTATATATGATCTCCTTTAAGCACCACTCTTCAATGATCTAACCAATGTCTAGAAGTTTATCTACACATGTTCAAAGAAGAAAACCACAACAAACTATACAAATTCGTGCACTTAGTAATATTAACCTGAACAATTTTCATATAGTTACAACAAAGATCAAGACTTTTGGTGCAATCTGTGTGTAAGCCAACTCCTAATGAACAAAAAAATGGCCAGTATGGCATACTGGCTTGCTAAATCTAGCTGATCAATAGATGTTGGTGCAATCTCATCAACACAAATGTACATATTAATCTCATAATCAGTACTTAATTTACAGATAGGCTTATCAAAATCTCATACCCAATTTGCTCAATCGACCAACCCTAAGTACTCGCCAGAGTTTTATCAACCTCATAATTAGCATATAAGCTTGTTCAACATCGCAATCAAGATCAAAAGGAATAACTTTCAAGTAACTTCCAACTTATGTTCAATAATCTCTTCTAAGGATCGATATCCATAACATTGGTATAATCTCATCCTTTTCAGTCCCTCTAATGTGATTAAATTGAACATAATTAAACCAACATATATAACTCCCATCATCTACATCAAAGAACTATCAAATAACAATCTCATCTTCACTGACCTAGCCACACATGCATTCATCCTAATTAAGAACAACCTCACATAAATTGCTGAAAGTGACATGAAATAATGTAGCAAGAAACAGAAACACCTCACTGCAGTGATTGAGTGAATTAAACCAACAACAACAATGCCTAATGTTCAAAGACACTTCACCATTTACAATTCAAAGTTTCCATCTCCATCAAAACTCTCCTCCTCATCATCAAAATCCAAACCTTTCTGTTAAGTCACATCACTCCATTGATCACATCTCCCCAAATCATAATTTCACTTCCTCATCCCATCTCTATTAGTACTAAAATCAAAATAAATAAAAACAAACACAAAATCAGCTCTATTTTTTTTGTACCACACATCCCATACTACTAATAATAGTAGTACTATAGCAGGTACAAAATGATCCTCCATTCAACTATTCCAGACAAACAAACCAAACCGAAAAAAGAAAAGTCATCATGTACAGTAATCACAACAAACCCCCCATATAAACAAAAACCCAAATTATATATCTATATATATATCAATAAAAAACTACACATATAAAATATATAGCTCACACTTGCATGGGGAGAGGAGACACATCTACGGCTTGTGATGATGATCATAATACAACCCTCCAAAGCTCTCCAACATCTGCGGCGTGAACGACCCATTGAAGAGCTCCAACTCAAACGCCGCCTCCTCTATGTTCTTCCTCATCAACAGATCGGACTCATCGTCGACTAACACAATCGGCTGCTGCTGCTGCTGATGCGGCGGCGGCTCCTCTTCGGATGATGGTGTGGAGACTTGTTTGTTGTTTTCGAATCTCGAGACGTCTGAGTCTTGTCCGGTGAGTTCTTGCACCAGTGACCGGAACTTGGAAGGGCTTGTCTCCACCCTGGTTGGGTTGGATATGTAGACCACCTTGATTGGTTTCTTCTTTGCCTTTGTGGGTTGTTGTTTGGGTGACCTTATTTTTGAGTGCACACTCACTTTGTCCATCTTTCTTGGAAGGGTTTAGAGTGTTTTGTTTTTTTTTTGTAATAAAAAAGAGAGTTTGGGAAGGATTTATAAGTGATTGATGAGATTGGGCTTCCTGGAAATTGAGGGATAATATTTGAGGTTTTTTGATGGGGGCAGATGAAGGTGAGGAGAAAATGAGAGTGTTTGGAAGAAAAAAAAAAGATGAGTGTTTGAAATGGAAAGTGAAGAGAAATGAGAGAGGAGAGGAAGACAGGTTTTTAATAGATACAGTATGTGTTGGGAAAAAATGAATAAGTGATATAATATAATATAATATATATAATAATGTGAATAAACATGTGATTGGTGTTTTTGATGGTTCTTTAGAATCTTATCCACATAATTAGAGTGAAGCCCTTAATTAAAATCAAAATCAAAACCGTTAATAAAAAAGGGGAGAAAGCACATCAAACCAAAATTGATGGATTTACATTATGTACAACAGCAGTGAGGGGTGTAATCTAAAAATTTTATTAATTTTATGACCCATACGTAAAATGACCAAATTGATGTTCAGTTCTGTCTCGCCAGCACACACTGTGGTATCATAGTACATAAATTTTATATAATAAAATGAAATAATAAAAATTATATTTTTTAAAAAAATATATACTTTAATTTTTATGATAACAAACATTTTAAATAAACAAACATTAATGTAAAAAAACATACAGGATTATAAGCTTCACTGAAATTTCATTTTTCTATTTATATTATTTTTAAAATTTTAAAATTATCCTTAACACTGGCCACGTGGAATTGTGACTAATGAGGAATGCACGGTTATTTTTGAAATTTTGGTTGGATTTTATTGGTGGATTGGAACTCAGAATTAGTAAATTTTTATCTCTTGTTATGATGACATTTCAGGCCAAACAAATTTTATAACATACAGTACACTCAATAATGTTGTATCTGACGTCACGCGGGCCAGGTCTGATGACGTCACTTTTAGTGACGTTACGGCCTCTCATTGGATAGCGATCTGTTGTCGCCCAATTAAAAAGGAAGCAAAGTGGGTTTACGTCTGCCGCGTCGGCGGAACCTGAAAAGGTTAAACGGTTCATGCGAAGGCTTCATGTTGGGTTGGGGAGGGAAAGTTAAAAATAAGTTATTATTATATATGTATCATCACGTGATTAATTACACGTATTATTTGCATCGGTTTTCGTGCAAGGGTTTTTTTCAGGACCGATGCCTCGAAAGTCGGGACGATGGGTTTCCGATGGACGGCTCCGATTTTGGCACGCCCGCCTGTTCAGTCTGTCCAAGTTGTCAGTAATATAAATTTTTTATTTTTTTTATTTAGGGAAGATTAATTGCTAGCCCTCCATAATAAAATTAAGTTCATTAAACATCTTTATTTATTTTAGATCTACATATTAATTGAGATATTATTTTTTAATAATATACACAATCAAGTTTAATAGTGTACACGTATATTTCAACAATGAACACATATAATTTAACATAATATACATGTCTAGGTAATGGTACATACAAACAGTGAATAATGAGAGAATAAAAATAAAAAATATAACCGTGAATTTAATGGTGTACATATAAAAGGAATTAAAAAATTATAAAATAAGATTTGGAAACCTAAAAATAATAAAAGGGTTATATGAAGGACTAATATTTTTTTTTTTTTTTTGAACAGATAGATTAGGTTATACTAAAATAAAGAATAAATAAAAAAAATCATAATAAATATGTTTATTTCACGTTAACATGGTTTTGCTTTTTTTGTGTGACACTGTAGGCGATGCATCGTCATACCTTAGCTTTAATAACAAAAAAATTGTTGGACATTGTGAAACATCATATATCTGATTAATAGACAACAACAAAAAATTTCTTATCTTATTAATGATGATTGGTTTTGGGATTTTAAATGATTAGCTCGCTTTAAGTGTACTGTGTACCAAATGGTGCGTTGAACTAAATCTTTAATAAAACTAAGGGTCATAAAAAAAAAAGTCCGCGGCACAAAAGCCCGACCCGCCCCGCTCAAGCCTATTCGCGGGCCAGGTCGAGCTCGGGCCTCCCTTCTGGGGTCTGGCCCGGCCCGTAGGCCCGTCTGAATGGGCCGTTAGGGCTGGCCCGTAGGCCCATGGAGGGCAATCCAATAAATGAGTAATATGTAATTTTTATTTAAATTGTGGTTTAATTATACAAATTATTGACATTTATGTAGTTGCCAACCTAGTTAAGTACATGTAGTTATTTATTCTTTCAAATAATTAATTCATTTAATATTTTTATTTTAAAAATTCAATAGATATAAATATTTTTTTTAAGATTATACTTTAAATTTTGTGTTATTTTAATATTATATAGACATGAACAACTTCAAATTAAAAAATAAAAAAAAATAAGATGTTTAGAATTTGAACTCGTAGGCCCGCCAGTAGGCACGAACCAGGCCCGGCTTGTGAGGCCCGCCTGTGGGCCCGAACCCAGGCCCGGCCCGTGAGGCCATTCAGGCCCGGGCCCACGGACAGGGCCTGTGCCCTTTTTTTTGCCACAGGCCGGTCGGGCCCGGGCCCGCTGGCCAAGCAGGCCGGCCGGCATGGGCCCTATTTCAACAGGCAAGCCGGGCCCTGCCCGTTTCCGACCCCTAAGTAAAACTATAAATATTTATTATAATTTTATATATAAAAAAACATTTATTTAAATTAATAAAAGTATATTGTTTTATTAAATATCTACTTAACATGACACAGATATATATGCAAAATTATACAATAAAACACTATTAAAATTGGATCTTACAATGTTTCAGATATATAATAGCAATCATCAAAACTGGATCATAAATGAATAAATTTCAAAAATATAAATAAAATACATATAACTTAAATGAATGAATTTCAACATGACATGATTTCTATAACCCATTTAGTACGCATAGAATTCATTAACCATACCATTCACTTTAGATAATAATTATAATCAGAGAAAAACATAACACATGCAATCTTGAATTAAATAGTACTGCATTTTAATTTTATTTAAAAAAAAACAACAGAGACATAAATTAAATTTAATGTGGTCCATGACATCCAGGATATAAATTCAATTAGACTTGAAAAGGAGGCAAAAAATAATTACGAGGGATGCATGAGTGCTTGGTAGGCCTCACATGTACAACACTGTTATGTGGTCTGTGATATGATTGTGTCACAGGTCAAACTCAGCTTTATAAAGGCAATTATATATAAATGTGTTTTATAAAACAATGGTGGAAATTATATATTATATATATATATATATATATAGACAAATGATGGAGCACGGTTGTCCAATCGTGCACCCTATCATGCGGCAGCAACTCACAGTCATTTCATCATTGAACTCGTGATCGGATGGTTGTGATGGTTTTTTAAAATAAAAATAAAAAATTAAAACCGGATGATCCGGTTTGTCGCGTCCGTGACCTCCCCCCCTCCCCCAAAACCCCCAAATCTTCCAAACCTCCTTCTCTCTCCTCTCATTCTTCTCTACGACTTTTTTTTTTCTTCCCCAACATCACACCCACTCATACCCCCATTTCAAAATTGTTTTATCTATCCTAAAAATCAAACATTTCCTCTCCTTCCCTAAATCAGATCGGATCACTCCATCATGTATGTTTTGTATTATTTTTTTACAAATTAGGGTTCTTCATAATGCAAATGAGGGTTTTCCATACTATAAATTAGGGTTCTTCATGTTACAAATTAGGTTTCTTTATATCACATATTAGGGTTCTTCATGTTACAAATCATTTTTTTTTAATATCAAATCCATGTTTCATGAAAAATCTTAATCTACTTCACAAAATTGATTGATTAACACTTCCAACTGTAGTTTAAAGAAGTTCAAATACAAGAATTCAAGGATGAGCAGTTTCTGGGGAACAAAGAGAGGGAGAGGCCGTCAACGATGGCTGTGTCAATTGCTGGAATGTCAGAGTCTACACAGTCCTCTACATTGCACACTTTATACATGGCGATGTGCGCGAGCGGCCGGGGCTATCACCATGAAGCTCTAGAAGAACTATGCTTAATTGTTTACACATTTTACTCAATTCAGATGTTTTTTTCTATTTAATTAAGCCATTATATTCTGCGGTGACACATAAAACTCAATGTCACAATTATATATCTTTGTTGAGCAAAAGTATAACATTTTTTTTCTATATGCTTGTAAAGTGTTAATATATATTCTTACATCTATGGTGCACCCAAGTTTTAGATGATGTTTGTTGAGATTTGTGCATTGTATTATATGTGTGATTTGGATTGTGTTTTATTGTGAATTTTTATATTATATATCCAAGTGATGTGTAAATTAAGAAACTGAGAATGCAAAGCTTCCCATGTGTGACCGATGGTGGTTTTAAACAGGTGTGTAATAAGATATATGCAACAATCTAAAAGCATGCATGAAGTACACAGTAAATCATATAAAAACTTGGATGCAAATAATATGAATATAATTACTCTCCAAAGAGCTATGCAACAAGGACACTCAATTGAGCTGTATCAAATATTCTTTGTATCATATCATGTCTAATATGGACATAAACACTTATAAACCTGACATATAAGTGTCACAGGACCAAAAAAAAAAAAAAAATTGAGCTGTTCTCATGTAATTTTTTTTTTTTTTTTTTTGTTACCAAAACCATAAAGCAAGGCCTTCCCCATAACCCAAACCAGAATCATTTGCAATCTGCCACTAATATATACATGTTTAATAACCTCAAGAAAACATGAAGTGAACTCCATAGCAAATACATAACAAAACAAACAATGTACACAATATGAAGTGAATTCCATAGCAAATTCATAACAACACAAACAATTTACATAGTAACCAATCTAATCAAAACCACCATAATTGAACTCCATAACAATCAACCTAAACAAAACCACCACAATTTATATGAATCCAGGACCTGTTGAATAGCTAAACCTTAACACCATCAACCATATGAGAGCACCATAACACCACAATCTATTCAATGTAAACATAAACATAAGAATTTGATAGACTATAAGAATGAGATAAAAGGAAAAAAATTACAAATGCACATGAATATTTACCGCAAATGAATCAATAGTTGAAGCTTGGTTTTGATTATATGGTACAGAATTATCTTGACTTGAGATCCTAAAATGATCAAAATAGTGTACATTAGTATTTATTAATTTCATGAAAAAAGTACAAAATTAAACTTACATTTCTTTTAATTTTGGGGCATGTACGCGCATTATGTTTATCTTTTTTGCCACATACACTACAAGTTCTTCTCATTTTCCCAAGTCCTCCATAGCAATTTCTTTTCCTCCTTT
The DNA here is from genome assembly GCA_030737835.1 of Acorus gramineus. Lineage (NCBI taxonomy): Eukaryota > Viridiplantae > Streptophyta > Magnoliopsida > Acorales > Acoraceae > Acorus > Acorus gramineus. The sequence goes on along the minus strand of CM060848.1, from coordinate 22,489,840 downwards.
CAACCTCTTCCCACTCCCTTTTGTTTTTGATATATTTGGGGGATGAACACTCACTGATGATGGTATTGACATGCTTCCATGATGCATTGAACTGTTACTAACACATGCACTATGTGATACCTTCATTTTTTGCAAACTACATAACATTTCTTTTGCTGCGTTGCATATTTCAATAGGAGCATCATCTAGGCATTCTGCAAAGCCACGTACAATCTCAAGATTCTTCTTGCCACATGATATATTTATGGCTTCTTTAAGCTCCACTCCATCAAGATCATGCACTATCCTTTCTTTTGCTGATGTAGTCCATCTTTCAAGAATCAATTTTTCTGACAAGCAATCAATGAAGTTATTTCGCAAAACAATTATAATATGTGAACAGGGAATGCCTTCACTTTCAAACTTCTTGCAAGAGCAACCAATCTCATCATTTGATGGATCATATGTAACTTCACGGAATTTGTTAGTGTTATCCCCCATCCTTTTAACAATATGGAGTTGTACATGTTCATGAAATTGTGGAATGGACCCATATTTCATAGAAGACAAAATTTCTTTCTGGAACTTGTAAAAAATCTTGTGAGTATATCTCTTGACCATTTACAACTCCATAACATAACCAGTGATAATTTCTGTAGTTTTATCAATTGTTCCATGATCTGCCACTAATTCATTGTACCTTTGACGTTCTAGGGCCCTTTCAAAAAGGTGAATAAACTCAATTAAACTGTGTTTCTTGTTGAAATATTTATCAAACACAGAATTTTGAGCTTCACTACGTTGACTGCTCATCATCCCTACCATAAAAATATCTTTTAAGTACAACGGAATCCACTTTTCCCGGATGTGATATAATGTTGCCAACCATTCATTATGTTCTAGTTGAAATGTACTAATTAAATCCCACTACCTTGCCTCAAACACATTTGAAGTTTAAGACCCTTACACGCATTTCTTGAACGAATCTAAAAAATCACTTTTGGATGCTACCAAACTGACTTTCTCTGATAATTTTTTCATTATGTGCCATATGCAAAATCTGTGAGCGACTTGGGGGAATAAATGTGCAATTGCAGCTTCTATAGCAGGATCTTGATTTGTGATGATAGCTTTTGGTGGATATTTTCCCATTGTCTCCTGCCATTTCTCAAAAAGCCATAAAAAATAATCCATCTTCTCATCCCTTAACAATCCACAACCGAAATTAATGGACTGAAAATGGTGATTTACTCCGGTGAAAGGTGCACAAATTAATGAGTATTTATTTGTGCTATAAGTCGTGTCAAACACAACTACATCTCCAAAATGTGCATACGCCTTTCTTGCACCCCCATCAGCCCAAAAACAGTGGGTCAACTTGTTCTCACCATCAACTTCGTATGCAAAATAATAAGAAGGATTCATTTCAGCATTTTCTCTAAAATGGTTCAAAAACATTTCTGCGTCATAATCTCTCATCTCCATTTGAGTTTTTGTTAAATAATTTCGAACATCTCTTTCCGTGCATCCAATTGATTGATATCCACCAGAATCTAAACCCATTATAGACACAGCTTGGGCAATGCTAACATTCGCACCTCTAAATGTATGTATCTAAGACTTTTGAGCATTTGATACTCCTCTATGTGATCTCAGAAGATGTGTCTTTCGAGGAGTACACAACATATGCGCATGACCTTCAACAATACTATGCACCTTCCATATTTCATCATCTTTCACGAAGATTATCTTAGTCTTGCATCCTAGCCTTGTATGCCCTCGAATTTATTTTTTACTGATATTGCTACTGTTCACTGAATTTCTTAATCTTTCTTTTGAACAAACAAATTCTCTCGAATAAAGTTCATTTGACCCCTCTTTGTCATGGTACTTTGTAGAGGATTTTTGAACACCAAAGCCTGCCATCTTCGCATAATTCATATAAAAATTTTCTGCCTCTTCAAGAGAGTCAAAACACATCCCGATAATTGATTTAAATTGATCATCAACATCCGAAATCCAAATTCCATCATCATCCCCATTTATTGTTTCTAAATTTTTACCTTCAACTCCTTCAACATTGAACATTTTATCTGCATTATAAAAACAAACATAACAACATCAAATACAACAAACATCTATAACCAATTCAGCAATAAGAAAAAAATACATTAAGTTGGATTGGTTGGGAGGGTGTGGACAGCCAAAAAAGAAAAAGAGAACAAGCGATTGAGAGCATGAGAGGAGAGAGAATATTTGGGGTTGGGAGTGATTTGAAAAAAATAAAATTGAAAGAAGAAGAGAAGCTGGATTTGGTGGGGGACGTAAAAAAAAAGCAGAGAAGAGAGAAGAAGAGTTGGTTTGGGTAACACTAGCTTTTCAAAAAAAAAAAAGATTAAGATTTTTTTATGAAACATGCATTTGACATTAAAAAAAATAATATGTAACATAAAGAACCCTAATTTGTGACATAAAGAACCCTAATTTGTATTATGAAGAACCCTAATTTGAAACATGAAGAACCTTAATTTATAGTATGAAGTAGAAATCAATCATTATTGTGAAGTATCAATGTCTAGCTGTGTATTGACAGGTAGAGTAAGGTCATTGATAACAAGATAGACCGATTAAAATTGTAACCCACTGTATGATCACTTACCCTCCAATTCAGGCAATCCAACAAACATTTGGGTGGTCCTGTCTTCTCAGTATTTCTTGTACATTTCAATCCATGTTAGAATCTTCCATCTATAAATTAATATCTATAATCAGCCTACATTTAAAATACATACCAATACATTTAAAATACAAACCTAATTTTAAAAAAATTGAAAGAGGAAGAGATGCTGGATTTGGGGGGGGGGGGGTGTTTAAAAATATCCCAGAGAAGAGAGAAGAAGAGTTGGTTTGGCTAACACTAACTTCTAAAAAATAGATTAAGATTTTTCATGAAACATGGATTTGATATTAAAAAAAATGATTTGTAACATAAAGAACACTAATTTGTGATAGAAAGAACCCTAATTTGTAGTATGGAGAACACTAATTTGTATTATGAAGAATCCTAATTTGAAACATGAAGAACCCTAATTTGTGATATAAAAAACCCTAATTTGTAACATAAAGAACCCTAATTTGTAACATAAAGAACCCTAATTTGAAACATGAAGAACCCTAATTTATAGTATGGAAAACCCTCATTTGTATTATGAATAATCCTAATTTGAAAAAAAAAATACAAAACATATCTGATGGAGTGATCCGATCTGATTTAGGGAAGGAGAGGAAATGTTTGATTTTTGGGATAGATAAACAATTTCGAAATGGGGGTATGAGTGGCTGTGATGTTGGGGGAGAAAAAAAAAAGGCGTAGAGAAGAATGGGAGGAGAGAGAAGGAGTTTGAAAGATTGGGAGGGGGGGGGGGGGGGGGGGGTCACGGACGCGACAAACCCGATCATCCGGTTTTAATTTTTTTTTTTTTTTTTGAAAAACCATCATAGCCATCCATCCGATCACGAGTTTAGTGATCAGATGGCTGTGAGTTGTTGCCGCATGATGGGGTGAACGGCCGGACGACTATTGGCATGAGCAGACCACAGGCCAAATGCCTTGGAAGTCATTGTTGCACCCCCAAAGAAATTAAAAAGCCATTACTTGCAAGTTGAAGCTAACACCCTGGTCTCCACACAAAAATATGTATTTATTAGCATATAAAGCCCCCGTTTGGAACGGGAATAAAGCCATGGATAACCTAGAATAAAGGAGAATAAGGGATTTTGAGTGTTTGGAAACATAGAATAACTAGAGATAAAGTATGCCATAATAAACTAGTATAAAGTGGTCTATGGATTCCAACCAACCCCTGAAATTAAAGTTATCATAGGTTATTCCATCCAAAGAATATGTGTGTCTACTGTCAAATTAACTGTCATCACCTCTTATAAATCACATGTCATCAACTATCATTATTTTTTCACCTTTTATAAATCATTATTCATATTTTATTCACATTTTACCTAAACAACAAAACATTTATTCTTACGTTTACCAACGAGAATAATTCAAAACACAATCAAACACAAAATCACTTTATTCTTATTTATACTCACTTATGCCTGAATAAATGTATACTTAAAAATAAGCCATATTCCCGTTCCAAACGTATGTATTGGACAACTCATGTGCTCAACTCATATAAGTAAAAAAAATATATATTGTTTATACTCATACACTTCTGTAATCATTTCTCTGAACGGCAATACCTAACACTACATGATATATATGTTTAATCATAATATTATATATTCTATCATAAACAACGTAAACATGTATATATTCAATTCGTTTGAATATGAATTTATATTTTGTGAAAAGTGAAAACGTATACTTATCTAGTTAAATATATATTTAAAAAATATATATATATATATCAGCCTGTAAAGGTTATCATTGAAATGACCAAGTATAACATTTTATATTCTATAATTCACATAACATATATATATTATGTCTTTAATATATTTTGTCAATGCCTAAATACTTCAAGTATTGGAGTAATTTCAAATATATGTTTAGAGGTTTTTTTTTTTTTTTTTTTTTGGTACTACACAAACATCCAAGAACTAAAATAACCAATAATATAATGTAAAGCATTTTATTAAGCCCTCCAATGGCTACTTATCTTTGGCTTGCTAAGCTTATCCTCATAGTTCCTAATTAATACAAAGATGGGACATCCTCAATCATATATTGTATACTCAATTGGTGGTTTTGGTGACAAATCTACCTAATTATTAATTATATATGTTAACAAATATTCTAATCAAGGATGACGACCATCAAATTTAGGGTTCGAGCATAGATTATAATATTTAACAAAAATAATCGAAAATGATGACAACAACGATTATATCACAATAAAGATGACACACCATATCTCTTACCTAACAAACAATTATTTTTAAACAAAAAATGAATTATATTACATGCAAAATCTAGATGTTAGGACTGAGTTTTAATAATGTGTCATGTAATCAAACACGTCACGCAGAAAATTTCGCTGAAAATTTGTTTAATTTAATTTCCAATGTATCATATCGAAATAACACCATACATCATAAAATTTTTGTTTTTAATATCTTTTTATCAAAAAAAAAAAAAATGATCTACACCAACCCCCCCCCCCCCCCCCCTTCAAACTTACTATCTATCTATTTATTTATCCATCTATTCTATTTATATACTAAGCGAAAGTGTCTTCAAATATATATAATTTGATTTTATATTTTTACCCCTAATAAATTTATTAAAGTCCATTAGTATCCAATACCAATATTTATTCTCCTAATTTTATTCTTGTCCACCAAATCTTCATTGAATTATGATTTTACCCTATTCATCTCGAAAAAAAAAAAATCCATCTAAACCTTTACCCGCTTGGATCACTAGTTAAGGGAGTATAAAGGGGTATAAGAGTGGTATAAGAATGGATAGGGAAAATGGCTGTTTGTTTGCATAGTATAACTTGATATTACTAAGCTAGTTTAAACGAGTATAAGAGAGTATAACAATTCTAAGTAATCCCTAGGATAAACTATATATACTTAGTTTATCTATTTCTATGAATAAGTGGGGCCCACCTACAAATAAAAAAAACACATCTCATCACATCAAATCACCTATCAACACCTTTTGTACAACAATAGAGCTCACATGTCAAATCAATTTTTTACAACTTATTTATATTTTATTCTTCATCAACCAAACAACTTAACTTTTATTCTTACATTTTTCAATGAAAAAAAAAAAACACAACCAAATAGAAAATTCATATAGAATTGCTATCTATATTGTCATAGTTATCTATCCAGAATAACTCAATTTCTCAATTCAAACGGGAGCTTAAATTTCCGGCCCTTGATTACTTTTAACCATGGTCACGAAAAAAAAAAAAGACCATAGGGGTACGCGAATATATGTTAAAATTTCCGTGGAGGTTATATAAATTTTGTAATTATACAAGGAGCTATCGTTCATAAAGTTCCTAGGGGAGGTTATATCAAATTTTTCCTTTTTTTTTTCTTTTCTAGAAGAACTTGTTCTAAATATCCTTGTATTTTAAGTCATTATAGTAACCAATGAAGCAACACAGTAGCTGAGTATCATTTCAAGAGTACCCAAAGAAGAAAAAAAAATCTTTTAGAATTTAAAGTCCAAGATACCGACATTTTTATTTGCAAATCACAGAGCTTCCAGGAAAAGAAAAAAAAAGTTGAATATGATCTGTGGATCTGAATGGAAGATTGAATGCTCTTTTTTGAATCTTGACCCTGTAAGACTTCAAGGATATGTGTTGTTATTATATATAATATCTGGGTCCATTTTCACAATCAATTTAATTGTACCTTTGTTTGTTTGGATCTCTCATTTGGTATCCATTCATTAATTGTTTCAATCAATATCTGACAAGTTTTTCATTCAGAAGATCTGGACATCTACAATACACATCACAGTAATGAAAGGTCAAGGAAGGAAGAAAAAGAAAAAAAAAATAATAATACTCCATAGTTCAACCCATGTGATTTAGATGATTGACTGTTTAACATCTTCTTCTTGGGTTCCTGGATCAAAGTGTAAGTTTGAATGTGACATTTTGGATTTATTTTATTTTATTCTTGGTTTATGGAAGGAAAAAAAAAATCATTCATGCAATTAAAGAAAATTTTAATGTTTTTCGTCAGTGAATATATTTTGAAAAATAAAGTGGATTAAAAAAAAAAAAAACTAAGTTCCAATTTAACAAACCCCCCCCCCCCCCCCCCCCCCCAAATGGGGCCATTTAATTTCTTTATGATGATTCTCTAAAAGGGGAACTAAAACCATTTTTTTACATGCCTTGTAGTCTTGTATGCTTCAATCTATAATATAAAAAAAATAAGGAAAGAAAGATACAATTATAACACAATGAAAACCATGATCATTTGGAATATCAATTTATCACGGATAAGACTATGATGTTCGTCAAACCCATTTTATTTCCAAGTAACATAAACCTTTTGTATCTACAAAAGAAATTTTGTATGGTTGAATCTGACAAATCATTTTGGTCATAGACAATGTTGTTAGCATGTAGGGCCAGGCGGCCCGCCTTGATCCTAGATAAGTCTGTCAATTATCCGAAACAAATCTGAATCCGATCTGAATCCGTATCTGAAAAATCAGAAATATCCGATATTTGAATATCCAAAGTGCGGATATGGATATCAGTTTATCCGATCCAAAAAATATCCATATCCGACATATATTATAAAAATACATATATTTGTATTATATATTGTCCATATTGTTATCTTGTATGATTGATCACAATGATAATATATTATAATACTATTAAATTTTCAATGTATGATATGTGAAAGAGATAATAAGCCTTAAAATTTTAATTTTAATTTTAATTTTGATGTCTCTCTAAAATATCACTTGATTATCCAAATTAATATTAATATTCAAACATGTCAATTATCTGAAAAATATCCGTATCCGATCCGTATCCGAAGGGATCCGAATCCAAAAATTAATATCTGTATCGGAATCTGAAAATTAAGATATGAATATTGACATATCTGATCCGTATTCGTTTGATTGACTTAATCCTATGAGTTAGCAAAAAAATAGAATATTTATTATAATAAAAAAATGTGAATATTAATGAAAAATAATTATTGCGTGAATATGTGTGTGGGGTCCGCCCATATTTTGTCACGCTTGAGCTTTTATAGTGAGGTACAGAATAACAAAAAAAAAGTCCATAGATAGGGTGAGGATAGATAAGGGTAAATTATGTAATTATCATATAATTAATCTGAATCTGATCCCATGGTTCCATAGGTATACATAAAAAAAAAAAAAAAAAACAAAAAACAAAAAAAAGAAGGAAGGGCTCTTTTAACTAAGGTCATGTTCTCTTTGAAAAGTTAAAAAGTTAAAATTGTGCAGTTAAACGGGACAACTTTTTATAGAATCGAAAACTGTACTCTTTTTAATTTTTTTCTTGAAATATGTGTTTTAAAAAGTTCAAAAACAACGTTTTTTTTGTCAGAATCTATTTTTTTAATTAAAAAAACAACTTTCTCTGTCAAACATTAAACTCCTTTCAAATATTGATTCCTGAATTAAAAAAAAAACATCATAAAAAAATTAAGATTTAAAATCATTTTAAAAAATAATTTTATTTTAAAAATTATTTTTCAATCTATATCCTAAACGAATCTTTTAAAACGAACCTTGAATATTCACTAACGGGGGTATAATAAATTAATGACAAAAAATAATAATTGTGGCTGTTAAGATGTTGAGATTTAAAAGCAGATATGACGTTAACATTCAATATGGTCTATCTGTGTGAAATGCAAGAAACTAGTTGTTAAAAAGCTCAAATATATATATATATATATCAACCTCCCAACCTGCTCTCCTCCTATTCATTGATTTTGATGCATCAGTATTTTGGATCCGTTTATGCATCAGGACTTTGTCTCCATTTATACAGGATTAAAATAAAAATAATTGAACTGTAACAAATTAAAACTCGTGCACGTTTGATTCACCTTTAAATAATTGATGCAGGCATTCAATCTGAACACAGTCCCTTCATAAAGTGGACTGCTGACCACTATTATCAGTGTCCTTTTCATTGTTTATCCTGCAAGAACAGATTCAATCATGAAAGAAAAACATGTATGTTTCATGTAATCGTAATTAAATTGTATTATTTTTTTTGTCCAATTACAATGCTAGTTCCATGTGTCCGTGGTTCATGACCTTGCGGACAAGGGTTTACAATATGAGAATTCATCCCGTCGATCCATTCACATTCAACGACCATAATATTTCAAGTCGGATATGAGACCAAATGGCAACAATATATGTTTAATTTAGGGTTGTCAATATTGATTCTTCAAATCTCACCAGATAAATCAAATCCCTCAGATCAAGAACCCCCTCTCCATCCGTCCGATCGAGGAGAGATCCATTGTCGATCATAGAGCATCCCGGATCATTTCATTGTGTCTTGGGGCCGGGGTCTCACGGAGGTGATTTCGGTTCATTTTCAGGGTGGGATTTGGTCATGATAGGCTAGAGGCTCTATGCTGCACGGGGGTGGTTGGGAGTGTTATCCAGTAGATACTCATATATCCACCATCCCTCCTAAATGATTGCCTCTTTGTTTTTTCTTTTCTCCCCTTATCCTTTATATCCCGCATCTTTTCTTTCCAATTCAGACTTTGTATTTCGATGTTTTTAACACTTGCAATACAATTTCTACGTTATCTAAAAAAAAAGAGTTCTCTCTCTATAGGTGTTTAGCTATGAGGAGTCCACATGTCAGTCCCTAACCCTAGTGGATCTGAATCCCTCTTTGAATTTTTTTTAATAAACCACATCATTTTAAATATTAAGATAAGATACAATCATTAACTAGTTGATGTTTATTAATACATGATGAAGATAACTTTGAAGATAAAATAGCATGCAAGATGGCCAATGAAACATGAAGTTAATTAGGGTTTTGTTTGCCCATTTATTGGCAGACAGTGAGCTGTCTCAGTGGGTGGGGTACAAAGGTTTTGGTAGGCATACGTCCAAGGGGAAGTGCCACTTGATTGATGGGGGCCTCCATCACATTTTTCAAGTTTTGGTTTATAATTAATTTTTATGTAATATGGTTTTGGAGTTATGAGAGTGGCCAAATTTTGGGTACCTTTTACCAGCAATATTAATGTTGTACACTTGTACATACATGCAAATTGTGTGGGGTCACGTAAGCTATGATAAAGTGAGTTTAGGAACAGAGAGTTTTGAAAAACAGCTTTTTATTATTTAAAAAAGTGAATGAAAATCTTTGTTAAGAAACCTATTTTTGTTAGACTTTTATGTTTTTTTACAATTAAAAATATATATTTTTGCTTTTTTAAAAAAAAATCTCAAAGACTTATTTAAATTTGTTTTCAAACACAGATCCCACCCAAAAAAAAAAAAATTGGATACTATCATGCTCATTTGCAACCACACTTTCTTAAAAAAATTATTGATGATGAGTGTATATTTTTCTATAAAAAATAAAAATAAAAATAAAAAAACTCTACACACAAACTACTCGACATATCATTTTTTCTTTAAATGAATAGAGTACATTTTATTTTATTTTTTACAAAAGATTAGAGTTTAGGTGAGATAACATGAGATGGATACGCGGGCACTGCTTTTTAAAACGTACTTCATCATTGTCATGCTTTTTGGTTCAATATAATACCTTTTTAACCCTGTTTGAATAGAGAACTAAGTTATTACGAGATTTATGATTATTCTAATATAGATAATGAATAAGTAATTTTTTTATTTAATTGTATTTTTAATTATTCTTATTAAGAAACATAATAATAGCACCTTAATTCATTTTTGTAAAATAGAGCACAGTTGGTTTATTTTTCACTACAAATGGCTTTTGAGATTTCATATTGGAGGCTCACTGTTTGAGCCTCCAAATATGGAGGTTTGACTTGTTGACTTTTTCTTTTTTAAAAGTGTGATAATTTTTTTTGTATATAATTTTTTTATATATATAAAATTCGTATTATTGGATAGATGTCGTCAATATTGAATATGTTTAACATATATTTTAAAAATATAGTTTAACAATATTTTTATTTTTCACTAGCATTAATATTGATTTGATTATATTAATGATTATTTGCACTTATCTATTAAAATATTGTTTATTCTAATCAAAAAATACAAAGCAACAAAAGAAATTACAGGAAAATATTAAAAAAAAAACACAATAACAAAACACAACAACACCACAAAAAACACATCAAGATCCATTTTGAAACAGATGAACGAAGCGCTACATTAGTAATCTACTAATCCATTTCAAAATAGTATGGATAAAGATCTTTTAATCAAATACGAATACAAGTTTTTCATATATAGATATACTTTTGAAATAACCGATAAGTTTATTGATCACCTGGTCCGGAATTAACAATATTAATTTCTACCAATTTTAAATTTCTTAATATTTCTCAATTATGTGTACTATATCAAAAAAATAAGATGGATATTATATATTGAAGTTTTATAAAAATAGAATAGAAATGAAAATAGAGACTGTGGTTGGAGTTGATAAATGAATAGTGAGACTCTGAAATCATTTTGATTTTTTTTTATAATGTTTTTTGGGATTCTATTTTAGAGATCTTCATTGGAGATGCTCTAATAAAACTGTTGTTGTTTGATTAACCATGAATAAATTGTTAATAAAATGTGAATAACATGTGAATAAAAAATTATAAAAGGTGAAAAAATGAATTTTACTTGTGGGCCTTTGATTTATAATAAATGATAACAATTGATTTGACAGTGAAGCCCATTTATTTAAATGGGTTGAATAACCTGAAATAACTTAATTTTGGGGGAATAATCATATCATTGTATACTAGTTAATTTTTACATATAAATTCTCATTTAATCCAGCCTTCCAAACACTCATTTTATTACTATTTCATCTTATCTCCATTTATTCCACCAACAATTCCTCAACCAAACATGAGCTTAAAGTGTAATCAGGTAGAAATTGTCCGCCGCATTCTCAAAAAAAAAACATGGGCCTGGTTATTCATTCATGATATTTATATCATGATAGATATTTATTTATGAAAAATAAGTGTTTTTTTATTTGATTATTCTTTTTCTTGTTATTTTCATTCAAAAATAATTTCTTTTATTATTATATTCACTTTGAACAAAGTGAAAATAAGTAATATATAATAAATGAATAAGAATTTATAGAATTCACTCTAATTTAGTATATAATAGTCTGGTATATACTAGACTTCATTGGAATATATATATTGTGCATGTAGTCTTGTATAGCATAAGTATGTAAAATTTCAAAACAAGTTGGGATCATTAAAAGTATTAAAAAATATGTTATGCACAACCCATTTTACAGTCTCAGATACCTCGTTAGCCACCTACACTCACTTAACAAGGCATATATCTCATTAAAAATCTTTTTAAACATTCTATAAAGGGAAAATGACCAAAAGAGTCTCTCAAAAGTTAGAAATACCCAAATCAGTCACTTTTTAAAATTATATCTAAAAAAATCTCATTTCACAATTTTGAAAATACAAAAAACTAACTTACCCTTACGTAATTAAATCCTTAACATACTCTATACCCCTTAATTTTATACCTCTTAATCTTGTTAAAACATTTCACCATTTTAATTTTGTTAATGTATTTCACACATTCTCATGGAGAACTTTTTTTTCCTCTAAATTTTTTGTGATTAGATAGATTTTATAAGATATGTGCTAATATAATATGAGTTTTTTATGATAAACTCCATTAAATGTTGATGTTTTTTTTTTTAAATGAATATGTAAACTAATTTGAGTTTTTTATGATAAATTAATAACGCCATAAAAATATGTGAATTGTCAAGTAAAAAAAAAAGTGAATAAGGATTTAGACTACTAAAATATCATCAGCTGAATTGAGGCACAACACATATTTAAATTACATATTATTATAATTGTACGTAATGAAAAATGATAAACAACATCAGGTAAGATATATATAAGAAACATACAATATGATATATAATAACAAAATCTTTAAGAGGATTGATTTGGATCAAATAGGGAGAGATTGTTGTTTGTAGAAAAAATAATTTTTTGGTGTGAAATAACCTAATAAGGGATGTTAAAGATCTAATTAAATAAGGGTAAATTAGTCTTTTGTGTTTCTAAAATTGTGAAGTGAGATTTTTTTTAGGTATAATTTTAAAAAGTGATTGATTTAGGTATTTCTAACATTTAGGAGATTTTTTTAGTCATTTTCCCTTCTATAAAATAGTTCATATAATTCAGTAGAGCATATATTTTATCTTTAAAAATACATAATTTTAAAAAAATAAAAATACGCATATTGAGGTTGAGTCCAACATTTTGCTTGATTAAAATGGCCAAAACTTGGTTCATACCATCTCAAACAGGCCTTCAAGAGGCCCAAACATAGCTTGCATTGTTTAGTGGGCCTGAGTCCAGAAACACTCTGGGCCTCATTTTGCAGTTTAATACATTCGGTCCATCCAAATTGAAAAATGATACGTTGATGTAGCTTTTCGTCAGGCTTTTTAAAAACAAATATATATACACTCGCATATCATATCGAAGTATATATTGTTTAAAAAATTGACATATATATTATTGACATACATTAGTATATTTATAAAAAAATAAAAATTATGAAGATACACACTTAAGTGTTATAAATTGTATCTTCATTAAAAATAAAAATAAAAATTGAACAATGCACATACTTCATTTTCGGAAACCTAATTTATAACACTTAAGTGTGTATCTTCATTAAAAATAAAAATTGAACAATGTACATACTTCATTTTATAAAACAATAAATTAATATAGTTCATCTTTCTATCTATTCTCTCTCTTTTGGAGTTTGTAATTCAAATTCAAAAATAAAATCGAGTAGTAAACATTTACCTATTTCAATATATATATATATATATATATATATATATATATATATATATATATATATATATATATATATATATATATATATATATATATTTCATCTTGGAGAAGTAAATACATAACGTTGTTTCACGTAGTCCACGTAGACAGACTATAAATTTCCATAGCAATCTAACAAAATATGAATCTCCTCCGATGAGGTATATATACCTTATTAATTTTTTTTATAGATGGTAAAATTGCCTCAATCAATTTGAATAGACAAGGTTTACTATTTTGAAAAAAAATAAAACATACGTGAATTGTATGTGAGATTATTCTCAACATTATTCACATATAAATATAGTATAAACTTTTGGATAGAAACATAAAATATTTTGAGGTTTATGACTATTTTAGAAATAGATAAGCATACCAATAAATAAGTTATTTATTGTTTGTTTGTGTTTTAGTTATTTGATCATTGGGAAACGTAATAATAAATTTTTTATCGTTTGGTTGACCTTGAATAAGTTGTGGATAAAATATAAATAAGATGTAAATTAGGTGCTTCTCGGATCTCTCTGGAGGAAGGCCGGTTTCGATGGTCATCCCTTACTATAAGCCGGGTAAGCAACCGTCTAGGGCCCCTTTATCAAAGAGGGCCTCCAAATCCAAGAAATTTTTTTTTATGTTAAGGTTTTGACATTAAAATTAAGGATAATTTTACATTCAGTTCATTTTTCAGCCCTAAGTTCAATCTACAAGTGTTTTGAATTTTTTTAAAATAATATACCTCATCTAATAAGGTGCATGTTTTTACAAAAAAAAAATGAAACATATACTCTAACGAATTGTATATATGCATTTAATAAAAAATGTGAAAAAAAAAATTCGAAATAAAAAAATGTGAATAAAGTATGAATAAAGATTTATAAAAAGTGAAAAAATAATTTGACTCATGGAGTCCCTAATTTACAAGATACGATAACAGTTGATTTGACAGTGAGACCGTTTTATACCAGTGAAATATGATTGGGTTGAAAACACAATTCCATGAGAGGCCTAAAATAAAAATATCAGTTTATTTTCAATTATTATCTCATAGTTATACCCATCTTTTTTCTTCTAATGTAGCATTTGAAAACACGTTTGAAAAATAAGATTTTAAATAAAATGATTTAAATAAACTTTAATTCTTGAAAAGCTCATTTTCTACGCAACATTCTTACACTAAAAACTGTAAGTAACTTTTAAATTAAGCATTTGTTCTATAACACTCCCAAATCTAGTTACCAAGCCCCCTTTTTCGAAATCGAAAAGGAAAATATAATGGAGGTGCGGGGAATCGAACCCCGTGCCTCTCGCATGCGAAGCGAGCGCTCTACCATATGAGCTACACCCCCTTGATGTTAATCTTGGGAAATTTAATTATACTAATTATTAAAATTAGATTACTTAAGTAAAATATAATTTAAAAAAAGTATGTCTAACCGTACTTATATGTAATATACGTGCATCAAATATGTATTAAATATGTGTTTGTACGTGTGCAGTAAATAATTATTAACATTATGTTAATTAGATTGCATTGAATAATAATAGTTTAAAGATGGTATATTATATGGAAATAGAGTTAATATGCAATATTCATCATCAAAAAAAAAAAATCTATTTATACCACTATAAACGAAGAACAAATTACTACATACAAACAGATCTTCTCCATCTCAAAATGGCAAGGTAGACTCACTACAAGAAAAGTAGTCTTTTTAATTTCTCCTATCTGTTGGTTTTATTATTATATTTATTTTTTTTAATTCTCTTTTTAATTTCTATAAAACCACAAACAAGTTATTTTCAAAATTTTAAATAGCCTATTAAAAATTATAACAAAAAACCAAAAAAAATTGCAACTCTATTTTGGTTTAACCAGTTTTAATTCACAAAAAAAAAATTATGTTTGTGTTGGTTTTATCTTTATGCATCATGCTGCATGTGTAATTGTTCAATTGCAAAGGCATAGGCTTCCCAAAGAAATCAGTGTTTTATGTATGGAACTTCATGAATTACTAATTAACTGATGAGATCATGAGCATGTGAGGTACATAATTTATATTCATTTTATTTATTTTTATTTTCTATTGAAATTTGAAATGATGTAATACGCAAAAAAAAAAAAAAAAATGTTCAATGTTATCCATGTATTGAGATATGCGTATTTATATCCCCTGGTGCATTGTGTGTTGAAAAAAAATGTCTGAGTATGCAATAAAACAGTATTATATTAATACACAACAATAGAATATAATAATAAAAAAGTATAGGATTTGAAGAAGACAATCTCTACTGAAGGATGTCCACATCAAATGATTAATTGAACCCAAATTACTTTTGGTCCAAAATTATTTGGTCAAAGTCTAGTTTCCAATATTATTATGTATTTTAGGTCCATAAAAGAATAACATAAAATGAATTTGGTTGGCATCTAAAAATTATTGGACGATATTTGTACATTTAAATCAAGTTTCAAAATATAGTATTTATGAGAATTTGTTATTATAAAATTCAATGTTTTGTCAAATCTCTTTATTTAGAGTCATAAATATTTTCATTAGTGAAAGATGCATTTAGGAGTTTTATGATTTAGTAGTTTCAATAATTGTGTATTTTTATTATTTTAGCAAAGTCTGTATTTAACCATATAATATGTTTCAATGATTATGTCATTAAAAATGAGTAAGTCATTGGTATCCTATGAAACCGTGGACACAAATTTTAAATTCAATAAATTATTTTGCCTTTTGGGATTTTATCTTTATTGATTTGGGAGTGCCTATTTGTGAGTAAGTTAGCGTCAAAATTTGAACCTATGATCTATCGGTAACACCGTTAAATCCTAAACCGTTGTGCTATGATCATTGGAAACGTTTTATGGGATATTAACATAAATCAGATCTTTCTATTATTTCAAAATGTAGACTAACTCTTCCAAGACAATTTTAATGGCTTAATAATTGAAATATATTATATGACATGAAATTCAAACTTTTTTGAAATTGTAAAAGACACAATTATTGGCTATAGGAATAATGTGGTAATAAAGGGGAATAAGGTGGTATAAACCAAAATATGTTGTTTGTTTGGGTGGTATAAGCTGGAATCCGGATGCCAAAAATAATCAGGAAAAACATGGAATAGCCATATCACCCAGCCCCTAGAATAAGCAAAACCAATGGAGAGATATAAGTGGGCCCCACCTGTCCCATCTAATTTTTTCCGCAACTTGCCCATGTCAACAGAAACAAGCCTCTCCCTTGGCCCCTCCTGTGTCTCTCTGGGAAAAGAAAAAACAAGTCTCACCATCTTCTTCAACTTTCTCTTTTTTGAAAAATTTTTTAGAAAACATTCTTAAACCTTTCTTTATCCAAGTTTTAATTTTTTAATATTACTAAAATTTTCATTGAACAAATTGTCAAATCCAATTCTTTATTATAGGGGCAAGATTGTCATTTGCAAGGGTACAAACCCCATCATTCATACCTACCTACATTTTGTCCATATCTTATTCTTCATTAACCAAACACTCCAACTTTTATTATTACGTTTTTCAATTAGAATAATAAAAAAACACAATCAAACAAAAAATCATTTATTCCATTAAAAAAGTCAACAATTCCTGGAATATGTATAAACCTCGTAATAGCTTATGTTTCTATCCAAACAGACTCGAAAGGGTTTTGTTAACGAGTGCCCTTAGGGCACTTGTTAACCCATATTTATTGCTAATTTTTTAAGCAACCCAACAAATCTGATCATGATATGAATCTATAAATTAAAAGATTTTTCAAAATACTAATAATACCCTTAATAAATTCACTACTTTTTTTTATTTTCCCTCCCATAACCAAATTTTTTCTTTCATTTCCCACAAAAGTTTCATTCGAAAATGTAAAAATATACATCTTCTTTCATTTTTGTTTTTATCTCATATTTCATATGATTCTGATACTTGTTTTGGTGTTGCTTATGTGAAGATATTTTTTGTACAGTATATAAGGTAATTTATTTTTATTCTTTGTTTAATTTAATCTTTTATTTTAAATATTTTATATGCAACTCAATTCTTTATTGATTTTTTTATCATTTGAATTTATTTCAATACATTATGAATAAATGGTCTTGCATGCTTTTAGCTCCGGCCTGTGCTTCACATTAAATCGGTTTAAGTGGGTCCGTGATAAATGAAAAAAGAGAGGTGTTTTATAATATTGTTTATAGAGATGATGTTGAAATTTAACTTTTATAACTTTTGTTATAGTGGGTTGGTATTGTAAATTGTATATTGAAAAACATATTAATAAAAATCAAATTATAAGAAACATGTAAAAAAAATGTTGATTTAATAAAAAAATTGGGTATGAGAAGAAAAATTGGCTATGGGAGGGAAAAAGAAAAATAAGTGGTGAATTTATTAGGGATATTGTTGATATTTTAAAAAATCTTTCAATTTATTGATTCATATCATAATTGGATTTGTTGGGTTGTCTAAAAAGTTAACAATAAATGTTATTAAAAAGTACCCTGAGGACACTCGTTAATAAAAACTCTTCTTGAAATTACTAAAAATAAGAAAACACCTTAATGAAAATCCTAGAAACCATAAACAAGATCTTAGAAATCCTAGATTCATCTTTCACTAATAATTTACATTTATTATGTCTCAGAATAAAGAGATTATCCGAAACATTGAATATTATAAAGGCAAATTCTCGTAAAAAATTTATTTTGAGAGCGGAGATGGAATCAAATATTATCCAATATTTTTTCTCAAGATCTGTCATACATCTAAATTTTATCTTTAACAATACAACAAATTAACATAATTTTTTTTTTTTTGTTTCTATGCACCGCATAAACCACACAAAAATTATATACAGAGACAGTTTTATCATATTTATATATAAATTAATGCCTGGATTCATGTGCATCAAACACTATATCAATTGCTTAGTTTTTTTTAAAAAAAAATTTAGTATATTGGCCCTTCAACTGGGCAGGTTAATACAAAATTGTCTATATATTGACAATTAGGATTTCCACCATTAATTGCTTTTTTTTAGAGTGTTGTTACATACGATTCTTATTTCAGCCCTAATTCCAATCTTATTTCAGCCCTAATTCCAATCTTATATGCGTTGAGAGAAAATCAATAAAGTATATACTCAGATTAACAAGATATATGCATCGATATAAATTTTTCACATTTTATACAAATGTATCCATATAATTTATTTGAGTATATGTTTAATTTTTTATAAAAAGCATTTATCTTATTAAACGATATATATAATTTTTAAAAAATTTAAAATACATGCATACTGAAATTGGGGCTGAAAATAGACTGTATTAAGTGGCATTATCCTTTTTGTATTAATAAAAAATTGCTTAGCTTTTTTTGTTGATTAAAACACAATCACTAATGCTAAATTTTTCACCATACACCCACAAAATCAGAGCCGTCCACGTGTGCCAGCCGTTACTCCAATGAAAACCAAAAATCAGTTGACCGTTGCTTTCCCGCCAATCCCTCTCCTCCTCTCCATATGACAACCCAAACAAAAAAAAAAAAAAAACAGAGGACTCTTTCAATCCAAAAACAATTTTTCTATAAAAAAAAAAAACCCTAAAATCACTCACAATCAGTCCATCTCTTCTGATCAACCTCTCAATAATCCAAACTGTTCCTTCTTCGTCTCCACCCTTTTTGTTCCCTCCCCCCCAAAAAAAAATCCAATCTTTGAAAAACCATGCCCTTCAATCAATCAACACCCACCACACCTTGAAACCTCCCCAAATCACCTCCTCCTCCATCCACCATGGGCAATTGCCTCTCCCATGGCCACTCTGACAAGACCCACAAGTCCCAAAAGCCTGGCACCACCCCCACCGCCTCCAACGACCACCCCCACCCTTCCAACGCCTCCTCTGCCACCACCGCCGCCCCCCGCCCCCCACCCTCTACAATTAAACCCCCCCAAAAGTCCGCCCCAACCGGCCCGGTCCTCGGCCGCCCCATGGAAGACATCCGGTCGGTCTACAACATCGGGAAGGAGCTCGGGCGGGGCCAATTCGGTGTCACCCACCTTTGCACGCATCGCTCGACGGGCGAGCAATTCGCGTGCAAGACGATCGCGAAGAGGAAGCTAGTGAACAAGGAAGACATCGAGGACGTGCGGAGGGAGGTGCAGATCATGCACCACCTCACGGGGCAGCCGAACGTGGTGGAGCTGAAGGGGGCGTATGAGGACAAGCACTCGGTGCACCTAGTGATGGAGCTTTGTGCGGGAGGGGAGCTCTTCGATCGAATCATCGCGAAGGGGCATTACACGGAGAGGGCCGCGGCTTCGCTCTTGAGGACGATCGTGCAGATCGTGCACACGTGCCACTCGATGGGGGTGGTGCATCGCGATCTCAAGCCGGAGAACTTCTTGTTGTTGAATAAGGATGAGAATGCGCCTTTGAAGGCCACGGATTTCGGGCTTTCGGTGTTCTTCAAGCAAGGTTGGTCACTTTGTATTTGTTCTTATGCTTGTGAGACTTTATAAGTAGAGGATTTATGTTATGTTTGTGTGGTTTTGTCTATTGTAGCGTTCTGAAACATGTTCTAGTTGATTTTGCTTTTACAGGAATGACCAAATGAATGTAGTTTTGTAAGAATTTAAAAACATCTTTTAGTTGTAATCAATAATAATAAAAAAAAAAGTTTTTCAAGATATATATATTTCATGAAAATCTAATTTCAATAACAGTTTCAAGAGAAAAGTTGCATTTTGGTTGATTCTGCTTTTGTATGTATCAAATTAATCCAAATGAGTTTCAAAATGCCTCCAAATTGTCACAATTTTTTTTTACAAGAAACTAATGCTTTTTATGAATCTAACAAAATGCTTAGCAGTTTTAAGGGAAATGGTGCTCCATCTTAAGAAAATGGTTTGATTCATGAACAGGGGAAGTGTTCAGAGACATCGTTGGCAGCGCCTACTACATCGCCCCCGAGGTTTTGAAGAGGAAATACGGGCCAGAAGTCGATATATGGAGCATCGGCGTGATGTTGTACATCCTTCTCAGTGGAGTTCCGCCCTTTTGGGCTGGTGAGTCTTCTAATTCACACTCTTTTTTTTTTCCTAATGAAATGCTATGTTATTGCCTTTAATATAGGCATGAATTGATCAAAAAACAATGCAATCTTCATTGTGACAGAGTCTGAGCATGGAATTTTTAACGCGATATTGAGGGGACACATCGATTTCACGAGCGATCCATGGCCTAACATTTCTGTCGGAGCGAAGGATCTTGTTCGAAAGATGCTCAATTCGGACCCGAAACAAAGGTTAACTGCGGTTCAAGTACTCAGTAAGTGTGATTTAGTACTTATATTATCTGCGTTTCAGACCCTATTTCAATAAGAACATGATGCAACAATTTTTTGTTCATGATGCTATTTTTAGATCACCCATGGATCAAAGAGGATGGAGAAGCGCCTGACACGCCGCTTGACAACGCTGTGCTCAACAGGTTGAAGCAGTTCAGAGCAATGAACAAGTTCAAGAAAGTTGCTCTCAGGGTACAATTTCATCGCTTTCGGTCTAAGATAGCATTTGAAAATACGTTTTGGTTGATTTCGTTTTTCCAAGAATCGACTCAACCTAAATATGCTTCTATAACACATAAATGGTCATAACTTTTTGGCTGCGTTTTTTAGTGGCTTTTGAAGATTCTGCTTTTGTAGGAATTACAATTAATCCAAACATGTTCCCAAGCACCCCAAGCGATATTAGCCTATGAAGACAACGAAAAAAAAATATTTATAAAAAACATCTTTCAGAAATCTAATGCAAGTTCACTTCCTAAAAAGTTATCTTTCAAAGCTACTTCATGTGGAACAATTTTTCAAACTCATTGTCAAATGCTACCTTAGTTATAAACAGTGAAAAACTCTAAGAATCTCATTTCAAAAATAGCTTGAAGTGAAAAGCTGCTTTTCAAACTGAGTAAAATGCCACCTAAACTAATTCATGCCATTTCTTTTCTATTGAACACTTTCAGGTAATAGCAGGGTGTCTCTCAGAGGAAGAGATAAGAGGACTGAAGGAGATGTTCAAAAGCATGGATACTGACAACAGTGGTACCATAACTCTTGAAGAACTGAAACAAGGGCTTTCCAAACAAGGAACCAAACTATCAGAATATGAAGTCAAACAGCTCATGGAGGCTGTAAGTCTAGTTGAATTTCATTAGTAACACTTACTAATCATGTCATATAATAGTCTAGTCACATTGAAATGATTCATGAACAGGCGGACGCGGATGGGAATGGCGCGATCGACTACGAAGAGTTCATCACAGCTACGATGCACATGAATCGGATGGATAGAGAAGAGCATCTCTACACGGCGTTCCAGTTCTTCGACAAGGACAGCAGTGGGTATGTGAAAAAACCAATCCAATCTGACATTGGCTTCTCCAGAATTTTATGTCGAGTACTGAATTTCAGTCTTTTTTTTTTGCTTAGGTTCATAACAACAGAAGAGCTGGAGCAGGCTTTGGTGCAGTATGGAATGCATGATGGAAGGGACATAAAGGACATCATCGCAGAAGTCGATGCTGATAATGTAAGACCAGAAGAGATGAGATTCAGTCAATGTTGGATCCTCTCTAACAAAATTTAACACAAAAACTTCACATGCTTCGACCCTTATTGAAGACTGATAAAAACTGATAGAATCTGGAATTTAAATTGTAGGATGGGAGGATCAACTATGACGAATTTGTTGCGATGATGAGGAAAGGGAACCCACAAGAGAATCCGAAAAAGAGGCGCGATGTATTCATGTAGTCGAGGACAACGATTCAGGTTCGAGGTTTATGAGCATGCATGGATCATGTACAGTAGTACCTATACACTGCACTTTGAATGGGGAGGGGGAATGGGTTTGGGGAACTGATGGGGTTTGTGAGGTTTTCATTGTTTTCCTTTTTATGGTTTGATGAATGATGAATGCAAAAAAATTATTTCCTACTGATGCACAGGGTCCTTATAATTATATGCATTGCATTTTATTTTTGTTTTTGTGGTGTCATGGATATAACCATATTTCTTTCTTCTAATAGTTGTCGTGTTTTTCTGGGTATTTGATCATTGAAATTTTGGCCTCTAAAAGTATAGGAGATGATCTTTGAAACTCCCCAAAGAAAAATCTATTTTGTATGTTCATATAATTATACAGGATAAGTTGTCTTGTCTGTAATGCAAGCCTATTATATTTCTTTTTGTTTTCTTTCCCGTTTAAGTAATGACATAAATTATTTTATAAAAAATAAGATATTTTCTGTTTGTTTATATTTTAAATTATTTTCGTTGACAAACATATTAATAAAGTTTTTATTATTTGGTTGATCGTTGTGAAGTTGTGACAAGATATGAACAAGATGTGGACATGAACTTATAAAAAGTGAAAATTTTAATTTGACATGTTGGCTCTTTGATTTATAAGGAGTGATCTTCTTTGATTTGAGATGTGGGGTCCTTGTACTAGTAGAATAACACAATTCTGGATGATCTGAAATATCAATATCAGCTTACTATATTATGACATAATTATACTCATATTTTCTTGCCACAAACTGATTTTTTTTATTTTATGTATTCAACACTGCTTCACCTTATTTCAGGATCTATTCTTCAATCTAAACATAAGCTTATCTTATTGATAACTGAGAATCACCCCACTTTAGCGACACCACAACAAAAAGTTTAATAGACCCCACAATTCAACTCCCCAAAACAAATTTTGGACCTCAAATTTGTCACTTGTGGAAGACATGGTGGTCCAGTAATTTATACTTTTCACCTCTCATTGGAAAACCATAAAAGATAATGCTCTAATTATCCCTTGATTTTAAATCTATTTTTCAATGCATAATCTTTTTGAAATATGATTTTACAAGTTCAAATCCTCTGTCAATCACATAGAATTACTGTGTTGTCCAATAAAATATATATTAATTGATGTGAAAAAACTTACTCTATAAAAATATCATTATTTTAGATGTTATTTATAAAAAAATTAGTGCATGCACATTTAAATTTTATTTTAACCATCTATGTGGTACTCATTGATTGATTGATTGACACAGAGTTTCTTTGTGTTTAGAACACAGAGGATCTTATTCTTGATTTTACACCCCTACCTAATTCTAAAATCTTTAACAAGAAAGTCCAATAAAACCACAATTCAAACCTGCATACCAGTTTTCTGGACCATCAAAATTATGAAAATATTACACATAGTTTATTTTACGAGCTAAAATACAGGTTGTCCAAGTTTTTATTTTTTTTTAAATCATATAATAAGATATGTATTTTTATAAAAAGTAAAATATACACTTTAATGAATTAAATAATATTATTTATAAAAAAATTTCAACTATATATATATTTTATTACAATGATTGAAATGAGACACAATATATATGAAACTATATTTAAAACAGAAAAAAAAACTTGGTCTAGCACTCTCAAGATTATGGGTGTGTTTGGTTGTGCGGATTGCTGATTTTAAGTCCTGATTTATAAGTGCTGATATTTTAAGTAAAAAATGTTTTGGTATGACAACAAAAATAAATTCTTATTTACGGTACTTATAGAAGGTTATTTATCTCCATTTTATGAAATATTTTTTATTTATATTTGGTTCACCACTTTTTATAAAATAAAAAGATTGATAGTAAAATGATCTTTTAACAATCAATAAGTAAAATACTTTTTAAATAAGTATAAAATTGTTTGTTTTTAAAAAAAGCAATTATTCTTTAATAAATACTTATAATAAACACTTAAAATAAACACCCCAAATAAAAAATAAGTGCTTATTTTAAATGTAAACCAAATAATAAATGTTCATTTGTCGTTGCATCAAATGGATCTATGACTCAAGCATTCACACTTTGGTCTATAAAAATATTAATTTCAATAAAATAATAATATTATTATTGTTATGATGAAAAATAAAATATTGAACTTGGCCACCACGTAAGATCTCTAATTAGAAAAAAAAAGAAAAAAAAAAGGATAAATTGTCCAAATACTCCTGCAGCCAATCCTCAATATTTTCACTACCCCCACCTTTTGAAAAAAAAAAAATTTACCCCTGCAACGAACATCTAATATTTTTTCTATCCTCATCTTTTTAATTCCCTCAGCCCCATAAAATTGTAGTTTCCCGCTAGTAAGTGCATATATATTTTTTGTAACTTGGATAACACAAAATGTAATTTCTGTAAATATTATCTGTAAATGCATATTATGTCATGTAAAAATGATAACTTGTAAAACACTAGAGAAACATACAGTAATGCATAATATTAATATATATGTGGTTCTTATATTGTCATGAAATACACATTTGTTGGTGTTTGATTTATTTGAGTGTTTGACTAATTATTGCATCTCTAATATAGTTTAAACCGTGCTTTCTTCCTAATGATCTACGCTTACTAATTCGAAGGTGTAAACCATGGATTTGATTTCAACCAAAATGACATAAAAAAGATCAGATTAAATACAACATCTTATTACATTAGGGTAGAAAAAGAACATCGGAATGCAAACATTAAATAAATTCAAGTGCTTTGATGTATTTATTGTGATAAAATATTTTCAGGTATTATGCATTAACGTATGTTTCTCCAGTGTTTTACAAGTTAGCATTTTTACATGACATGCATAGTAATATACTTTACAGATAATATTTACAGAAATTATATTTTTATGTTCTGAAAGTTACAGAAAACTATGCATTTACAAAAATAAAATTGCGATTTTGTCAGGCTGGAAAAATTTAAAGGATGAGGATAGAAAAAAATATATGTTTACTGTAGGAGTAAAATATTTTTTTAAAAAAAAAGTGGAGGACACAGAAAATATTGGGGTTGGCTACAAGGGGTATTTGGACAATTAACCCCAAAAAAAAATTCAACCACCACCAACCCTTTCAGCCAATCAAATCCCATCCATTTCAAATCACATCGGACCGCTTTTACGTTGGTCTCCGTGAATTTTGGACGGTCAAAAATCATCAGCGGCCAAAAGCCACACAAAAGAAAGAAAAATACAAAAAAATCATCTTTGTTTGTCTCATCCGAAGAGCAAATTAAGTTAGGAACAACACGCACGTACAGCATACTACGAAAGTGGGGGGTACGACCGTCTTTTAGGTACGAGGCGTATGGATTTGACTTTGATGGTGAGGGGTGTTTTAGTCATTTGAGATTAATGATTAATATAATGATTTGGAGGGGAATCCACTGCAAATCTTGCTTTTTCAGGGTGGCTCGGATATAAAGGCTTTCTTGGTTCACTAAAAAAAAATAAAAATGTTTTTTAATTACCTTAATTATTATTTTATTTTACAGTTTATTATTATACTTTGCTTAACTAATAAGTTTTTTTTTAGAATGGCTGAAAAATCCAAGGATTTTTTTAAATAAAAAATCTGCTCAAACGTGGCTCTTCCACGCTTTGTACTCCTATTTATTTAATTTAATAGCCCACTCTCTAATTTGATTATTTAATGGTTAATTATCCCAATTGTTATATATATATATATATATCAATAAATAGGTGAATAAACTAACACTATAATTATAAATGTATGTGCATGTTTAAAATTTAAGTTACAGCTTTCATGTTTAGCTTAAAATAAAGTGTTGTCAAATGTTTATTTAAATTTTTATAAATTATTTAGTTTCTTTTTAGGCAAAAATAGACCATTTGTATATATATATAAAAGATAACAATTTCAATTGAATTGAATTTTAAGAAAAATAATAGAGGGAAGGGTACTAGAGAGTTGCCCCTGCCAACTCCATCAGAAAGCAAAAATTATTTAGTTGAATCAATTAAAAAATTAGATCTAATAAAAATTAGATTAAAAGCATTTTAGATATTATAGTTTTATAAAAAAAATTATCTTCAACAAAAATAACTTTGGTTGGAATAACAAACATGTTCTTTATATAAATCCATAATCAATTTTACACTTTCACTATTTAAGTCGTGTTCGGATCTGCAGTAGAAATATTCCACTATAAAAAAATCTAGCTTAAGGTTATAGCAGATTCAAATAAATTTAGGACATTTGTATTTTTACACAGAGAAAAGAGTGTTATCAGATAATTTTTTTCCCGTTTGGGAAACACTGGAAATAACATTTCTGTAGCGCCTTCACTTTTCAAATCAAGGAATTATCTACCGTAATTTCAAACGACAACTTACATAAGTATTTTTAACAACAGTGCTGCTACTTGGACCCTAGAAATTAAGCTTCATTGGTGAGCTCCAATATGTGGCATTCTCCTATTGATTCTTTCATTGACTTTTTCAAATAACCAAAATGTCAATAACATGATTACCCTTCTAAAAATTTTAAAATTTTACTCCAATTAAACCATACCACCATTAAATCCTCATTACAGAATCTCAAAAAACACAGAATCATTAATCCTCACCCCCCCCCCCCCTTGATTGAAATTTTTCAAAAAAAAAATCAACCAACTAGGGTTTCTGATTTGGGCGAAGCAGACGATTTCTGAATTAGGCAAACCATGCGTACAAAAGAAAAAAGAGAAACGACGATCACGAGTTCATCTGATCATCTTTCCCCCCAAAAAATCATCAACAATGGTGAAAAACAAATGTTAGATTTATTGCAATCGTCAAAACCTCCCTGTGCTTTTTTTTTTTGTGCGACAAACACTAACATTAGATTAATTTTTGCATTTCTTGAAAAGATGAAATCAAATATGAAAGTGTCTCAATCGTCGAAGTTCCCTTCCGCACCTTTTTCATCTGTTAATACTGTGTATCTGAAATTCATCTAATATATATGTTAATCTCAGTGTTTCAAATACGCATACATAGTGCATATTGAATCTAATATTTGAAATTCAAGATACACGTGTATCTGGATTTTGAATTAACATCTATACTTTCGATACTAATGAATATTGAATCTAATGAATTGCATAATGATCATTCAAAGCTAAAAATATGTTGAATGACTTAATATGCATAAATATACATATACACACCACTAAAAGCCGATTATACAGATCATACATAAAACACAAAAATGCATCTAAATCCAGATACACAACATGTATCTGAAATTCAAGATACACGTGTTTCTGGAATTTGAATTAACATCTACGCATTCGATACTAGTGAATATTGAATCTAATGAGTTGCATAATGATCATTCAAAGCTAAAAATATGCTGAATGACTCAATATGCATAAATGTACACATACACACAACTAAAAGCCGATTATACAGATCATACATAAAACACAAAAATGCATCTAAATCCAGATACACAACATGTATCTTAATTTAATTTAATTTCGGTATCAAAAAAAGTTATATGATGATTGAAAGGAATAATCAAATAATCAGATCAACATGAATTATTCAGATCGAAAAAGCCTAATCTGAATGGATCGCCATTGTTTATACCACAATCAGGTCGCAAACAAAATAAATGAATCGTGTAATTCTTATATTCTCCACTAATCAATCTGAAGAAAAAAAATGATTTCGATATTTGTTTTCATTTCCACCGATCAATCTGTATCTAAAAAATATAAAAAGGTGATTTTTTGGGGGTTCGAAAAGGCCTAACCTGGATATTTGCACCATAATCAAATCGCACAAAAAAAAAAAACGTTAAAATCTTTTCTTCTTCGCCGATCAAATCTGAATGAAAAATGAAATTGATGTTTGATTTCATTATGACAGATCAATCGGTATAAAGTAAAATGAAACTCGTGATTTTTTATTTTTTTTATTATGCAATTGAATTTGTATCTTCAAAATAGGAAATAATCTCCCAAATCGTAACTATCATTGGACAGGTTATAGAAAAAACGGTGAGATTAGTTAGGGGGTAATATGGGTATTTCAAATTTGCCATCTCATAGGGCTTAAGATGGGTCCTACCAATTAAAATTTCATTATTGTTTTAACAATTATATAACAACAAAATTTATCGTACTGTTTATTTTAACAAACATCAATTGGTATTTATTTGTTATTTCTTTTTATAAATACAACAAACATGTTAACATAAGATAATAAAAAAACCTAAAATCTAAAAATGATCTGATATCAAAAATCCATCAGACCATATACCTACAAATACAAACTAACACACATGGGAATTTAATTTATAATTACACACATCTTACAACATATATTTCGATCGGATGTAAATAATTTTTTTTAATACAAAAAGTGATCAAATTATCAAAATCTAATGAACATATGCATAGAATTCTTTTTTTAATAATCGAATTGACGGAAATACCCCTGACTCCTACCTACCCTTCCCGAAAAACTAGATGTCAGATAATTTATAACGCCACACCCATTCTGCTATATTATCACCCTCTCCTCCAGTTACACAGGGAGTGATAACGTAAAGATAAAGGAGTGACTATAGAGACATCCCGGTCACGTCATTCCAGCCGTCCAATCGGAGTAACCACAACCACACGATTTCGATCAAACGGCCGTGCTACGCCGTGATAAATTATTCTCACAGGGGTAAATTTGGAAATTCGGTCTCGTTTTTTACCACGCTCGTGAGAGTGAAAAAAAAAAAGAATCGTTGACAGAACTTTTGTACTGCAAATAAAAAAAAAAAAAAAAAACAGTTCGAAAACAAACAAATAAAAACCAAAAATCAAGATTTCCTAAAATCGCGATTTTCGAAAAGTTCGAATTTTTTTATAATTTTTTTTTCTTTGATGAGAACGACGCCCCGAGATTGGAACGATCCGAACGTCACTCCTTTCTCTTTGTCTTTTTTAATCAAAAAATATTTATAAATAAATATAAATATTGATCAGTGAAGTCGAAATTCGAGACTGGTTGGGTTTGAAAATCGGAGACAGAAAAGTCAGAGAGAGAGAGAGAGAGAGAAGGGTTATTCGATTCGATCGGCTTCGGAGCTGCTGAAGAAGGTAGGGTTTTGTTTTTGGGGGTGGAATTGATTTAATTAGGTTTCAATTCGATTTGGGGTCTCTTCAAATTCTGGACTTTCGCCTTTGATTTGGGGTTAAATCCGGCCTGATTCGCTTCCGGACCAGTTTTTTTTGTTTTTCACTGGTGAGGGGACAAAAAGACGAGATTTTTGAGAGGTGGTTGTTTGGAGGGTTGTCGTTCTCTTGTCAGGGATTGCTTGCTTTGTTCGCTCGCCTAGGGTTTCCTTTTAAAGCTGCTTTGCTTGTTTTGGAATGCTTTTGCCCCATTAAAAATTCGGTCTTACTGTTGATCGTACGGACTTGCTGGGGTTCAGATATGGCGGGTCTTGTTGGTTTGGAGTGATTTGGGGTTCCGTTTGGAGCCTTTTAGGGTTTGTTAGGGTTTCTTTTGGAGTGGTTGTTGTTGTTAGGGTTTTTGAAGGGTTTTCTTTGTCTTTGAAGCTGTGACGGCGATGATGGTGGCGGCGGTGGTGGATGGGGAGTAGGAGAGGTGGGGTGAGAGTGGAAGATGATAAGGAAGTGGCAGGAGTCCTGATGCCGAGCTTTGTCCCTCCGCCGCCCGTCACACATGCATTGTAAATCATCCCTCTCTATTTCATGCCACTCTTTGATTTTGTACTTTCAATCACTTTTTGCTCATGTGGGTCTCTTATCCTCTCTATTTAACTCATTTGCTTCTTTTTTTTTTTTTGGTTTTGGATGTTCATATGAATCACTGTTTGATGTACTCTAGGTTTGCTGAGTCCTACATGATTGGTTACCCTAGTTTTTCTTTCTGTTGTGAATAAGTTGATTCAGATATAATCTGTACTTGATGTGGGGGAAAAAAAAAAACTGAGGAAGTAGAAAATTTTGATTGAAGTGGGTGAAAGGAAGATTCTGTACTCTGCCTCTGACTGTCATGGGTGTATTTTTTGGTTTCCTATAGTGAATAAGCGTAGCTGAACCCAATTGCAATCTGTTGTTGATGAGAAAAGTCTTTAAATGGAAGGAGTGGACTCTCTCATGTGTACTAGGTGGTAGAAAGATGAGAGCCCGTACTATGCTTTCCGATCTCCGTAAATACTTATTGTTGCATCTAATCAATAGGCACCATGGTAATTTAAATGAAGGCAGAGGTAGCTTAACATAAACTATAGCTTTCCTGTTCCATTTTTTTTAATATGGAAAGAAATCCATGGTTCCATCTTCCTTAACTTCTGGTTTTATTTGGTTTTTAGTATTGATTTATTTATTATGAAATTAGCTGATAACTGTTTCTGCCATGTTGACATACCTGCATGCTTCTTTACAGTAGTACAGAAGGCAACGACATGCACTCTTCTCGAGTTTCAGATTTTGGTGCACTAGAACAATCTGTTGGATATCGTGTAGATGCTGCTGGTATGTACTGAAAGATTTTTGGATCATATTTTATATAACTTTGTTTTACTTGCTTTTCGCAAATTCTCTCCCACGTAGGGGTGATGAGTGAACTGGGGCCTCATGAGTATCTCGAGATTGACTTGGCTTATTCATTAAAAAAAAAAACGGAACTGAACTTCAGATGATCCAAGCTAATGCAACCGGGTCCTAAGCTTGACTTGAGTAAGCTCGGTAACAAACATACATTGAGTGGAGTAAGATTGGGAGGTTGGCTGGATTGAAAACCTTGAAAAGATTCTTGAGATAATTGACTGGCATACATGCCTGATCTGGATTTCAGCTTTTGGATACATTGAATGGATGTAATTTTATATTGATTGTGGAATCTCTAGCTTCATACATCTTTCACAGACTATTTTACCCCATGGCGTAGTCATCCTACTCCTATTAACTCTATCAAAAAGTCACACAACTCACGTCATTCAATAGTTGAGTGTGAGTTAAGCCCAATCCTGAATTAAAAGGTCCTATGCCAAAATGAAGTAACATGAAGCCTGGATTTAAGGGCTGACCTGAGAAGGCCACTACCTGGTTAAGTATTCCAGCCACAAGGTAAGCTGAAGTTTAGATTAAGAGAACTGAGCTGAGAAGGACACTACTTGGTTAAGTATTCCAGCCAAAAGGTAAGCTGAAGTCTAGATTAAGAGAACTTAGCTGAGAAGGACACTATTTAGCTCATCTAAATCCTATTGTCAAGCTTGTTTGTCATCTTGTGTTTTCTATAACTTTTCAAGTAGCATTTCTCTAACTTTTGAGGGCTTAAAGCTCCCGTAGAAGAAAAAAAAATCATCCATGCAATTCTGAACGATGCTTCAAGAGTCATAGAAGTTATTGTTTTTGAGATTTTTGGTGTGTTTCTTTAGAAACCTTATGTCATAAGAATTGGATGTTGTGAGATAATTGTAGTTGATGACTTTATCACATATTTTTACATTCACTAAGGTGCATCTTTCAATCTGAAGACAAGTGGCCAGGCGGTTCCTGCTGACCCTCTCCAATTTGGCTCCTTCAATAAGGTAGAAGATGGATGTTTATGGTTGTTGGATATTGATGATGTATGTACATTAGGTTTGAGCTGAAGCCTTGTTTTCTAACGATGTTTTTCTATTTTTATCCATATCAGCCTTTTGCTCTCCCTGATATTCCCCCAGTTTCTAGAGTTGGGCAAGCGACCCTGCCTCAATTAAAGGGACAGCAGTCCAATCTGGTTTCGTTAGCTAGTGGTCATTTTGAGAATTGGGGAGAGTCCACAATGGCAGAAACCAGTCCGAGGACCGACACTTCAACAGATGTGGAAACAGATGATAAGAATCAAAGGGTGATGCTTTCTTCTTCATTATGTAATATAGTTATTCATTAAATAAAATTGTTTTATTGTTCCATTTTTATATACTTTAGTATTATTCTTTCACTCCTTGTTGAAGAGTAGAATTGTAATAGGTTTGAACTCACTGACCTATTCTGGTGTGTTGCTGTTAATATATTCTTATGCTTCTTTTTTTTAATCAGTGTTGTAATTATGTTGTCCATAGAGACTAGGTGCATGAATTGTTGGTTTATCCTTTTCTCCATTCGAAATGGAAGATGTGTTTTTCCCTTCATCTGGTTCTACGTGATGCTTTTAAATTTTTTTTTTTGAAGAAAATGATAGACTAGCTACCGCGATGCATTAATTCGGAAACTAGCCCAAAATGGACATACAGGATCTGAAACAAAAAGGATACCTCCCCAGGTGAGCAGTAGCTAAGGAGGCTACTTGTCACCTGGTATCACTCCTCTCATTTATTTATTGATAAGCACAATTGATTATCATTTGATAACTTTTCATTGAATCATGAACTTTTCGACCCTCTCTCTCTAAAGTACCTAGGGTTCTAAATTATTGCAATGGTTTATACCTATTTGTGTATCCACTGGGGCAATGACATTAGTGTATCATCATGTACAGTTTGATGGAGGATTGGTTGCTACCATAGCAGCTTCTGATTCCAGTGACAGATCAAAGGAGAAGACAGGAGATCAAAAGGTTATAACTATTGAGGAATCTAATTATCTGCACATCATCACTATTTTCTTCCTATTAGAAATTTGTTTATATGGAGATTGTTTTGGTTTCACAGACACTTCGTAGGCTGGCCCAAAATCGTGAAGCTGCAAGGAAAAGCAGGCTGAGGAAGAAAGTAAGTTCTTGTTATCTCAACTTCAGATCTCCTGCCAATATTTGTTCCCGTCATTAAAATTCCATGTACTTGCTAACTAAATTAGATGGTAAAATTATTATTTGTTGTGTATTATTTCTATCCTTTTTCTTGTGTTTCCATCATTATTTGTTGGGGGGTTTACTTTTTTGATAAATTAAATCATACTTGTACAAGAATATAGTCTAGTGTTATCTCATTCACCTGCTCTTACTGGGTATTTGCTTCTGCTGGAAATATGTTAAGAGGGGAAATGGAAATTTGATGGTTTAACTAAAATCCAACTGAATCATTTTTTTATGTTTTTTAAGGCATATGTCCAGCAGCTTGAGAATAGCCGTCTAAAGCTCACCCAGCTAGAGCAGGAGCTCCAACGGGCACGTCAGCAGGTATTATCTGATGAATCATTTAAGTTCTTATGTCCTCCATTTCTGATATTTCCACCCATGGAATTTTTTTTTCATTGGTTCCTAAGGAATTCTCATGTGAAGCACTAGCGTTTCTCACTATGTCTCTTAACTGTCATTTTTTGCAGGGCATTTTTATATCAAGTTCCGGTGACCAGACACATTCCATGAGTGGAAATGGTATCTTATCTCCTGATTCGATTCCTTGGGTGGTTGGATGATTTTGATTTGTCCTTTTTTTGTGGCTTATCTACATTATATTCCTCTGAAAAGGATGACCATTTATTTAATTTCTTTAGTGCTTTTTAGTTCTGTAAATTTTCTTCTAAATGACCCATACCAAATACATACAATTTATTCTTTCCTGAATCTAATATGCATATTATATTTGAAATTATTGAAAAATCTAGTATATTCACAGAAACATGCATCATGGATCTATTGGAATTAACCCTATATGAAGCTATGATCCGACATACACTAATGTGTTTTTTTTAATGATTTGTTCTCAGATTTAATGCATATGACATAGCAGTGAGGTTAATTTATGGTCACCATCTATGTAGCAATGACACGAACACATGTAACTAACATGGAAGGCTAATGTGGGTATACTAGATGTATTATGTACCTGTGTCATTGTCCGTGTTGGACTGCGACATGTCACTGATATTGAATATCTGACATGGCTCAAAACCCAAACGCAGAATTTCCTTGTTACCTAAGAGAGAAAAAAATCTATTGACATAGTCTCTTGGCCAGCTAAATTAGTTTACTTGGTTCAATATTGGCAACCCAATTTATGAGGTTCTTTTTATTGCTTGTGGGACTGAAATATGCCCATTAATATTTTCTGTATACTATATTGTTGATAGACAGTGAAAAAACATGTCAGTCCAATGCTTTTATGATTTTTTTCTTGAAGATTTAAAGCGGTTTTTTAAAGTATGGTGCTTTCCATGGAATGCCTTTTTGTTTCTTGGATACAGAGTCTTTCTAGGGGTGCTTATCGTGTGAACCCTTAAAAAAATCAATTGTCTATTGCAGGTGCACTGGCATTTGACATAGAATATGCACGATGGCTAGAGGAGCATAATCGCCAGATAAATGAGCTTAGAGCAGCCGTGACTTCACATGCAGGCGACACTGAGCTTCGTTCCATTGTTGATGGTGTGCTAGCTCATTATGATGAGATTTTTAGGTTAAAGAGTGTCGCTGCTAAAGCAGATGTTTTCCACATGTTGTCAGGCATGTGGAAGACACCTGCAGAGAGGTGTTTTCTCTGGCTTGGGGGCTTCCGGTCATCTGAACTCCTCAAGGTAAATTTCTCATGATGTGTAGATGGATATAGTGTTTTCCCTTAATTGCAAGGTATTTTTCATTTTTTTTCGAAAAAGTTTCAAATATGGCATGATACGTAGGTGCTGATTTCTGGCATATCTTTTTATCATGAATGATTATAGAAAGAAAGAAAAGGACCCTGGTATTGATTGTTGAATTTCTATCTAAGCTTTCTTCCATTTCTAAACACGAGGTATGTCTAGAAGTACGAAATACTTTATATATTATATGTTCTTGCTGATTTTCAGCTGAATCATGATCGAATTGTGGACTTATATGTGTTAAGGGCTCTGGAGACACATTTGTTCAGAACTCCAGATCCTTTCAATTGAATTTTTTAAATGAAAAAAGTGGTGGGAAGTAGATTAAGATGCTTCCACAATTATGGTTTCTTGGATGATATAAAAACGTGCCTCTAAAATGTTGCCTGAAAGGTACTCCATGGTCAAACAAATGGAAGTCACAAGAAATAATCATACTGAAAGTTTTTTGCATGTTTAGATGTGTTTAGGGAGTTCAGCTTGAGATGGTGGATGTGTGGCTTGAGTATGACTGATGATAAGCTAGGATATGTCTGTTTGAAGATAGGTCGTATTGGTTTCAATAGTCATCATAGAGGGCCTCTGTAAGGTGATACCAATGTGGACTCCTGATGAGGTGGATTTTACAGTCAATGAAACCTTGAGAGTGGTGATACAGTGGACAAATGTACACTTGCAAGAAAGATTGCCATGCTCATATTTTGTTGTTGTTGGAGAAAGGTTAGACATCATCAACAGTGATGATGGTGATCATTAACTATGTTATGACTTCCTTGCATTCGGAAAAGCCACAGTACCATATATTTGTTTACATCATCAAACATTAGGTAGTTGATTGTACAACATATTTTTTAATTGATATGTTGGAAATAATTTTTGTTCCTGTTACAGCTTCTTGCCAGTCAACTGGAGCCTCTTACTGAGCAGCAGGTAGTTAGCATGTGTAACCTTCAACAGTCATCACAACAAGCCGAAGATGCACTGTCCCAAGGGATGGAGGCCTTGCAACAATCTCTAGCTGAAACGTTAACCTCTGGCTCCCTCGGTCCATCAGGAGGATCATCAGGTAATGTTGCAGATTACATGGGTCAGATGGCCATGGCCATGGGAAAACTCGGCACGCTTGAAAATTTCCTTCGCCAGGTAATTTATTATTCTTACATTTCTTGTTTCACTGTGTATAATGATCATCTCCATGATACACATTGCTTGA
The DNA here is from genome assembly GCA_030737835.1 of Acorus gramineus. Taxonomy (NCBI): domain Eukaryota; kingdom Viridiplantae; phylum Streptophyta; class Magnoliopsida; order Acorales; family Acoraceae; genus Acorus; species Acorus gramineus. The sequence goes on along the minus strand of CM060848.1, from coordinate 22,453,581 downwards.
ATGTCTCATTTGATTAATTGTTGAGCTGATAATTTTGGCAATTGAAATCCAAGATTGCTCTCCATAAGGTCCACTTTGTTGTCAGGAATAGACTATTTCAGTTACAAATTATCCCATAGAGATGGAAGATATAGCATGACCAATTGACCATGTCAAACATATTTCTCATTTCATTAGTTAAGCTAGGTAGCATATGATTGAAACACAGACAGAATTTTCTGTTGCGACATTTTTGCAAGTTTGTACATATTGATTTAAAAAAATTATGATGGAACTTTCTTGATCATTGGCGGGTTGTGCTGACCATATCTAATGAACTGTTGCTATTCGGATCAGGCGGACAACCTGAGGCAGCAAACGTTGCAACAGATGCACCGAATACTAACCACCCGCCAATCAGCGAGAGCTCTTCTGGCCATCAACGACTATTTCTCCCGGCTACGTGCGCTAAGTTCTCTGTGGCTTGCCCGCCCTCGAGAGTGATAAAACCGATATGACTTAATCCTTAGTTCTTCTGGGGAAAATGAAGATTGTGGGGTCATCATTGATAGGGGAAAGCATCAGCTCTAACCATTGTAATATTATTGGGTTGCTGCCATGATGTATCACACTGTTGTTGCCGCCTGTGACCGCATTGCGGGCTCGTTGTACTGAGATTGAGGACATGATGCGCCTGCTTCATGCGTGTCGCAGGGGGCTGAGTGAGTTCCTGTATCTCACTGTTGTATCATTACTTAGTGTAAGAAAGATTTGTATGAAGTCATAAGCATGTCTGGTGATAAGTGGTGGAAATAAATGGCATGTGGTGGTGTTCATTATGTTCATTCTGTGACTTCTCAGTTGCTCTGTTTGTGTCAAATGGTTGATGGTTGTCAAATTTTATCTGTACAGTGGAAGTGCATTCTTCAATTTTTTGTTTTTTTCTTTTTATTGACAATGAGGAAGAGTGGATTGGAAGATATTTCTGAACAGGAAAATGATATATCCAGCCCTGTGTGTAGTCAGGTGAATTATACATTGAGATACATTAGTGTATCTTTTTTCTTTGAAAAAATGAAAAAAATTATCTACCACTGAAGATGTGACCTAATACATTCACTTGAATTATACATTGAGATACATTAGTATATCTTTCTTTTTTAAAAAAATGAAAAAAATTATCTACCACTGAAGATGTGGCCTAATACATTGTGTTAGTTTTAGTTGTTATAGTCAAATTTGAAACAACCCATGATTGAATGAGACATGCTGTTTGTTAGAAACTTTATTGTCCTCCAAGAATATGATCTCAAATCTCTTGTCAATTGATACACAGAGCATACAAATATAACATAGAAAGCTCAGTCTTCAACCCGGTGACAATTCGTTTTCCATATAAATCAAGCTTTTATACAGCAATTAAGGTAACTCAGAATCTTCTTCCTTTTCTGCACAATAACATGGAACGAATGTTAGTACTAAAATTGAGTCAGCATAATTTGGTTCTTTGATTATAAATGTCAGAGTGCGCTTAATGTTGGAGGAGCCATTTTTTTCAAGTGGAAATAATAGGTCACTCTGATTGTGATTGAACATCACTTTTCACTCTATATATTATATAGAACTCTAGACCTTGTGTACCCAATTCTATGTGTTTCATAATTCTATTATAATAGGCTTTTAGTTACATCTTTATATCATAGTAATGTAATGTTGCAAGAATGATGTGTATTACAATATCAAAAGAAAGTAATTTGTACAGTTGTTCATTGGATTTCCATACAAGGTTTATTTCCTTTGTATTCCTCTAAAACCTGCAATGCCAAATCAAATAAGGTATGCTATCTTCTCTTGCCAAAATTCAACTTGATCATGTCATTGATAAAGCAGTATCTCTTGAACTTATCCCATCCTTTGCTTGATTTTCTCTCTGTATTCCGTTAAACACCTGACATTCATATCAAGCTGTGCAATGTATGTTTGTGTGTGTGTGCAGATATAACAAAGGCATTCAAGGCATTAACAACAACAACAAGAGGCCTAACCGTGGGAGACTCTTCGCGACCATGTCCGATGAGCTCCTCCTCAGTCCCGAGGCTGGCATGGACAAACTCCGATTTCTTCTGCTTCCGGTTCGCCCGTGCCCGCTGGAAGACCATCGAGTAATCCGGCACGCCGGTCTTATGGTCCCACCCACCAAATTGTGGAATAGACATCCAATTATTCTTCTAAACACATGTAACCAAAAAAAAAAAATTCTTGTTAGGTGGGTAACAAATCCATTCTTGTGCATATTGACCATGAAAATATAAAGATTTATGACCCCAAAATGAAAATCAACAAAAGAGATTTACCATATGAGATTTGCTTTGCTAATGGGTGATATCAAGAACCAATTATCAAACAGATTTTATTTCAGTTTCAAACAAATTATATTTGAACTACAGCTCTTTTTACACGCAAAAGCTGATTGATGGTAGCTTTTTCAAAATCAATCATTTTAATCAATTTCTAACATCAGCTGTTTTTTAAAATTGATTCCAACCTGCTTGTGGTGGTATTCCATTGCAGGTGCGGCCGGTTTGTGGTGGCGGCTCTCCATTGTAGGCGGTGGTGGGCGGCGTCGGTGGTGGTGGAAGAGGAGGAGATGACAACATCCACAAGAGTAATAGCTTCCACCCAATTCAGAGTTTTATATATAGAACACATAGCTTATTCGTTTGACAAGTGGGATTATATGATTGGATGGTAATTTTGGAGGGGATAGGTTCTTATGACGGTTGAAAATGATGGAGGAAAAGATGGCGGGACTCAACGGTTCTGAGAGGAAAGCGTCCATTGTTTTCTTTTTCAAATAAAAAACAGAAAAACCAATTCTCATACAATGAATTGTATACTATGTGCATTCAAATCATATTAATTATTTTATTAAAACTTTTATAATAATGAGACAACTAAAAAGAGGGAATTTTAAGTATCTATGCACAAAACTATTGTATATGTTTGGATACAAAATAAGACTTATTCTCGGGTATATAATTATACCAGCGTAAGTGGGTATAGTAGTGGAATAAATGATTTTATGTTTGGATTTTTGTTTGATTGTGTTTTGAATTATATGCGTTAGAAAATGTAATGATAAAGTTTTTGTTGTTTGAATAAAATGTGAATAAAGTATGGATAAAAATTTATAAAAATGTAAAAAAATTATGATAATTGATTTGACAAGTGATTTATAAAATGTGATGATTGACAGTGAACCCACATATTCTTTTAGTGAAAAAACCTGAAATAACTTTAATTCTAATAAGAGTTGGCGAGAATCCATATACCACTTTATACAAGTTTATTCTAGCATGCGTTATCCCATAATATTCACTATATCCAAACATCAAAAATCACTTATTCTATTTTATTTCAGGTTATTTCGTGGCTTATTCCGTATTCCAACGGGGGCTTAATGAAAATATCTATAATATTTAAACCAAATTTATCATAATTTTTCCAAGTACGAATCAAACATTTAAAAATGAATTTGATTAAAAATTTAAAAAAGTCTAATAAATTGCATTAATGATAAAAACAATTTTTAACAAAAACAATCACGTTAAGAATGACATGTATGAGGAGCCACACATTATCTATATTCAATGGAAGTGATATAAACTCATATTCTCGCTTTGAAGAATCAATCCTCGTTTATAAAACCAATTGTTAAAATGATTATGTTTTTGTAAAAATCATTTATAGATAATCAATTACGAACATATTTTCTAAGAACTTTAAATTTATATATTTACCCTTTATGTGTTAAAAAATGGAAAATATTAGACTCTACCTTTTTTACAGTTCAAAAATACATATCATATATGTTATTATTTTTTAAAAAATAATATACATTATCTAACGATATATATACTTTGATAAAAAATGTATATCGCTTAATTTTAATTGAATGATTTTATTTTTAGTAAATATATAAAAAAAATTAACAATGTAAATACCTTGTCTAATAATACACGTGCTTCACTGAATTTCTAACTATGTACATAGAATTATTTTTTGAGCCGGAAAAAGGACTTTGTAACGACGGCCTTAAAAAATTCAATAATATCCAAATTTTAACAGAGACAAGAATAAGAGAAAATGAGAGGGACAAATGTGACATTTGAAAGGGCATTTACATGAATAATAGTTGTTATAAGGGTTTAAATGCAAAACCTCTTCTTCTTCTTTTTTTATCCTCCACCGTCTCTTCCTCTCGATCAAACCACCCCCCCCCCCCCCCAAAAAAAAAAAAGACCAAAAACCCTAACCCTAAAAAAAAACCTCCCTCCACTTATACCGTCCATGGCGGCGATCAGCCTCCGAAAGCAGAACACCCGCCTCCCACCGGAGGTGAACCGCGTCCTCTACGTCCGGAACCTCCCCTTCAACATCTCAAGCGAGGAGATGTACGACATCTTCGGCAAGTACGGGGCGATTAGGCAGATCCGGGTGGGCACGAGCAAGGACACGAGGGGGACGGCGTTCGTGGTCTACGAGGACATCTACGACGCCAAGACGGCCGTCGACCACCTCTCCGGGTTCAACGTCGCGAATCGGTACCTGATCGTGCTGTACTACCAGCAGGCGAAGATGTCGAAGAAGGCCGACCTCAAGAAGAAGGAGGACGAGATCGCACGCATGCAAGAGAAGTACGGGATCTCCAAGGATAAATGAGTAATTTTTCCGTCTCCTCTGCCGCTTCGGTTTGTTGGTTTGTTCGGATTTGCAGAGGTTGTGTATGTTTTTAGTAGTATGTAATTTGGTGTTACATGGAATTCAAGTTTGTTCACTTAGTGGAAATTATGTTTTTTTTTTTTAATTGAGTGAATGTGATATGGGTTTCTGTTATTTCTGCTATTAACATTTGTGTGCCCTTGTATTGTGTTATTACTAGATTAATTGTTTATTATTGGGTAAAATATGGTGGTGGTTTGGTTGTTTTTGGTCTCTACCGTTGCTTGTGCTTTTTCTTTTTTTTTTGGCTTTGGGTGTTAGTATTTAAGATGAGTGTGTGGTACTTGGAATCGAAGTGCTTTTATTTTCAGAAAATAAAGGTCTTTTGAAGCATAACAAATTTTGATTTTGGTAATAATATGGCAGAGGCAGGTGGGTGGGTGAGTTTAGTTTTTTTCCTGTGTGTGACCGTTGGAATTCAGGGAAAATGTGGAGAATTCATTTAAAGTTTGGAAATATATAGTAAGTATGAAAATAATACACACACACACACGGTCAGTCAGTGATGATCTAGTATTATGGTTTTTGGTCGAATGTAATAAAATATGGAATAGCACTTTTTTATTCTCAAGAAATGTGTATAATTGGGGTTTATAACTTTAAGTAACTTTTTGAATTATACATGAATGTTCAAGTATTTGCCAAATTTTGTCACTTTGAACAGATAAGGTTTTTTTTGCACTAGATACACGGAATGAGTTTGAGACATGAATTTCAATCACCGGACATTGTTTTTTCTAAATTGTGAAACTAACTTAAAAAATACATTCTCCTCTAGGCATCTGGTTTTTTTTTAATTTTTGATCTATTTGTGATACACAAAAAAATGTTCCGTAGCTCGTCCTTCTCTCCACGCACATGCGTAAAATGTTATCATCATAGGATGGTCAATCTGTTAAGTGGTTGGGACCATTGGAACCTGCTAAGAGATACTCAAGCTAAGACATTGGCTTAGGCTTGTATTGAATCCCATTTTTTTTTTCTTTCTTTAATAATTAGGATGAGGATAGAATTAGTGGGTCAAATAATAAGTCTTTATTCCCATTCATTGAACCTGAAATGTGTCTTTTTTCTTTATCTATGCATCATAAATATTAAATAGGATCTCTCTTGTGTTTCTTTCTATGGTACAGAGTTTTGATCTATTCTCATATTGGCACTTGAGGATATGTTGGTTCCAGATGTTGGAACTTTTTTTTGTGTGAATGGAAACGGTAGGCCTTCACCTTCGTATTAAATAAGAAGAAGAGTGCCCAAAAGGGATTTCCAATATTCAGATGTCGGAACTTTTGACATTCCTTATTTTCATTTATTTATTATAGACCCATTAACTTCATATATCCAAATTGTTAACCCCATTTTGTCCTTTTTTGGGGAAAAAAGGTTAGAGCAATCATATTTTATCAAATGACGCCCCTTGAACTAGCGAAGTTGAGGGATCTCCAAAAATTAACAAAAGGGGAAAACAAAGAAAATGCTGACCCCAAAATAACAAGAGAAAAACCAGTCCCTAAGCCCAAAATACTAGCCCCTTTTGCCTTTAAATGCAACATTGATTACTTATTATTTGTAAATATATGCCAATTCCAAGAGGTGAAATGAAGGTTTATGAATATCAAAATATCATTTTCTGCATAGCCATCTATTTATTGATGATGGTTTTGCAGAATTCATAAAATAATTGCAATGCTGTTAGTCTTGTTTATAGCCTTTAGGAGAGTTTGAAGTGGATGATCACCCCCTTTTAGCGATTTTCTATCCATACATCAGAGGATCTCCATTAAATGGACTGTATTGGAGGAGCCTCATTTTAGCAATGCATAAACTTTGATTTAAATTTGCACATGAATAGCAGCAATTGAAAAACAAGAATGAAAGATCATCTATCTTTATGACACCACCGTTATCCAACTCTCATGAAAAAAATCCATCTTTAATCTATTCAAGTGAATAAGCACCCCCTTGACATTCCATCCGTTCAATATGAGAGCCTCATCTGGGGATTGCTTGTCCTCTTAAAGATCTGTTGCTTCATGTGGCTTCTTACCCTTGACAAGGCTCTAATCATAGTCAATTAGTTGAAATGGGCACAAGAAGGCAATAGTACTTGTGATCTATGCGGAAGGGAGGATGAAACAAGGGAGCACCTCTTCTTTGGGTGCCACTTTAGTGGTCGAATTTGGGAAAAGGTTGGTGTGGCCTTGGGGTTTGATTGCTCATTGAGAGATCTAATGACATGTGGAGATGGTTTTGTATGAGGCACAAGTGAAGTGATCAAAGTAATCTAGTGAAATTCCATTGGTTAGTTCCTCATGTGTGTTTTTGAGACATTTGGCTAGCGCACAATGAATATATTTTCCAACATGAGGATCTATGTGGAGAACACTTGGGCGGTCATTTCCTCCAATCTTAGATCATGGTTTCGTTCAATCTTAGGTGTGGACACGCCTTTTGTCATTATGGGTAATGAGTGATTCGTATAAGTTATCATAACTACAAAAGATTGGAGCTTGCTAAGGGTAGCGACATGTATGGATACGAATTTATTATCACTACAAGGCATGTGGGAAGCTCGGAAAAAAGTTGAAATCAAGGGGGGATAGGAGCAAGAAGGCTAAAGTCTCATAGTCTTTCGTGGGCATTGTGGTTTTCTGGGATTCATCTCCTCTTTTGTGGCACAAGGTTATACATTGAAAACATTTGGGAGCTTGTTGTTCACCTTATCAAAGACTTGGGAGTCTCGTGTGGGTGCTACAGAATTGTTGTTTGTAAGGGGAAAATTTATTGTTGAGGAATAGTCCTTGTGTATTGGTAGACCTTTCTTCTTCCATGAACGATATAGGCTCTGATCCTGTTTTGTGGATTTTGTACATGTTTGTTAAAACTTATAAGCTGTAAATTATAGATTTTAGCTCAAAGAAGCAATTGCTGCGTGTTTGTTTAAAATTATTGAAACTTATTTAAGCTAAAAACAGCTTTAAAAAGTTAGAATGTGTAAGTACGTCAGGAGTGCTTATGAGATTATAGTTTATGGATTGCTTTAAAAAAATTTCTTCTGGACGCTAATACCCTTAACTTTTTACTTTTTTAACTAATGACTATTGTAAAAAAAAATTCTTTTGGACACTATGACCAAATTTATTATAGTTTTGGAGTGTAATATTTGAAAACTATTGTGGTGAATTTGAACTTTTATTTATGTTATATTAATTTGCCTTTTAAATATTCGTAAAATTAATTTTACAAGTAAAACTATCTTATTTTATCAAACAAAAGTTAGGTTTAACTTCTACATTTGAAAGGGATATTTTTTACAATTATACAACAAAAAGTTGTTTTACAGCTTATTCTAACAAATACCCACCATTGTTTATTTTTTGTTTTTCAACGGTTAATACAAACACGCCTACTGCTTATCAAAAAAATTATATCTATAATCTATGAGCCATAATCTATAATTTGTAAATTACAGTTGCAATTGGCCTTTGTATGTTTTGGGCTTTGGCCTTGATACTATAATACAAGGCTAATTGCCTACCATTTTCTCAATAAAAAGTTATCTTAAGAATTGATTTTAAGCCTTGGAGGGACATTCTTTGTTTTCGTTTTTCCTTCCTTTTTTGTAACTTTGTACAGAGATCCTTCATCTTTTTTTGTTCGGGGATTTCTATAAATAAGATCGCTCCAACATTTCATAAAAAAAAAGATGGACAAAAAGTTGGAAGCAAGCAAAAAAGAATGGTTTCATAACAGAGATGGAGGGATCAGTTTAGAAACTGGATCACTGTCGATGTTGATGGTGACAGAGATTCATTAATAGGCAAGGTATCATAGAATCATCAATCGTACCATCATGGTGACGAGTTACAAAGAAGCCTACTGTCTGTCGATCTGAACACCGGAGTTGGATGTATCCTGCTGCAGAGATCAGTCAGAAACATGCCCTTTCCCAGCATTTATGCAATCCTTGTGGCAAGGATTCGATGAGCTCAAGTTACGCAACCAACCATTAAGGGGTTCATGGATTCTATGAACTTGGACAATTTGAGGGATTTGAGGTTATGCATTGCAGTGGTTCATGAGACTGCCATGTGTATCCTGGAATCTTTATTCCCAACGATAGACAAAACCTTGTAAGCATAGTTGTCTCGGCGATGCCTAGGCGTTCATCCGCCTAGTCAGCATGTACATTAGGCAAGAGCCTGGGCCTGTATACACGCCCAAGAGTCGCCTTTCCCGCCTAGGCATATTAAAAGGGTTGCGGCGGTCACTTAATGGACGTGGCTTATCTTTTATGAATGATTAAGATTAAAACAAGAGTTGAGATTTAATCAAAACATTAATAGATAACTAACCTAATTGTTTTGGTTATAAAAGCTAACCTCAACTTTTTCTATGGGTCATTTATTAATCGTGACAAAGAAAATCAAAATATTCATTTGAAATATATTAATCAAATAATTTTAGTAGCCACCAATAATGGGTATTGATTTTCTCTTTTTTTACTATCCAACAAGCCAAAAAAAATAGAGGAAGTGACATCACGTAGAAGTAGTAGCTCAATGATATGTTTGTCCACCTTCCTCCAACACACATTGCATTCTAACGATATATTTTCATTTATAAATATAACATTATCATTTCAAATTCACTTGTACAGAAAAACAATGCATGAATAGTTTGTGAATAAACATTAATAAAAGCACATGCAATCTTCAAAAATACATGTATAATTAATCACTGCCTAGGCACGCCATTCACATGGAATGGATCCAGAGTTCAATTCGGCCTCAATTATCCCAGGTCTGAGTAAGTTGATGGATTTTTAAGACATGAAGCTAAGAAGCTGGGGATGAGGGAGGCTTGAGATTGGGACAATTCATAATATTCCGTTTTTTAAGATTGGGAAGGGTGAGCAACTCATCAGGGAGCGACGTCAGGCTTGGGCAGTCATGGATTACCAACTCTCGGAGTGAGAGAAGGTCTAACAACTTCCCAGTCAGGGACCCTAGATTGACACAATCACAAATCTTCAAAAATTTAAGTTCAGTGGGCAGACCTTGGTGTGGGAAAAGTGTGAGTTGAGCACAGCCGCTGATCTCTAGATGCCGAAGAGAGTTAAGATTACTCAGATCTCCAAATGGCAGGCGGGTGAGGTCTTGACAATTCATGATTTTCAGACGCTTAATAGTGGCAAGTCCATCTTGTGGAAGGAACAAGAGTTCTGGGCACCCCGTGATGTCGAGTGATGAATGGCGACTCTTTGTCCTCATGTCAACACAACCAGCTTGCGATACCTCCAGGTCTCTCAGCTGCACAGGAAGACAGGGCAGCTCCTTCAGCTTGGGACAGATCCAGATCCCTAGCTTTTGAAGGCAGGGAAAAATAGGTCCCGGCTGGACTAAAGACCATTGTTCCCAATTAGGCAGGTCATAGAACATCAAAGCCTCCAAAGAAGGGAACCCCTTGACATTACCATCACCGAAAAACTCCTGACCCACCTTTGTCACCTCGTGCATCTCAAGTATCTCAAGGGTCTTGAGATATGGGAGTTGACCTAGAGGTGGGAGGAATTCACATTTCCTGCACTTCTGCAAGCTGATATTCACCAGGTTTTTAAACAGTGGATTCCCCATCCAGTTAGGGAACCGGACACCTCTATAGCAATTTATGGTTAGGTATTCGATGTTGTTGTGTGGCTGGAGGCCTTCAAGAGCTGGCTCATGATCAGCATAATCAGCATTCCACTCCAACTCCAACGTGCGAAGTTGTAGCTTGTTCTTCAACCCGGACAACTGGGCTTCCTCCAAACTGGTCACATTCTCAAGTCCTGTAATCTGAAGCTTCCCTCTGAGCTTTGTCATGTGCTGTAGTTCTGATATCTGATGTCCCTCATCTTGGCGGACAAGAAAAGTATCCAGCTGTTGAATGCTGGTTAACTTCCCAATCCCGGCTATGGAGGAAACCAGCTCAGGTTCTGCTTCAAGATGCCGCAAGTTGATCAGGTTTCTGAAGTCCCTGGGTAATTTATGAAGGCGATGGCATTGGTTCAGCCTCAAGGTTTGTAGGTTGTATAGTTGGCTCAGCGATCTTGGTAACTCTTTAATATTGCATTGGAAAAGGCCTAGGAACCTGAGTTGTTTTAGATTCCCAATAGAATCGGGCAACTCTTCCAGCCAACCACCACTGAAGAGCAGCACTCTGAGACATCTCAACTTTGTGAATAGCTGATCAGGGATACGGATGATCGATGGTGTCTGTCCTGGCAGCAGTGCAAGTGTGCGTAGCCTCCTTAATCTACAGAACTCCTGGAACAGTGATGGCTCCAATTCAATGGAAAACAAAGAGAGGTGCCGAGCCTTTCTGCTGAACCTGCATTTCTTGCCTTCTTCAATTCTCAGGCATTCATCGATCGTGAGGGATTGTGCTAAGTCATGAATGAGGTTATGCATCACATAGAAATGCTTATTTTCAATGTCATACTGAAAGAATGACCTGCTAAACAGCTCTTTCAGGTATTTGTTTCCTTCATCTTCCATCCGCACACCTGTTCGGGGCTTGATAAAGTTTTGTGCCATCCAAATCTGAATCAGATCATCCCTACCAAGAACACAGTTCTTGTGAAGAAGGGAGCAATACGCGAAGCACTGCTTCAAATGTGCAGGAAGGCGCTGGTAACTCAATCTCAGGTACGGCAAGATATTGTTCTCTGTTCCCAATTCCCACAACTCACTATCTAAGATGTTTCTCCACTCATTTTCATTCAAATTAGCATACAAAAGGCTTCCGAGTGTTTTTGCTGCCAGTGGCAAACCACCTAGTTTCTTGACAATGTCTCTACCCACTTCTTCCAGTCTCGGGTACCCATCAGAGTTGCCATCCACGAATGCACATTTCTTGAATAATGACCAGCATTTACTGTTTGATAGACCGTTCAAAAAATACTTTGCGTCTGTACGCGTGTAATCTGCCACTCTCTCATATTGGGTTGTCACTATGATCACACTTCCTCTCCCTCCACTGTTCAGTGGAGCACATAACGTTTCCCAATCATCGCGATCATTGTTCCAAACGTCATCAAGGACAAGCAGAAATCTTTTGTCCTTCAGTTCTTCAATCAGATTCTGTTGCAGAGCATCCAACTCCGTTAGGTCTGGTGACACTCCGGTGAGAGACTCTATGATTGCCCTTGTGAGCCTGTTCACATCAAAGTCAAATGAAACAGAGACCCACATCTTCTTCTGCTTGAAATGCCTCTCGACCTTCTGGTCATTGTAGACAAGCTTGGCCAGAGTTGTCTTTCCCATACCCCCCATGCCTACTATAGGAATGCATGAAACATGGTGTCCGCGAGATTTGTTTGAAGCCAGCAACATTTGGATCAAGTTCTCTTTGTCTTGTTTCCTGCCCACCACCAACTTCTTGTTTATAAGCGAACCCGTCTGTGGCCTTTGTGCGACTGCGAGCGTGTCTTCACCGCTACCTTCCATAAGACTAAGTGCCATCCTCTCCACTGCAATCTCACCTAATATTCGCCTGATCCCCCTTATCCTCACTGCTAAATTGCGTCGGGAAAGCCATGGATTTGAACTCAAACATGATGGCAAGTGGGCACGTACCTGTCTCATGTCGCTTGTTTGAGCTTCTCCCTCAACTCTCGCTTGTAGAGCTCTGGCTGCATATTCATCAAGGATATCGTCCGCATCGTAGGCGATGTCCTTGAGCTTTAGGAGCCAGTGCCTCACTGCTGGATCCGTGATCTGCTTCTCCTCTGCGATGCTGAGAACGTCATTGATGGTCAACAGGGTGGGCTTGAGCTTCTCCAGCTCCTCCTTGAAACCTCGGACCAGCTCAATCTCCTCACGGGCATACAAGGAAGCCTTCGAGAACACCATCTCCATGAAGGCGGACAAAACTGCTTCTCCCATTGTGATGGTGACCGGTTCTTTCTCTGTTGCTCTCTTAGGATTGCTTAATTTTTCTTCTTCTTCTTCACAAGAGAGTTATTTCCTTTGCTTCTCTAGATGAGTTTGGTGGGTTGACTTGCAATAGGACTGTGAATTATTTGTCCAATCGAGAGGCATTTAAGAAATTTGAAAATATTGTCTTATTGGTGTCATTACAATAAAACCGACGAGGGATGTGATGTGTGCTTCATTCAGAATCTTGGCTTGATTTGGAAACTTGGACCCTCCCATGTGGTGGAGGGTCTTTCAAGTCATTGAAAAATCAGTTCATTTTCACACATTGGACAAATGCTGTCACTTGTCACACTAGAATTTGGTTGCCACCAATAATGGAGATGGAAACAGTGGGAATAGATGAAGGGTACTCCATTTATCTTAAATTTAAGTCTGGCTGATTGATTGTCTGTTTCTAAATAGAAGTGAACTTATGTACACTGTTTTCCCTTAGAAAAATTGAATATCGTGCATACCATTTATCTTATAGCATGCACTGCACTTGAAAATGAAAGTGGTTCTGATGCTTAGGATTTTGTTTGTACACAGGGTTGCATTTTGGTGGTTTATTAAATATAGTTTTGGTGTGTGAGTTGTAAATTTTTTACTCAGCCCCATTTCCTTCCCCAAATAGACTGCAGTTCACATCCTCTTTTATTTTTAAAAATAGTATATCTCATTTAGTGAGGTATACTTTTGTTAAAAAAATGAAGTATATATTTTAATGAATTATATGGACTCTTAAATAGAATGTGTAAAAAAAATTTTAACGATGTACATACCTCAAGTGGCTAACAAGGTAATGGGGGTTGAAAAACATGCTTCATAGAATCATCATTATAACAGTAGAGGTGGATTATTCTCATATTCCCAAAATGTTTATGAGTTCATAATTTGTTATACTCATGTTCCAAAATCTGTGTTTATGGGTTTATAATTTGTCGGCCTTTCGACATCTGATACACATGAATGCATCATTGTGTGTATAAATACAAGTATGTAATGTTTTTCAAATTTTGTGAGTGAAGATTTTTATGTCATGGTCAATGAGTGACTGAATGTATAGCTGTGCTTCAGCATTTTCTCTGTTGCTGTATTTTTTTGTTATAAAAAAAATGTCATGAGAATAGGGGTATAACTTGTGAGGGATTAACCGGATCTAGTTAGATTTTGGACAGGTTCGAGATGGGGTTTTGGTGGTGGATTAACCGGATTCACTTAGATTTTGGACAAGTTCGGGATGAGGTTTTGGTGGTTGGACTGACGGTAGCGTTTGGTAACGCGATTGTAAGATTGATTTTTTGCAATCGTTGAGTTTAAAACTGTTTTTGTAGGAAGCTGTCTTCCTTCAGCTTTTTTAAATCGCAGCTTTTGAGTACTATTTGTCTGAAATCTGTTTGTTGGAAGTTGCGATTGTAAAACTATTTGGTTGCACGATTGTAGAACCAGCTTCCTGTAATCGCAAATGCTGTACAATCGCACAATCAAATGCTACATAGCAGCATTGAATCAGTTCAATTGGGTTTTGGTTGAGGGCTTGGGTAACCTGGTCCAACTCCAACTTGAAAGGTCGAATAGAAAAGTTTAAATGTTCAGTTGTTATTTTAATATTTGTTATAGAATTTATAGCACCAATATTATGAAAAAACTTTAATGTTTGGTTCCTCGTAAAAAAAAAAAAAGGAAATTTAAAGCGTCTAATTTATTTTTATTACTAAAAATTGTGACATTTTACTTTCATTTTTTACACTCATCCTCTTTTCAGTCTTTATTCCAGTTTCATATGTTTCGTTAATACCACACACAATAATGAAATATATATTTTGTTAAAAAAAATTTATATTTTTTATAAATGTATTAATGTAATTTATTAGAGTATATATTTTATTTTATTTTTTATAAAAATATGTACCTCATTAGATAAAGTATGCCATTTTAAAAAAATTAAATATGTGTGGGACTGAAAAAAAGACTGGGCTTAGTATTATCCATTTAAAAAACTACACACAAATTGAATCACTCTAATCTCTATCTAACATGAACTCAAACCAAACTTAACAGTTGGGTTTGGATTGGCCTCATCGAATTTGATTTACTAAACTGCTTCCAAGTACAGATGGTCCATGTTTTTGTATGGAAAGAAAGACATGATGACCATCACATTGAAGGTGATAATGTTTAATTATATTATCTGTTCTGATCATAAATTTAGCTAAAGAATGGGATGGTGAAATACAATAGGGAAGTGTTAAACAGATTTGAACTCATCTTTGTTCTACTGAAAATTTCCAAACTACCAAATTTTTAGCCCTTGGCATTCGAGAGGGACTTTCTACAAGATAGATAGATGGCTAACATTACTCCACAGAAAAAATAAAACCAGGCCACAAATTAATCAGACAATGAAGTAATAAATGTACCACTTAAAAGGCTTTAATGATATTATCATGCATTGTACTTGTACCCTTTCAATTTAACTGACATTGCTCCTTCAGCACATGATAATTTTTATGGTGAGACACACACACACAAACCATTCAAAATCGATTGAAAAACTTGAATTCATCAGCTTTGATTCATCACATCACATCCACAAACTCTATGAAGTTCAGTGTCTCCAAATATTCCAGATTTCCCCCACTTGAAAAATCTCACACAGGCACCCTAAAAAAAGAGAGGAAAGCAAAGCCCCTACATACATTATTTAGTAGAACCAATAATTAAAGTCCCCACCATCTAATACAGTCATTATCCACTCCCCTTCCCTGAATCCAGATTTTTTTTTTTACATGTTAGAGAACTCCCTACAGTGGTGGAGGAGAACATGCTGTTGCTTTAAATAGAGAGAGACCGGTATCACATTTCCATGCTGTACATGTCGGTTCAAGATGCCCATTCAAAGTAATTGCAAACGGCGCCTCTCTTGACCGTCCACTTCCCGCACCTGAAAAACTGGGTACCCATTCTCGGTCCACCCTTCCGCACCACACCTGTACAGCACTTCACGCCGCAATAACATCTCGGAAAAACTCTCTCCTTGTTCGGATTTGTATTCGCAGGAATTGGGGTTCCGTCGTTCTGTGTTGTCTGCTGAGGAGTCGGGGATCCGACTTTCTGTGTTGGCTGCTGAGGAGTCGAGGAGCCCATGTTCTGTTTTGGCCTCTGAGGAGTCGGAGAGCCAATGTTCTGTTTTGGCTGCTGAGGAGTTGGGGGTCCGTCATTCTGTATTAGCTGCTGAGTTGGGGAGCCGACGTTCTCTGTTGGCTGCTGAGGAGTCAGGGATCTGACGTTCTGTGTTGGCTGCTGAGGAGTTGGGGATCCAACATTCTGTTTTGGCAGCTGAGGAGTCGGGGATCCAACGATCTGTGTTGGCTGCTGAGCAGTCGGGGAGCCAACATCCTGTGTTGGCTGCTGAGTGGTCGGGGATCTGATGTTCTGTGTTGGCTGCTGAGTGGTCGAGGATCTGATGTTCTGTGTTAGCTGCTGAGTTGGGGAGCCGACGTTCTCTGTTGGCTGCTGAGGAGTCAGGGATCCGACGTTCTGTGTTGGCTGCTGAGGAGTTGGGGATCCAACATTCTGTTTTGGCAGCTGAGGAGTCGGGGATCCGACGTTCTGTGTTGGCTGCTGAGCAGTCGGGGAGCCAACATCCTGTGTTGGCTGCTGAGTGGTCGAGGATCCGATGTTCTGTGTTGGCTGCTGAGGAGTCGAGGATCCGATGTTCTGTGTTGGCTGCTGAGGAGTCGAGGATCTTATATTCTGTTTCGGCGGTTGAGGAGTCAGGGATCCTACGGACTTTTTTGGCTGCTGAGGAGTCGAGGATTCGACATTCTGTTTTGGCTGCTGAGGAGTCGGGGATGCGACGTTCTGTTTCTGCTGCTGAGAAATCTGGGATCCCACAGTCTGCTTTGGCTGTTGAGGAGTCGGAGAGCCTGTGCCCCATTTTGGCTTCTGTGTTTGTCGGGTGGGACTAAGAGACCTCCCCATGGAGGCTAAGATGTTGCGGGGGTCCTCTATTGGCCAAGGAAGGGATTTGGTTATGGAGAATCTGAAGCCATTGAGCATGAGAAGGGTGAGTAGGCGGGCTGTGTTGCGGGCATCGTCAAGGCCACAATGTGGGCGACCCTCCCATGTTAGGCCAGCCATCTCTACTGCCTCCTTTAGATTGCAGCGGATGTTTCCATACACCTCCTGGAATGGAACTCTTAAGTTAATCCACCTGACCACAACCAGCCGAGAAAACAATTTATTCATGTGATGCGAATGATATGAAAACTGTATGTATTTCAAATAATGGTTATAGAAAATTGTCTAATGAAGCAAAACACAGGACATGATTAGCTGAGAGAACTCCTGGCGCAAATTGTGTGGAAATTAAGTTCAATCGCATCTCTGCCCTTTCTTTAAAGTTAACAATTGTCCATTAAATACAACTACTGGAGTGGGTATAAGTGAATGCAAACCAAGATGACTTTGTCTAGTCAAAGGAGTCCAGCTTTATTTGAACAATTAGAAAAATGAGAAGGGTGTCTCATTAACATCAAAGCCATGGAAGCAACTTTATCACTTATTCAAAAAAGTGAGGTCAGTCCTTTCCTTGAACGGAGGATGAGAGCTCAATGTCTGAAATGAAACTAAAGAAAAAGGAAGTCAGATTTATTTGTTACCTATTAAAATACGGAGGCTTCCTGATCCTCTTATATTTGCATTCAGATTCCAGCATCACATTACAATCCCAGTCGGACCATGTGACCACAGCAAATTTAGTGTGTTTGACCCCTCTTTCTTCCAACCACTTGTCATGCATCAGAAGAGCTTCACTCAAAGGTACACCACGGTCCACCTGAAATCAAATACATAAAAAAATATGTTAATACTTATTCAACGTGACATAGCAAACATCTTTAGAAAGAAATCCGTACTGCAGAAGTCCTCCAACCTAGGCTCCCATGTTAAATCATGAATGAATACATATCAGACAATCAGATGCTTTGAAATATATGAGAAGTAGGAAGTTATAGCTCTGTCAAACACCATAAGATACAAAAGGGGGCAGGACGCACGTGCATGGTTTATAAAAGAGCATCAGGAGAGAAAAAACAAGAATCGCATTCCTATGTGGCATGAGTGAAATATGCATATATAAGAGCAGGATTAAACGCAATGCAAATAAACATACATGCCATTTCTTGCAATTTTCAGATTTTTTATAAAATTGCACATAACAAGTGCACTCTGTTCCTGAGTTTTAAAAAATGGTTTCACTCTCCAAAGTTATGTCAACACAACATTCATGTCCATTTTCTTGTCACATCACAAGATAGGGGTCTCTTGGAGGTGTCGCATTCGACACCATTTACCCATGTCTAGCACAATACTCGCGGTCATGCGGCTGGTCTATGTTGTTCCTTCAGATCATGGAGGCACAGCTCGTGTCTCTGGGACCTGGCGAGGTCGACTACCAGGACTATCTTCCCAGCTTTCTTTGTTCTCTCTTTCACCCTCAAATGTATTTGATATTTTGTATTTACGCACTTTTCTATTCTCCCCTCATTCAGCCCATTTGTAACCATTTCTGAGTTATAAATGAACTACCACTTTCAAAAAATACATGCGGTCATGCCTTGTTATGCAGCCCTTTTCTATCAAAAGACATAATCCTATGAATTAAGTTTCTCACATCCAGCGATCCACAGATCATTCACCAAACAGTAACATGCATCATGACTTGAGAAAATTGATCATGCTCCTGATCCCGGGTGATGACTATATCACGAACTAAAAATCATTAAAAAGCAATATGGAATCTCCCCCAAAAAATCCCAATCCAACATACAGAATCAAATCATAGACTTTAAACAATATAATCCACAACCCTCCAAGTATAAGGGCATCCTAGAATTCCATCCAATGTTATATACTGGATCACCTCTATGGCATATGAAATCATGAAGCTGTAGTATGATATGAACACACAGGCACATCTGGTACTTCAATTTGCATTGAATACATATATAGAGTGGTAGACAATGGAAAGTATCATCCCTGATAATATTGTTTCTTCTATTATATTTTCATTTGCTCGTATATTATGCGTCCAATTTATCTACGGAAGCCTATGCTTAGATGAAATTAAATTTGTTTCTCTATCAAATTTTTGGTCTGGATTGCATTATTGCACAACTAAAATTAAAATTCAGACCCCATGGTTACCATGGATCATAGTTGTCTGGGCGGCTAAGCGACCTAGGCGGCGGCCAACCGCCTAGGCGTGCTTAAGCGCGCCTAGGCGGCGCTTAATTAAGATTTTATAATTGAAATTGGTAATTATATTAAAATTATTTATCTGCCATAGTAAACATAGTTGTCTGGGCGGCTAAGCGAGCCTAGGTGGTGGCCAACCGCCTAGCCGCCGTGCTTAGGCGCGCTTAATTAAGATTTTATAATTGAAATTGGTAATTATATTAAAATTATTTGTCTGTTTATCCATTTTTTAATATTTCCATGAATATTACTTAAAATGAAGAATGCTATTTATAAATAAAGAACACATGGATGTAATTTATTGGTGCATATCCATTTCAAAAAAATTAATATAATCTAACCCCAGTGGCATTAAAGAAGGAGAAAAGGGGGAAGAGTTTGGAGGAGAATGAGATAAGAGTTCAAAAATTTTGAGGAGAGATAGGAGGGAGAGACAAAAAATCAATGGAGACTCACTTGGGATCGAGAGAATTCGCTGCACTGTTGACCGGCAGAGTAGGTGATGTTTCAATTTTTCGATTGTGTTTTTTTTGTCTTTTATTTTTTAGGTTAGGCGAGGGATTGGGCGGGCTAGGCGTGATTTAGGGGGGTAGGCGGGCCCAGGCGCCCGCCTAATTAACATGCTATTAGGCGGGCGGTCGCCTAGGTCCATCTGGACCGCCTAGCCGCCTAGGCGTCGCCCAGACAACTATGCCATGGATACATTTACAAACTTGACCAAGCGATTTCAGTCAATATGCAATAATAACACTCAATAAGAAAACAACATAGCTATCCAATCACACCAGTAAAGATCAGAGCACATTCGCACATCCCTGATCACCATGGGTTATATAAGACAAACCCAACCCCCCCGAGTTGCAACGGTGATCAGGGATGTGCGAATAAGTATACTTGGCAATAACCAACTTTAAGAGAAGTTACCCCAACCTGAACGCGACTCGCCCGAGGAACTGACTGTGATACATATTGCATAAATAAGTATAATTGGCAATAACCAACTTTAAGAGAAGTAGGGAAAGCAAGATCACCTCAACTTGCCGGATACCAGTAAGTTCCCTGCAGAAATCAGTCAGATGTTGGTGATACGAAGGACGAACATACGTTTGAAAAGAAGCTTCGAGTTGTCCAGTCACACTGTTGACTAGGACAGACGGAAATTCGATGATCTCTTGGGGATGAATAAGCTTTCCCTTGTCACAGGTTGCCTCAAAATCAATGACCACAAAATACTGAAATTCTTGAAACTGGAATTCATTTGGGTACCCTTGAGAAAATATATTATAGGGCATGTAGTGGACCCTACTGTTAATAGGAGGAGGATACTCCCAGCTCATAGCATAAAAATGACCCTCATAAGGATTCCAAGGGTTTTGGTATAAGCTCTGAAGTTCAGGATGAAAGCCATAAAGAAAACAGCAGTCCTGTTGGTAGATTGGCTTGCAATACAGTTCACCAGGGGGCAATGAAATCCCTCTCTTTGATGCATTGTCTGATTCCTCAGTGCCTCCTGAAATGTTAGTCTTCTCATTCTTGGGCTTAGGAAATGCTTCAATGCCAATGCCACTAACATGCAGACCATTGCTGAATTTCTTGGTCTTTGGGCATCCTGGGGATGCCTCATATATCACCTGCATTGTCCCTGCAGATGAACAAAAAAAAAATTCTAGGGATCAGTAACCATGAAGAGATGAATATATATGTATATAGTTGAAAATTCTATTAAACATTATGAAATATAGCTTTACTTGCAAGATAGTAAATGATAGATTTCCACATTTAACACTTGAGATAAACCCAAAAAAGAAAATGAATAAAATATTTGGAACATTCAAACAAAAATACATTTATGCATGACTCCTGGGGTTTTATTGGGATAAAAAAAGGTTTTGGTACCAAAGCATGATACCTGGTTTGAGTGCCTCATATGGCCGTTGCGCTATATGAGGCATTCAAACCTCAGCTCTTGCACTGGAGATCCCTTGTCTCCTATGCACAAGAGGCATTTAATCAGAAGTCATGATATAATAAATATCTACCACCTTCTAAAAAAAAAGTATATAATGCCTTGGCTTCTCTCCAAAAAAAGTTTCCATATACATATATCACAATAATTCATCATCCAAGTTGATGTAGCTGGTTAACCTTTAAGTGAACAAGAATTTCTTATTATTCACCAAGAGAACATCCCCCCTACGAGGAATAGAGGAATAACAAATTCCAAATTCAGTAGAAAATATTTGAAAAGTTTAAAATAGCCCACTATGTTCTCCCAAGGTCTATTCCCAAACCCTAATGGACAACTATGACAACACAGATACTATATTTTCCTCAATCTTGAGTCTTGACTTCTAAATCAACTCCCCATATAAGACCCCTAAATCAATTCAAACACTAAAAACATAAAATGCGGAATAGAACTACAACATGCTACATTTTAATGTTCTTCACTTTCATAATCACATATCCAAAACAAACCCAACCCTAATTCCAATCCCAAACTCACTCCAATCAACCACTCATTCCACACAAAATCGATCACAAATCTCAACAATCCCAAACCCGTCCCAACACTCTCCACTACACCAACTCCCCCAAAAATCACTAAAAACAACCCTAACCAAATCCACATAAACGATACCCAAATTCAACGATCACAGAAAAATCAAACCTTTCATCTCAAAAAAAAAAAAAAAAACCATAAAGATCTGACCTTCGCGTGAACGAGACCTATCAAGATCTCAAGCCGTCGTATCCTCCTCCGAATCATTAACCCTAAACACACAAAAAAATTCCAAAAAAACACAAAATCAATAATTATCGACGCACAATCAAAATCAAAACCTAATTTTTTTAAGAATAAAAAAAACATATGTTCTTCTCTTACATTACATGTTTCAAAGAGAGATTTTTTTTTTTTTTTTTACGAACGACATCGTCGGATAAAATATAAAGGACGGCCCGTTTCAAAGAAGGAATTTTTTAAGGTGGGCCCACGTGCATTGATTTCGGTTTTATCGTTTTTAAAGGCTTTAAATGCGCGTGCATTGAAGAAGTGTTTATTGCACGGGTTACTGACCGTTGGATTTGGTGGATCAACGGTTAATAAAAAAAGAAAAAAATTAGTATTTGATTCTGTAGGTTTTATTGGAGTGTGTTTTGTGGGAAAGGATAACGTAAGCGTATGGAGATTTGTTATTCAGTTTAATGAAAAAATAAAATAAAAATATTTGATAAAGCTGTCACATTGCACTTTTTTCACTTTTACTGTGGCTATGGATATATTTTTAATAAGAGATTTTTAATTTTAAGTAATGTAAACGTGTAGATCGGTCCTTCACTTTTTCATATTTTTTTTTTAATCCCTATATTTAACTGCTTATTTGATTTTTAATCTATCCGTCAAACGTCCGTTCATATACCTTTAATTTGTAAAATGTGATTTTATTTTTAAGTCCCTGTAAACTATGTTATTTAGTTATTAGTCCCTATAAAATATGAAAAAATGACTGATTAATCACTAAATAACATAGTTTATAGGGACTTAAAAATAAATCACATTTCACATATTAACGGTGTATGGACGGACGTTTGACGAATGAACTAAAAATCAAATAGGCGGTTGAATATAGGGACTAAAAAAGAAATATGAAGAAGTGAATGACCGATCCCTAAATAGATATATTTACATGGACTTCAAAATGAAAATCCCTTTTAATTTTAATTAAAAAAGAGACAGGTTGTTGATGTATCTATATAATAATATTATAAAATGATTGATCCAACATTTTCATGTCTGTTTTCTTTTGGCTTTGTTCCCTTGATTTTTTTATTCTCACAGCATGTACTTTTAATTTTATCTAAGAAGTCATTTTTCAACAAAAAAAAAAAAAAATTTCATGTGTGATTTTGCTAGTTCTCTCATAGATTTATTAAGTGTTTATATCTTATTTATTCAAAATTTAAAATTTTAAATCAGATTCAGATAAATCATAAATATATTTTAAGATTTTAAAATTATATTTAAGTAAATCATATGATATATTCTAATTTTAATAATTTAAATTAAAGATATTCATTAAATCTATCTCAATTAAATTCTATAAAATTTGTACATTATTTTTATTATAATATAAAAAATACATGGTATACAAATTTATTACTCCATATATTCAATCAATATATCAAATACTTTGATATTCATAATTGATCCTGAATAATTAAATTTGGATATTTTAGAATGAGAGCTAATAAGAATATTTTTTGTGTTATTAAACAATAAACATTTTTAAATTCATTCCATGATAATGTGGCATAGGAGATAATGCATTAAAAGTATTATTTAAACGTTGCGAAGTATGATTAATCATATATGATAAATGAAATTAAATAGGTACAACACAAACATACATAAGTTTATAATGTGTTTTATTAACTAGTGTATTTAGGACACTCTTTAAGACTCATTCATATTCTTTATTTATAAGTAACATCTATAAATACTTAATTTTTACATTAAATGTGATTACACCATCAACTTAAAGTGATTCAATATTTTTATAAATAATAAATTTATACAAAGATTTGGATTGTTAGCAAACAGTTACATAAATTCGGATTTTTAGCAAACTTCTATAAATACTTTAACTTTTATGAAAATGATTCTTTTGATAGTCAAAATTGCATTCAGACCTTCGTATACACATCCACCAGAAAATGCAAAAAAATTAGATTTTTTTTTTTTAGCTTTTCAAAACTTTTTATAAAAATAATTTTAAATAAAAAAATTATCATGTTTAAAATAACTGCCCCAAATTGAGTGTCTCAAATGCCAGTAAATAACTTGAGTCTGCAGAAGGGGAAAAAAAAGAAATGAAGTGCATGTTAAAGAGATTTATTTTAACTTAATTTTTTAACTTATATATTTAAATCAATATATAAATAAAGAAAATATACAGGTGTTAAGGTACATTTTTGGTAGAGTGTACTCATACAGATACATTGTAAAATTACATATTTAATATAATAAACTCATGTCCTCAAAATTTACTACAACGCCCATGTTTCTCTTGTTATCAGAAAAGTTATTGGTGTTTACAAACAAGCAAAATGTTAGGGAATTTTTTTTTTTTGGGTTACATGTCTCTGTTGAAACTAACAAAGCATAGGGTGTTATGTCCTCAGCTGACTTAGAGATAATCACCAATGGCTAAAAGTCCCTCATCCACTAACAACCTAAGCCTGTGTTTGAAATGAGAATAAACCCTCGGATAACCCTGGATAGAAATTTTGTTGTGTTTGGAAAGCCCGGATAACCTCAGATAAAATATGCCAGAATAAACTGATATAAAGTAGTATATGGATTACAATCAACCCCTAGAATAAAAGTTATCATAGGTTATTCCACTTAGAGACTATGTGGGCCCACTATCATCACCTCTTACAAATCATCTGTCAAATCAACTATCATTACTTTTTTATCTTTTATAAATCCTTATCCATACTTTATTCACATTTTACCAAGACAACAAAACATTTATTCTTACGTTTACCAATGAGAATAATTCAAAACACAACCAAACACAAAATCACTTTATCTTTATTTATACTCACTTATGGTAGATCTAGGAGTTACTATGATTGGTCCTACTCCTCTTCACTGTGATAACCGGTCTGCTATTCAGATTGCTAGCAATCCGGTCTTTCATGAGAGGACCAAACACATTGAGATTGATTGTCACTTTATTCGTCAGCATTTCCTTAGAGAGACACTATCGCTTCCGCATTTCTCCTTTGCAAAGCAACTTGCTGATTTCTTTACGAAGTCATATCCAGTTCTTTGATTTCAGTTTCTTCTTCGCAAACTCACTTTGTATGATCCACCGTGAGTTTGAGGAGGGCTGTTAGATTATATGTGTTATCTTATAATGTGTGTAATGTATTACACGTATAACTCCTACTGATTTGTATATATAAAGGGATTAAACCCTAAGTGGAATACAAGGATTCTCATTATTTTATTCTCTGTTTCTATCTAATTCTCAAAAATAATGAAACATGTTGTATCTCAATAAATCATAATTTTGGGAATCAATATAATAAAACATCAAGAATAAAAATAATAGAATTAAGAGATAAAAATTGAAATCGCCTGGTCGAGAGGCACATAGCAGATGCTATACTTAAAATAAATATGTCTTCCATACGCAAGGAGTTTCACCGACATCATTCATTCCTGAGATATAACTCGATCCACGAGATTCCGCTGACTCCTCGAGGTGCGATCAAGTGGAGTCCTTGAACTGAATCATTGTATTTTCAATGCCCGAAATATATTGATTTTTCTAAAACATATAATTGTCTCAGGAAATTAAGATAATTTATCCTAAAAATTATCCCTAGCATGTCTAAAAGTCAGGTGGATCAAGTTCAACCTGCCATCCAAACTCAGACAGATTGAGTTAACTTGAATCTGGCTAGGAGTTGGAGAAGATCAACCAAGCCCAATTCACTGCAATCCTCAAACTCAAAAAAGAATCTCACCTGTCGAGTTACGTTCTGTTTAGATTTTGCTTTAAAATAATATCATTTTAAACAATTTAAATTCCATAACCATTGGTACCATGCGTGAAGAATATAACAAGAATGAAAGTGATGAATGGCATAAAAATAAAATATATATATAAAAAAAAACTATAAACGAAATATATTTTAAGACAAAAATAATTTAAACAAAACAAATTTCATATTACTTAGGGAATTAAGTTATTATGAGATTTATGACTATTCTAGTATAAATAACGATAAAATGATATTTTGTTTGACTGTGTTTTGAATTATTCTCGTTGAGAAACGTAATAATAAAGTTTTTGTTGTTTGGATAAAATGTGAATACCGTGTGAATATTTTTTTTCGTTGAGTTTGATTTTCTGATCCTTCAACTCAATTTCATCCTGAATCAGGTTCGAACTATTCAGGTTGGTTTGACAAGGGGATAAGTGGTGAGATAAGGAATAATTATTGGGATAAGTAGGAGGAGCACATCCCGTTTGGTAAAAAAATAATCAAGATAAAATACAGACAGTTGTTCCAATTTTAAAATAACAATAAATTTTTTTTGTTCTAACTAAAGACTAAAATAACATTTATCTACACTTTTTAAACTAATTTTGATAAATTTAAATAGTGATAAAATTGTTAAATTTTTTATTCCCTAAACTTACCCTTAAAACATTAACCCCAAGAATAAACCCAAGGTGGTACCCCTAACCTAACCCCCACAAACGAAGGCCCAAAATCGACATGGCCTCCGCTTGATACGAACAGATGTCCGTCTTCTGTCACACACGCTTCTTCTTCCATCGCAGGCTCTGCTTCTTCTTCTCTCTCATGGCGTCCAAACCCCAACGCGTTCATCAATGTAACTGACCCCTCTCTCTCTCACTCCCCCCTCTCTCTCACTGTCGAATCAGAACCATCTCCGAAGAAACCCTAATCTCATCCGCTGGTCTGTTCTGTCAGTCGCAGGGACTTCCGTTCCAGGCTCCATGAAGAAGCGGAGGACGATGACGACGGATTGCTCCATGAGCGATGGATTCGTGAAATATGCGGACTACCTCAATGGGCTCGTAAGTGTTTTTTTTGCTGATGTTAAGTCTATTGAACTATACATTTTTGCATTCATTAGTATAATGTGTCAAAACAATTGGGGCTGTTCGATTGTCGTGTTAAAATTGCTAAAGAAGGATAGTTTCATACAACTATTGATATTAAGGTGAGATTTGTGTAACATTTGGAAACACGTTTGAATGGTTCTACTTTTGCAAAAGAAGAGCATTGTTACACTTAACTCATTTTACAGCTCCATTTACCTCGTTAGCTCCCTGCACTCACTGTAATGAGGTATATACCTCGTTCGAATTTTTTTACACATTTTATAGACGACTCAATACAAACTTATTGGAGTATATGCTTCATTTTTTTTTTTACAGAAGTACATATCTCATTAGATGAGGTATATAAGTTTTTTTTTTAAATGAAAAAGGGTGTGGACTACATTTAACATTTTCCTTTCAAGAATCTTACAAAAGTATACTTTTTAGGAATCTGATTCCAAAACAGCTTTAAGTGAAAAACTATTTTTCAAACCTGTTTGCAAATGCTACAAGATTAGATAGGCTTGGAAAGATCTCCCTTGTGGCGTTTGAAAATGGGTTTGGGTCATTTTTGGTGATTATGCTTTTGAATGAATCATACTTAACCCAAAACTTCTTCCAAGCACCCTTAAGTGGTCCCGATTTTTGAAGGAAAAAATAAACAACTTTTAATTATAAATGTAAGAACGAGTTTTTCATCACTTTTTTAGTCTAAAAAAAAAAGAAAAAAGAATGAGTTTTTCAAGAAACTAACAAAAGTATGCTCATTGGAAAACTAATTTCAAGCGTAGTTTCACGTGAAAAAGCTCATATTTAAACCCATTTACACTAAAACCTCACATTGCAAAATCTTAATTTCATAGTTGGAATGAAAGAGAGCCTTTTGAATCTTGAAGATGGATATGATTTAAGCTGACTGAAAACGAGAGATATGTGCGACGATGCTTTCATCTGTATCTAGATGAGAGTTACTGGCATCATGAGTTTGGTTATATATTGAACTATTGATGAAATAGCCCTACTTTTAGGAACATTGTATTTCTTTATTGATTTAAGCTTGATAAAGCAGTTGGGATTATTATTAAAAATGGTGTAGTGCTAGCTCCCTGAACTCTGAATGATCGAGTTATTAATTCTTTTTGTTATTACTTAATACATTTTTCAATAGTATTTTTTTTCTAGGATATTTGGTTCCATTTTCAGTTAATTAGTCCTGCATTGAGGCCTATAGAAACTATATTATCAATAGGAATTGTAATTTTACCTTATCGTTTCTATGGGTTTGTAGAATGAAAAGCGTGAGAGGGTGGTGAAGGCAAGTCGTGATGTGACAATGAACAGCAAGAAGGTCATCTTTCAGGTTCACAGGTAAGCAGATTCAAATGTTTCCATTATCTTTGTACAAGTTCAAGTATGTTCTTCGTGATGTTCACCTATTAATTCAATATGATAGACATCCCGCCTTTATTGTGTTGAATCTGTATCATGAAGGCTGCTATTGCTGTCTTATTTGTAGAATTTACTGGTTCCATCTGCCATATCCAACTTTATCTCTCTCCATTGTTTCTTTTTCTGAAGAAGTTCAGTGTTTATAAATTTGCATAAATTGTTCAATTTGTCAGCCTCAAGCGGATCTCACTCATTATCTGAAATTGATCATCAGTTAGCTGCCTGCTGGTTACTTGTTTGTTTAGTTTGGTGTCAGGAAATTTCTTTTGTTCTGTTTTGTTGTTAGTTAATGTGTTTTATACCATTGATATATTCAGACTCTTATATTTTCCAGAATCAGCAAACATAATAAGGATGAAGTTCTAGAGAAGGCAGAGAAAGACTTGGCCTCTGTGACTGATCTGTACATGTCGAGGCTTGTAAAGGAATTGCAAGGGACTGATTTCTGGAAACTCAGACGAGCATATTCGCCAGGAGTCAGTACTTTCTTTTTATGTTTCTCAAAAGTATTGTCATTGAAGACTCGCCAACTTTATTCCCACTTCTATGGACTTAGTGCAGGTCCAGGAGTATGTTGAAGCTGCCACCCTGTGTAAATTTTGCAAGAGTGGAACACTCTTGAGTCTTACCGAGCTCAACGCTAGCCTACTACAACTCAGTGATCCATCTGTTGAACCTCTGCAGATAAATGTCCTTGATTACCTTCTAGGAGTAAGTTCTATGTGCCCTTTTTTGTTCATGATCAGGCTTTCTCGTTGATTTCCCAGGGTTATGACAATTCAATCTTCTGATGCAGCTAGGGGATTTGACTGGGGAACTGATGAGACTGGCAATTGGAAGAATATCAGATGGTGATCTTGAGTATGCCAAGAGAATATGCCAGTTCGTACGTGATATATACAGGGAGCTGAGTCTACTTGTGCCCCACATGGATGACGATACTGAGATGAAGAAGAAAATGGAAACCATGCTTCAGAGTGTATTGAAGATCGAAAATGGTATAATTTTTTCTCTCCATCTGTTAATCTTATGTAGCCTATCTGATTGCACTTTATTTTCTACTGCATACGTTGAGAGTCAATCATGGTTTAGTGTAACTGCTGGGTGATAAAGATCTCAGACATAACTCTGCATCCTCAAAGTCAGGGGCTTTCCTTGTCTGATAATTCTATATGCATTTACAATGCAACCCTCAAAAGTCAGGAACTTCAAAAATCCATAGTACTATGAGATTCACCAAATTTTAAAGGAAAAAGGAAAAGAGCTTTGAAAATTTTATTGAATAATTCTATTGAAATCAACATCGTCGGACAATACAGAATGAAGTATGTCAATTGGGTGACCTTATAATCAGGTGTCATACAAGTATGCCTACAAGCTAGATGGTTGTATGCACGTATACATTAATTCGAGTTGTTCAGAATAGTCTGCATTCTATAATTCTAGCACCTTCAGACATGAAAGAATCAAATGCTCATAAACTACTCAAAATAAAATTATAAAATACTGTTTTGTAATGTGATAATTTGAACCATCTTGAGCATGGATGATGAGTGTCTAGACATTGAAATAGTGAGTTTTTTTTCCTGTTATAATTGTCTTGCACTCAAAATTTTGAATTTCTCTGTTTTAATTGCTGCAGCTTGCTTTAGTGTCCATGTTAGAGGATCAGAGTACATGCCATTGCTCGGTTCGAGCGATCAAGATTTCTCTTTGTTCAGTATGCCAAACTTTGATCCGTGAAAGCCTGAGGTCACTGCTTGAATGGCACATAAATGATGCTCTTGTTCAATGGAGAAAGCACCAACTCTGGACTTCATCTTCAATATATGACTGAAATATGAGGTTGGTTAAGTGCACTGAGATCCGACTTGTGCCAGTTAAATCCACAGGGGAGGATGGCTTCAATCATGTCTGAAAATGTAATGTTTAAGACTGTATTTGAAAATGAGTTTGAATCGCTTTTAGATATTCTACTTTTCAGTCTCATCTCCAATTGCACCCATTGGAACACTTTTAAAGAAAGTGAAAAACAACTTTTCAGTAATCTAATAAAAATATGATTCTTGTAAAGCTATTTTTAAATTTTATTTCAAAATTTTGATTCATAAAAAAAATTGAATGGGATGCCAGGGATTTCCACAAGGTTGAAGGATTTCAAATGATAATATTTATTTGTATATGCAGGACAAGCTCAAAGCTGGCTCTGAGTTTTAAGAATACATTTTAAATATCAGAATACATTGGATTATAGATGTTAAGTACTTTGCAGTACTATACCATTTTACAAAAAAGAAAAAGAAAAATAAAAAATCTTGGGACTTTGATAATCTGATCTTTTATTTCAGTCTCACTTTTAGTTTAATATTTTTATTAGTGGGAGGTAAGCATTTGGTAGCGAGATTATGAAACTGATTTTTTTACAAATGTTGGGTTTAAAACTGATTCTTCAGAAAGCTGCATCCCCCAGATTTCTTCAGTCGTAGATTTTGGACACTATTTTTTTGAAATCTGTTTGCAGAAAGCCACGATTGTAAAATTGTTTGGTTGCATGATTACAGAACCAGCTTCTTGTAAACGCAAAAGTTGTCCAATCGTATAATCAAACATTACAATTTGTAAAAGTTGTTCAATTGCATAACCAAACGCTGTTGCCCAAAAGTACATATATGAGACAGAAAAATATGCACACTTCTATTTACAATGAATATTAATTTTTTTTAAAAATTATATATCTTTGAAGTGCATATTGTTATACGAAATAAAGTATATATTAAAATATAATAGTTTAAAATTTTTCTCTAAAAAATATTTCTTTTTACGCCATACGCATTTGTGAAATCACAATATATGCTACACTAGTATATGATATTATAAAACATGCTACAAAATGATCAGAATGTATATAGCTGAAGAGATATATATATATGTATTATATTTTTAAAAAATAAAAAGTGAAAAGGGAAATAAAACTAGAGGAATGCTGTTACACATTTTTTTTTCTAACTTTAGTTTTAGTCAAAGTCAATGAGAATATAATCACATTAAAAAGGTATATGCTTAATTAGAATAGTTTTACATTTTTTATAAGTATATATATGCAATTCATTGAATTATATATTATATTTTTTTTATAAAAACATGTATTTTATTATATGAGATATATTATTTTAAAAAAATTCAAAACAGAATTTGAGTTGAAAAAATACTATAAACGCATTTAATTGTGCTATTATAAAATTGATTATGCACGAGTCTGGATTTAAAAACTAATTCTCTCACTCCCTCAACTTTTCAAAATAAGTGTAGAAACAATTTTTTGCATGTGTAAATGTTGATCAATCTGTATAATCAAACGCTAACATGACATATTTTTTTCAAAAAAAAATAAAATATGACATTTTTCTTAAACAAAAGAACAAATTTAGAACATAAGAAAACAAAAGGGAAAGAACAAAAAAAAGAAAGAAAAAAGAATGATTTCAGCGGCGGCGGAGGGGGTGGCGGTGGAGTGGCACCAGAGGCCGCCAAACCCGAAGAACCCGATCGTCTTCTTCGACGTCACCATCGGCACCATCCCCGCCGGCCGTATCAAGATGGAGCTCTTCGCCGACATCGCCCCCAGAACCTCCGAGAACTTCCGGTCAAACCCTAACCCCTTTTGATGCCTCCTCGTGGATCTCTTCGAGTCTTCGTTTCGATTCTGACTCGTTATCTGTTGTTGTTGGTTTTGTTGTTTCACAGGCAGTTCTGCACGGGCGAGTTCAGGTGCGTCGACGCTCTCACTGTCTGAGACTTGTTGTTGGTTTTAGGGTTTTTTTTTTTTTTACCTTTTTGTT
Source organism: Acorus gramineus (assembly GCA_030737835.1). NCBI lineage: Eukaryota > Viridiplantae > Streptophyta > Magnoliopsida > Acorales > Acoraceae > Acorus > Acorus gramineus. The sequence goes on along the minus strand of CM060848.1, from coordinate 22,421,655 downwards.
TATCTGAATTAAAGATTTAATCTTGATACAGTGAATTTAAAGTAAATCATGTTTATGGTCGCTTTGTAGATGAAGGACTTCATTGCGTATAGATTAGCAATCATTAACAAGAATGGGTCAATAATAAAGAGCAAACCCATGCATTTGAAATATATATATATTTCTCAAATATTTATTTGAATCCATCAAAACACACGCCCACGGACACACAAATGTGTACACACGCATTCAGTCATACGTGTGTGTGTGTGGTTTATGGTTTAGGGAAAACCCAGGTACACAAATAACCCACAAACCCTATGCACCTGGTAAGCTTGGGAGGATTTGAATTCGAGACCTGCAGGGAGCATACCCATGTCTCCAGCCAAAGTGCCAACCCGTGCGGGCTCTATATGGCAAATCTTTGTTTATCAATGCATCTATCATTTGCATATCATGATTTGGCAACTTAGTAGAGGATTGCAATGGATTTGGCTCTTATTAAAAATAAAATAAAATAAAAGCAATCCTTTTTGTTTGTCTTTGGATTGTGTGCACCGATGCACAGCTTGATTAGTACGTTTTCATACCGTTCTAGGAGCTGACTAATATAAAAAATGTATAGCATCATATTATTATTGGGATTTTGGCTTAATGGAGAACAGACATTGATTTTGTCTTTCAAATATTTTTCTAAAGGGGAACAAGGTCATGAAAGCATAAAAAAAGTCTTCATCAACCCTTCTATGTCAGAATATATGCATCATGAAAAAATGGGGATTTTCTATACAATCATAGGTTTTTTCATCTAGAACTCTTATGCAGGAAAGCTGGAATACCTCAGGGTTACAAAAACTGCCAGTTCCATCGCGTAATTAAAGATTTTATGATTCAAGCTGGTGATTTTGTGAAGGTATGTCTCTTTTCTTTAATTATTTGAATTGAGTTGTGTGTGTTAGTTCTCATCATTGCTTCAGAGTTGTGCTCGTATTTACATTCATCTTGTTCATGGCTTCTCTTTCAATATGCGACTGTAAATGTCATGTTTGGTTTATTCAGTCATCTAATCTTCACACAGGAAGCTGTAACAATAATGAAGTCTATCATATGCGCTCATGAAACAATGGAATGCCTGCTTAATTGGTCATGCTTAGTTGTCTTGATCACAGATTTATACATATCAAAGCATCCCTGACAATGAAAAATTAGAATTTTATTCATCATTCAATGAACTTGAATGTAGAGTGCTGGTGTATTGGTCTGACAATGTTTTGCATTTGCAGGGCATGAATCTGACTGTAGACCCTCCTCTTTTTTGTTGGTGCAGGGTGATGGAAGTGGGTGTGTAAGCATCTATGGCAGTAAGCTCGAGGATGAGAACTTCATTGCAAAACATACTGGCCCTGGTTTGTTGTCCATGGTATGTGATTTCCATTTTTACAGTTTTGCAAGAACTACTTTTGTAGTGCATCTGTTTTGGTGTATCAGACTAATTGTGCAGGCTATGATATGAATAAAATAGTTTTCTTGTGAGACATGCTTTTAACATGCATCGGCGTGTTATTCGTTTAGTCAATGTTAGATAACCAAACTTTCACGGCTACACCTAAAGATCACCATTCATGGCGGTTTGCTGTGTGTATCTTGCTTCACCACTGGCATCTAACCTACACTCATCTGACAAATCAAGATCCATTAAAGATCTTACTATTACTTCCATGCAGGTTTTCTTTTGAATGGTCCTTTCTTTTACCATTGTTCAACAACTTGAATCTTGCAACTTCTTTTCACCGTTGCACTTGTTTTACACTGCACATATCCAAACCACTTGTACTAGTTTGAGTAGTTTCACACTTTTTATTTTGATTTCCTGTACTCTTAGTTTCTTCTGATGTTCTGATGTACTATTTTGACTGTAGCATCGTGTGTGATAGCACTTAATTTAATCAACAAGAGCGAAAAGGTTTAAAAGTGAGAAGATATTTAATTTAGTCATTGTCTTCCTTCGAAAAAAATAATTTCGTTAGGATTATTGATTCCACTTGACATTCTTAAACTGCCTAACATTTTGCGAGAACCTTGTATTTAAGTCTTTTAGTGCGCTTTGAGATTTGCTTATTTTCAAAACCCTTCGCAGTTCTACAATATGATTCATTTATCAGAGCACCTGTTTTTCACATTTTAATCACAACCGTGCATATTATAGATATCTTATTGAAGTCATACTGCAGCTTATAACACTGTTCATGTTTTGTTAGTTCTCTTGTCTAGTGACAGTTTTGTTTGAATGCATTCTTTTGCAGGCTAATACTGGACCGAATACTAATGGATGCCAGGTATCATTTTCTCCTTTGCTGGTTTGTTTGTTCTGTCATTTCCTGTTTGTATGTTGAAATTTTTGTTGGTTGCCATGCTTGACTAATTTTCAGATTTATTGGTGAGCATGTGCTGTTGTCAGAAAAAAAAAGAAAAAAAATTTCACGCAATGTGTAATATTCAGAACAAAGAATTTTGGTTCTCTTTATGACAAATCTGATCTTTTGAGCTGTAGTGGGCTATTCGAGAGGTCTCTAGATAGAGGTTTACAACTTTACATTGACAAGTGCAATTCTTTCTTTAGATTCATTCATTCATTCATTCGTGAATCGTGATAATGATGCCTGTGCTTCCAAGTGCTTCTAAGCTATGCTAATTTTCAGATTTATTGGTGAGCATGTGCTGTTGTCAGAAAAAAAAAGAAAAAAAAATTCATGCAATGTGTGATATTCAGAACAAAGAATTTTGGTTCTCTTTATGACAAATTTGATCTTTTGAGCTGTAGTGGGCTAATCGAGAGGTCTCTAGATAGAAGTTTACAACTTTACATTGACAAGTGCAATCCTTTGTTTAGATTCATTCATTCACTCGTGAATCATGATAATGATGCCTATTCTTCCAAGTGCTTCTAAGCTATGGCTATGATTGGTCTCTCCAAAATATCTTTTATCGAGTGCATAAGGTCTCTCTTATATAAACCATTACTGCATGGACCATGATTATGAATGGTCCCATGTCCAGATGTCCTGCTTGCTGAAATGGGGGATCACCCCCCCGTCCCCCGAGTTTGAGTTTGTACTTGAGGACTAAAAAAATCATTGAAACTGAACCTTAAGTGTGGATTTTGTATTCTGATGATGATGCATCTGCCCATGCTCTTATGATATACTTGGACTAGGACATCTCCCCCCCCCCCCCCCCAAACTATATTTTAGACTACAGGTTCCATTTTGCCAAATGCAATCGATTTAATGCGTTGAAGCAACCTGCCTTCCTCAATGTGAGGCTTCTTTGGGATGGTGATAGATTTCAGAGACTCCATTGAGATTGAAAATTTATATCTAATGAAGATACTGATCTCTGAATAGTCTTGACTTATATTTAATGATGCTGTTTTGTTGTGCAAGCTGCTAATATGATGGTATCATTTTCTTTGCCTTGCAGTTCTTTATCACGTGTGCAAAGTGCGATTGGCTTGACAACAAACACGTAGTTTTTGGGGTAAATAAACTAAACCTTCATCAACTATCATTTTGTTTTATATTTTCAGCTTACATGTATACCCTAGCTGGCTCACTTCCTAACATTTTAATCCCATCCTTGATGCCCATGACTGACATGGGCACATTTTTTCAACGAAAGCACCACTATCATCTCCTGACAATCTGCGTTTCACATGGATAAGCTTATCTTACATCCAGGGAAAAAATGTTGTCCTCTTTAACATTGGTTTTTTGCTTCAACTTTATCTAATTGGTTGGGGACAGATATGTTTTGCTCCAACTTTATCTGCACTGGTGGGGGATGGGATATGTTGGGTGGTTAGGATTATACTCCTCGTAGTGTTGTCAGCAATGTCCTTCTCATGGTCTTTTTGTTTAGACGGTTAGCTTTACCCGAATTTTGTATGCCAAAATGTCAAACAGCCCGATTTAATTAAGTTTGGTACCCTTACTGCGCATCATAATTTGCTTTCCATAAGTATTCAAGGTAGAAGTGATTCAATATTCATAAATTACCAAACCACCTCTTGTTGACCATGAAAAAAAACTAAAAAAAGGGGTAAAAAAACCCAAAACCCCTTGCCTACCAAACAAAATGGTATTTATTTTTATCCATAAACCATCGTAATATGTAATGTACTTTCATGATTTTATCATAATTGTTTCTCGATCTTCTTTCAGAGGGTTCTGGGTGATGGCCTTCTGGTCGTCAGGAAGATAGAGAACGTGGCGACGGGACCCAACAACCGGCCGAAGCTAGCCTGCGTGATAGCCGAATGTGGAGAGATGTAGAACCACCCCAACCCACTAACCTTTTAGAATTACATTTTGTTTTGTTTTGTTAGGTAAGAGTTGAGACCCAAATCCATGACCTCATGGTCGCAAATTGAATTACATATTATTTATCACTGGTCACTCAGATCCACCATGAATTTATTATAATGGTCTTCTTAACTGGTTCAGTGTCTCCCCTTTATATAATCTGAATTTATATAGTCTCTCCCGCAAAGTCATTCTCCAGTCAAATCTGCTGCCCCAAAAGCAAAGTCACTACACCGGCAGAGGGCATGTGCAAGCACTCCTGTTCTGTGCAATGCATGTGAATATAATAGCAGGTGTTTGTGGGGGAGGGGCATTTTTCATTGGGCAAAGTGTATTCAATTGGGATAAATTCTCAGTTGGGGTGGAGTTGGATGTGAGGAATGGATGGCTTTCTCATCACAGGTGGTTAATAAGAAAATATTTGTGTGTGTGACAACGTGAAATCTTCAGAAATTTTTACCTAATCTGTTATTTATTATTTATTTGTCGTTTTTTTAATAAAGGGTAGAACAGTTGTTTGTCAGGTCTATCAGGTCTTGGTGGGACACACTTTTGTGACAGAAGGGTGAGTGAGACAAAAGCTGATGCTTAAAGGCAAAGCAGGCCTGTAATGTATTTCCCCATCATCATGAGCTCCATTTGTTCAGTAGAGTATACTATGGGTTTGCTATAAATGAACTTAAATCTTTTAATAAAATATGGTTTTTCAATATGGGTTGAAATACAAATTACTTTATTTAAGGTTGATTTTAATTTGTGATCTTATTTTGTTTTTTTAGCCCAGCAATATTTGGAGTTTTGTTATATGTAGGAGCCCTGCCCAAAAGGGATTAGTGGAGTGTACATTGATATTGCAATATATATTCTTCTAGTTAGGATGGTGCATGCAAATTAAATTTTTTTTATTTTTTCAATGAATAGGTATATATTTAAAAAAAAAAAACCCGATAAGGAGCTAAGGAGTGCAAACGGGGTTGATATACTCAATTTATTTTATTATACTATATATATATTTAAATCACATGAAACAGTATACTATCTGCTATGTTGGTAAAAATCACATCAGAGCCGTTGATTTTGAAGAACGGTTGGCAGATGCGGAAACACACGTGTGCTGTTCAGCAAGACCGTTGCGACGGACGGTTATACGGAGGAGAAAAAAAGAACGAAAGGGACGGCGCAACGGATCTCCGTCCGTGTTACGTGGCGCGTCACATGCGCCTGCTCCCCTCCCATCACACGATGCACGTGACAGAAAACACACGCACGTGCCACGCGTGCACCGAAAGCCCCCGTCGTTTGTTTAATTAAAATGCATTAGGACCCCTATAATTTTTGAAATCAAACACCTTTTAAAAGTTCAAAAACATGCATTTTGTTAAGATAAAACAAAAATACTCTAAAATTATTATTTTATTTTTTAAATTAATGATATTCTTTGTAAATATAAATTAATAAAATAATTAACTTTAGATCTGAATGCATTTTTTAGTTCTTTAAAAAGTGAAAACATAATAATGGGTTAATTAAAAAAATAAAATTGTATTTTCGTCTATGAGGGAAAATCTAATAATAAAGAGTATAAATGTATGTTTTTTAATTTTAGAGAGTGTTTAGACAGGTTTCAAAAAAACTTAAGGGGTTTTAAACGCATTTTACCCTCTTTGTTATTGTGACGCCCGTGACCGTCCTGTTCCCCCGTGTGAGATTAAACGATCTCGACCGTCTGATCCGTGGACCCGATGCTTTCGTTGTATTTAAAGCCTGCAAATCCACAACCCCCGCCCAAATCCCTCACTAATCTCTCACTATAAATATTTCCACTCTCACATTTTTTAGTCCTTTTTTTTAAATCAATCTCTCTCTCTCTCTCTCTCTCACACACACACACACTGTGGGCTTTTTTAGGGTTTCGTGTTTGAATGTAGAGTGAGAGAGAGGACGCCAGATCCGGATCCATGACGGACTCGCAGACTAACAGCGGAGAAGCGACGGCGGCGGCGCCGTCCGATCCGGGAAGGCCGAGCCTCCTGACGCCGTCGGCGTCGTTCAAGTCGAGGAAGAAGGCGCCGATCGTACGGGCCGGCTCGATGGAGGTCGACGAGCTCATAACGCTCCTCCACGGCTCCGATCCGGTCAGGGTGGAGCTCAGCCGGCTCGAGAACGAAGTCCGAGGTCTGGGGTTTTCGGTCTTTCCGGTTTTGGATCTGATCGGCTTGGTTTTTGTACGATTTTTTTTGGTGGACTGAAATGCCCCTGTACACTTGGCTTAATTACGTGATTTCTATTTTTTTGCGGAAACTTAACTTGGTCGATTTCTTTTATTAATTTTGGTTTTTTTTTTGTTTTTTTTATATTGGGTAAGAAAAAAAAGTTGCCTTTTTTATGGTCCAAGGTGCCATTCTGATAGGAATATGTGATTACATCATCTTTCGTTGATTTTTTTTTTTTTTGCTAAATTTGCAGATAAGGACAGGGAGTTGGCCGATGCGAATGCAGAAATCAAGGCGTTGAGGCAGTCGGAACGTCTCAGAGAAAAAGCTGTTGAGGAGGTAATGCTCGATTTGATTTGCATAATTTTTTAGTTGTTCTCGTAGGCGATGTATATTCTCTGAGAGGATTAGTGATCACTGATTAGAGCCCCTTTAATTTTGTGAGCATTTCCTTGAATGGGTGGCATCTATTTTAACAAGAGACTTGCATTTAGTTTCCAGGTCTTTTTTTTTTTCCATATATTCTAGACATGATGATTAAGGTTGCATTTTGTTAATATGTTGAAATGAAAGGCTTTGAAATCTATCCTCTTCCTCTTTCCATCAAAATATTGAAATCTTGGATAGATTCTCAACAGTTTGATGAGCGGATTATTTGTTGTCTTTGCAATCCCATCATGACAAGGCATCACAGTTGGTGGGTGGAGCATGATTTGCTCCGTGCTTTAGTGTGAACCATACGTACATGGAAATAATAATGCCAGTTGTAATCTTGTATTTTATTGTGATCAAATGGTGGAAAATTCAAATGCTTGCACATATACGTGATATGCTTTTTTATTTATTTTTCTAATACACATAGGGTACTTTTAAAATCAATGTGTTAATTTTTTTTTTTTTTTTGGTCAAGACTTGTTGATATCTTTTTTTCTATATGCCCATTCAGCTAACAGACGAGCTTAATAAAGTAGACGAGAAGTTAAAGGCAACTGAAGCTCTCTTGGAGAACAGAGTATCATTCCTATCACTCCCCTTTCTTATTTATGTTGATACTTGCATGCAATTCTCACATCGACCAGTGATAAGGTTTTTACTGCAATAACTTGTTTTACAGAATCTTGAGATCAAGAAAATAAATGATGAGAAAAGGGCTGCTTTGGCAGCGCAATTTGCAGCAGAAGCCACACTTCGAAGAGTTCATGCAGCACAAAAGGATGATGAGATGCCTCCTATTGAGGCCATCATCGCACCACTGGAGGCAGAGTTGAAACTTGTTAGACAGGAGGTATGAATGCAGTATACCATGATTGATCTTTTTCTATCTGTCGAGCTGGTATAGATTTAATCATTATTGTCATATTGTATAATGCATGTGCACACAGATACAACTACACCCACAGACACTCGTGTATTCTGATATAAAAGCCACATAGCACAATCACAGGTGAATTCGTGTGCCTAAAGGCATGTTTTAACCTCAAGGTTGTTCAAAGGATTTAATCAACCAAACCATCCAGAAATGAGAGAATAGTGCACTGGCCTTTCTTTAGCTACATGAGCAATCTTAGAAGGATGTGGATGTTTAATTATTCTTATTCCCCAAAATATTGCAATGCTCTCTGATGACTTGATTTTTCTGCCCAAAACATCTGGGACTTGGCACACCAGGCAGCTAAGTTACAAGATGACAATAGAGCATTGGACCGCCTTACTAAATCAAAGGAGGCTGCTTTACTTGAAGCAGAGAGAACTGTTGAGATAGCTTTGGCAAAGGCTTCCTTGGTTGATGATCTGCAAAACAAGAATCAAGAATTAATGAAGCAGATTGAAATTTGCCAGGTATGCTTGCTTTTCTAGTCGCATGTGAATCGTCTTTTATTGATTCATCTCATATATCTGCTGTTAATTCTGTCATGGGTTACATGAGATGATCTGAAAGAGCACATCAATGTTTTATTTCATCAGGAAGAGAACAAAATCCTCGACAAAATGCACAGGCAAAAGGTCGCAGAAGTTGAGAAGCTAAGTCAAACTGTTCGTGAGCTGGAAGAGGCCGTCCTTGCAGGGGGGGCTGCTGCAAATGCTGTACGCGATTACCAGAGAAAAGTTCAGGAGATGAATGTAATTTTCAGGATACCTTATATACATGTTATTCGCAGGAGTAGTAGTTTTTGACTAAATACTGCGAAGTTTCCAGCTTTGTTTTTATTTATTTATTTATTTATTTGTGTGTGTATAGGAGGAGAAGAAGACTCTTGATCGTGAACTAGCTCGTGCCAAGGTTTCGGCTAATCGAGTAGCTGTTGTAGTTGCTAATGAGTGGAAAGATGCCAATGACAAAGTGATGCCTGTGAGGCAGTGGCTTGAAGAAAGGAGATTTTTGCAGGTTGTCTAGTGGTTCTTCATTTTTTTTCCCCTATTATATAAGTTTCTTTAATATTCTCATCTTTCTCGTAGTACTGTCATGACATTTCAGGGAGACATGCAACAGCTTAGAGACAAACTTGCAGTAGCGGAGCGTACAGCAAAATCAGAGGCCCAGTTGAAAGTGAGGGAGATTTTTTTACTCTCAATTGTTCCATGATGTTGTGCCTTCTTTTTAGCTTCCTCTAAATGAATATCATTATCAATTGAGTTGGGTTCTTAGGACAAATACCAACTTCGACTCAAAGTTCTAGAAGAAGCCTTAAGAGGATCTCCAAGTTCTAATAGTAGGACTTTGGAAGGAAGGAGTATATGCAATGGACCTACTCGCCGCCAGTCCCTGGGTGGAGCTGAGAACTTATCCAAGCTGCCTTCCAATGGCCTGCCAAAAAGGATTTCAAATATGCAGTTAGGATCTTCGCCTTCCAACAGTGCTAGCATAGTACTGAAGCATGCCAAGGGTTCGTCAAGATCATTTGATGGCAGATACTTGGATCGAAATAAAGCTCATTTGGACATGTTGGGGCCCAATCCTTCACCAAACAAGATCAGTGATGAGAGTACAAACGAGGCAAATGACACATCGAAAGAGGGACTGGACGAGAAAGCAAGTGAGAATGGAAAGTCAAATTCAGAAGACTATGTTTCCACTGTGTTGTACGATATATTGCAGAAAGAGGTTGTCACTCTGAGAAAAGCTTGCCATGAGAAGGATCAGAGCCTAAAGGACAAGGATGATGCTATGGAGGTTTATATTTGTGATATTCAGTTTGAGTTTCCATTTTTGTTCTCTAATCTTATTGTCTAAATTGTTCTTTTATAAATTTGATCCAGATGCTGGCCAAGAAGGTTGATACATTGAACAAAGCAATGGAGGTTGAGGCAAAGAAGATGCGTAGAGAAGTTGCTACTTTGGAAAAGGAAATCGCTTCTATGCGTGCTGAAAAGGAGCATGATTTGAGGGTGCGGCGATCCAGTGCTTCCTTGGGGCCTGTCAATGGTTCTCCATTACTTGCTGGAAGGTGAGGGTTTATGCATCTATATTTATCCATTTTTTTCTATATCTATATTTAACATCATCAGAAGCCGTAGAAAGAAATATGGGATGCCCATATCCCAGATAGCATTGCGAAAGCCTTCCAGGTGCTACTGAGAGAGAAATTTGGTCACTTGTTCACTTTTCTCTATACTGGGCAGACTGATGGCCTGTCCCATTTTTTTATATTAATCGAGCAGCCAGTACCTGGGGCATCTGTCTGGCCATTTTAAACCCTGGGAAAAAGTCAAGTCATGCCATATTGATTGGCCTTCCTATAGTATTTTGCTGAGGAATTTCAGTAACTTATAATTATTTAGTGAAGGAGCAGTTCAAATATTGATGATGATATAGTTGCTTTAAATGAACATATTCAGAAATACAGAACAATTGATGAGATGATGGTTCAAAACAATTTAGGCTCCACAATGCTTTGTTGCATTATATCTGGGAACATAATATTGTAATGGAAACGAAGAACATCAGATGGGAAGTTAAAATTTCTTGACACAAATTATTGGATTTTCATTTAAAATTTTTCCAATTAAAAGTGATTTCTTATCACAATGAACTGCTGTGACTCATTTGCATTGCACCGCCAATCAATCTGACATTGCATAGTGCTAGTATATGATGCATGTTTATGCAAATTGTGTCATGCCAGTCATTATGAATCTTTATCTGAAATGATAAACTAAAAAGCCTAGGTTAGGGAACTGCTGATTCTTATGATAAAATAAAATCTCAGAGAGCTGAACTTTGTTGCAGGAACGTGCGGAACACATAAGCAACAGACATGGTGTGAGCTCTCTGTCGACTTGTTCAAATCAGCACTGCCTTTGTTAACATCTGCTTTCAGGGTTAGTAGTTTTGCGTGGTTTTTATTTATTTTTATTTTTTATGTTGATTCCGCCGTGTTCATTTCTTCTTTCAATGTTCCCAACCTTGCATTTTGAGGAGCAACGTTTGCATAGTCGAGGCAAACGGGTTCCGGAGGCTGGCATTGTGACTAACAGCCCCTATGCATAATTGAATTGCTTCTGCAGTTCCTTTTTTTTTTCGCCTCCCTTTTTTCGTCGTGTTCTTGGTTTCGTGTCTCAGTTAGCCCTATCTGAATGTAAAGAAACTGACCATGTATCTGCTATACTATCATGTGTGCATATATTTCCTTGTACCCAAGACCACTAGAAATATGTTTGTTTTTTTCATCTCTTCCACTATTTTTCTTGGAAGATTTGAATGTGACGCTTGTGAAATTTGATTTGGTTTTTCATGGTGCTGTTTGTGTGAAAATTTTCTTTTATTCAGCTGTTATTCTGCTCCATTTATAGTTGCAATTCTCCCTCTATATATATCTAATCTTTCCCATGTTTGGTTCCGGATAGCTTTGCTATATTGGGATAAAGATGCATCATTGTTATTCCTTTTTCAATTCTGATAACATTTTTGTTTTTTCGTATGTCTTCTGGAATATAGTGATAGTTGTGGATGGATAAGCTGGAATATAATACATATTTCCACAAGTTGTGTAAGTGTGTAACCACCATTATTCATGCTCAACAAATATATTTTTTCATGATAAAGCTTGTTCATTCCTTATCCATCTTATATTAACAAACGAGGAATGGAAATTTATATCTTCCATGTTGCTACACATACACTGGGTTTGAATCATTTACTTGTTTTTCTTGTTATTTTTCTGTACTTGTTTTGTGCTTTGATCAATCAAATGGTCATAAATTCATAAAATAAAATGGATTCATTTATCTGATATATTTATGACCGTTTGATTTTAATTGTAATGATGTGACAATCTAACAATAAGAATCAAGTAAGATATCAAGTAGAGAAAAACAAGCAGAGGATCCAAACCCCACATACACCATAATAGTTCATTTCAATCTACTAGTGTGTTTTTTTTTAGTAAGCACAACAATTAAGCAATGGTCCAGGTCATAATGCATTCTGCATCTTCTTTTTTTATATAAAAAAAATAGTATACATAATTTAATCCGGTATGTACCTTTATAATAAGTGGAATATATATATTAAGTTTGTATTGACTCATTAATAGAATTGTAAAAAATATATTTTATTGAGGTATATATTTTGTTACACCTATGCACAATTCTACTTTGAAATTAGCATTTCCATTTATTGTGTATAAATCAAAACAAGCAAAATGAAATACTCTTCAAATAACACTTGCATATTGTTGCTCCATTTCCTTGCGAGAGTCCCATCTTTAACAATGTAACACGCTCATGCGATGTCTATTTGCAATCCCGTTATTTTTAGCAACATGTATTTCCCATTTTTTTAATGTTAAAAAACGTGTATTTTTTAAAAATAAAATATATGTTCAGACATGTGTGCAGTCTTGTTTGTGGCTCTCATTGTTTTTTTATATTTATTAGACGGTCTGATAATGTAGTATATATTATGATATCATATTATATTGCATTATTATAGTGTATAGGTGGTTAGGTTGGGGACCGCTTCTGCATTACAATTGAGATTATAAAACAGATTGCGTATATTAGCATTCAATCCAAATGTGTAAAACCCCAAACGAATTTTTCTTTCTCCAAGAATCCATATTGATTTTTTTAATATTTTTCTTTTTATTTTTGGTGATGATATTGGTTTTCTTAAGTTAGTAGAAAGGGAATGAAAAGGGTTACTAAATTAGCCATTGGGCTACATTTGAAATCAATTTTTAAAACAGTTAAAAAAATATATAATTTTGAAAAACTACTCACAACCCATTTTATTATAAAAATTATTTTATTGACTTTTATAAAATAAAAACCACAATCTGAAATTAAAAATTTAAATTTGAGCATACTCATTTAACGCTGATAATCTAAAAACCAATATCAAATATTTTCAATGACTAATTTGATAACTCTAGTTTTAAAAATAAATTTTTCATTCCCGCGATTTCAGTTTTAATAGATTACGTGAAAGGAAAATTTTTATCTAGCATATATAAAAATGAAAACATGAATGAATGATTACCGACATAAATTTTTTGGGCGTTACATCAAAAGGAGAATGAGAAAGATAGTTAAACTGACCCAAACGAATCTCCTCCTCCTCCCTTACGTGGATCGGGTTACGGCCCACGGGCCGGCATGTGCAATGCCGGGCCAGCCCGACCCGTCTCTAGCAAGCTATAACGGGAAGTTCTGACCGCCAAAACATTCCTTTTTAGGGTTTCGTTTTTTAGAGGGAAAAGAACGAAAACCCCACCACGTCTTTCAATCTTCCACTCTATACAGCCTAAGCAGAACCAACGGTGTGAATCGCCCAACAATGGCGCTTCTCAAAGCGACTCCTCTTCGTCTCTGTCCCTTCTTCGCCCGTCGCTTCCTCTCCTCTTCGACCTTTCGTTGTCGACTTCCCCCTCTCTCATCCCCAGGTCCCACCGTCACAAGGTTCGGGTTTTATTTGGGTTCTTGTTTTTGGTTGGTTTTGATGTTTTAGTGAATGGGTTTTCGTTGTTTTTGTGTGTGCGCGTGTTTAGGGTGGATTTTCAGAGAGTGTCGAGAGCACCCATTTCGAAAGTCGCGGTCTTGACGAGGGCTTTCATGTCTTCGGCGACGTTGGCGGCGGAGGCGCTCAAGGAGAATCCGAGCTCGCAGAGTTACGGTTCCGAACAGATTCAAGTGAGTCGATTCGTTTTGATTTTTTGTCTAGGGTTTCTATTATTGGTTCTTTTTTTTTTTTTCAGCTTCATCATTATTTGGAACCGGACTTTTTATATGGGTCGGTTTTTCTGTAATGAATGGAGAGGTTTCATAGCAAGGTTACCCATAAGACTTGGTGATCTTTGTAGAGGCGTTTTTTTTATTTTTATTTTATTTTTGGGAGAAAAGTGTTAATGTCTTTTTTGAGACATAGGTCTGTTTCCTTGTACCCACACACTGTCAGGGGTGAGATTTGAAACCGGACCTCATTGGAGTTTGGCAAGGGGATAAGTGGTGGGAAAATGGGATAAGTGTGGGGTTAGTAGGGGGGAGGACAACTTATCCCGTTTGGTGTAAAAAATATTCGGGGTAATATGCGGAGAGTTGTCCTGATTTTGAAATGAAAATTAGGATTTTTTTCCCCACTTGTTATTGAGTAACATTTATCCCCACTTTCTATCATGGTTTTGACAATTTGAATAAGGATTGATAGATTTTTTATCTCCTAACCCCCCGTTTTGGGTGTGACATAGGGTTATTCGCTCTTGATAGCTATACTAGGATAAATAAATTCTTGTTTGGTTGTTTTTTCTGTTATTCTTATTGGGAAACGTAAAATTAATCTTTTTGTTGTTTGGTTCACCTTGGATAAAGTAAGGATAAGTGGTAGATAAGAGATGGATAAGAGTTTATGACTTTTTAAATGACAACTATACCCCTGCATAAATTATTTGTGTTTGGGAATAAGTATGAGAGATCTGTGTGTGATATGATAGATGTGACAGTTTTTGGAATGTGTGCAGAGAGTATTAGGTTAGATAAAAATTTTAAAATGACAGAGAATGATATTTTTATCCATTGACATAAATAAGCATTGATAAGCAATTCCACCATTTCTTAGAATAGTTATTAGGTCTTATTCTAGCTTATCCAAACATAGTTATCAAGGTTTATTCTTGCCAAACAAACAGCTGTTTAGGGGCTATTTTATTGTATTCTCCCCTATCCATTGTTTATCCTCCACCCCAAACAGGGGGTAAAAGTGTAAAGCTTGCTTAATGTTGAGTGGGTTGTTGAAATAAGGTCTTTTTGGAAACTAATCCAAAGGTTGCTGTTAAAATTCCATTTCTTTAGGCTTGCTTAATATTGAGTGGGTTGTTAAAATAAGGTCTTTTTGGAAGCTAATCCAAAGGTTGCTGTTAAAATTCCATTTCTTTTTGATGGCTGAAGATGATCCTATTCGAATCATGCTACCTCCTAAAAACAGAGCTCCCCAATAATATTTTTCCTTTTTTTTTATGTTCAATAAATTAGACTTAATATGTAGATATGACAGTTTAACATGTATTTATGCTACAACTGTTACCCTCACTAAGCTACCTCACAGTTTAGTTATATTTGAGCCTTCAAACTACATGATCACAGTGCATGCCATTCATTACACTTGCAGTCAACTAGTAGTTAATTGGACTTTTGTTCGCTGTCCAACATGATACATAACATCTTACTGTTCTTTACCTCAAGAATGTTTATAGAGTAAGGATATGGACGAACAGTTTCAATGTAGTAAACAAAATGAGTGTCTGTGTCATATGAAGGAAATTGTTTCCATCACTTCTCTTGTCTGGCTTCCTTCCTATTTTCCTCTATTGTTCTATATCAAATGGATTTTGTTTATAATGAATTTGGAAGAGTTCGGACTTTAGATGTCTGATTTTGTGATAGTGATGTTAGACTACAGTAACAAATTATGGTATGATTCTTATTTGTTCAGGTTTTGGAAGGATTGGACCCTGTCAGGAAGAGGCCAGGGATGTACATTGGGAGCACAGGGCCTCGTGGGTTGCATCATTTGGTCTCTCTCTCTCTCTCCCCCCCCCCCCCCTCTCTCTTCTAATATATTTTTATTTATAGACATATCTACTTTCTTATCTTGAGCAGGTCTATGAAATATTGGACAATGCAGTTGATGAAGCTCAGGCAGGATATGCTTCCAGAGTTGATGTAATTTTGCATGAAGACAGTTCTGTTACCATAACTGACAATGGGCGTGGGGTATGAACGCTTATTCTCTAGATACAAAGTTGAAAAAATCGATGATTAGGTGGAGTTATTAATATTTTTAATCTTGGCGAACCCAATGAACTCTTTAGTGCACATTCTGTTTCTGGGATTTGTAATTTTTTTAGATTCAGAACAGTTAATCAACCATGCATCAATGCATCACATTATCATGTCTTTTTGTGGTTCAATGGACTATTTCTGATAAGCCATTTGAAGTTCGAACAATATATTCATGGTATAAGATGAATAAATATGGTTTGCTATTTTTATTTGCAGATTCCTACAGATTTACATCCCGTCACAAAGAAATCATCATTGGAGACGGTTTTGACGGTATGCTATACTGCACCCGTTTTTAGAGTTGAACATGGTTAATCATTTTATATTGTTTAGATGTTTGGTTTCCTTCATGCTAATATAAACTGATGCAAAGCTTTATCATTTTCCATAGATTTATGTGAGAAATTTATTTAGAAATATTCAGTACCTAGAATAAGGCATGTGGTGCATGTTTTGTCTTGGTGCCCTCTCTTAAGTTGGTCTTTAAATGATCAAGTTTCTGCTTTGTTCTGTAGAATATCAAGTAAATCATGTTTCATATTATATGTAGTCAATGCAGTCAAATGTTAAGAGTTATTTGTTGATAGCCGAGAATTTCTGAATCAACTTCAACATCATGTAACTGGATTCCAATTATTTGTAGTCAACTTCATGGATATTTAGAAACTTCAAAATCATTTTTAATTGCTCCTAAATGATAGATCAAAATTTAACATAAATGTATTGAGGAATGAGGACTGTATATGGTAGTTCTTATTATTCAAATGAGGTTGTATGTACAATAAACTGAGTGTGGCTTTCTGAAATATATGTGCTTTGTTGTCTTTTCCTCTTTAGGACCATTTGGCTAAACATAATTTTGAGATATCTTCAGTGAATTTTAACTGAATTGTTTATTTGTTTTGTAGATTTTACATGCAGGAGGCAAGTTTGGTGGAGCAAGTAGTGGATATAGTGTGTCTGGGGGATTGCATGGTGTGGGCTTATCTGTTGTCAATGCATTGTCCGAGGTCATTTTCTTTCTTTTCACGTCAAGCATCTAGGGTTATCTTTTTCTCATGCGGTCATTAATGTTGTAGGTATGGTTATATCTTTTTATCTCATTATATATTGTACTTTTTTTTCTTCTGTGTAATGGAGCTGTCTTTATAATTATTAATCGGCTGACACCACATGGAGGTGTGATAAAGTTAAGGGAAAAATCTCCTTAACTCCCTCAAATCTTTTTGAAATTACAAAAAGTCCCTCTAAAATCAGAAAATCATCATAGATCCCCACAAAGTATATATGGTTAATGAATTTAGTCCCCCGGTCAAGAGTATATTGAAATAAGTCCTCAGAAACTTACTAAAATTGAATTCAGTTCCTACAAACTTTATAAAATCAGATTTAGTTCTTTTGTAAGACAAAAATACCCCCGTCATTTTTCAACATCTTTATATCCTGAAATGTCATCCTCATCTGTAAAAAAAAATATATATATATATCCGTCGAACCTCAATTGATCTACAAAATTGAGTCATTTTTCAACATTTTTCCCTCCTCAATCTCATTGCAGAGACTAAACAAAAAAAAAAATTACAGTTTCATTAACTCCATTTCAAAATCAGTAGAGAAAACAATTTAAAAACCAAATCAAAATTCTATAATACATTTTTAACTCAAAATTACTAGCAATAAAAAGCATAACACCTTGACTATAAAACTATAATTTGTTTAATAAAATTTAAATAAATCAATATATATTTTTAGATAATCACATGGATTTTTTATGATTTTTAGAAGATTTTAGGGAGTTAAGACAATTTTTAAATTTCACAGGGAATTTTTTCGATTTTCATAAGTTTTCAGGGAGTTATATCGATTTTTTCTAACAAAGAAAATAAATTTTAAAAGGGTATAACAATAATTTACCATGCATGGTTAGGGTTAACCACATATTTGGTTAGTTATAGGGACTAAAATAGATATTATCTAATAAAATAGGGACCTGAGGGGATTTACCAATTTTATAGGGACTTTTTCTGATTTTCATAAGTTTTCAGGGAGCTAGATCGATTTTTTCCAAAAGTTAAATAAATGAAGATGTAACACAGTGGCTCATCCCGATGTAAAAGGCCATCACCAGAGTGTCTCGCTTACAGCGAGGTGCTTGGTGGGGAGAAAGTGGAGTGTTCCTGCTTATTATTTGAAAGTTTATTCTTGGCCCCTTTTAGCTGCTTTTACACAAGATGGAAATGATTTTTTTTCTTTTTCTTGTGCATTACTGGATTATTTTATAATTGACTTTGTGCAGTAACTTTCATTGCTATGTTTGGAGTATTTCATATGCCGGTCTTACCTTTCTCTGTACATATTTATCAAAGTAATGAAATTGGCATGTAGTATGAAGGCTGGTTTACCTGTGCACATGATTATTTTGTTCTTTGTGTACATGGTATCTAGTTTGTTGTAAAATTTGATGAACCATTTTCTTCACAAAATTCAAAAGCTTTGATGGTCATGACGAGGTGGGGGTGGTTATTTTTTTTCCCCGTCTCATTCGTAAGTTTCTGTTACGGTTTGGCTGGAGGGGACTGCAAAACCAACTTTTGAATACTGCAGGCACTGGAGGTTACCGTATGGAGAGATGGAAAGGAATTCAAACAGATTTACTCCAGAGGAAAGCCAGTGACAACCCTAACGAGTCAGCCACTTCCATCTGGAACAAATACTCACCAAGGGACGTGTATTAGGTTCTGGCCTGATAAAGAAGGTTTGTTTTTTAATCTAGCAGTTGTTAAGGTTTTCCGGATGTCACAAGAATTGGGTTTTATTTATTTATTTATATTGGGTGTTGGGGGGGGGGGGGGGGGGTGGGGTTGTTGCTGCCTCCTGTCTGAGAGTCACCAACATTTCTAAATGTTCTGTCTTATTATTACATAACAATTTAATATAGTTACTTGTTGGTCCTACCTTAATACAAATGACGACCCTAGAGAACCAGGGTTTTCCTGAAACAAAAGTCTGTCCTCTAGTCAAGAACTTTACCATACGCTGAAATCAATCTAAGCCATTACTGTATTGAGCTCCTTTCTAAAATAACTCACCCATTCAGCTTAAAAGAACTGTAAAGAAGTCCTGAATTCTTTATCAGCAACTTCCCTTCATCATTTTGCATGTGTAATTGAATCACTCAGGAATTTACTTATATTCTTGTCAAACATTTTGTTGGTCATAGTTCTTGTATATTGAATTTACATTATTGTCAATGTTTGGTGCAGTTTTTACTACAACAATTAATTTTGACCATAACACTATTTCTGGACGTATTAGAGAGCTGGCTTTCTTAAATCCCGAGGTAAGTTCCTGATTTCATGTCAACCAAGTGATTGGCCTATATGTGCAGTAAGAAAACTTTTTCATGCACCCCTCACTCAAGGTTTGATAATTGACTGATGTTGTCTAAAGAAAATGTTTTTGACTAAATAGTTGAGTGCCCACCTACTGAATTTCTTCGTAACATGTAGAACTAGAGCCACAATTATTTAATCAAATTGCAGGTGGTGAACTCCAACGTGTCTGCAAGTAAAAAGAAATAAATTGTGATCTGTCAAGTTAATTATCTTTTGTTCTTGGGATGTTTTGCAGTGTTTCCTGAATCACTTATCTCTGGATAAGAATATTTCTTTATGTTTTAATCAATCTTAAATTGTCAAAAATATTTATTACATATTAAGCTTTGATAAATGGTTCATTTTCTGCTCAAAAAAAGAGTTTTGATATATTGTTTTGTGTGACTTTGCACTTTAACATTTTCTGCTGATAGCTGGTCACTGCATATGCATTTCATTTAAGATTTTAAGCAGCATACCCGAAATATCAAAACTTCCATTTGATTCATAATAACTTCATATCTTCATCAATGTAACCAATTTTTGTGTGCCTGTGTGTGTAGGTTTGAAATAAGAAATGTTTGGAAATGAGTTTTCAATTGAATGTACTATTGCATATAGCTGTGACACAGAGTTACTGTTTGGTTGTTTATGGTTATGGTAATGAAACTAATAGGTATGCCCAAAATTATGAATGTTTGGTAAAAGTGTGAGCACATGACATTTTATGTTCTAAAGACTCATGGAACATGGATTGCCCGTTTCCCTTTGATAGTTTTCTGGAGGACTTTTTTTTCAAAAGAAAAAGAAACTGAAATATTAAAATGAATCCTGCCACCCATCTGAATTACATCAACATAAATATTAGATGAACATCACACTTCAATTTGATAAATTTTGAAAAATGAGGTCATCTGGTACCATTATGTCTCATATCTGTGCCCCATTATATTATTGTCTTTTTTTGTTCTATATTAGCCTATCGTTTATTAATTACCATGTCAATATTCTTCTATGTGCTATAACAGCCAGCCGCGGTGCATAATTATGTGATCTTTATATCAGTGGCTTCCTATATAGTTGATTGGATTTTCATTTTTGTTCATCTTTTTTCTAATCTTTTTTATTTCATCTGAAAAGTGGTTTCACTTGCATCATATACAGCTTACAATTACCCTTAGAAAGGAGGATTCAGATCCAAAGAAGACACAGTATAATGAGTACTATTATGCAGGTGGACTTGTTGAGTATGTGAATTGGCTAAATACTGACAAGGTATGCATTAAAGTTGTTTAACAATGTATAATCCTCATTGTGTTTAGATCATTCAACTCCAAGGGATGCACCTTTCTTTGCAGTTGAATGCTTAGAGAACATCTTTTTCCAATTCTGTTTTTTCTTCTATTGTATCACATTTTTTGGTGCTAGTAAAGATATGAGTATCCAGAAGATCTTCATATCCAAAAACTACAATTAGGCATTGCCAGTGGGACAATTCTCTTCTGCCTGAAACCCATCAAGAGAGAAAAAGTACTGACCATGGGAATGACTGCTGACTGAAATTTATGGTGCATACAGAAACTGTCGGGAAACACGCCGTGTTAGAATTATTTGTGGACCCCATCATTGCTACCATAACAGTTCCATGTCTAAGTATAAATTATGTATATTTGACAAACAATCTTATAGAATAACGTAAGGGCATGAGACCTTGAGGGAAGGATACTGAAGGTTAAATATGATTTTATAGATCAGAGATGTTCCATATGTGTACAGAATCTGTCTGATCTGCTAGGGGTATTGGAAAAACAGTAGTTGCATAGTGAAATCAAAGTTCTGTATGTGCATTGCATTTTTGTCACTAGAAGATGCATGATATATGCGTATTTTGACAACTAAAATCCTCTGTAAGTGGCAGGAGTTTTCCTGCTTTGGCTCAGAGTCAGAGTCATACTAAAGACTGCCCTCACACAGTTTGTCAGATTGACCTCTGGAAAAGCAACAGTTAATTTTTGCTTGTACATCTTCCTGACAAACCTCAAACTATGCGATCATCAGCTTGCTGGTTTTTTACACTTTTATCTAGTTAAGCCTGCTGAATGAAGAATAGTTGGATTTTTCTTCATTCTTTGCACCATGGTATATGGAACCTAACTATGGTAAATTGATGAAGACACATCAACCATATATATCCACGATTAAAATAACATAGAAGAAAAGGATGGGATTGACGGGAAATTAAATTCTGGAAGATTACTTGGTTTCTTCTTTTCAACATAGAAGTTTGCCCCTGTATGACTACATATCCTAGATATTCTTCAAATTTTGTGAATTTTTGTTTTTGTCGTTTATCACTTTAATTTAATCTATATTGTACATGTGGAAAGTTTGCAATTCATTTTATGGATGTTTTATACTGCCTCCTTATGTAGTATCTTTTATAAATATATGTTGATTGGATAGCTGAAATTAATCTGCACTTTCCCGCTTTTATTTGCACGTATAAGGCTTCAGATATACTTTTTTTTCCGAAAGGAAAAAATGCAATAAAGCATAAAGTTTTGAATACTCTTTCACATTTCAGAAACCACTTCATGATACTTTGGCTTTCCGAAAAGAAACAGATGGAATAACAGTAGATGTTGCGCTTCAATGGTAAGTTACTATTTTCTATTCATTGTTAATTTTAATCTGAACGTTTATTAATTATTCACATCTAACTTTTTTTTTACTTATGGGAATTAGAATTCCTTGTGCTAGGTATATATTTCTTGATACTTGTGCTTGCTTTACTTTGATATTTTGTATGTGTAAAGAACTGTAAAATAAGAGCAGCAATCCATCGTGGTTTTAACTATGTTCTTATTGCACCTTTGACTGATCGTTCAGTGCTGTGTTTGACATGCCAGTTCCATGTCATAAATCCATGTTCCTAGTTAGTAAAGATGTCCCTGTTCTATATCTCTGATTTTTCATTTTAGGCATAAATGCATAATAGTTTTGGCTTGTGTTGGTATGCTGTAAAAACAGTTCAAGCATGGTATCATTCCCATTTCTGATTGAATCTTGGTTGTCATTTCTCTTAGGTGTTCAGATGCATATACAGATACAATGCTTGGTTATGCCAACAGCATACGTACAATTGATGGTGGTACCCATATTGATGGCATGAAGGCCTCATTGACAAGAGCATTAAACAACCTTGGAAAAAAGTCCAAGATTTTCAAGGCAA
This sequence comes from Acorus gramineus, assembly GCA_030737835.1. Taxonomy (NCBI): domain Eukaryota; kingdom Viridiplantae; phylum Streptophyta; class Magnoliopsida; order Acorales; family Acoraceae; genus Acorus; species Acorus gramineus. The sequence goes on along the minus strand of CM060848.1, from coordinate 22,399,220 downwards.
GTAAAAAACCTGCTTACTTGCTTCTTGTGTTTTATAAGCTTTATAGTTTTTTTTTTCCCTTTTTTTTCACTTGCTTAAATAGTGCAAAAATTGTGAGAAATTTTTGCAAGATGTCAATATTCATTAATCAGCGACAGAATTACCTTGTGAGTAATTCTGGGTTTTTATATCGACATAATGGACATCATTAGGCATTTATAATATGTAATCCCTTGGTCCTTCATAGAAGCACTCTCCCTGAAGGATTGCATACCAGATTAGATTCACTTACATGAGCAATCATAATCACTTTAGTTATAAATGGCTGGTCTTGTATGGTTATCACAGTTGATAGTACCTGCCTTGTAAACCCCTACTAATCATATTCATGATGGTAGTTTGAAAGGTATTTCTCCACTGTTGGAGTTTTATCTTTCATACAATTTCTGTTGTGATACTGCTGTACGGACTAATCTAATCATCCACTATATATATATATATATATATATATATATATATATATATATATATATATTTGAAAGTATTCTATTTTCTTTCCATTTATCATTTGCTGTTTGTTATGACATTCCATCATTTGGTTTTGTTATAGATTGGACAGCTGCAAAGATTCTGTTTCTGTTTTTCAATGCATAAGTTCTGTTTCAGGAGAAGGATATCAGTTTAAGTGGAGAACATGTGAGGGAAGGATTGACATGTATTGTATCTGTCAAAGTTCCGAGCCCAGAGTTTGAAGGACAAACAAAGGTGCTGGCTGTCTCCTGAATCCTATTTTCATGAATATCTGATTCATAAGGTCAATAATTGTGTACATATACACTCAGTTTTATTTGAAATGCAAGGAGTGTATTTCGTTTCATGAAAACTTACGATAGGGGTTTCTTTTTTGTTTTAATATTTTTATCTCGTGTAATAGACAAGGTTAGGGAATCCAGAAGTGCGGAGGGTGGTTGAACAAGCTGTTCTAGAACATCTTACTGAATATTTGGAACTGCATCCAGATGCACTAGAATCAATTCTTTCCAAGTCTCTAAATGCACTTAAGGTATACTGATTATTTTGAGTTTGCATTGACATGTTTTTAAAACAAAATGTTTGTTTGTGGAAGTGTTCTTCTATGCAAAGTCATAATTCTCACTGAATTGATCACCATATTTCTCCCTTTTTGGTACTACTTAGAGCTATTCAGAGTTCATTTATTTTGAATAATGCATTATTGTCAATGGACATTTGACAACAATAATGTTTGTTGCTTTTGATTCTTTCACAGTTGTAATTTTTGTCAGCTGTGCATGATGAAGTTTTATTATTATTATTAATACATGAACTGGTTTCTTTTAGGCAGCATTGGCGGCCAAGAGAGCAAGAGAATTGGTAAGAACAAAAAGTGTTCTCAAATCATCAACTCTCCCTGGAAAATTGGCTGATTGTTCATGCACAAAACCCGAAGAATCTGGTATGATAATTTTATCTGCATTCATCATTTCATTTTCTGGTACTCTCGTCTTTGTTGTTTTTCTTTATTCCTGGGCTACCACAGCTGTTTCACTGGTAGGAGCTCTGCCCAGTCACCTGTTCAAAGAGGCCAACTCTTGTCGTTTGTCTCCTTCCCCCCTGGACATAATATATGCATATGAATATGCTCCACTGTCAATCTTTAGCATACACGACAATGAATTAATAGGAAACTTATGTGGTGGGATACATGTTTTAGTGTTCTGAAAGATAATTTATGATGAAGTAGCATAAATTATGCATTGCTTCTATCTGTCAGGGGTGCCTAGTATGAGACACTGTTCCTAATAAAGCAATTTAAGTATATTGTTGTTTGTGCTAATCTTTATGTATTCCATCCCTTGTCATAATTTTTAGGGTACTAATACATGAACAATTTATAGAGCTAATCAAAAGTTTAATGTGGTGTCTGATACTTGTATACATAATATTTTGCTTGCCCATGCTTTTCCACTTTAATTAAGTGTGGATCGACAAAGGTCATACATAATGAAATTCTGAATAACAAATAAACTAAATTAATATGTGTTCAACCATGACTCTGCAACTTTCGCATAATTTTGAGTAATTTGTTGCTGATTTTTTTCTAGTGTCTAAATATATTTCTTTTGTGTTAGTGGATTTGAATTCTGAGAGCATGACGGCTGATGGTTAGCTATACTAATCCCAACTAAAAATAATTTTCAGAGATATTTATAGTTGAAGGTGATTCTGCTGGTGGTAGTGCAAAGCAAGGTCGTGATAGACGATTTCAGGTGAGATTGCGCATACATTGTCATGTCTTGATTATCATTTGTAGGGATGTGCATGAAAGAGAGAAATCTCTAGTTGAATTGTTCTGGATTAAATACAATTATTATTCGTGATTCACATTTTATCCACTTGTGAAGTTGATTCTTGTGAAGTGCTTCTTGAGAAAGAGAAATGCAATATGTCCAGTGCTACTGTCCTGGGTTAGAGGCGACTATTTGTGATTTATACGCTTTACAGTTCTGAATTTGATTCTTCTTTCAAGTTCAGGTTCTGGGAATGCAAGAACCTTTCGAGCATTTGAATTATTGAATCAAAGCTAGGCTCTTAAGTAGTGTGGTCTATATTATTTTACTTATGTTTCAGTGAAATCATAAATTAAATAACTTGTAAGATATCTCACTGTATGCTTGGTGGTTATTCTATAATCTTATTCATGATTTTTTTCCAATATTTGTCAAACTGTTCTACAGAAGTTGATTTTTTTACTGATCGTAAATTTATCATATAGTGATCAAGCAATGTATGTTTTTTTTTTTTTTGCCAAGTTATACAATTCTTTGGGAACAGAACATGTGATTCCATTAACATAATAGGTCTCTTGGTGTAGGCCATTTTGCCTTTAAGGGGTAAGATTCTCAACATTGAAAGGAGGGATGAAGCAGCAATGTACAAAAATGAAGAGATCCAAAATCTTATTCTTGGTCTTGGGCTTGGAGTAAAGGTTAATAAACCAATTTTCTTTGCTTCTTTCTTATGTTTTCCTGTTCTCTCATTTTTTTTCATTTTTTTGGGCATTGATATACTTATTGAACTTCATAGGGAGAAGATTTTAAAAAGGAAGCACTCCGTTATCACAAAATAATCATTCTAACTGATGCTGATGTCGATGGTGCTCACATTCGAACTTTGCTATTGACATTCTTCTTTAGATACCAGGTGGATGATGGATACATTCTTTACTCTCTGAAAATCATTGATATTCTAAAAGAAATTGAAGGTTCAATCATCAGTAGCTTGATTTATGACCTGAACTTTTTGAAATCCTTTTCTTTTCTTTTGTGATACAGAAAGCACTATTTGATGAAGGTTGTATATATGTAGGTGTACCACCACTTTACAAGGTCCTTTCCGTTCTCTGATCTAAAATTTAATGATATCCATGTTACTGTTTTAGAGTTTGCTTATCGCTCAATCTGATCAGGTTGAACGGGGGAAGCATGCGTACTACTGCTATGATGATGCTGAGCTGAAACTTCTTCAGAATACATTTCCTCCACATGCATCTTATAACATCCAGAGATTTAAAGGTAACACCCATAATGAAGGGTTTTCTTATATTACATACCACTTGTTAGCATGATGATTATCCCAAAAAAAATCCGTATCTACTCTGATTCTGTATCTGAAAAATCTATCTGTATTTGAATATCCAGACTGTACGAATTTCAATGTACCCAATCCATAAAATATCCTTATCCAACATATATTGTAAAATTCTCTTTGTTTGTAACTTTGTATTATATAATGTTCAAATTCAATGATCTAGCATGATTAAAATTTAATAAATCTTAATCATAATCTTGAAAATTAAGTAGCTATTTATAATCTTTATATGATCTCTAAAGGAAATGAAGTCTCAACTTTAGTTCTCTCATCACCTGGTCAACCAAACTAGTAACCATCATTATACATGTCAAACATCCAAAAAACTTTCTGCATTCTCTCAAAATCCAAAAGATCTGATGTCCAATATTGATACTCATATCTGATTGATTTAGGATGGGATACATATATGAATGTCTCCGATCCGTTGACAGGCTTAACCACTTGGGGCCATTACCTCTGCATATACTGTGTGAAGTAATGTGTTGTCCTGGGCATGCATGCTCAGCGTATAGTCTGCTTACTTCTTTTGTTTTTTTTTTTGCTTAGATATGCTCACTTATTATGATATTTCATGCATTATAAGTTTCTAACTACTACTATAAGCTGTTTTGTTCTGATTATCATGCTCATTTGTTTGTAAAACAGGCTTAGGGGAGATGATGCCTTCTCAACTATGGGAAACCACTATGAATCCAGAGACAAGGCTGCTGAAGCAACTCATGGTTGAAGATGCCGCCGAAGCAAATGTGATCTTCTCCTCACTTATGGGAACTCGAGTGAGTGGAATCTGAATAACTATTATAACTCATCGATAAAAATGATGTGCATGCTTCTTTTCAATCTGAGCCTGTTCAAAATACATTGCATTCCAGGTGGATGTGCGGAAGGAGCTAATACAGAATTCTGCGAGCGTGATAAAACTCGACCATCTTGATATTTAATGTGCACCAAGATTTCTTCAAAACGGTTATCAAAGGTTGGTCCCCTTGTTTTGTCTGGATGATGACGATGGGGAGGGTGGTTCTTACAACAAACAGTACAAATGAAGGATGCCTAGATTTTTTGCATTACTTATGAATCGATCCCATCTTTTACCCATTCCATGCAGAAGCTCTTTTTTCCCTCAACCTTTCTTCATAGGAATGTTTTTTTTGGGGGGCTTTATTCACCACCTCAAAGTCTGTATGTCTCACTTTAGATTGACAAAATGAAAAATATGTTTATCCAAATTTTAGTGGTCAAAGGAAATTTGTTCTTGGCCTGTGTAATGTGATGTGTTTCCCTAGTTTTTAAATGGTCAACGGAATTTTTTTGAAAATCTGGTCAGTTTGATAAAGACTTGTTCATCATGAAAATGCTAATGGAGCCTACGCAGCTTTTTAGGGGCTCTCTGTTAGGGGCTTGTAGGATTCACTGCAACATCTGAAAATTATGGTATTAGAAAATCAGAAATGATCCTATATTTGAATATCTGAAATGTGGATACAAATGTCAATGTATCCTTTTTGAAAGATATCTAAACCTGATAAATATTGTAAAATTATATATTTTTGTTTGCAAGACGATCAATAATATTCAAAAGTTATATAACATGTGTCTTCTCTTCTTATGAATTATGATCTCTGAAAGGGATCATACACCCTATAAATTCTTGATTTTAACAATTATTTTTTCTAATTACATCATCTTCCACTTTCCTAACTTGTAAAATGATTCTCTCAATTATTTGAAAAATAGCCGTATTTACTTCAAATATGAAAAGATCGAAGTTTGAATATTAATATATGTATTTAAAAGATAAATTTAGGAGTGGATAGCTGGATACATATACTGGTACCCGTTTAATTTGGATGACACATTTACCTTATTAGATGAGGTATACTATTTTAAAAAAATTTAAAACACATGTAAACTAGAACTGAGACTAAAAATAGGGTTGGACGTAACATTATCTAAAGAAAAAAAGATAAGCATTACTTGTTGTCACTGCTCCTCTGCTTCACACTCAACATTGAAGTTTCTCCAACAATTTTTATATTATTGATCAAAATGATATTCAAAATGGTTTAACTATCTCCATACTTATGTACACTTACAAAACTATGCCCCATGTCACCAATATATAATGCCAGTTGACTTGTATTTACAATATATTGAGATCCTTCAAGTTCTTCATAAATGTCTCTCCAACAAGAGAACCAGATTTAACAAACACTGCAGGGTTGCCAATGGGGGCTTCAACATAAGTTTCAAATCCTTGGCTGTTATGGTGATTTGAAGATCCATATATTTTTCCTGTCCATATATGCTGCCAAGAACACCCTCCTGACAAAGGGAAGTAGGCCTTGACTTCCTTTCTACCTTTGTCTAAGACAGGCACCACAAGAATTTCTGTACCAACCAAAAACTGTTGATAACTCAAGCTGTATACATGCTTGTCATCTGGGTAGTGAATAAAAAGATGCCTCGAGACCGGAAGGCCTTTCTCTGAAGCTTCCTGTATAAAAGACAGGTTATCATAACCAGTCACAAAGTTCATATATGGAAAATATTCGACAAGGGTTCCATTCAATATGGTAAGTGTACATTCACAAATCATATGGATATAATTAAATTGTTTTCTGGGTATATTATGACCATTAGCATGAGATAGACAAGCCAAGAGTTACTTTTTTTAAAAAAAAATTATGATGAATGTGATAAACCATCCAAACTAATTAAATAGATATCCAGATTCTAAAGGTGCTATACACATAGTTTGATGAACAGAAATATGCTCAGCCAATAGGTAGGGGAGGTATCTAATCACCTAACTTTTCTGAATCAGAAAAGTTTGAAGTACTTTGTGAGTATGATAAGAACAGTTTCAACCGGGTTTCTAGTTAGATCTTTGATTGTAGCTGACACTTGGAGCATTAAGTGCTAAATGAATGCTCATATGAGGCTGTTTGGAAGTGCATACACTGCTTTCATGGTGCTTTCTATGTTTTTAGATTAGATGATATAATTCTATCTATACGCACTTATTCAGATACCAACATGATTCCTGGTTGAGTGAATAGATGAGAAGATAGAACTTCCTGTTGTGGTCAATCTTACCTTCACAAGTTGAATCCTATAGAACTTCCAAGCCTTGTATACCTTTGCGAAACGCGCAAAATGAGATAACGTGCGACTATTTGAATAAAACTGGATGTTCGCTGATGGATTGTTGCCCTGTCGATTATCAACATCACATGCCCACTCATAGCAAATCAAAAACAGATCAAACTTTTCTTTAGAACTTAAAAAAGAAGTTGAGCTTACTTCGTGTGTCCGAAAGACTGTGTTGAATGCATTCAGTTCCATCCACCGGAGAAGAAGCTCTTCGGTCCTCTGATACTTCATGAAAGGCAGATTCACGGAACAGTAGCCTCCGATGTCGCTGTGGTTGAAGGCATAGCCTGAGAGTCCACTACTTAGCAAGCCAGTGACCGCACTCTTAATACCATCGTGGTTTTGCCAACTCACCATTTGGTCGCCTTCCCAGAACAGCATCGCCCACCTCGGACTGTTTCTGAATCCGGCCCTCATGAAGAACACTAGACTCTCTTCTGGGTCATCTCTTTCTTTCCCATGACGGTTTGATTTCCACTCATCGACAAACTCTCTGTTCACTTTTGCCCACAGTTCCGGGTATCTATTATGGGCTGAAATTGGATCTTCACCTGAAAATTGAGTTATGGTATTTAGTTAGTTAGGCATAATTGAATATGGAGGGAAAGTCAGTTTGAACTTTCAGATTCTGAATTCAAAGGAAGACTAATAATAGACCTCTTGTTACTAGTTCGGAATTTGGGAAAAGTTTGACAAGGACAAAAATTTGCAATTCAATATAATTCAGTTAAGTTCGGATAAATCGAAAAAAGTAAAGGAGTACTTCTATGTTCAAGTTATAAGATTTGAATTTAGGCCAAATAATTAAATACAACATGAAAATCTAACAGAGCAAAGACCAGCCAAGCATGATTTCCCTTTTTGATTTTTTGTTGTATAAGTAAAATATATTATGCATTTAATACGTATTTTATTCTTTTCATGAATGAATTATCGAATAAGATGTGTATTGTTAATGAGACATGATTTAAATGGGAATTAAACTTTTAATGGAAAGCGTACATTTAGTATGTGAATTAATCAATAATTCGGAGCATTAGGTAACAAGTTATAAACCTGAGAAGAGGTGGGCATCTAAGGGGAGTCCTTCACCAAAGTCAGCCATCCAACCTCTCACTCCAGAGTCCACCATTTCATGTAAGATTTGTTTCATCCATCCGCTGGTGGACGGGTGAGTGAAGTCTAACATTCCTACATCAAATGATGTGTTCGCGACCATATATGGATAGCCTTCTCCATCTGTCACTAGAATGCCTAGGTTCTTGGCCTCCTCAAACAGGTTTCTCTTTTTGTTTGGCTTGTCATGGCTCTGATTGAAGAACAAAATGAGAAATTTATGGAAAAAATTGGACTGGATCTTACCACTCTGATTCTGCTTTGAGTTTCATCTGATGCTTGTGTTCTGTTATGAAATTTGTTAGAGATATGTACATGTTAATGTTACATGTTACATATGTTATGAAATCACCAAACATAGAATATACTCTACTATGCTGGCATATATTCTATTATGAAAAACATAAAACTATATGCATTCAAATCATTTGAGTATATAAAAGTATGTACTTCATTAGACAAGTATATACATCAAAATGTAATTCAAACCATGTGCGGTATGCAAAGGTTTGCAAAAGTGACTACAGCCTGCAGGAATGTCCAAGTAGAAACATTTTTCATATGTATACCTATTTTACAACCCATGTATTGGACTCACATTCATTCTTTCACTTGCGTGTATATATGGGCCATTCATTTGACAAAGAAAGGAACTGCTTGTTTTCATAACTGTGTTTTGGACTTCAAATTATGTTCTCTAATAGAGTTGGTGCACATAACAATGTTTTTCCCATAATTGAAAACATGAAATTGATATCATATAGTCATTTCTGCTTTCTGAGAGAGTAAACTAGCTAAGGTGAAATGAAAGACTAATTAAATTGGACAAAGCAAGAGAAGTTGTTACCGGGGCGAGGCAGGGATTACAGTAAGCCATCACCCGAACATCTTGAGCCTGGAAATCATTTACAAGCTGCGTCCATCCAGCGTACTGATCAGTATCCACCTCCCAGTTCCACCATAACTGTGAGCCAATGATTGTTTCCCTCTGACCCACCCAATCCTACGCATTACCTTTTCCATCTTGGTAAAGGTTGTGTTGATTATGATATCAAAATGAGTATAAACTTTGTTATTTGAGCCCTGACCTGTAACCAAAACGCGGAGACTGGAACACTGTAGTCCTGTAAAATGTCCCAGACGCACCGAACGGCTTCTGTGCCACCTTGCATTCCCACGATTGCACCAGACATGACCCACTTGGGAAGCTCGGGGGGCCTCCCAATGGTCTCGGTGAATCGTTCAATAAGCTTGGCTGGTGAATTCCCATGTAATATTCTTCCCCGGGCAACATTGTTATATATCTAACAAAACATATCATTGGAATTGGACAATCACAATATCAGGTAATTAATTTGGATCATTGGTTAAACTTATTGATTGTGATAGTGTGAGGTTGTCTACCATTAAAGAAGTGCTAATCAGTTAGATGATCAGTTTCATAGCATGATGACACACATGCTGATTATTGGCACAGAAAAAACAATGAATCGTGTTAGATGTGGTAAATCTGACTACTGAATCATTTCCCTGTTAGGATTTAGTTTTCAACCACTAATATTCGTGATATACAAAGGCCCCATTTGGTACCAATTTTCAAAAACAACTTTTTTCATAAAAAGCTACTCTCAATCAACTTTTTCATAAAAGACATTTTGCTGACTTTTTAACACGTAAGAATCAAATTCCAAAATCAAAATTCAAAGTTGAGAGATGCCTTTTTGGATCTGATTAACATAAAAACTGATTTTGCAAAAGCTGAATCAATTTAACAACCTGTTCCAAATGGGGACTAAGATGATATATAATCAAGGGGTCTAAATTGTATGTTCAGTCAGAATAGTATTGTTTTGTTAATAGCAAAAGAGATATGATGATCTATTCAGATCAACTGACAGATTCAAAAGATTCATTAAGAAGGGGTTGAAGATCAACTTTTTCTCTAATCAAAGAAGGTTTAAGAATGGATACCTGAACCTGTACCCTATCATGCTTCGTTAGATCAAAAATAGAATAACTGTATCCTTCCAAATAGAAAGACTTCATCTTCGATGTCATATAGAACGGCGAAGGAGCATAAGTAGTACTCCAATCACCCCCAGCTCTGCAGAAAATAACATTATATTCAACTTACGGAGCAAGATTAATTTTTTTTGATATGTAACACATGAGTGAATGATTTCACCTGTAGCTGACCAGATTAGCAGCAAATGTGATGGGCTGATCACCCCTTCCTATGCCCTGCTCTTGCACAAATATAGGCACCCTCTTCCCTTTGAATTCCATATGAGAGAACTGCTCTCCAAAACCGAAGAACCTCTCATCCTCTTCACTCGAATGCGTAATGAAAACTCTATTGAACTCTCTCACCTTCCCAATCCCCTCTCTCTCATCATCTGATGATAGCACCACAAAGCTTCTAGGCCTTGTGAGGCACCCCACCCGCCACCTCTGAAGCCGTCTGAGCTTCCTCTTTTGGCTACCCAAGCTCGCCAAAGGTACGCGCAACGCCTTTGTGTGCGCGTGCAGATTGAGTTCTCCAAATCTGAACACAAACCCAACTTCATTAGTATTCTTTTGATCAAGGAGAAGACAATACCTTGCAGCGACCGAAGGCCTTCGAGACCTTCTGGACATGAAAATCTTGATCTTTGAACCAACAATTCTCTTGATGGGATTCTCAGCCTTCTTTTCGCTGAAAACCCATCCTGTTATGAGCAAGGCAGGGAAGTGGGTGCTCTTGAATTCCCCACCAAAATCAAACCCATCGATCAAATCGCGAACTTTGGATTTCTTACCCATCTCAGACTGATTGATGATCCTGATATCCTCAATGGATTGATGGTTACAGATGAAAGAAACATGACCATTTCTTATAACAAAGGATCCCCTGCTCTCCTCAGCTTTTGTTTGAGCAAGCCCTGCAGAAACAAAGGCTTGTCCAGGGACTGTGGACCAGATGGTCCTTTGTGGGAGAGAGTGGTGTGAAAGTGAGAGGTACCCACCATTTTTGGGGCTCCAACTGAGCAGGAAATCCTTGCCAACTGGGAAGGAGTGGTGTTGGGTGAGTGTGTGGAGGTTTGGGAAGAGCTTCCCATGGACTAGAGGGATGGATTTTGGGGTAGAAGGGAAGGGGTTGTTGATGTGTTTGTGGTGTTTCTTTGAGATTCTTAGTGGTGGTGGTGGTGGTGGCATTGTTGGATTGGAAGGGACTTATGGGGGGGGTGGTGGACCATGGAATCCAAAGAGATACAGATACCTCATCTGAATTTATATGGTTTGTTGATTTGGTCAATAAGTACTACTATTTTTTGAGCAGCCAAAAATGGAAGGTGTGAATGATTGAACATGATGATTATTTTTTTGATTGAAGTGGTTGTTCAACGTTCCTTCCATCTTGTGATAGTGATGGGAAGAGCATTACGTGGGTCAATGTATCAAATACACATGGAATATATATTAGTATTTATATTTATTATTTGAATTTATATATATTAATATTTATATTTGGTTGAAGTTGTTGTTCAACCTTCGTTCGGTATTGTTCGTTTTTAAATCATTTTGTATATTTGAATAAGAGATAATTTCTGATTTTATGCTCATATTCAAGTAAAAAGTATGTCATTTGATATGGGATGATTTTATATATATATATATATATATATTTATATACAGAAACACATAAGAAAAACAATTTTTTAAAAAATATTTTCCTCTCAACAAATTCCCATGCAATGCATCTGGACATGTACAGGAGAATTTTTTTTCTTTCTTTCATTTCAGTGTTATCATGCAATGTATCTGGGTCCTTTCTCTGGCCTCGTACATTTGGCTGCCCTTCGTATTTTAGAATTGCATCTATGTGCATTTGTTTTAATGTATGTACCCTGAATATGGGAAATATTCATTTCACAAAATTCAAAAACTGTAAGAAAAAATGTTTGTTTCATATAAACAAAAAATTAGTTAATTGTCCTACAGTAGATTTATAAACAATCATTTTTATAGTTATTCACATGGTCAGTTATAAAATCTCTAATGGACTAGATGAGTATAGTCTGGATTTAAATTAAAATAAAAATGTATGCATTCAATTAATTCGAGAATATATTTCAAACTATTATAATGTAGCCTCTGTGCAGTGCAGAAGTGGTATCACATTATTGTAATATATAAAAATTATTATTTTATTATTTTCTTAAAGAAACAAATATGATAATGTATCTCTGTGTATATTTTATTTTTTACAATAATATCTATTTCAATAAACGAGTGTATATTTCTTTGTTAAAAAACATTATGAGCGATTGTGAACGATATTGTACATTGGGTTGAACATGTATTTTCCTTTTCCCCCACTCTACACACTCAAGAAGGCCCAGGATGGATAATTGGCTTGCATTATTAGTCCTAAAATGGGCTTATAAAGCCCAGTCCAACATCTTATGCCGAAAAGTTATTGTTACACCCAGGTCTCTTCCAAGTCTGGTACCAGAGAGAGAGAGAGCAAAATATATATACACACACACTCATTGAGATAAATTAATATATACTTAAAAAGAAATTTTAAAATTTTCAGTGTTACATTGCAGTGTATAAAAGGTTGAGTGATGCAAAATGAACTGATAGTGTATCGGAGCTGTCTAACACTACACAATCAAGAAGGCCAAGCCCTGATATACTTTGCAGCCTTTTCTACGGTCTCATATATTATGATAACGCAATATATATTATGTCATTATAGTGTATGACACAAAAACATTTTAAATTTTTTAAAACAAAAAAATATTATTATATCTCAGTATATACTTTATTTCATATAATAACATGTACTTCAATTGAAAAATGTAAGATTTTTTTTTTTAAAAAAAGGAAAAACGGTGTGGATTGTAGATGGACCTACAATTGGGGTTGGACATAGGAAAATGATATGTTCAGTCATTTGTGTAGCCTTAATTATAGTCCACACAGATTTTTTTTTAAAAAAATCATACACTCTTCCATTAAAGTACATACTGTTATATGAAATGAAATACATATTGAGATACATTAGAGTATTTTTTTTTATTGAAAAAATAATTTTTTTTTTACGCCATACACTATGATAGGACCTCATACATTATTAATATATACTGTACTATCATAATGTATAAAGTTGTAAAACAGACTTAAAAAATAGACGGAGTATATCAACCTTACTTGGACATATTATTTTCCCAAGAAGGCCCAGGATGGTATACATGACAATGTAATGATGGGCTGCAATCAGTCCTAAAATGGGTTTTCAAAGCCCAGCCCACTATAATATGCCGAGCCCAACACATATCCATGGAGGGAGGGAGGGAGGGAGGGGAGACCCCAAAAACGATATCAGACGAAGCTCAGACGAGCTCAGACGAGGCGCAACAATGTCGTTCATAGCGAGGGCGATTAAGGTTCCGCCGAACTCGGCCACGCTTGAGGAGGCGCGGAGCCGGACCTTCGACTTCTTCAGGAAGGCTTGCCGTTCGATACCGAACGTGATAGAGATCTACAACCTCTACGACGTCGTCACCCCTTCTCAGCTCAGGTCCAGCATCGCCTCCCAGATCCGCAAGAACTCCCACATCAATAACCCCAAGGTTTGGGTTCCTTATCGAATCTCGCCCGTCCGTTCTCAGCTTTTGGAAGGAATTGGGGTGGGGGGGTTGTGATCTGGGTTTTTGATGAAGATTGGATTTTGACGAGGTTCTGATGGAATTCGTCCGTTCGTACTTGGTTTTCTGATTACCGTTTTAGTTTTTTTTTGGGTCTTGATGATGACCCAGTGAGGTTTTTGTTGAGGAATTGAGGGTTTTATGGTGTGGGTTATGATGAAATTTTGTTTTTGATAAGGTTCTTATCGAATTTCGTCTGTTATTCTTTGTTTTTTTGGGTTTTTGGTAATTGCAACCTTTTTTATAAGGAACGGAGGGTTTTGTGATGTGGGTTTTGGTGAGCATTGGATTTTGTCGAGGTTCTGATCCACTACCCATTCTTGTTCTGACCCTCTAATTTTTTTCTTTTTATTGTTTCGATGATGACACATGTAGGAATTTTGAATTGGTGATGTGGGTTTTGATAAAGATCGGTTTTTGTTGGTGGGTTGTATGGTTTGGGTCATTCACGTTTTTTTTTTATGTTAGAAGTGACAAATGTGATTGAATGCTGGCTACGTTTGATTTGTTTCTGATATAGTGATATGGTTTTATTTATGATGCATTTTGATTCTGGAATGTCTAGATTGTGGACCGGTACCTCTTGTGTATTATGTTGTTGCTTGCCTTTTTGTGGTATATGTTGTGTTTTTGTTACCTATTTGTTCTGTGTATTAGTTAAATACTGGGATTTCCTTGACTTTTGGATGTTAATGTATTTCATGGATGACTGGTTTTGTTCTTGATGCGCTGTATTCTTAATTTCTTATGCTCTATTTGGACTTATGGGATTAGTGTGCCATTTTTTTCCTGGATGCTCGAGTTCAGTAGTAAGTGTAGTATCTGGTCTTTGATATGTGAATTTTGTTCTATAGATGAGGTTTTCGTTTAATGCTGTCTGTCCTACATGAGAATGAAATCTTGGAATTTCATCTGTTGTGCAATATTTGGATGTAATTGCATATACATATATCAAGTTAACATGTCTTGATTTTTTATTGCCTCTTGTGGATAAACCTTCATCTTATTCTTGTATACCCCGAGCATGCTTTATTCTATGTGGTATATGTCTCAGATTGGATAAACTTGTGTATATGTTTGTCATCTATTTCATCATGCTTGTTGCATGCATATGCTTCAGGTTGATTTATAAATTCAAGTTTCACCTTATGTCACATATGTTTGCCATCTCATAGTTGCATGTGTATGCTTCAGGGTGGTGTTCTATTTTTTTAGGCCTGGGTTACTTTAGAAATTTGTCTCATCCATCGAGATCATGAATGCTGTTAATGTAGTTCAGTTGTTGACCTTGTGCATATCCAGTAATTCAGTGAACTGATAGAAGTTTTCTTTTAGGATCATGCATCAGAGACATCTTGCATATCATTTTCTCATGGCCCTGATAATTCTGATAATATCTACGAGCTCGTCCTAGTCAATTTTTCTGGTGCAGTTCATGGTTTATGATCAAAATCATGTCATTGATTTCTTACTATTTTCACTGATACTCAATATTTTGACAATTTTTTTTCTTGAACTGAATAATAACAATATACCTCTTTCCTGAGCAAGATTTACAATACATGTCTACTAGATTGAATAAAAAGGAACTCAAGTAATGCAACCCTGTGCCAAGCCAACTAAAAGGAAATGAATCACAAAAAAGGATGCTTTTTATTTTTTTGATCGGAGGTCTACAAGCTTAGAGAGGTTCAAGGAACAAATGAAGGTTTATATGTTAAACTATGTGAAGAATTTTTTATGCCTTTTGAAGGGAATGGTCATATAAGAAGCCAAAGAGAGTGGATCAATACTTAAAAGAATAATTAGAGGAGGAAGGTTTATATAGAGTCTAAAAGTAACATATGCCTGACACTCTCCTTCCCATTACATGAAAGATAGGCCAAATATAACATTAAGGCATCACCTAGCTCCACAAGTAAATGATTTCTCAATGGTGAGGAGGCAAGTAGACCTAAGACCCCCGACCAATGTTGTCCTTGGTGATTGGATCAGCCAATTCATATTAACATGCGCGTTGGGAAAGTTGGCTTGCGCCCCCCTCTCCGTAGAGGAGGTCAAGGGATGGGGCACCAATCTTCAAAAGAAAAGAAAAAAAATGCAATTTTTGGCATTAATTTCTTCTATGATAAATGAAGGAAAATTTATGGATTGCTCTCCTTTTCTACACCTTATGACATTCCCAGTGTCCTTGAACTCATTAACGCTTAGTATCGTCACTGTCCCATTTTCTTGTATGCAACCTGTAAAATGTGTGGATTACATGAGAAATACTAGGACTAAAAGTTTTTGTGGTTTAAATATTTTAAGCACATTGCACTTGTCATTGTTTGAGTTCTTAATTAGATTAATAAGGTGTAAAATTTTGGTTGGTTCACCTTAAATTTTTTTTTTCTCTGTCATTGTTTATAAGAACTATATATGAGTTTTCCAATATTGCAAGGGATATGTTTTTTCAATTCTCTTCAATTTAAAAACTTATTGCTTGGTGCTTTTGTACTTATTGGGGTTAACTGGTTTCATTATAGTGATGATAGCAAACAAGTTTTCTAACAGGGTGTATGTATGTTTTTACTTCCTTTGAACACATTGTCAGTCAAGGACTTTCCTTCTAGAACTTCCATGTCTATTTAGTTTCTGGAGAAGTATGGCAAAAGATTTCATATGAGACGGAATTTATGTGGTCTAGTGATATTATACTTCTAACAGGTGAAAATCTAGCTTGACTAGTTACACACATCTCAAGAATACTTGGTCAGAAAAAGAATTCTTTGGTGATTATGTCAATGGGTGTGCCCATCATCAAATAGCAGAGCGCGGTTTTGTGGATGTGTCAAAGATTCATTTATTCAATTGCTAGACCTCCATTTAAATTTCGGATAAAAGAGGATATTTGTGGATGTGGTTTATCTTTTTTTAGCAATGGCACAATATTGTTGGTGTCAAACAAAGACTTCTTTTTTCATGTAGGGCGTGTTTACTCACAATCTTGGATGGAAAAAAGAAGTGAAGGAACGTGGGGTACATGGGGTCAGAGGGAAAATGATAGAAGTGAAATTATTTTTCCTTTTATCAGTTTTTCAATCGTTTGTCGGTTTGTGTTTGTGTTTGTGCTTGTGTTGGAAAGAGAGAAAATTATGTCACTCTCCCTCACATTCATTACTGTCGGTGAAAAAAAAGAAGTTATCCTTCTTTTATGAAGACGAAATAAATGAAAGAAATTGAAAGAAAATTCTCTGCTTTTGTTTGGCACAAACACTAGTTTCTTTAGTAGCCGAAAGATATTTTAGTTTGTCGCATGCACATATGCACTCCTAGTTCTGGTTTTCTTGCAGTTGCCCCTGAGAATCTTAGATATCTTAGGTTATGCTAGAGTTTGTGCATACAATTATTTGCTGAGTTAATTATATGCATATACACCACCTGATTGTAATACAATATTTGACAGGCAAATGCCATGAATGTTTATCTTATTATTGTGCACTTCGTAACATACACTTCTTCAGTCATCTCAAGCTATTACTCTTTTAAAGTTTAAAAATTAAAAACATCGAAGGAATGGTTAACCAGGATTGAGTCGCTTTCATTTCTGAAAACAGGTAATCGACATGCTTCTTTTTAAAGGGATGGAGGAACTGGGCAACATTGTTGAGCATGCTAAGCAACGACACCACATCATCGGTCAGTATGTAGTAGGACATGGAGGACTGGTCCAAGAAGTGGATACCAAAGACCAGGGGAATTCAGAGTTCCTGAAACAATTCTACACCAGCAATTACTTCTAGAGAAAAGCTCAAGCAAGAGCGATATCTCTCTTTGGAGGCTGTACCTCTTCACCTGTGGTACCGTCATGTGTTTTTGTTTCTTTGATTGTAAGACTTGGGAAATAATTTGCAGAGAGACTTCATTTCTGTATTTGTATCATGATAGTAATCTCCTTACCTCCCATCTTATTCAGCTCGGGATGGAGATGTTAATGGGTACAGATTTGTTTGGATGTCTGTCATATCTTCACCTTATTGTCATTTATCATTGACATAAGAAAATCATTTATTGGTAAGCCATCATGCTCCGTGTTATTTGGTGTTGTTTCGACTTCTAAGAAACAATGTCATAAATATTATTGAATGATGTTGGAGCTGCAATAGTTGGGGACATTTCCTCCCACCCCTCCAGTTTTCCATACCACCCTGAATTTTTTTTATTTGGGTGGGATGGATAATTGGGGAAACGAGAGAGGGAGAGAGGGAGAGAGAGAGAGAGAGGGAAAAAGAGAGGAAGAGGGATAGAGAGAGGGCGGAGAGGGTGGTGGTAGGTCTTGGGCATCGGAGGTAGTGCTGGGGAAGAAATAGTGAGGGGCGGTGGTGAGTTAAGGAGGGCAAATGGGTGGGGTAGAGGAGGGCGGCGGCTCACCATCCTCTGCTCGCCCGCCTCCACCCACCCCCATCACCCTCCTTCACTCCTGCTTAATGAGGTGGAATAATAACCCCCCAAAAGTTTTCAAGTAAACATTCCTCTAGTTATTTTAGGAAATAAGTGTTTTGTCTTATTTTTTTGATTGACATCTTATCATCATAATCCAGTATTGGTGCATCCCTACCAATCTTTAAAGCCATTGTTTGTTTAAAAAAATGCTAGTTAATTTTATATTTTCTAGTTAAATATTCTCCTATGATCCTTCAGTGAAGAGAAGTATTTCTACTAATCTGTCAAGTGGTCTAGTAATATTATATATCTCCAAGCTTGTAAGTTCATCATTGGAGAGGGCATGCTAGGAAATACATATAAGAATTATCAGCACTGAATTACTGAAAGGTTCACCATACAGCTTCAATTATATATTTTCAATTTTCATGTGAAACCACCAGAGAGATGGTTTTCTAATACTAGAAAGATCAAGGGAGCTGGGAGCATGATGGATAATATTAATTAACCTGACTATAATAAAACATACCCAGAGTGACAATACAACCTTAGTAATGGTACTCCTGCCATTGAATAGCATTCATGAGGCACCACCAATTTAGATTAAAAAAAAAGAACAAAACCTACAGAAAGGGAAATTTTTTTACTATTCTCCCACACTTGAGGAATCAGAACATTCAATCTGTCATCAGCATATAATACTGGCCAAAGAAAACCTTCAAACTGCAGACAACCTGTTTAAAGCACGTAATAGGAACTACGCGATACCTTACTAAAAAGCTCTCACAAGGTCATAGATTCCCTGCATCAATCGAGCAATTCAGATATTGACGTCTTCTTAAATGGATCGGACTGGCTCAGCAATTTCATAATTGCCATGCTCGGGGTCCTGTTATCTGCTTTAATCCTCTCCCGAAACCCGTAAGGAGGCATATTGGCATTTATATAAGCCTGGAGGAGTGCATGGTACTGCTGCAATCTTCCTGTATACCCTATCCGTCTCATCCTATGAAAGATCTTCTCTGTATTGTGGACATCTCCATTCATCGCATACTTATTCATGATGGTCATATATGAATTGTACAAAGGCCTGGCATTTGGGTTCTGTTTGGCAGCTTTATCCAATATTGAGTCGGCTTTCTCCAACTCCCCAGCCCCAACATAGAGTTTCACTAAAGCATCCCAAGCTAATGGTCCAACCGAAGCCCCACTCTGAGACATCTTATTTGCCAGTTCCTTCCCCTTGGATAGAAGACCGTGACTTGCATAAATGCTCATCAAGACATTGTACGACTTCAGAGGTGGTTTCTTCAAGGTTTTGAGTATCGTCTCGAACGCTGCCTCAGCCTCCTCCACGCGCCCAAGCTTACCCCAGGCTTCAATGAGAGAGAGGAGCTCACCCAAATAGGGTGTAGGTTTTACAATTTCCCAAACCCTAGCTACCTCATCGGGTTTGTTTAGAGATGCATAGAGACGAAGGAGGTCCTTGCAAGCTCCGCGATTCTTCTTGAGGTCACCTGCTTCCATCTCCTTCAAGATCTCTTCTGCCTTCTCAGTATGACCTGCAGATATGTAATGCTTTGCAACCATTGCTTGCATCTGAAAGTTGGTCTCAATGGCATCTGCTTTCATGGTCCCGATTACCTTTTCCATGCCATCTATGTCGCCTGCATGGCCTTTGATGTTTATCAAAATACTGTATGTCATGGAAGATGGCTTGACATTTTCCTTCTCCATCATCTTAAGAACACCTTGGACCTTGCTCCGGTCACTCCTACTATACAGCATAAGCAATTGATTGCAAACAAAAGTTGAGATTGGGAGCTTTAGTTCTTTGATCTTGATGACAATTTCCTCTGCTTTTCTGGTATTGAATGCAAACACGCAGTTTGCCAAAAGAGTTCGATAGACCAACTCCCCTCGAAATGATTCTGGAATGTTTTTGACATATTTTTCAGCCTCGTACATCCCAAACACTTTAGCAATCAGGTCCGTACGAGAAGCATAATCCCGCTCAATAAAATCAATATCTTTCTTTTTTTCCACCCATTCTGACAACTGCAACACAATACAAAATGAAAGAAAAACAGGTTCCATATTAAACAGCACCATTATCATCTAACGAGCTCATCAGTTGAAACTCAATTTTAATGCCATACAAGATATAACCTTGTGGCTTTTACAGTTTGTTCCATGTTTAAATATTTCAGTATGTTCAGGGGGTTATATGCATTTAACCCCATTTAAAAAGTCCATTCAACGAGACATGAGAAAGAACAAGCAAAAATAGACACCATGGTACCTCAATTTTCTGCAGTCTCGCTGTTCTCAAGCAAATAAATGATCAGACGGCCATGACAATTTTTTTTGGGGAACCTTGTCAAGGAATTTCATGAGAAAATCCCTATGGTCATCACGTAACAAACTGGCACGTAATATTGAGAAAATTCAGTTACATTGATATACTGTTATTATTCAAAAATTTTCCTTTTTGGATATGAAGATCCAGACCCCTCCAACCTAATAAAGTATTAGTGAAAATTCATCTTAGGGTCCGATTTTTCTCTGGTTCAGGGAAGAGGTTAGGTGGTTGTGTGAGTATGAGGTTCCTCTAATTGTGATTATGATGGGCGTATTTAATAAATTTTGGGGGAATATTTCATCCCTTTCTTTGCAATAGGAGGTTAGGTGTATGCACAACTAGATCAGAAGCTTGCTGTTTTTTAAATAAAATTACAGGTGGCATGCACCCACTTTTCATCAGAAAAAAGTCTAACCAATATGGAGAATTTCTTGCAGTCATTTGGGTGATTTAGGTTACTAGGAACCAGGCTGTGTTTAGAGGTTCAAGGGTGTACTCTGAAAATGTTTGGGAGATGGTTGTTGACTATATTAAAGTTTGGGGTACAATCCTCATGGGTGCATCGAGGGTAGACTAGGGGAAAATTTCTTTTGAGGAATGAGGAATAGTTTTGGGTGTTGTTCTTTGGCTAGGTGTTGGTAAAGTTCTCCTCTACCGTGGCCTCTTGTAGATCTCCTCGGGCTGTAACCTGATGGTGTAGTAATGTTTCTATTCAGGCATTTGCTCTGATAATAATAAAATTGGGGCTCTTGCTTCCTTGTCTCAAAAACAAAAAAGAAAAGAAAAAAGGAGAATTTCCAAAAATAAAAAATAGAGAATTTAGACTTTACAATCTGGCTACATCATATCCTGCATCATTTCAAGCTTAAGGAATTTTTATTTTATGAAAAAGCTTGCTGCAATTGATTATTTGTTATTTTATACACTGGTTTAATGAAATGGTCATCATTCGATATGTTATTTTCTATTTCTATTATCTTTTTTTGTACAGGTGTGTCCCCACATCGAATTTTTAATGTCATCATAGGTTAGATGCTCAATGACATTTCTACACTTAATCCTTGACCTCTGTCTAGGTACCACTGATGAACATACATTTATTGGCACTGCAGCAGTATACTGTATACATTATTGGCTTAAATGACTCTCAAGTTACCAAAAATATTTAGAGTTTAAATCAGCCGTTTTTCTGTTACTTGTGGAACAAGTCACTGCCATCCCCTTTCATACAAAGGCAACACTTGACATAAAATTCTCAATTTTCTTTCTACATTCTCATTCCAAATATCAGAAAGAGTATCTGAGAATGGATATTTGGTTTGGTTGTATTTTTGTATCATTATACCAAAAAAATTCCAGGAACAACAAACTTTCCAACAAAATTTGTTATTTATAATTAAAAGTACAAAAAATACAAAAAAGCGAGGGTATTGATTTGGTAGGGGTCTTGTGGTGGGAAGGGTTGGGGGCATCTTTGGGATGGGGAGGAAGGGAAAGAGGCAGCCAAAAGGGAAGGGGGCATGTCTGGAACAAGTCACTGCCATCCCCTTTCATTCAAAGGCAACACTTGACATAAAATTCTCAATTTTCTTTCTACATTCTCATTCCAAATATCAGAAAGAGTATCTGAGAATGGATATTTGGTTTGGTTGTATTTTTGTATCATTATACCCAAAAAATTCCAGGAACAACAAACTTTCCAACAAAATTTGTTATTTATAATTAAAAGTACAAAAAATACAAAAAAGCGAGGGTATTGATTTGGTAGGGGTCTTGTGGTGGGAAGGGTTGGGGGCATCTTTGGGATGGGGAGGAAGGGAAAGAGGCAGCCAAAAGGGAAGGGGGCATGTCTGGAACAAGTCACTGCCATCCCCTTTCATTCAAAGGCAACACTTGACATAAAATTCTCAATTTTCTTTCTACATTCTCATTCCAAATATCAGAAAGAGTATCTGAGAATGGATATTTGGTTTGGTTGTATTTTTGTATCATTATACCCAAAAAATTCCAGGAACAACAAACTTTCCAACAAAATTTGTTATTTATAATTAAAAGTACAAAAAATACAAAAAAGTGAGGGTATTGATTTGGTAGGGGACTTGTGGTGGGAAGGGTTGGGGGCATCTTTGGGATGGGGCGGAAGGGAAAGAGGCAGCCAAAAGGGAAGGGGGCATGTCTTGGGGTGGGGTTGGTTGAGGCCTGGCCTTTTTGAGTGCAGAGAAGGTGGGCCAATGTTTGGATCATCGTGGGGAGTCTTGGAATGTGGTTGGTTGGGGCGGATATTTTTGTTGTTCAAGTAAGATGGGAAGCCGGTAAGAGTTTGAGCTATATTTTCCATTATGATTTAGTCTTCACTCATCCTGGATGAAACCAATTCACTGATTCTAAAAAATCCCCACAATAAGTACTTGCAAGTTAGAATGGGAAATTTTTTAAAATTCCCATTTAATAAGAATGATAGATCAATCTCTAGGAAGTTATTCGGAGAATGGATATCAACGGCAGCAAATTAGTATTTTTTTTTTTTTGAAATAATTTAGGAGAATCTCATTTCAATAAACCCTCAAAAGAAGGAGATGAGGGATATCCGTACATCATGAAAAGAAAAAAAAGCAAAAAAAAACATAAACTAAATTAATGCACTCTATGAATTTTAGATGAATTTTAGCCCCTCCCCACTCATAGCCCATTAAGACACCAGTCGATGGCTCCTCCAAAATACAATTTATCCAATCTTGAAGCATCGAAGTAATCGTAGCCCAAGTATTTTCCCAATACACTCTTTTATTTTGAAAAACTTTCTCGTTGTGCGTCAACCAAATTGACCAACATGTAGCATAAGGAATCAACCATTGGAACTTAGCTTTATTGCTTCTATCTCCCTTCTTCCTTCAGTCCTTGAACCACCTCCACATGGCTTCCATATCCAAGAAAGAGCAAGAAGTCCCTAAGGCCTCCCCAATCTTTTTCCAGATTTGGGAGCTAAGAGCATTTTTAAAAGCCTCCTCATTGTTTCTTTACATTGTGGGGAAAAAAGTGTTCTCTATGACATGTAAGGAGCGGAGCCATTTACCTTTTATTACTCCAAAAACCTCATCATTGTTACCCTATCTTCATTCCAAATGATCAATTTACTCAAATGCATATCTATAAATTACAAGATGTCCACATATCAAATGAATAAAAGCATATTCTAAAATTTATCAAATATTGACTTGGAATAAAAATTATTTAAGTAAAATTAATAATGAATAAAAATTAATTAAAAGTAAATTCAAAAATTCAAAAACATGAAAAACAAATAAAAATTATTTATAATGAATAAAAATTTATTCTTAATAATGAATAGAAAAAATTTTATGTAGAGAAATACCCAATACGCCAACATAATGAAATAAAAAAATGAAAGAAGCGGAAAGAGGCAATATAGTCTTTTTTGGAAGTAGGGAATAAATTTGGTTCCCCACCCATAGGGAGTGTGTTAAGGAAAAATGTAGTGAGGCAGAGGTGTAAGGAGGCTTTTGAAATTGGGTTTTAAAGGTTTTGACTCCCTATGTGAAGAAAAATGTGGTGTAGGGAGGCTTTTGGAGATGCTCTAAATGAGCACGGAAGGAGTAGATGATTGGTACATTCTTCCTCTTCACCACATAAACCGCACATGGCATCTCTGTCATGTGACCATTTAACACGATTAATCTCGGTTAGAATTTTATTGGTGGACAACAACCACATAAAACATTTAATCTTCAGTGGTTTAAGTGAACCCCAAATCATACACTCGTATTGGGATGTGAGGAGGTGAGGAAGTGGGTCTTTGTTGAACCATCTATATAAAATCAAATGGAGAAGCCATTTCTAGGTGACAACTTCCAACTAACTGAGTCTTCTTTTCTAAATTGAGAGATACATGCTGTAAGTTCTACAGGAGGGAGACAGGTTCCTCCATCTCCTCTTCACTAAGGTCTCCCCGAAGTCTTGGCAACCACACAATGGAGTTAACATCACAAGAGAATGAATTGCTAATGAGGTCCTCTTCATCGAGTGCCACTCGGAAAAGATTAGGAAATAATCTTGCCGGCGACGAACCATTAAGCCACTCATCCTTCCAAAACCGTACCGCTACACCATTTCCAGAAACCATTTGAATAACTTCTTTAATCTCCTCCACCCCTTCCAAAATGTCCCTCCATACATTAGAAATAATAGATGTATGTTGTGATAGAAGGGAAAGTCTTGTGCATTCCAAATAGTACTTTCTGCGAATCACTCTACTCCACAATGCTTCTAGATCATTAAGCAATCTCCATAGCCATTTCCCTAAAAAGGCCTTATTCATTTTTCGAAGATCTAGGACTCCCATACTCCCATCTTTTTTGGCACGACATATCAAGTCCCAACTTGCAAGGTGGATTTTCCTACCCCCTTGCTTCGCTCCATTCCAAAGAAATCTTCTACGTATTTTCTCCACCTTCCCAAGTACCCCACAAGGAACTTTAAAGATGCTAGACGGGTCAGAAACATTTCATGCAACAAAAACTCTCTAGCTACAGATAGTCCTTTTTTTGGACTTCTGCATATATAACATTGTATCCATCTATATTTAAGAAACAGAATATGTAGCAACATGCATCTGATGAATTGCCATTCACAATGACATGAAAACCTTCCATATGCATCACAAAAACCACTCATAATGTACAGATTAAACAATTTGATCTTCAAGTAAAAAATAGAAAAAAACAGTCAAATAATTCCAAACATGCGAAGAAAATTATCAGATGGATGAAAAAAACTTGATAATGGACAACGATGAGATACAGTTTCACCAATAGGAAAGGTCGGATAGATACAATTTTTGAACAATTTTAAGTTTTAACTTGTAACTTCTCAAGTTATAATTAGTTTAATTTGTTTATGGGCACCTTTTATTAATAAGATATTCTCTCTTTTTGCTTAAAAAAAAATTTACGTTATAATATATGCAGGAAAAGAAACATGCCAAAAAATATAAATAATCAATTCAACATACCTCCAATGCTTTCCCATAAAATCTCCTCCTCCGAAGATTGGAGGAAACGATGTAGTATTCAGTACGTTCCAAAGAGTTGCCTTCTTGAATCCATTTATCAATGGCACTTTTTACAGATTGGCGAGGAGTTTCCAAAATAATTTCACATAATGGTGATGTATCACTAATTCTGTCCTGCATTGGTTTTTCCTTGTCCGTCCCAACAGACTCCGAGTCTGAAAAAGGAAGCTCATGATCAGAAGCTTCACCTGGAAGTTCATCAGCATGTTCACCGGACATCAGCTCCTCATCTTTTTCTTGCCCAGCATCATTTTCTGCCTCAATATCAGCAACGAAGGAATTTTCCAAATCAGGAAAGCCTTCTTCAATTTCATCAGTAGTCTTCTTTCCTGTATGAGATGAGAGATCCCGACTTCCAACAAAAAACTTTTTGGTCATTGAAGTGCCAACAGAGAAACCCCTCGGAAGAAGGCAACTTCCAACTAAAATTTCGCCATGATCAGGTGCATGTACATCTTGCTCTACATTTCCATTGAAAATATTGACTGTAACAAAGGAGGCCCGAGTAGCTCCAAAATGATAACCATGGTTCCTAATTGCCGAAACAGAATGCATCAGAATCTTTTCATTATCACAATCCTCAAAAGGTAGCATGATAATAGCAAAAGGAAAGGGATTGAATCTACTCACCAACAGCACATCACAAAGCATAAACAGTTCTACTTCCTGATAGCAGGTGGTGGGATAAAACATAAGGATGCCATAGTATATCGATAAATGCCTACCGTCTTTCAAAAAAATATCGATAAATGCCAACCAATAGATTAACCAAAGTTTAATGCTGAACCAGGGATTATGAGAAGTTTACGCCCCAAATGTTATCTTTCCAAAACAAATAATTTTAAGTTTATTTTGCTCCAAAGAAAATAATCAAGGGTGTCTGTTAATAGTTCACTCATATTTTCAAGGAAATTTTGGAGAAAAAAAAAAAACTAAAAGAAATAGTTCCTTTGGAATTAAAACAACTTAATAAAAACTGCGTGGTCACAACTCCCAAAAAACACTAATACCAAATGGACTCTCTAACAAATAATGGATTCCACCAAGTGTTTGTTCAAATTCAAATGCCTGCAACTGTATCAACGATAAAACTTGGGATAGCCACATAAGCATCTAACTTTGGTTGCAAGTACGGAAGGAATTATATAGACTTGAAGCAGATTGTTGCTCTTTTTCAGAAACCTTTTTTTTTAGTGAAGGTAGGAAAAAACTTAAAGACTGATTTCAGGCATTTGCCCAAAAATGAAGCTACAAAGCCCGGCCGAGCAGCCAAAAAAACATAAAGAAAATAACAGTAGTAAAATAAACCACAACCTGGGAAGATGACGACTCTAGCCCACTCAGCCACAAAATGCGATCCTCCTACTCGTCAACAATGATTTATTGATTTTTTCCCCTACATACAAAACTTTCAACTGGAATTTCCCTGGGAGCTTGAATCAGATTAAAAGGTGGGATTTAGAACTATAAAATAGTATCTTTTTCCCAAGAAGAAGAAGGCAAGAGTCAAGATTAAATTTGAGGACCATGGACAGGGAGGGAGCAGGTGGAGAACGAGGAGGTTCAAGCATTACAATACCCATAACATCTGATCAAGAAGAAAGGGAAGAAAAGAGATACATGGCCACTTAATGACACGTTGCTGCTGCTACAAGATGGCTGTTTTCATTGACAAATATCAGTCATCACAAAAATCAGGTTGTTGCTTCTACAATATTACTTCCATAGAAAACACAACATCTACCAAACAGGACATAAAAGCCAGTAACCTAAAAGTTAAAACCTGTAACATGGTGGAAAATGCATGGGATTGACAATGTGATGCCAAATCACAAGGACAGAGAGCAAGATGATGCCAAATCACAAGGACAGAGAGCAAGATGGTGAAACCATGAGAAGGTTAAACAAGCCATAATCCAAAAGATAAAAAAATGGTATGCATGTGCTGAAAATCTACAAAAATAATGACAAATAGAATATTGATATTAGCGGGTGACTGAGATATCAAACACTTTAACTAAGAATAATGAACTGGATATAAATTTATTCCACAGACAACTCAAGAGGCTTTAAACACAGCTCAGTCACGAACCAAAAACAAAGCAAATTTAGCAAGCATACTACTAATATACAGAGCAAAGACAACCTCCCAGAAGAAAGAGTTTCATCAGAGCTCTGTTAATCATCACAAAATTATTCATATGAAGAAGAAATCCTGTACGCCCCCATTTGGATAGCGACATAAGCTATTCCGGGATATATAAATATTCAGAAGATATCAATGAACAAGTCATGTTTTGTTTTATTATATTTTTAGTTATTTTCATTTGAAAACGTAATAATGAGGTTTTTGTTATTTGATTGACCATGAATAAGTTGTGAATAAAAGATGAGTATATGCAAATAAAGATTTAAAAAATGTAAAAATTTGATTTGACATGTGGGTCGGACCCCCTGATTTATAAGAGGTAATGACAAGTGATTTGACATGCGAGTCCCTTTTATATACCAATGAAATAAATTGAGTGGAATAAAAAATTCCAGGGGCGACTTGGAATATCCATACTAGCTTATTTAAGATATTCTGGCATAACTATACCCACCTACTCATTGTAAACAAACAACTTTTTGGGTTTATTCTCCCCTATTCCTCTCTATTCTTCCCCTATCCTGCTACCCAAATGGAGGTTTAAAGAACATGAAGACAAAAAATAAAATAAAAATAGAAACATGTAACAGCAGTATTTTATCATGGAATACAACTAAAATCTCCGGCCCATTCCGTTGGGAGTTAACGTGTCTTAAGAGTAAACAATCACACACCATCACTTCTATTCTAACTCGTTGTTTGGTTAACCTGGACTTTATTCTAGATGAGTAAAGTTTTATCACTGCATTAGAATAGGTGAGATTTGGGATCTCCCCCGATAATTGTGAATGAGGGAAGGGTTAGAAAGCCTAGGGTGAGTTTATCCACCCTAAAATATATCACCTAGGGTTAGCAAACCCACCCAATTTCTCTTAAACAAACAAGGAACAAAGAGTTACACATATTTATAACATGTCTGTCTTTTTTTAACACCCAACAAAACGGCACCTTCAAATGCATTAAAAAAAAAAAAAATTCGATTTACAGGTGCATAAGTAACAAAAACCCAATATATATATATAAAAACAAAAAATCAATTTTTAGATAAACCCAAAGACATGACAACACACCAAATGCGAAGAACCTTCAGAAACATCAACTGAACAGAAGAATCAACATAAATGGAAACTAATCGAGTTTTACAGGTATCGCAAACCAATCAAAGAATAACGAAAAGCAAAAAAATTATGAAACCGGAGGTCCCAAACAAAATCGAAAAAAAAAACATACCTGAGAGGATTAGCAGCTCTGCGAAGAGCCCACATGGTGATCTTTTGAGAGGGGAATTCAACAAATCGCGAAAATATGTGAAAGATTTTCGTTCTCGAAATGGAGCCAAATATTAAATAAAACTAAAACCCTAAACCCTATTGTGAAACGGGGGAGGCGACTCAGTTTTTTTTTATTGACTCTTATGCCCTTGTCATTTTAGCATTATTATACTCGATCATTTTTTACAGCCCTTTATGCGCATACTCATCGGAACTATTTATACAGTTCATTTGAAAAAAAAATTTACTTTTTTTTTTTATATAAATAATATTATTTAATTTATTAAAATATATATTTTATTTTTATATAAAATTATATACCTCATGTATATTATTTTTTTTTAAATGAAACTCGTGGAGATTGCGATTGTGATTCTTAAAACAATGAGTGTAACATTTTTCTTTCTTTAATTATCCACTCAATCTATTTTGTAACCCTATGCGCTATAATAGATTTATAGCGTAGTATACACTACACTTTTATAGTGTATAAAAATATATATTAGTTTATGGAGTTAAAAAATTCATTTTTAAAGAAAAATATGCTATTGTACATGAATATATATTTTATTACATATAACTGTATGTATTTCAATGAAAAAGAGTATGGTTTTTTTTAAAAAAAAATATATCAAATTAGACTGTACAAAAAGTTGAATATATCCCCTACGTTGTCCAAACATGTCCCTGGGCTTTTCTCTTCCTATGGCTATTATGGGCCCGTGGACCGTCACGTGAAACCCATTTCAATGGATATGGGGCTGTTTCACCGAGCAATATCCTTTGATCCATGGGGCCTATCATAACTATGAGCGCTGATACACGCAGTTCATTTTACAGTCTCATATGCTATGATAACGTAGTATATATTGTGCTATTATAGTATAAGAGGTTCTATCATAATATATGACGTAAAAAAATTTATCATTTTTTTAACTTGAAAAAAAATAAATTACTGTATCTTAATATATACTTTATTTCATTTAAAGAGTGTATGATTTTTTTTTGAAAAAACAAATCGGTGTGGACTTGCAATTAGGGTTGCAACATTTTCCTATAACTTTAGGCTGCCAGTCTCGTTGTGTTACTAGCCAAGTGTATCTGATCCCCTGATACATTATATATTTCATAATCTTAATTTATACTTCACCACCGAAAAAAATGTACAAAACATATTCATTCAATTCATAATAGGGTGTCCTTTATATCTTATATTGGATGTATTTTTTTAATTTATTAATATCATCATTCAATCGGTGATCCTTGAGGTTACGTGATCGATCTGAAAAATCCAAAAAGATGTGATTTTCAAAGACTCTCACATTTATGTAAAAATATATGGGAGATGGTCGTGTTGTATATCATAGAGTGGAGGTGCAACATGATCGGTAGACACCCCATCTACGAATACATCCCCTACTAATCCGTCTTGTGTTCTTTATAACATTTTGTTTTTTTATTGTCCTCACCCGCAGTTCAGACTTGTAACCTCACTTTGAAATATAAGGAATGGTAGTAAACTTTATATATATATATATAAGTGATGGTAGTAAGCTTAAAAATATAAGTGATGGTAGTAGGCTTTATCTTTAAAATATATATGTATATATATAGACACACACACTTAAAAATATTAAAACGTTTGAGATTGCAAATTGGGTGACAAGCAGGGTTGAATGTAAAACTTTTCACATGTTCATTCACATGATTTTTTTTGTGCATATAAAACTTTAATAGATTTGAGGTATATATTTTATTTTTTATATGTACATGTATTATCACACTACACGTACACCTTAAAGAAAATAAAAGAAACACATGGGCATTGGAAAAGGGCCATATATAAGAGAGCATCTCCAATGACACCACAGGTGGAGGCTCCTAACTCATATTTGGAGAGAAATAATAAAAAAAAAAGATTTTTATGGGCTCCCCATATTTAACATTGAGTATTTTTCAGTGAGAAAGTCTCTCCACGTGTAGGAGTGAAATTTGACTCCCTATTATATGGGCCTCACATCACACCTTGTGAAATAAATACTTTTAATGGACCCCACATTACAATTTATTAATAAAAATTTATATAAGGATACACTCTCTAAATGACGTCATATCTTTATTGACGGTTAAGGCCTAGTTTAGTAAATGAAGAAATTTTTAGGATAAGTTAACTTAATTTATAGGGGTAAAAAAATCACTATTTTTATCCAGATTTGCATATGGTAATGTTTTTTATTATTCTCATTTTTTGTGTTCTTATCCTCAATCTTATATTTGGATTAAATATGGGATAACTTAAATTTTTTTTTAAAAATACCAGATTTACCCTTCCTATTAATGGGTTATTAATATTGTTTGGTGGAACACATTTTTTTTTTTTTTTTTTTGTTGGGAAGGATAATTATAAATGTTATCCCAATTTTACAAAATTGGAATAAAAATTGGGGTAAAGTCTGTTCCACCTTTTACTCAGAACAAACTATCCCCATTTTTTATCTCAAAATGTGGACAATTGACAATGTTTTATCTCTTTTTTTTTAATGTCATATGGGATAATAAGTAATTTAATCTAATTTTTTTCTTATCCCAACTATTTATCTCCATGTCAAACTAGACTTAAATGCATGAAATGCATGTTTAGGTAATGTTATGGAGATACTCTAAGGCCCTGTTTGGTTGCGCGATTCGGCGCGTTTTTGTTTTTTGAAAAGCTGAAAAGCTAAAAGCGTGCAGCCAAACAGGACAGCTTTTTGCAGAATCGGAAGCTGGATTCTTTTTAATTTTTCCCTCGAAATCTGTGTTTTAAAAAGCTCAGAAACAACGCTTTTTTTATCGGAATCGATTTTTTGAATTGAAAAGCAACTTTCTCTGCCAAACATTAAACTCCTTTCAAATATTGATTCCTGATTTTAAAAAAAGCATCCTAAAAAAGTCAACGTCTAAAATTATCTTAAAAAGCAGCTTTATTCCAAAAGCTACTTTTCAATCTGTGTTTCCAAACGGACCCTAAGAGTACCATTCTTAACATTTATCTAAGAAAAAAACATTGTGGCGCTCTCATGTACAATAAAATATGCCAGTGTCCAAATTAAAACCATTACACTCGAATATATAAATTAATATTAATTAACTTTTTACGTAACACTTTTTCATGCAAATCCAAACCTCCCATGCATCCTTCACTTGATCAAATTCCTTCCAACTCTGTGTATTAGTGTATATATATACGTGTGTGTGTGTGTGTGTGAGAGAGAGAGAGAGAGAGAGAGAGAGAGATCCTTCATTGGTCCATGTGACACCCCACCTAAAGATCAAAAGCATCCAAAAAAAAAAAAAATCCAAAAACAGAATAGCCATGAAAGAACCAGAATAGCAAGCAATGGCACAGCAGCAGCAGCACCACCACCACTCAATTGGTATACTATTCTAGTAGTGTTTCCTTTTATTTCCTTCTTCACATCTTTTGAAGCTTTTCTTTTTGTACAGATTATAGGAACACATGCATGGATTTTAACAGTATTCCTCCCCAACTCTCCATAATTAGATCCGTGACTTCCATGCATGGATTTTAGATAATTAGATGCCAACATCTCGAGGCCAACCCATACATTATTTTCTCACTTCGAGATTTGCGCATCCACAGCATGATATGTTAGAACTCAACTCAAATCCAACTCGATACTATTACCTAAGGATCCAAATGAGTCCAGATTCAGTTAAGTCTTCGGTCAGTTCATCAGTATTAAACTGCACAGCTTATGAATTGAACTACACAGTCTATGTGCACAGTCAATTGTTGAGTACATATGTCACTCTTCTATTGATGTTGGTGATATTAACCAAACCCAGACTTGACTGTATCCAATAGGAGAGTGACACATGTAACCAACAATTGACTGTGTAATTCTATAATTTATAGAATGTGCAGTTCGATACTAACTGGATTGATCGAAGTCAGTCCTGATTGAGTCCGGGCCCAATCCGAACTTAACAAGTTCGTTTTGGGTTGATCACTTCAAGTTTGAGTTGAATTGATCAAGCCAACTTTAAATCAAAATTTCAGATTTTGAGTTAAGTTTTTTAATGTAATTTTTAAAATGATGATATTTAACTATTCAAATTCTATAACAGTTGCAGAACAAAGAATACTAAGTTCACGTAGAAAGAAATGATAGAGATGGAAATGAAAGACAACGATGGATAGAGAATGAATAAATGAAATTAAGAAAGTATATTTGATCTTAGAGGAAAACTGGATTATACGATACGAAAATTATTTTATAGATCGAGTGGTTCACATCTAATTTGATATCCATAACCAACCTAAATAAGGTTTGAGTTTACTCTTATTTTGGTTCAAGTTGAACCGGACTATCAAATCCCAATGCTAACCCATCCTAAAGTTGGGTTGGTCGAAATCTAATTGTCCCCATTCCATTAATTGCTTGAAATTAAGCTTTGTTTCATGCTCTACTAGAATGACCTTCATTGTAGCTTTATTTTTACTTTTGAAAGGTATAAACATTCATTTGAAAATAAATGGTTGTTTTGGTTTTATCAATAAAAATAAGGTAAAAAGAAAGATGTTCATGTTATGGGAAAGGATAATGGTAAAAATTGTTCTTTCCAACATTTCTTTTGTTTTGTTACTGAGGTTTAATAATTAAGATCCTATGGTGGGCCTGTGATCAGAAACAAAAACTGACCCACCTTATTGTCTTTCCTTGGGAGAAAACAAAGATGGGAGAAGGTGGTTCTCTGTAAAGCTTACTTGGCCTCCCAACCTTTAATAATAATAATGTCTTTTCCTTGACATTATGTTTTCCCCCACGCACATTCAAAAGCTCTTTTTTTCCTCTTCTCTCAAAGAGAAAGAATGGCTTCATTGGCTTTACCCTCTATTCTAAACTTGATTGACATTTGTGTTTGTTGATAATTTAGTATTTGTCATCAATATATAAAGATTTTAGATGGTGACACTGGAGAAAGGACAAAGTGTCCCATGGAGAGCAATGATGCAAAAGGTCCACATATGGAAGCTTTTTTTTCTTTTTTTTTTGTCTAAGTTCAAGGGAGGCTAGTCCTGCACATGAGTCCTAATGATTTGGCCTCATATGTGTTAATTATTGAAGATTGATTCCTTTTAATTTGAAAGGGTATTTTTAGTTTAGGTTCATAAACTCTTCTATATTTGTAAAATGAGCCCTTCCTTTTGATTATTTTCATGCATGTGTTTTTAATACACACCTTCACGTTCATAAAAGAGACCAAAATGGACTATGAAAGAAACAAGGGTAGACTTTGTTGAAATTGAGTCACTTTATAGGTAACACACATAAAAATGAATAAAATATAGAATCCACATAATTTGTCATATTAAGGCTTAGTTTAACATAAGTTGTGAGAGAATGTAAAGTCAAAGTGCTTGAAATAAACTCCTATCTAAATTTGATTGTGTCTAACACAATCAAAATTTAGATAGGAGTTTATTCAAATAATGTGTGTGTGTGTGTGTGTGTGTGTGAAGGACCTAAAAAAAACCTTAATTACTTTTCCTTGTATCAGAAGTTCATTTGAGTCTTGACATATGCATGAATACAAAAAAGGGTTCATAAGTTATCCACTCAAGGTTAACCATGGTTCACATGTATGCATCTATGTCTGTGCAATGGTGATGTATATATAGCCAAAGAAGGTCTTGTGGGCCAAAATGAGACAAGAAAGAATACCTCTTTATGTAGTCTACTTCCTTTTCTCTTCACTTCTATACATAACTTGTTTTTCCAGTCAAAGAGGGATCAGTGGGTCACATGTGTGGATGGAGAAAAAGGTCATATGATGTATGCACAACATGCCCACCACAAAATATCACACAAAAATATATATCATATGCAGCCCACCAGTTGTCATATGTGGAATAGAATCTTCCACAATATTCAAATTCTCCATGAAAACACATCACCAACTGCACCTCATGCAAGTTTATTTTTATAATAAAAGCTGTCTATTTATTATTATTATTTTGATTTTTAATTTCCTCTGCTGCTCCATTAATGCCAAATGTACATCTTTTTGGTGTTTGGGAAGTGTACTAAAAAGACATGTCTGCCTCATGAGAGGGGTCCTGAAATGGAGCAGTAACCCATTGTTGGTTTAGTTTGACTCCACATGACTGATGTGTGGAAAAAGCTAGCCGAAAGAATTCTTATGTGGGTGCTTTAAAGTTTGATCACAAAAGTGGTATCACTATCAAATTTACACAAATCAAAGATAGAGAATCCGATTGGGGTTTATGTCCTTCATTTTGAACATCAAGAAAGAATTACAGTACACCATTTTTGTTTTATGATTGCAAGTCCAAGGCCTAGAGGTGGTAGCACCCAATCTAATTTTTGTTCACGTATAATGTCAGGTGTAGTGACAGTTTTGTAATTCATGTTTTATTGTGAGATATTACATATGATAATGTATCCAAACTATATATATTCTTTTATATAGTTTTATTGTATTATTGGTTCCAGTTTTTTTAGGTGGGCTATCCTTAGCCTGCTATCTCCTTTTGTTTCGGTCAAGAAGTGAGAGCATACACATCATGTGTGAGCTCCTACTTCTCCTGACCTCCCTTGTTTTTCACATATCTTCTTTGTTCCTTCTCCCTGTCGCTTGTGAGGCAAGCTTTCAGACTTTATAACTTAAGTTTAATGTTACATAGTCTACAATTTTCTAAAAATAAATATATATATATATATTCTTTTATGAGTGACAACCCCTGGGGTTTTCATCACTTCTTTGTTAGGATTACAGAAGTTTCTTTTACCATAAGGGGTTGTTTTATATGAAATTGAGAGTGGTGAAAAGAGAGATGGTAAGAAACACTATATTTCAATTACCGGTTAAAAGTAAAATGTTTTCTCATCGCCTTCATGGGCTCAAATAATAATAATATAATAATTATTATGTTACGTTGTATATATGTAAATGTTGAGACTCAAACCCATTGTATAAATGATTAATTAGCTTGACAAGTTATGTATAAATCTTTTGCTCTATGTGTTTTTTTGGATTAGTTTTCCTAATTGATCTAAAGTGTTGAGGATAAGCATAGAAAGGCATCACTGCCTCAACAGCAAGAATTGCTTATTTTAATTTTTTTTTACTTTTATGTTCATTGTTTATATGGAAAGAGCAGGCTTTGAACCCCACAATACAGACCCAGTGACAGAAATGGGCAATAGAAAAGGATATTTCATCAAAAGGGCATTGCAGCAGAGGATTGTATAAATTTATTCCCTCACTTAACTCCTTCCCATGCCCACATCTAGGTCACGGGCATGCCTTGAAATTAACAAATATGGTGGACAAAGTTTTTTTTTTTTTTCCCTTTCAAAATTCTGAAGTTCTGAATAGACAAAGCAGTTTTAATGGACATGCATATAGAAGCTCAACTTGGTTTTTATATGAAATCCTACAGTGGAGATATTCACTATCTTCTTAGCAAGTTCCATGCAAATGAAGACATGATTGTACATAAAAACAAATGAGGAGAAATCAGTGGAGATTCTCTATTTTGTTGATGTGTTGTACAGACAAATGTTAGTGTGA
Source organism: Acorus gramineus (assembly GCA_030737835.1). NCBI lineage: Eukaryota > Viridiplantae > Streptophyta > Magnoliopsida > Acorales > Acoraceae > Acorus > Acorus gramineus. The sequence continues at coordinate 22,362,703 of CM060848.1, read as the reverse complement.
AACTCACATGACCTGCAAACATGTAAGTTTTTTGTGTCATGAGATTGGATGTTAAAAAAAAATCAGAGCAGGACAGGTTACTTCACTGTACAAAAGGATCAGTTTACCCTAGGTGCCACTACCACAAAACCCTAACCATGTTTCTTGTGGAGGTGAAAATTACTGTTCTGATATATGCCTTGTATTCTAGCAACACCAACTGACCCATGAGGTTCATGGGTAGCATTCCAATCCGAATATATATTTTTTAAGGCTTTTATTTGATAGGACTAAGAGCCAGACATTAATTTTTAGAGAGAGAAAAAAAAGAATGATGAGAGAGGGATAGAGAGATCTTAATTTGTATCCCAATTATTTGTTACATTGGATTGATTTCCATTCTCCACCTTGGAAGTCGTAGCAAGGACAGGATACTTCATTGTACAAGAGACTTGCTTAACCAAGGTACTAACTACAAAACCCTAATCATGCCTTTGTGGATGTGAAGGGAATATGTACATCACAATATTTCAACTGTTTCAGTGGAGAAAATGTATTATAAAAGCAGTCATAATTCCCCACAACTTTCCTCATAATATATGTATGTATTTTTTTAAAAAACAAAATGGCATTTCCCAATGATAGAATAGAGACCCACTTAGGAAAAAGAGCAAATAATTTCCAAGTGATGCTCAAAAAAGCAATCCCCCCAATAAAACCTATGGAACCATGATATAAACACAAATGAGAGAGCTATAGCTTTCTTTTGAGTTCTTTTTAATTTTTCTTTTACATTACATGACTTCTTCCGTGGTGGAGAGGTGTGGGGAGATGGTGATGAGTGCAGTGGATCCAAACAGCAAGGCATTGCCTGCACCATTCCTGACCAAGACATACCAGCTGGTGGATGACCCTTGCACTGACCACATTGTCTCATGGGGTGAGGATGAGACCACCTTTGTGGTTTGGAGGCCACCTGAGTTTGCAAGGGACCTCCTCCCCAACTACTTCAAGCACAACAACTTCTCCAGCTTTGTTAGGCAACTCAACACCTATGTGAGAGTCTCTCTCCCTCTCTCTGTCTCTAGCTCCCTCCCTCTTTTCAAGTCTCCAATGCCTCTTATTGAGCTCTTAATTTGTTCATTAGTTTGTTTTTGTTTCACTGAAGGACTTCCACTGGTTTCCATGATGAGCTTTCTTAATTGTTATCAGTTTCATGATCTTCTCTGGTTTTTGTTAATCTTAATTAGGGTCTAATTTATATTATCAAAGTAGCATAGGAAGGTTGTGTGTTTTGTAGTACCAACCAAAAAAAAAAGTTTTGCCTACTGATTACATGTTGTTTCTGAAATCATTTGTGTATGTAATCATTGGTTAAAGATGGGTGTCACTGAAAAATATAATGAAGATTTTTTTTCTTTCTTATTTGGTTATTTGAAGAAGGTATGCAAACATAATCTAAAACAACATTAAAAAAAAAAAATGATCACTGCATGTTATCTTCTGCAAATGCACAATGGCTAAGATGGATTTTGTTAATCTTAAGGTCACTTCTTGTATAAAATAGTAAAAAAAAGGTTGTGCACTGTTTTGCCTACTAATTACACATTGTTTCTGAAATCATTTGTGTGTATATAATCATTGGTTTAAGATGGGTGTCACTGAAAAATGAAGATTTTCTTTTTCGGTTCTTTGAATAAGGTAAGCAAAATCTTTTTCAGATAATATAAAACAACTTAAAAAAAAAAAAAGCTTTGATTCTGAACACATCATATGAGAATGTCTCATCTATTGGTCACTGCTTTTACTATATCACCTGCCATGAAACAGTTCAGTATAAACACCACCACCAACACCAACCACTCCTTCTCATTCAATACAAAACACATTCATACATCCTCTCTCTCTCTCTCTCTCTCTCTCTCACACACACACACACACACACACACAACTCTCTCACAACTTCAAATGAATGCATGTTCTTGCAATCTGTTATTTTTGTAGGGATTCAGGAAGATAGTCTCAGACAGGTGGGAGTTTGCAAATGATTTCTTCAGGAAAGGTGAGAAGCACTTGCTCTCTGAGATCCACAGAAGGAAGACCTCCCAAATCCCTCCATCACTACTACTTCCGAACCACCACCAACACTTCCAAGAACATGATATGGGTGGCAGTAGTAGTACTGGTTGGATTGAATCACCACTTCGTCCATTACTATCGAACGGCGACGCCGACTTCTTGTCGGTCCTCACTGAGGACAACCAGAGGCTGAGGAGGAGGAACACATTCCTCCAATCTGAGCTGACCCACATGAAGAAGCTCTACAATGACATCATATGCTTCATCCAAAACCATGTAACCGACGACGATCGACGACGACCGATGTTCGCTGGACCGAGACTCATTGAAATGGGTCCTACCATTGCAACCACAGGTGGTGGTTCAGATGGAAGTAGTAGTAGTACTGTTAAGCTGTTTGGGGTGGCTTTGCATGGGAAGAAGAGAGTTCACACTGAGAGTGGGGGGTGTGAAGGTTGTGACTTCTGAGTGAGGTTTTGATGGATCATTTTTAGGGTTTTGGATTTTTGTGAATATGATGGAAAGTGAGATTTAGATCTATGAGAAGATATGATAATTAAGGACTTTTTTTTTTTGTTAGGTTGTTTTGGTTGGTTTAAGTGGTGGATTAAGCTTTTGGGATCTTTGGGTTGTCTTTAACATTAATTTTTTTTTTTTTTTTTTTTATAAAAAAAAGTGGTTTGTGTCTTTTGAGCTTTTGTTTGAAAGGGTTGACCATGATGATATGTTCTTTTGATGATGTGGGTCACTGTGGGAGAGGTTCAAACTTTGGATGCTGTTCTTTGTTTCTCTCTTCTTTTTTAAAAAAGGTAAAGGAAAAGGAGAAACTAAAAAGATCACGATGGATTTTTTTTTATTTTTCATTACATGGGATCTCGATTTGAAAATTAACTATATAAAAGACAAAAGCAAAGGGAATAAAGGTTACATGCAACAATACATATATAATATTAGTTCAGACATGCTACCATTAATATTAAACTACATGATTTATTAATTTAACTACATAATTTATAAATTGAATGACATCATTAATGATTGGAAATGATATTATTCTTTGTGCAATTCGATTTATATGTTGTGTAGTTAGGGCTGACCTTGAGATAAGAAAATCTAGGTGGAGCCCTAGGCCAGCTCATAAAATGGAGCCCTATATATGTATATTGAAATTTTTGAGTAAATGTTTTAATCATGTTAATAATAAAAAAATCAAGACTAAGAAAAAAAAATGATAATAATGATTAAAAATAAAATATATAACAAAAAAAAACTCATCGAGCTCGTCTTTAAAAAGAAAAAAAATCACAAAAATAAGATCATTTCTTTTATAAAAAATAAACAAATCCCTATAAAATAGAATATACTAAAAATATATTAAATATATAAAGATACAGATGAGATTTTTTAAAAATCACAAAAAAATACTTTTCATAATGATATCAACAAATATTACATTTTCAAATAAAACTTATAAATTTAAAATAAATAGGAAGACATATTCAAATTATTTAAAAAAAATTAATTTTAGAGTGTTGTTACATATAGTTTTTATTCCAGTCTCAATCCCAGTCTCATATGCGTTGATAGAAAATTATCAGAGCGTATACTCACCTTAGCAATGCATATATGATATTTATTATAGTATATGCTTTACTTATTGTAAAAACATGTACCTTATTAGATGATGTATATTATTTTAAAAAACTTCAAAACACTTTTAAATTGAATTTAGGGCTATAAAATGGACTGGATATAAAATTATCATTAAGTTTAATGTCAAAAGCTTAACATAAAAAAAAATTCCTGGATTTGGGGGCCCTCTTAAAGAAGGGGCCCTAAGTGATCGCCTACCCGGCCTATAATTAGGGCCGGCCATGTGTGTAGTTCGATAATAATGGTACGATTCAGACCCACATATTATAATCTACCATTGCTTTAAATATAAAAAAGCCAATACATATTATGATAATTTTTTCTTATTAAAGGGAATAAAGACTCAAACTCATATATACAGCTAAATGATAAAGGTGTACTTTAAACTTGTTAGCTAATCGAATATGTAAAGGAATGTCAGTATTTAAATCTGTATTTAAGTTTAAATCTATAATATTTAAATCCCAAAGTCTTAATTTGAATATGACACAATTATTCAAATATTGATAATTACCCGATTGTTTGTATTTATAATTTTTTAATATTTTTTCAAGATATTTATATATTACATTTTCTATGATATAATATTCACTGGGAAATTGTGGTTAAAAGGGAATTTTCATGTATTTGAATTCGTATCCAAATCTATTTTAATATAACATAAGATTAACTGAATCACTACTCAAATCAAAAACTTTAAATGAATTATTCAAAATTTTCGATTTGGATCCAGATTGGGACAGCTTACAAGTTACAAGGTACCTCTTGGAGTTACTTGGGCCAGACAATTAGAGATAAAGGAAACACATATCTAATCAAGACAGATGCCTTAAAGCAAAACTACGTACATTGCTTTGAAGTTTCTTCAAATGTTTTACTTGGAAAAATGCATGTGGTCAGTGTGACATCCTCCCATGTTTGTGATCATCAATATTAAAGTTGTATTTTGAAAGCCAATATGGTTTAATCAATCATTCTGTCCTTTTATTCTTCCCCCTCCCTGGTGGGAAATGAAAGGATGAACCAAAACTCTAGCTGTTGAGAGTACATGCATGGAGAGAGAATTAGAAAGAATTTGCTATAAAGGAAGATAGTTTCTGGACATTAGTGGGAGAAAAAAGTCAGGGTAAAGAAGGTAGTGTTGATCAACAGTGCTACTTTTTTTTTTATCCCCTCTCTCAAGACTGGATTTTTAAAATCTCCCAAACTAGTTGAGGAAATCAAAAATCTGTTGCTCGGCTGTGGGAATCTTGCTGATTTGCTTTTCAATGGAATTTTTTTTATGGCAAGCACTGTTTCAAAATCATTGTATATGTTTGCACATAAATCCTCTTTAAAAATACTGATTTTTCAGTATATGTGTGACATATTTAAGTTGTCAAAAAAATTAATATTTTTATTGAGCAAATATAGAACAATTTATAACTATAGAAAAGGGAGTTACATTGGTCAAAATATAATATTAGGATGAAAATGAGTATGAGTTGATGATATCTAATCTTGTGTATTGTTGGCAAGAAATTAAATATGGGAAAATATGATGCTGAATGGGTGCCTGACGCATTCTGGACCACCAAAAGAGGTTCATAAAGTAAATTATGAAAAATATCAACAGTAGAAATGAAGGGCCCTGATCTTGGAATAAATTTTACGTGGAAATAGATATCGAGGAGATCTACGAGATTAGTCGATACGCCACTAAAAATCCTCCATTTTCAAAAATTTCTTTCTTTAGGCTTTTAAATCAGCCTATTTTTAATAATTTTTAGATTTATGATTTCTCTTTCCTAGTATGTCAGAATTGATAGAGATCAATTCCAAATTCCAATAGTCATCTACGATCAAAATCAGGAATGATTACTATACAGAATTTACTATTTTAGTAATTTTTAAAAAAAATTGTGACTAGTTTAAAAGAGGATTTTTTTAAAATTTTTGAGTTTTCTCTCTTTATGAGATATGAGAGAATTGTGTTTAAGAATCTCAACATTGGTTGAATCTTTTCTTTGCGTTAAAATAGATTAAAGAAAATATTCTCTACTTATGGTAGTGGAGTTTTTGTTATTGAGATGGAGAGAATTTTCTTAATTTGTTGAAATAAGGGATAAATGTAAGGATAAGTAAGAAAATAACAATTTATCACATTTGCTATAAAAAAAAATTGGGATAACGATTTTAAAAATAAAATGAGAACTTTTTTTGTTTCAAAGTAACATTCATAATTTTTTTATTTTTGACAAATATGTATATAACAAAATTGATAGTTTTTTTTATCCACTAATCGCCTAATTGATAACTTCTCATTTTGTCCTTTAGAACAATGGTCTAGCGGATACCTGACCCAGATTCAAGTTTTCTGGACTTGTCACCCGTGTAGATGTGCAACTTGGGTAGGTTGAATCTCACCCAATCCGATATTTGAGTGAGTTTGAATTGAAATTTCAGAGTTCGGGTTTAACCCCAATCTGAACCCGAGCATCCCGAACTGAATTCAGATTGAGTTTAGGTTGAGAGTTTGGGTTAGGGCTGATAAACGAGCCGAGCAGCTCGGGCTCGGTTAAAGCTCGCTCAGGCTCGTTCGATTAGACAAACAAGCCGAACTTAAACAATTTTTAAAGCTCGGTTTGTAAACGAACCGAGCCAAGCCGAGCCCGAGCCTAGACGAGCTCGTTTACTTAACTGAAAAAAGGTGAACGAACCGAGCCCGATCTTATGTTACTTTCACATGTATAAGGTGTTGTGATTTATGAAATGTGACTTCTCAAATGCTAAACAAGATTTTTTTTAGCTAAACGAGCCCGAGCCGAGCCTTGATTCGAGCTTCAGCTTGGCTTATTTAACAAACGAGCCGAGCCGAGCCTTGATTCGAGCTTCAGCTTGGCTTGTTTAACAAACGAGCCGAGCCGAGTTTCAACCGAGCTTTTCACGAGCCGAGCTTGAACACAAAATGAAGCTCGTTCCTGAGCCGAGCCAAGCCTGATACTAAACAAACTGAGCCTGAGCAGGTCAAAGCCGACTCGTTCAACTCGTTTACCACCCTTAGTTTGGGTAACACAAAAGTAAACTGAAGTAAGAAGATAATATTTGAATTATTCAACTTTATTTTTGCCTACAATATATTACTTTTATAGTTTTATTTTTTCTTTGACAAAAATGCTTCTCTTTTCATTTTTTTTTTAATATTTTTTGTGTGGAGCATTGACTCTTCAAAACTTCTAATTGTTCATAATGACATGTTTTTTTTAATTAATTTTGAATTAAATCCAAGCCCAATGCAAACCCAATCCAAATCAAATCTGAACGTAACTCGAAGTCAACCAAATCTAATGGGTTGAGCTTGGGTTTAACATCTCAGGTTTGAGGGTCAAATTGAGTTCCAGTTGAGCTACAACTCGACCTAACCTATCTGAGCTGCACCCCTATACTCAAGACATCCCATTTAAGCAGGACAGCTATGATTGAGCGATGTTTAGGCGGAGAAGGGTAAGTGCAGTAAAAGGTGGAGAACAAAAATAAAAAGGTTTGCAATACTAGAGGTGCAACTTGGATGTGTTGAATCTGACCCAATCTGAAATTTGGGCGGGTTTGGATTGAGGTTTTAGCGTTTGGGTTCAACATAAACTTGAACCTGAGCGATCCGAATCTAATTTAGGTTAAGTTGGGTTTGGGTTGAGGATTCGGGTTACCCGAACACGAAATTTTCATATCTAACTACAATGTTTTAAGTAAAATTATAATTTTTTAATTTGTATGATAAAATTTAAATTATGCCATATATTTTTATCTAGAATCTTTTACTTCTATAATTTCCATATATTTATTATCTAAATAAAAATATTTTTCATTTTTATCTTTGTTGGGTGGAGAATTGACTCTTGTAAAATTTTAATTGTTTAAAATAATATATTTTTCAAATCAAACACATACTCAACCCGAATCAAACTGGATCGAATCTAAATAAAACCCCACGGGTTGAATTCATGCTGAACTTTTCAAATCAGAGGGTCGGGTCGTGTTTGGGTTAGCTTTCTTCAACATTAAGTTGGTTCAGAACTTCAGATTGAGCTTCAACCCGCGTGAACGGCCTCATTTTTTTATTATATTTTTAAATAACTGAAACGATGATCGCAAGAGAATTTTAGAGTTTCCGAAACCCTAAAAAGATCTGATCGTCCCAACAATACTGATTCGAAGTCGAGATTCTCTTCAAAATCGAAGGTTTCCGCATCTGTTTGTTTTTATTTCTATGTTTCGGTTCCGGTTTTCGTAGATTTAATTTGAAATTCTGATGCGTTATTTTGGTTTTCACTCATCAACATCGCATCTTATTGCATTCGCCGCTTCCTCATGAGAAATGGCTCGTTAGGGTTTTCTTGGAAACAGTAAATTGTGTTTCGTTGCGATTCGAAGCTGGCTCATGTTGAAATGAATGCAATTCCGGTCCAAACTTGGTTTGATAAAAAATTTCTGGTTGGCAATTGATGCGTCTGTGCTCGTTTTGATTAGCTCATTGAGAAATTGTGTTTTAGGTTGAATTCAGATCTTCTTGTTGGTAAACCCTATTCTTCTAGTTTTTGGAAGAGGGATCAGATTTTGAGGATAGGGAGTTTAGATTTTGTCATTATTCACGTCTCAAAATCAAGGTACAAAGTAGGCCATTATTCATTTTTTATTCAAAATCAGAACAATTGTTCGCAATTTATTATGTCTTTTTATATAACGGTTAGGGTAGATTACTCTTTAGGCCTAGTTTAGTTTGCCATTTTCTTGATTTTGTTTTAGTTTCTTTTCACCCACAATATGGATGGCTTAATAATCTAACATCTTCAGAGGAGACCAGAAAATCTCAGAAGAAAACGTCATTGTGATTTTTTGCAATTCCATCGGAATATTGCAGTAAAAAACTGGTGCAGTCCTGTGAGCTCTATATATCACACTCCTTTGTCTTAGGCCACATTTGATTTCAAGCATTCCCTTTTCCCAGTAACATGTACTTTCTTTTCACTCATTCTTAACTGCTTATTGGCCAAACATTATCCTATTTAACTATCCATTGATATTGTATGATACGGTATGGAGTGATTTGAGCAAAGTTTGTTACAACTTACAAGAGGAGGCGGCAAAATTTACATTGCGAACACACTAGATTTGAATTTCCTGAAAAATATGCAAGGACATAGGAATAGAAATAGATCTACAAAAGAAGTTGGTCCAACTTCAACTTCTCTTTTTCTAGGTTAACATGGTACTTTTCATAATCTTGTTTTGTTAATACATCTTCCTTTTCCACAGGGAGCCCCAACAATTGACACAATGATAGCCCCAGAAATTATCATGTGAAGAATGATGATCAGTGGAGAAGCAAAGATGATGGAAGGGAGCAGAGGGATAACATTCGTAGTCAATTCCACTGATTCCCTCAGGCATTTCATTCTGATAGATGATACCATTATGTTGGTCCTGGTGACAATTACAGGCATGATGACCATGCCAGGCATCACAGACATCCTGATGAAGATGAGAGCACTTCCTATAGGTTGTCCTCTCGGTCCAGTTGAGATTCAAGGTATAGGGATAATTCGCTAAACACGGAGAGATACTCTCAAGAACAATTTTGACAATTGGGGGCGTAGAGTTAAAGATTAAGAAGAGAGTACTAGAGAAAAATACAAACCCTCCGATAAAGATGGACTTGTACCAGGGGACATTGAGCTCAAACCAGGATGTGGTAAAGAATGGGGAGAGGAATGAATAGACAGAGGGATGGGGTCCGTGGTGATGGAGGAACCAGAGATGGGAAAAGAGACCACCACTTGAAAAGTTTTGGTGATTGCAGGAAAGATCATGCAATATTAAATGAAGAATCTAGAAATGCAAATAGCAAAAACAGCAGGTCAAATTCTCCATAGAAACTCAAAAGAGAAACAACAAGGAAGTAGATGCTCAGAAAGTAGACAATGAGCGACGGAGAAAACATGGCAAAAGTAACATAACCAACACAGCGATTGCCATAACAAGGAAACAGAGGACATCATCAAAAAAGACAAAGGAAGTTCTCTCAGTTACTGGGATAGAGATGAGAAAAATGACAAATTGACAAGTATTTAGATGAAGCCGTGCATTCAAGTGAGAGTGACTCTCAACCAAAAGAGTTTAGGCTGAGCCATTTCTCAGACAAACCTGATGGAGTGGGTGACGATAGTGAGTATCCTATCATGTGCTAAACCCCCTTCTGTTAGAGTTCTTTTAGTGACATTTAATAGATTCCTTAATCTGGTTTTAGGGTCATTGGCTAATGAAAAATTACCCCCGAGCTCAAAGCTGTACTATTCATTCTTATACAGGTCAAGCAGAGTCTGTTCATGATCTGGATGCAGCAATGGTTGTGGCGATGAAAACTGCTAATTAGGTATGCTGCATGCACGATTGTTTTGCTCTCTTTTGACTTCGTTTTTTTTCCAGTAAGTTCATTAGGGTATCACCAATCGATATCTTGAACAATATTGATTTTAGGCTTTTAGCTGATATCAGATATGCATGAGATTCATTTTGTAAGAAAATTTATAATCTTGAGACGATTCATTTGTCTTCATTATGCTGATTTTGAATTTCACTCTTGACAATGTATAACAATTAATATAACCTTGTTGGGGACTGAATATATGTCAACTCACCAGAAGAAAAAAACTTTTCTGGGAAAACAAAAAGAACACTGCTACAGAAGAGGTAACAATTTATTAAACTTTTGAAATGCAATCAAGGCCTATGCCTCCCGTTTAATCTCAAAAAACAAAAAATTTTTTTTTATTGAACTTGGTCTATATATACATTATTAGCTTGGTACTCACTGCCAAAAATATACAACTCTCTTCGACATTATTATATTTGAATACAACTTCAAAAACTAAATTGCTTCTCTTGGTGTTCCCCTCACCAAAATTTTCTAAATCTTCTCCCCCTTCCAATCCTTACAGTCGAGCTACCACTGGGGCATGCCAGTGTTCTCTGATCGAGAACGACAGGACAAGTTCAATAACTCATGGTAAGTCCCTCTCTTCACCCTAACTTTGTTCACATAGGATCTGTGAATGTGATTCTCTGAATGTTTTTTCATAGGCTCCTGGATACAAACACATTTTCTGAGTCTGGGTGTGAAGAGATATTCGAAGCTGGGACACCCTCTTCCCGGTGACGAAGATCGAGCGGAGCAGGAGCAGCTCCAGATGGACTTGGAGAAATAGTACACATCATCCACATCATCCAATCCTAACAAAGAATATGCTGAGCTCAGGCCCGCTGTTCCCATCAGGACTCATCATGTAGAACGTCTCCGAGTCCTTTGACCCCACCACCCGCTCAAAGTGGGCCCGCACGTACGTCATCTCCCCCGCATTCTCGTCCGAAGGATCAACTGCCAGAGGTAAGACCCCCGCCCCCATGGAAACCGCCCGGAGCAGCTCCATGATGCCGAGGTCGGCTTCAGTGGGCTCCCTCCTGGCCGCATAGCCCGCCTTTCGTCCATTGCAGTACATGGTCCACGCGGGCTCCTCAAGGAGCCCAACCCGGCCCGCCGGGGCCGCCCGTTTCTCGCACTCGAGTGCGATCCGCACAAGCCCGCCTGAGCTCATCTCCTGCTGCAGCTTGGAAGTGGGGATCGCGAGCTCGAGCACGAGGAGGGGGAGGCATCGGGGGTTGTCCTGGAGTGGAGGTAAGCTTGTCAATTATTTAAAAAAATTCAAATTTGATCCAAAATATATTCGTATGTGATATATGTTATAAAAATATATATATATTTGTATTGTATATTATTCATATTTGTTATTAATGACAATCATAATACATTATATTATATTCGAAAAAGAATAAATATTAAAATCTCATTTTTAATTTTCATTTCTTTCATATATCACTTGATTATCTAAATTCATGTTAATATTTAAACATGTTAATTATCTGCAAATGCTTAAGATAAGATACGGATAATAATGTACGTATCTGATCCGTTGACAGGCATACCTGGAGGGAGAGAGTGACGCGGGCCCTGCGGTGCCCGTAGAGGGTGCCGGTGACCGCCCGTGCCCCGCCGTGGGTGGCGACGTGGGTTTGGTGGTGGGTGGGGACGGAGGCGGGGATGCGGCAGGATGGGGCGAGGATTGGGAAGGAGCGGAAGACGGAGCGGAAGGCGCGGAAGACGCGGGAGGATTTGGAGGGGCGTTTCTTTTGAGATGGTTGGAGGAGGGTGGAGGGTGAGGGTGGTGGACGGGGTGGCGGTGAGGGTGGTGGTGGTGGTGGTGGTGGTGATGATTCCGGGGTTTCCGGAACCACAGTGCTTGTCATGTGGTGGTTGGGATTCTTTTTTTTTGGGTTGGGAGATGAGAGGGAAGACGTTGGGTGGCTTTTGAAGTGGAGATTTGGTGCCTTGCACGTTTGTTTTTTTCTTTTTTCTTTTTTTTTTTTTTTGGAAGAAGAAGAAGCAGCTTTGCACGTTTATTTTTAATACAGTTTTTTTTTTTTTACAAAATAAATTACATATTTTAATAAATTATATGGATGTATTTATAAAAAAATATAAATTTTTTTTATTAAAATATATGTCTAGTTAATATAAGTATATGTTTTAGTGATTTTTTATCAATGTATGTGTGAGGTTAGAATTGAATTTGAAAAAAAAAAAAAATTATGTGTAACAGAACTCTTTTATCGGAGTTTGTAAGCTTTAAGATATATAAAAAGGCTGAAAGGGGTTGGTTGGTGTTTAGCCTTGGGTTAGTCTATGCACGTGAATCTGCACTAGTTGGGGGGTTCTTTTTAATTATGAGTTTTTAATGTCATAGGGAGATGATTCATAATGTTACGGTTATATAACCTGTTAATTTGTTTCTCGAATCACTGATTTCTAATTTCTAGTTCTTTGGGTGATGTTTAGCTTCTCATGATTCTATAGCTGATTAGGCAAATCGAATATTCTATGCTCCGAGCATGAATAAGGCATTCATTCTTTGTCACTCTCTTCCTATAGTCACAATCCAACATAGCCCCCTAATTCACATACATATGAGACCGAATCACCATATATATATATATATATATATATATATATATGAACTGCATATATACATCTTTTATTAAGGTATACGCATCGATAAAAAAAAACATATCAACTCTTTGAAACATATATTTCATAACACTATATGTCTTCTTTATTGACACATACTTCGATAAATAATGCATATGCATAGTTCACACAGATCGCACGGATCACATATTATCATTTTAATATATATATACACACACACTCACTTAGACACAACAAAACAATTGGATTGAGACTTTGTTCCCCATTCAGTGGAGAATCAAACACAACTTTCACGGATGTCTTGTCTTTTTGTGTGCGCTGTGTCTGAAAGCTTATAAAACTTATACTTTGTAGAGATTCCTGTCTCCATCCCTTTTATCAATCATTCATCTAAAATCCTCACTAAGGTTTCAACCATAATTAGTATATGAAAAATATCTTTATCCATTTCAAAATCCGTATCTAAAAAATAAAAAAAAATTATGATATTGGAATATCCCCAATGATTTATAAGTGTATATGGACATTAATATATTTGCTTGGAAAAACAAGATCTAAGACCTTGTTTGAAATCATTTCTCAAAAATAATTCATGTATAAATCAGAAGGATAATATTACATCCAACCCAATTTTCAATCTCAATTTCAGTTTACATGTGTTTTGAATTTTTTAAAAATAGTATATCTCATTTAATGAGATACATGCTTTTATAAAAAAAATGAAGAATATACTCCAATAAATTGCATGGACGCATTTATAGAAAATGTAAAAAAATTCTTTTGAAGCATATGCCTTGTTAACGTGAGCATATGCGTCGTTAGTTTTCTATCAACACATATAGAGTTGGAATTGAAGCTGAAAACGGATCTGAGTGCAACAACGCCCATGGGGCGTACAAGTAAAAATACGTAATATTTTGTAGGAAATGCTCAATTTTGTAAATGGATATGCCCACTGAACTAATACATTAAAGGATTGTATAGATCAATCCTTACAGAATGTAAAATATTTTGAATGTACATAAAGTTAAGCCTAGTTAAGGCTTCTTACAAAAAAAAAAAAAGTAGTAGTTTCACACAGTTGGTCGAGGACAACCTCTTCTCCTTGTGAGACAGAGGAACAAATCTTGCTGAGCAAGAAAATAAGATGTATTTAGCACTTCTGGGCTGTGTCATGGGATATATTCCCTGTTTGTGGCTCATGTGGCTGACCCAGTACTTGTAATGTTAGTTAATTGTGGGACTTTGTATCCCTTTGAGGGTCTTTCTGTAAAAAAAAAAAAAAACCTCATGTTCCAAATTAATTAAAATAATTGACTTATAAAAAACAATATATGAATCTAAAAGTTAAAGTTCAATAGCAGTTAGCAGTTGTTTGAAGCTGATATATAAAAATTGATTATACAAAAATAGAATTAATTTAACAATTAGTTCTAAACATGTTTTTAAAAGTATAGAATAATACAAAAATTACAAGAATATTGTAAAACATGACATTACATGTGGACTAAAATTTGGGTTTGGGATTACTATCCAGTCCATTCAGGACGTCCAACCTTGAATAAGTGTACAAAACATCCTCAGTTGCAGCTCTTCATTGAGACCGCATCGGTGAACTCTGTGTTCGGGAAAGTGACTGCATCGGTGAACTTTGTGTTTGGGAAAGTGATCGCATCGGTGAACTTTGTGTTTCGGAAAAGTGTGGGGGTGATAGAGAAGCGTTGTTTTCTAAGTTTCTTAAACACGAGAATTTTAACCTATAAATGTTGTTCTTACTGTTCAAATGCACGCGCATGATTTCTGATTGGATTCGCGGTGACATTAGGTGAAGTTTTCCTTTGTAGAATTTGCTCACCGTGGATCTAAACAGGCCTTAGATTGAATGAAAATCCAAACTAATGCTATTTCATTAATGTTTAACTTTATTTACTGTCTCATATGACTTACATGTATGTTAAATCTTGTTTACTTGGTAGAAATAATTTTCCCTCGATTTTACTTCTTTTGACAAAGGAAAATGTTATATTTATCCCTATTTGAGCCTCGATCATTTGCAATTTGTGCACGTTGTAATTTATTTTAAAATATATACATAGCTAATAAAATTATTTTTTTTATAAAGATAAAGCATATGCATTTATGAATTGAATGCATAATTTTTCTTACATATTTGTAATGGATCGAGTATATACAAGGATAATGGAATATATATTGTATTAAATGATTTTATACACTATATTAATGACGTGACGACTATAAACGAGCCTGTAAATAGACTGAGTGTCTTGGAACTCTCCTCCAAATGCACTTTCAAAAAAAAAAAAAACAATATCCAACATGTTAGAGAGACGAGGGCAATTAAAGTCACCCCATTGGAAGAAACCCCCACCCCCCCCCCCCAAAAAAAAAAAAAAACCGACCGCTCCCTCCTCAGCCATCGCCCATTACTGTCATTCCTTGCACTGTTGCTGCCCGCAACCTCAGCCCTTCCCCTCACCCTTTCTCTCTCTTTTCTCCTTTTCTCTCTCTTTCTCCCTCCCCCTCCGTTGCATCCTCCCCTGTCGCTGCCACCTCCTCTGCTCACCTCCGCCACTCATCGCCCCCTCAGCCATCCAACATCTCTCTCTCTCTCACTTTGAAGATGCAGACCCCACTCCCATAAAAGACAAACACAGGGGGTGGGGTTGCATGTTGAAGGGGTTTTGTTAACCCTCCCCTAGAGAGATTCCAGTGTAGTATACTAGGTGCATCAAAATCATATTCTCAATTTAAATAATGCCAATCCAAGTATCCAACTAAATGTTATGATATTGATTAAGAACTAGTCATACTGCATTAACCCTCTAATAAACAATCAATCCTCACTTGATCCCCAAATCTTCAACACCACATTATGAAACACCACTCTCACTTTTTCACCCCAAAACTGAGGCATCAAAACACTAATAGGCCCCACATGATAACACCCCACAAACCCTAAAGCACCACCCCCCTCCAATTGCTTGATATACTTTCTTCACTTCTCCATGGTTGGGGTTTTTTTCTAGAATATATATTCTTACTTTTAATTATTCTATTATAAAAAAATATAAAAATGTGTGTATTTAATTTATTTAAGTATATAATTCATTTTTTTACAAAAACATGTAATGCACTTTTAATGAATATCACCGACCCTAATAAACAATCAATCCTTACCCACCCTGACTTTCATGGATTCCATGCAAATGTTGACATCACACCTAATTCTCTCTTATAATAATAGTGGGTTGGTTTTGTGTACTCTCTAATTGGAGGTGCAACTTGGTTTTTGTTTTTTTCTTTGTGCCCCCCACCATCAAAAGTGCACACACTCTATCAAGATTTGGGAAATCAAACATAAAGGGCTTATGCCAAAAGATTCCACACAAAGGACATCTATTATTAATTCCCATTTATGTGAGGAACACTTTTTAAACCTTTTTTCACAGTATATAAGCCCACTGAGGAAACAAATTCATACCCTATTCCCATGAGGATGATGACCCAGGGTACATGTTGTGGGCATAGATTATTCTATGGAATTGGGATTAATCACCATTATTGTATTTGTTAGAATAAAGAAAAAGGAATTCTTGTTATTATATTAGAGGAGCCAAAGGGCTCTATTTATAGATACATAGAGGAAACCTTAAAATACAGATAAGGAATCTAGGAAAACTAGGAAACTAATAATATCACAATAATGATAATAAAAACATAATATTATCCTAATAATGATTCTTTAACACCCCCTCCCAAACTCTGAAAGGTAGAACCCTTAGAGTTTGGACAAAAATGAGAAGGTGGCGAAGGCTGACGACAGTACGTGCAGGAGCAGCAGGGGTGCAACAAAGGCACGGTAAGGGCTCTGCAGAGGCGCGTGTGGTGGTTGCAATGCTGTGAAAAAAGAAAGAGGGCACATAGAAGAAGACATGCGTAGTGGGAGCAAGAGAAGTAGCGAGATTGCACGAAGAGCGCGAGAGCGGTCGATGCCGCAAGAAGATGCGCGGAAGTGTGCAAATCTGCGAAAAGAGAAAGAGCACACATAGAAGAAGATATGCGTAGAGGGAGCAAGAGAAGTAGCGAGATTGCACGAAGAGCGTGAGAGCGGTCGATGCCGCAAGAAGATGCGCGGAGGTGTGCAAATCTGCGAGGAGGATCGTAGAGATCTCGGATGAAGAAAAGAATCACATAGATGCATAGAGAACGAAAAATCGAGCAAAATGGACTCCTGGATCACCTTAATCGGACTTCCGGAGAGGAAGTTATGACCGATTTAGTGGTTTTGAAGTCTCAAGGCGGCGCCGGAGGCGGCGGCAGGGTGGCCGGAGGCGGCGGAGGGCGGCCGGAGGAGCACGACGGCGACCGGAGGAGCCGGTGGCAGAGAGCGGCCGGCGGCGGCGGAGGGCGGCCGGAGGCGGCCGAGTGCAGCGGAGAGCGCCGGAGAATTGCCGAAGGGCCGCCGGAAGATTGCCGGAGGCGGCGGAGGGCGGCCGGAGGCGGCAGAGGGCGTCCGGAGGGCGGATCCGGGTCGCGTCCCGAGCCGGGTTCACGGATTCGGGTTGGATGCTGGGAGGACCCGGGTCGGATGCTGGGAGGACCCAGGTCGGATGCCGGGTCGGACAGCTCGAGACAGGCTGGCAGGAGCTATCCCAGCAGATCCCGGGAAATCCGGGCAGGATTCGCGCGACAGATCCCGGGAAACCCGGACAGTTGCAACCGCGCGGCAGGGCGTGCCGCCGGGCGCGCAGCGGCAGCGGCGGCGCCGCCAGCGGCAGGGGCGGCGGCGGCGCCAGCAGCGGCACGACGGCGACGGCAAGGGCACGACGGCGACAGCGACGGCAAGGGCACGACGGCGACGGCAACGGCAACGGCACGACGGCAATGGCACGGCACGACGGCGACGGCGACGGCAAGGGCACGACGGCGACGGCGACGGCAAGGGCACGACGGCGACGGCAAGGGCACGACGACGAGGGCACGACGGCGACGGCGACGATGGCAAGGGCACGACGGCGACGGCAAGGGCACGACGACGACGGCAAGGGCACGACGGCAAGGGCCCGACGACGACGGCAAGGGCACGACGGCAAGGGCACGACGGCGACGGCACGACGGTAACGGCGAGGGGTATAAAGGCGACGTCAACGTCTTTTAGATCTCGCGAGCAAAATTCCTCCCCCGCTCCGATTGAAGAATTTTCAATCGAAGTGAAGAGAAAGAGAAGCTTTTGTGGATCTAGGATTTTTGAGGTGGAGGCTCTGATACCATGTTAGAATAAAGAAAAGGGAATTCTTGTTATTATATTAGAGGAGCCAAAGGGCTTTATTTATAGATACATAGAGGAAACCCTAAAATACAGATAAGGAATCTAGGAAAACTAGGAAACTAATAATATCACAATAATGACAATAAAGATATAATATTATCCTAATAATAATTCTTTAACAGTATTATTTTTGGTGTCCCATTTTGTTAATCAGCACGAACTCATGAGTCACGATATGGGTCAGTAGAGATGATCAAGAATGCAGAACTGCTTAACTAGAAATAATAATAGAGATTAGTACAAGGTTTTGAGTACTGATTAATTATTTTGGATTTGTTTGGTTTGAATACAGGTTTTTTTTTTGTAAAAAAAAATTCATGAGTGTTCCCTTAAAAAACCTTAACAAGTTCTCATACACTCCTTATGTCACTATTTCTTTTATCAAATCATGGTTAAAAACAATGGCTTAGGCAAACTTAACTTTTTAGATGGAGTGATGGTAAAATCATAATTCAAATATTTTCTTTAGACTTTTTTTTAAAATATTGATAGGGGAAAGTAGAATTTTTTTTAAAACTGGTAACAACGAGTGGATAGAATATTCTGAAAGCCTAACCAGAATAAATTTGGGGATAATTCATTTCACTTTTTTTTTTTTTTTGGTAAGAGGGGGATAATTCATTTCATAGTTAGACTGGGGGTTATCACTATTTTTGTTGGAAGTAAATCAAATTTTCCTTGGATTTTAATAGTACACTACAAATAACTGCAAAGAAATAGTGTTTTTTTTTTTTTTTACAAGAAAAAAATCTAGTACATTCTATTCTAATATAAGAAAGTAAAGGGATTGCTCACCCACCACATAAATTTAAAATAGAAGCAGAGCTAAAAATCCTCAAATTTTGTCTTGCACATAATCACCACAAATGTCATAATCTCATCAAAGTTGCCTTCTAGAAATCCAATATCAATGCAGTAGAAACAGTCACCCCAATATTTAATCTCTCTAGTTCATGATAGAGACTCTGAAAACAAAAGGAAAAAAGAAATATGGAGACAGTATATCCATGGATACATCTTTTTTTTTTTTGAATTTTAGGAAGCCATGAATGGATACATTTGGAAAATCACAAATAGCTTCAGCCATAATATTTCCAATGGATGCAACACTTTGAGTTGTCTGTTTTTGGCATTTAGAGCTATTTATGATGAGTCTGAAATTAACCTAAGAGAGAGAAAAAGCTCAACCATTAGTTTTGACAAATTTCTTTTGATGGAGATGTCAATTGGTCTTCCATTGTTGTCTTATTTATTTATTATTAAAAATTGATTGACAAATCCCATTTCATAGACCTCTAGTAAGTCCCATAACATGACATGATTTGGATTACAAATTTTATCTTTTAAGTGAGTTTGTTAATTTTCAACGTAATTAATGGGATTGTTATTATTGCTGCTTCTGGAATCACGCGTGTAGGGGACTTTTAATTCCGTTTTTTCCCTTTTTTTTGAATTTCAGTTTTGAATCGTGCATTCATTTACAGGGTAAAATTTGAGAGTTTTTTTGTTGAGACCGTTCAGAATCGGATTTGTTATTTAGATAACTATCTAAGTTTTTTATCTGATCGAAAAATAACAATTGAATTTTTTTTGCTATCATTTGAAATATCTGCCGATTCAGGTGTGGTGTCTGTTTATTGTATATTTTTTCAATTATTTCAATTTTTTATGTTAATTATGGTTTTTTTTATGTGAAACGTGATTTTGAACATGGCACATTTGAATGTCAGTTACATATTTATACCATTTCTGAACTTCTATGCGGTTTTTTGTGATTTTGGCTATATTTTTGTGAATGTAATTAACTTATTAAATATTTTCTGTAGACAAATGTAACTAACTTTAGAACAATATAATTGTGAAACAAAGTTTCATTTCAAAATACGAATGACTCTCAATATAATCTTAGTGGAACTATGAGTCATATTATTTCATTTTTAGTTTTTATGTTTATCTGATTTTTAGTGATTACAACAATACATTAGTTTTAATGATACTTTTTGCATTTGAATGTAGAAAACACAATGGGCTCAATTACATTTTTTGTGGAAGGCAGTTTACAGAAAGATTTCATTGTTGAAGTTGAGCAGCAATGTGCAGAAGCAATTGTGCCAAGTGTTGGAATGACATTTGATACAGAAGAAGATGTGCGATTGTTTTATAACAGTTTTGATCGTAGTTAAGATTTTAGCATTGCAAAGATCTACGGGAAAAATCTACCTGCACGTAACTCAAATAGTTAGTTACATTTGCTATGCAGTTATTTTCAGTTAGTTACATTTCAAAGATAGTTACCTTTTGCATAGCAGTAACATGAAACAAACTAAAAATACATATTAATTTAAAAAATGAATACAAAGAAATTTACATTAACATAACATAATTACTATGAAGGGATATTAGGTACTTTGTGCATATCAATAACAACAAAAAAACATATAATGATAAAAAAAACATAAATCATGACATGCATACATGCAAAACTGAAGAAAGTTTAGATTTCTCTAATAATTAGCTACATTTAATGAGCACTTATATACACCAGTATCTACTTACAGTTGGTTACATTTAAATATTGTTACATTGCGCATAGCAATAACATTGAACAAACTGAAAATACAAATTACTTAAATTTGATTGTGATTGTCAGTTACATTTTATTGCAAACAAAAACAAAAATTGGACATACATTTCAGTTATCTGTAAAAGAAAAGTCAGCTTCTTTTTGTATCCATTAGGAAAAAAAAAACTAGACAAAAAAAACAAAAACATCATATCTTAAAAAATAACATAGAGGTTTTTCAAATACCAAAAAAGGATTTTAAAATGAGGGGTAATAAATCCTTTTCATTTATAGTGAAGTGACGGTGACAATAAGTCTTTTTCATTTATAATTCACGTTTTTATTTTTATTTTTTATTTATTTTAATTGAATTATTTATATATCTAATTGTAAAGATCAATAATGAAAGAGAACTTAGTTGTGCTGTTAAACTACAGTATGGTGACATGACTTTATAATAATAATGGAAATTTATGTTCATGCATTATGCAACCGCATAAAATGATGTTTATAAAATATATCTTCTATGCATCCATGTCACATCAATTCATTAAACTTGCCTGGTTTTGATTATTGATATTAAAAATTTTGAAATTGATGATCCATATGACATCAATAAATCAAACATGTTATTGAGCATATTAATATTAATCATGAGGTACGTTGAAAAACACAAATTAAAGAATAATTTTAATTTTATATACAATTTTTTAAAATATAATTACGAGGACTGTTTTTTAATTAATCAAATAATCATATTTATTGTTGATAATATAAATTGTTTTTATTGAAATAAATATGGTTTTTGGGGCATTTTTTATTGTAATTATAAGTGTAATTTTTTTAATTAAGTAAGTTTGTTTAGTAATTTGTTTTAAAAAAATTTTATTTTTAAAGAAGTTAAAAACAACTCAAAACGGGTTATCAAAACAGGATCCCACGTCTGACTATCAAAACTGCTTTGAGCTTTAAAAAAAAGCTAAAAGTAACCCTGCTACAAGTTACATATGTGATTTTTTAAATTTATATTAATGATACTGCATATTATAACTTGAAAAGTTACATAGATCTGAACAGGGAAGGAATAAAGAGTTGAAAAAATATGGGAGAAGTACAAAGAAAAAATAGAGCACTGAAACTGACCTGGCAAATAATTTTGTGTAGTATAAAATATAGATATAATTTTGTGTAGTATAAAATATAGATATTGGGTAATGTTATGTACAATCTTATACACATTTTTTTTCACAACGCGCTTTAATTTTTTTTTTAAATGTGCATATTTTATGATATGAAATATGCATGTATTCATACAAAACATAATATATATCTATGCCAATAAAAAAAATTATATAATAAATCATATATATTATTAAAAAAATGAGACTGGTGTTTTAGTTATATGAAATCCTGGAGGGGTTATTTGCAAAAAAAATTGTTAATGACAAAATCTCAACTTATTAATTAACCCTCATATGGGGTGTGATATTAGGTTATTCGCTCCTAATAGCTATACTGGAATAGATAACAATTCAGGCTGAATAAGCAACTTTTTGTTTGGTTGTCTTTTTTATTATTCTTATTAGGAAACGTAAAAATGACTTTTTTGTTGTTTGGTTCACCTTGGATAAAGTGATGATAAATGGTTAATAAGGGATGAATAAGAGTTTATGATTTTTTAAATGACAATTATACCTCTGGGAATAGTGTGAGAGATATATGATTGATTTGATAGATGTGACAGTTTTTAGAATCTGTGTGATTCTGTTAGGTGAGATAAATTTTTTAAAATGACAAAGAAGAGTATTTTTATCCATTGACATAGATAAGCCTTCATAAGCAATTCCACAATTTCTTAAGAATAGTTATCAGGTTTTATTCTAATTTATCCAAACATAACTATCAGGATTTATTCTATCAAAACAAATAACTTTTTTTAACTATTTTTATTTATTCTTTATTATTTTTGTCTTATGTTGCTTGTCATAGGAGGGGTAACAGAGTAAAAAACAATAAAACCAAATTCACCACCCCTCCATTCAAATGGTAAATAAATTCAATAAATATATAGACATACGTCCCAATTCCACTTCAGAAAAGACCACTTTAAATTTTATTACATGATCTTAAAAGAACCATTAAAAAACTTTAGCCCTCATTTGACTCATGGTCAAAAGTCAAAACACGAAAAATCACCCACAAACAAAAATGCAAAACTTTAGGTTTCAATTTTCAACTGTTTTAATTTTTAAATAATAACACACGTGTATACTTCAATCATTTGATTTGGATATATTTTAAATTATATATATAAATTTTAATAAAATATATATTTTATTGAACAACTACAAAAATATATGACACCACATATGGCAAGACAGTTACTATCTATGGTTGAGCCCAAATTACTTTTTTTTTTTTTTTTCATAAACGTGAGACTCAATTATTTTACTAATCAAAAGTTAAAATACACATGTTTTTATTATTTTTTAAAATCGTAAATATAATTTAATGAAAATATACAATTTGCAATGTTTTAAAAAGCGTTATACGTTAGTCGGACGATTAAGGAGGGACTGAAGATTAATCGTTTAGGGGGAGATTAATCGAGGATTAATCCATCACTTTTTATAATAATAAATATAATATATATATATATATAATATAATAATTTTAGACTATAAAATAATAAAAAAATAACATTAAAATAAAATTAATAATATAAACATAATAGAGATATCACAAAAAATTAATTAACATATATATAATAAATAAAGTGACTTAATAATTTATTAATTCATTAAGGATTAATTGAAAAAGCGGCTAGGCGCTAAACGTTGCGGGCTGAGACTTAGGCCTAGGCGGGGGATTAATCAGGGCCTAGACGAGATTATTAGAACATTGATAATTTGATAAAAAAAAATGTATATTATTTAATTTTGAAATGAATAAATTCATTTTTAATAAGTGAAAACAAATATTTAATTATGTATATTATTATTTAATAATATATATATATATAAATAAAATTTTAAAAATTAAAAAAACAAAAATCACGTTTGTTTGTGGGGAAATGATAACCGGGGAAGATACATGTGGCTATATCTGATTTGCCGCCCACTACTAGCCAATCCCAATCTCTTGAAATTCCCACCACTTGCTTAAAAAAGAATCTCAAGTTTACAGAACCCAATATAGAGATTCATTTCTCCTCCAACCCCTTACACCCCCCCTTCCCCTTCTTTTTCATCTTCTCTTTTGGGTGAATTAAGGGGAGGTTGGGCTGTAGATTTGGTTCATGGTGAAGATTTTGATGAACTGAAAAAAAAAAAACAGAGGGATCCACCTCAAGTGTTCATCTCCATCTTCACCACCACCTCCATTTTTAACATCCATCTCAAAAAAATAAACAGGAACCTTCCATCACCTTTCCTCCTCTCTTCACACCCCTCACTTTTATAAATTCTAAGTGGGTTTTTATTTTTTTCCCCACAGATTTGGTTGTTGGTTGCACCTAACAGAGGTAACCATATCTTGTATCCATCTTTATTTCCCATTTTTTGATAGATTTGGTGATATGGGTCTGTGAATTCATTCCATTTGAAACCCTCCTCCCCAAAAAAAAACATGGTTTTGTTGCACTTCTTGTTTCTTGAGATGTGTGGTGTCTGTTTTGGGTGACAAACTGCCTTATCCATTTTTGCATCAAGGTGGGAAGCTCTCTTTGTTGCACAATCCATCTCATTCCTCCTTTTGGTGTTGGTCTTAATTTTTTTAAATTGGTTTGAGGTGTGTACAATTGTCCCTCCTTTGATTTAAATACTCTATCGACGAGGCCCACTGCGGTTGCTCGGTGGACTTTGTCACCCTATTGGCTTTGTGTAGGGGTAGGAATCATTCCAATTTAGATCCTCTCTCCATTTTGTGTTTCCTTTGCAATTCAACTTTCTTGTGATATTTTTATTGTGTATGGTGATGATCCTTGTTGTCGCTTTTCGTTAATTGGGTCCATATTGTAGTTTAATCCGCATGTAAGGCACCTTAATTGGACCCTCTTTTCTTTGAATCTCCTCCCACTTATGTGATGCTTTTCTTCCTTATATCCTTCATCTCCTTCCTCCTCCTCTCCAAGTCTTTGTTGCTTCCACCACTCCCGTCATGGGCGAATGAGATGGCACTCTTGTCGGTCTTGTTTTTGAGAGAATTGCCTTCTTTGTTTGTCAAGTGGGTGGTTGATTTTAAGACTCAAGGCGAGCGGGTTCTTGGAATTGTGAGAGTCATGTCTTCGAAGAAGAAAAGTGTCCCCAAGGTGGAGAATGCGGAGGTGGTGATGAGTGAGATGGCGATATTGGATTTGCCCGATTTGGCTTTGGAGTGTATTTTAGGGAGGCTTTCGCCTGCCGGGCTTTGTAACATGGCTAGTGTTTGTAGCTCTTTGAGGGACACATGTGGGAGCAGTCACTTGTGGGAGAGGCATATGAGGGAGAAATGGGGGAGGTTGATTGGTCGGGCGGCTCAGAGAGAGTGGCAATGTTATGTCACAGCAAAGAAGGAATCAGGCGGTACCTTAGAAGGTGGGCCAAGAGGGTTCTTGGGGTCTTTGTCTTGTATTTGGCCTCTATCTTGGCTTCGATCAAAGATTGACTCTGCGAGTAAGCAGAAGAGTGCTTTGCCTGCCACTTCTATCATGTCTTGGTACTTGTCGCTCGAGAGTGGCAAGTTTTGGTTTCCTGCTCAGGTCTATAACCGTGAGGTATTGAATTCTTCAAATCCTACTTTCTGCACTGTGAATATTGGTTACTACTTGTAGTTTCATGACAAAAAATGCATGATCTTGTCATTTGAGTTATTGTCATGTTTTCTTCTGTGCATCGAGTTATTCTTGTGTGATCTGTGGTGATTTGTGCTTATATGGATATTGAAAAAGGAATTTTCCGGACAATTATTGATGTTTTGCTTAGTTATGGGCTTTGATCATTTGTAGACTCTTCAGTTCTTTTGTTGTCTTAAATACTTGCTATTACAGATTAAAAATATGCCACTATGTAGTAGTTATAAAATACTTTGTGGTCTATGAATAATAAAGTATTTAAATTGTTTTATGATGCTTAAAATGACTATGGTTTCTGAGTTCAACAAAGAGCTAAGTGTGCTCTGCCATTTTGCAGCATGGGCATGTTGGATTTATGTTGTCCTGTTATGATGCGGAGCTCAGCTATGATTGTTGCACAGATACATTTCATGCAAGGTAAGTTCAAAATGCAAGTGCGCGCTGATTAACATTTGAATCACTTTTTTTTTGTAGAAGCTCAACATTCTGATTCTTGCTTACTCTGATTTCTAAGAGCTTACTCAAGTTGTATGTCATTTGACAATATATCTATTATAGGTATCCACCACATGGACGGAGGACCATTGTTATAGAGGAAGGGGTGCAGTGGGAGAGATTGCGAGCACCTCCTGTTGATACTCCAGCGCATGATCTTCACGTTTCTGACTGTTTGAATGATTTGCGCCCTGGAGATCATATCGAGATCCAATGGAGAAGAAACAAAGAATTTCCTTATGGTGTGTAACACAAATTGTAAAGGGAATCGTTACTTTCTAGATTTTTTAGCCAGAGATAGATTGCATATATTCGTAGTCGTAGCTTCTCCATTACTGAATTCCACAAATATCATTCCTTCTCATTCTTCATTTCTTTCCATAATAATTCAAAATGGATTTATGTTATGTTATCTGCGTACAGGCTGGTGGTACGGAGTTGTAGGCCACTTGGAATCATGTGATGGAAATGAGCATCTCTGCCATTGTCACAACAGTGGTGAGTAAACCATAGGCTTATTGATGATTCCTTTGTATCTAGCATATAAGAAGTCTAATCTTCTTCTATTCATCAATTTATTTCCCTTTATATAGTGATACATGTGCAACCTTTATAATGTCTTCATATATTTAAAATTAATCTACATAAAATAAGGTTTTTCTTATTTAAATGATTCGTTTAGGGGAGATGAATTGACTATGAACTCCAGCTAAAACACCTTTCTAAAATTTCATGTGAAATTTCAGTGCTTTCAAATGACCATATCTATTCTTGTCTATTGTTTTGTTTCTTAGTAGATTTAAGTTTCAAAATTTCAGTTCATACAACCAAGCACCAATTTTCCTACCTCCGAATGTCTCTTCAAGTTTGGCTTAAGCACATATTCTCAAGAACTATACGTAACATGTAGGCCATTGAATCGTAGAGAAGTTGATGCTAGTCATAGCCATAACTTCTGTTTAATGGAGTTATTTACATAAAGCTCTGGATTGTGGTTGTCATTCATGTTGTGAACTTCATTTATAGCGCCTAACAACTGCTGAACCTTTTAAAATTATGTCATCTGATGCTTATTCTGAATGAAAACTTTAGACTCTGGATCATGTTTAAATTAACTCAACTTTATGAAATTTTACAACACCACCATAAAACATTCATCTGACAAAATAAATACCCAAGATGATAATGGTCTCGATTAAACCTACATCTGGGAATTTGAGCTGCCCATGCATTAAAGAAGCATTCATTCTTCACTCTCTGAGATGTATATATATATATATATTTAAAAAAAAAAAATAATAATTTATCACTACTGATTTTGCAGATACTGTAATTCTTGAGTTCAACCAGTACACGCCTGGCTCACGGTGGAGGAGAACATCTATAAACAGGAAGGATCATCGAGAGGAAGGAAACGAGAGCGATGGGTTTTATGGAGGGATCAGGAAACTCAATAGCAAGGAAGAGATTGCTATGTGGAAGAGACTCTGGCCCACTGAAGTTTTGGAATAAGGTTCGAATTTCTTCTCATCTTCAGATTTCTTGGTGAGTGGAGTGTACTTTGAAGCTGTAATAGCTTTCATTTCTTGATGTCTCCAATACAAAACATGTTTTGAGAAGTTCTCCATTACACTGAGGATATAGAATGGTGAATTAGGTGGAGAATAGCCATCTGTGGTAAATGGAAGGTGGAAATCCAATTTGACAGGATTCTACATTGTAGTTGTAGAAAGAAAAAAAAAAACTTATACAATGTACATTATTTTCCCAGCTATATAATTTTTGTCTTTGAAAATCAATGATTGCAATTACTACCCCAATAGAGACTTGTGCTTTATGATGGAGATGTTATTGCCCTAAGTGGGATGGCCATGATGAAGTCCGTAACTGTTTACATAAAATCAATATCTGGTATCTTTCAAACATATGTATTGTAACAATTTATTAGAAGACTTTGTATGACTAACAATGTAGAGATCTACACGCCACAAGACTTTTCGGGTTTCTTCTAAGTCTTGTATCTCACTTGTATTATAGTGAATTCTTTATGGAATTTGTAGTAGGTTTAGTCTAAATTCTTGTTTGTAAATCTGTGTTTGTCCTGTGGTGTTTATGTTCTTGTTTTGGTTTCACATTTGCTGTGAGGGAAATTTTTAATTCGTCAAGCGAACAAGAACAATCTCATTTGAGAGACCATAGTAAATTTTTTTGTTGTTGCTGGGATGTGAAGGGTAGTGATATATGTGCATCCAATGTGAGGGCCAAAAAAAACTAGACAAGATTTAGATTTTGAGCAGGTTAGATGAACTCAAGCACTGTCGTTAATACATTTCTAGCTCAACATTGAGTAAATACTCTACTATGTGAGTATAGTCTCTTAAAAAAACATATAAAAATATATGCATTCAATTCATTTAAATATGTGATTCTTTTTTTTTTTATTCTTTTGAAAGTACAGAGAGAAGTCTAACCCATTTGGTTGAATCAATTCTAATGCATGAGGACTTTCTTCAAATATACTTCTGATGTAGTTCACTAAAGTGTCTTTGTGTACATTATAAACTATGCCAAATATTCATGTGGAATCTATTCACACTTTCTGCAATGAAAGACTTGGAGCTCCTCCAAAACATGCAATAAGCGTGCTTTTTATTGCATTAACAAAAATGTAAAACTTTGGATCCAAATCAGAAGTGAATTTGTGATTTATTTTTATTTATTTATATGATAATAAAGCTGACTTTGTGCATCATCGTTATATTCTATAAAAATAAATTGTTAAAATGAACAAATCAAAAATTACAAATCAATAATTAATCATTTTTTTTATGAGCATTGATACACTTAATCTGTTTTTGTAGTTCTGTCCGCAACCTAGAAATAGTCCTCAACCACCTATATATTGTAATAGCACAGTATACATTGACTTATCATAATATATAAAATTAAAAAAAATTAATATTACAAAGAAAAAAATATATACTAGTGTATTTTAGTCTATAATTCACTTTTTATAACAACCCATTAATGGAGCTACACGTCTTATTAATTGAATTGCATAGCCAATTATTGGGTACATGTTCCAATCTAATCAGCTATTTGATAAAATATGGAATCTTAAGTATCATCAATACTAAATAAAAATAAATATGTACTCACCAATTGACTGTGCTATTCAATTTGATTATATAATTCGATTAATGAGCTTTACAATTGGATACTTAAGTATCATCAATACTAAATAAGAGTGAATATGTATTTTAACAATTTATTGTACAATTCAATTTGTAAGTTATATAATTCGATCAATGAACTTTATAATTTGATACTGACACGATGTACAGAAACTGATCCTGGATCCGAGCTCGCATTTTTATCAGTTTTCTGAAAAATCTAAATAATAAATATTTGGTTCAACTGCCACTAGAAAACATGATTACAATCACCACCGTTCAATCTGATTCCGAGATTACAATCACCGATCGAAAAAAATCCACCCGTGAAGGTATCACTTAATGGACGGTCAGGACGAGCCCAACACAAAAGCCCATCAATCTATCGGTTGATATGAACAAAGTAACGCTGAAACAAAAAAGACCCCAAAAAAAAAGAACACATAGAGACGGCAGTCCATTCCGTCGCTTCGATGAGGATGTTCGATTATCGTAAGTCGAAAAATTCGCTCCTCAAAACCCTAAATCGATCGATCTTTCATTTGGGTCTTTGAAAAATCTCTTCTTTTTTTTTTCGGTTTTCTGTGGTGGGTTGCAGGTAATGCTCCTTTCACGAGGACGTTCTTGTTTGGGTCTGGACTCCTCTCGATCCTCCTCGGAATCCAAGGCCGTTCTTCGAAACTGGGTTTCTCTTATCAGGTCATTTTGTTGCTTCTTTGTTGGTGATTCATGGTTGAACTTTATTTGTCGTAGATTGATTGATTGTACTGGGTGGGTTTGATTTTTACATGGGTACATGTTGAATTGCCTTTCTTACTCATCTATTGAGGTTTATGCAAGTTTTGGGTGTTATTAAATGAACCATTTTTGGGGAGAGGTTCTTGGGTTCAGAGCAAGGTGCATTGAGTGGTTTAGAATTGTATTTAGTTTGTTTTGTGGTGAAAGATGTGGATTTTGATGGTTTGAGCCACTCAGTACTCACAGATGGTAGTGTTACTCATAGTTTTTTAATATCATTTTTTTTGATATAGCGAAGAGGCAGGAATTATATATATTGATCGACATATATTTAAATTTAAGGATTGAAAAAAAATTGTTTTGAAATAAAAAAATATAAAATAATCAAAGAAATATGAAAATAATGTGAAAATGATTATAGAAAAGCGGCGATAATGATGTAGTTCATCGTGGAATCAACCCAATCTTGGGTTCCACTTTGTTGTGCTTCATAGTTGTACCAGGCACCATCATTGTTGCCCTCATTATAGCCGTCTTCGTTGTCAGATGGGAGTCCAAAAGCACTTCTTGAAATTCTTTACTTAGTTCTTTGGATCCAAGTTCTTGGTCTTCAAAAACGTGGTGTTGCTGTAGGCATTGAAGAATAGGACAATTTAATACGTGCCAATTCCTTGTATTTTCAATCCTCCACTTCTGGATGTTGAAATAAATTTTATATGTTTTAATTATAACCACTTCTTTTTCTGGTTTAACGTTTTTACAAACAGATTTTTTTGCCTCATTAGTTAATAGTTACTTGAAATCATATGTTCCTCAAAATAAGTTATTCAAATCGTATCTGTTATTGCAGGACATTTTTCAAAAGGTTCATCTGTGGAGGCTGATTGTATCTACATTTGCTTTCTCATCTACACCAGAGCTGGTGTTTGGTCTGGGCCTTCTCTATTATTTCAGGGTTTTTGAAAGGCAAATAGGATCAAACAAATACTCAGTAAGTATGTCATTTTCTGAAGACTGCCCTCAATAGCAGTTATTGGATGTGGGTGAAGCCTTGTGCTTGAACAGATTTTTTGTTATATGAACAGAGTAATTTCTTATTCATTTGCTTTTTTGGTCTACAATTGGATGTTGAGGTTGAAACATTTTGTATTAGTTCAACTTACCAATACAATTTAGGAGAAAATCTATTTCTTCATTTCTAGTTTGATTAGGCCATGATATCCAATACCGTATGTTGTCATTCCTATTTGGGCTTTTTTTAAAACATACTGAAATTCTTTTTATGTTCAATGCAGGTTTTCGTTTTGTTTTCCCTTTTGGGTTCATCACTGATTGAAGTCCTTGCTTTGATACTACTGAAAGGTATACATTTTTTCCTTGGTCATATTTTGCAAAGTTGGTACTAGTGAGTTGTGAAGTTTTGGAGGAGTTGCTTTATTTGGGGATAGCTAAAAACAAAAAAAAGGAAGAGCATTGGCATCTTCTATCATGTCGATTAGGCTACTGGTTTGCATTTACACACACACACACATGGATCCAAAATATATTTTCTTCTTCTGACACTTTGAATTTTGTGTCTATTACTAGACTACTAAAAGTTTTTTTTTATTAACTTTTGCGTGGAGATCCCTCGTCTCCTTGTTTGGGGGCAATAGTAATAAAATTGTTCCTACTTCTTCCTGAAAAAAAAAAGTTGTTCATTAGGTGTGACTTTTGCTATCAGTAGATCGGATGCCTTACTAGTTTTTATGTTTATGTTTATCTCAACTTTTGCATTTCAGCCATGTCTAAACTCTAGAGGTTCTTGTCCAAGTCTTTTCACTAGGTGATTTATGATTCTGGTTCATCTTTCATTGGGCTTTTTGAAGAATGGGGTTCAAATGAGTTATTCATGTTCTGAAGCATTGAATTTAAATGTGCTGTGGACTTCCACATATGAATATTTTCCCCTAATTTTCAATTGCATTCCCTCACTATACTTTAAGCAGCAATTATGCTTTGTGTCCTCTTCTCTAATCCCTGGTTCAAAATTTTTCTACAATATAGACTGTGCTTCATTATTGGCATGTTGTGAAGATAATTAATTGGATAATGGTTATTTTTTAATTGCGTTCTTTCAACTTATGTGAGGGTAATTATGTTTTAGGACTTTTCTGGTCTCTTCTCTATGATTTGTATTCCTTTTTTTCTTTTTTGGTAATGCAGGTTTTAATCTAGGTGTACTAGCATCTGGACCATATGGGCTTGTATTTGCTTCTTTTGTACCGTTCTACTTTGACATCCCCGTAACTTCCAGGTTTCATATATTTGGCGGTTTCTTCTCCAACAAATCTTTGGTTTATTTGGCTGGTCTTCAGGTAATTCCTTTCTTCAGGGTTTTTAAAAAACAATTTCTTCAGAAACAGTTTTCTGGTCTTGTAAATGTATATATAGGTTTTTTTATTTAAAAAAAGTTGGCCATCAATCTTGCAGCTTCTTTTATCATCCTGGAAACAAAAGTTCTCTGGTCTTAATATGTATATAAAGTTTTTTTTTTGTTGTAAATTTGGCTATTAATGTTGCAGCTTCTTTTATCATCATGGAAACAATCTCTCCTACCCAGCATCTGTGGGATACTTGCTGGCTCCATATATCGCATGAACTTGTTGGGCATCCGCAGAATGAAGGTTCTTTTAACTGCTGATTATACATTCATTGCGAGTGCTTTTCTTCAGTTATTCTTAGACGTGTTCTCCTGTATTGTGCTTGAGCAATGCATGAAGTGTAGTAAAAATCCACAATTGATGTCAGGGTTTTCAAATCAGAGTTTCAAACATGCCAATAAAATTACATAATTATAACAAAAAAAAAAAAACTGAACTAGTTTGGAGGATTGAAATATTTGTGTAACAGCACTTGAATCTCAAACACACTTCATAGTCCTGTCAGAACTACTGGGTTTTCTTCATTCATCTTACATGACCAAATGAGGAACCTATAAAGAAGCATTTATAGAAGGGTAAAATTGTTCTCTGTTGACATTTTAAATTTCTGGCTTTTATCCATATGAACATGAACGTACAAAGTGGAAAATATGATCTCTTGTTTTAGGAGTACTATGTAAAAAATGCTAACAAATTTATGATTAAATACTGAAACCACGTAACTAAATTCTTTTTAAACAGTAGTAAGTAAAACCTGTCCCCCTGTCCCATTCTTATGTTACATTTTTTTTTTTTTTTGAAGATATAGGAGAATCTTACCTCAAGAAACCCTGAAGTGAGGAGGATTCTTTGTGTTATTGTTGAAAATGAAGATATGAAGATAATTAATTCCACCTTCACAATTCCAAATTTACCTAAGATACATGTGATAATGCATTCATTATTATTTCTTTTGCAAGTACACTTTTTCTCCCCCTGTTGGCTCTGAAATTACCAGCTGTCAATTTGTGTGATATTTGTTGATACAGATGTAAATCGTGGGCATTTTTTATTTTATTTTGCAGGAGTCTGTAATCAATGTTATTGCTATATACTTGATGATTTCGAATAGTTGTATCTTAGGTTTCAAATAAGAATAGATTATGGTTTTTTGTTTCTGCTGTTGAGATGGAATGCTAATATTCTGATGCCTGATTGTGGAATTACTATTTTACAGTTCCCAGACTCCATAGCATCGTTTTTCTCAAGATTGATGTGGTCTTCAGCAGGAGCTTCACCTAGATCATCAGGTGGAAATTTTGTAAGAAATGTACCATCTTATGGAGGCCGCCAGGTGGAGGCAAGTTTTTTTGTCATTGATTTCTTACACATTCAGATACATGCTTAAATAGATATGAATGTTTATTTGCTTTCGTGTTGATTACTTGCACTATTTGCCGACGAGCTTCTTTTTCATGATCAATAGTTTATTTCTTAACAGTAATATATAATCTTCAGTGGAGCATATCATTTATAATATCCTAATTCCTTAATAGCAGCATGCCCTTTGAAAATCTCTCATTCCTGTCAAAGTGGTCCACCCAAACAAAGTTAAAAGAAAAAAATTCACACCAACATAGAAAAAAAAACAAAAAAACAAATGAACAATCTGTTCTCTGGATCATCTGTTTTTATATTTCTTTTGTTTCTTTTTTCCTCCAGGGAAACTATCCTTTGACAACACCACTTGCTTCAGTGGCAGAGCCACCTGAGGCATCCATTGCTACACTGGTTTCAATGGGCTTCGACAGGAACTCGGCGAGACAGGCACTTATGCAGGCTCGAAATGATGTTAACACGGCCACAAATATTCTCCTTGAATCGCAATCCCACTAATGAAATGGGCAATTCAGTTCTTGATGTGTTGAACGGGTAATTTAATTCTTCTCCAACATCAATTACAACAAAGTTCATACCCTTGCATGGCTTGCATCAGCGGTAAAAGCGATTTTTATCGACTTGTTTATTCTGTGTATGCAGCCTGTAAATTTTTTGATGGTAGTGTAAAGATTGCTGATATACAGAGGACAGCCCCTTGAGGGATACAAACAAATTCAATATGCAGAGTTTGGTTTTATATGCATTAGATTTGGATGTGACACCAGTTGGAACCAAATTTTGTGTCAATAAAAAGATGTGTTTATCCCAGAATTTCAGACCCACATGTATGATCTTACCACTTTAATGAACTGTTAATTTGTCTAAGCTTTTGTTTCCCTAATTCCCCATCTCTGTTTCATTTTTGTTTTCTTTCCTAAGAAAGGAAAAAATTCTAGACTGATCAACATGATCTATGCTCTTGACACAAGTTCATGTTGAACACATGTTGTATGGGGTCTGAGATGAGCAAATTTATTTTGTGGGAGTGCTTGTTGAATTGAAATGTTGTATCATTTTGTGTGAATTCTTGAACAATGAGAAATTTGTATTTATTTTCTATACTACTCAAACTGTATTTAACAGGCGATGCCAACCATTATATTGCAGTGTTTGTTGAACATTCCAACTTTTTCTAGTTCTACTACTATATCAAACTTTTACATGTTTGAACATGCCTACAATTGTAGATGTAGCACATGTGAAGGATTAAAATACTGTATTATGTATGAGATAAGATAGCTTAGGAATGTTGAAACAAGTATTTCTCATTAAGCACATCTTTTTACCATATGACAAAATATGTATTTTTTTATTCAAAATATAGAGTAAAGAGACGGCGCTAATATTCATCAAACATTTGAGCAGTCTCTTTTGCAACTCTCAAAATTTTTTTAAACTTGATTCAATTCATTTAAGTACATAGAATTATAGAAATAATTATATTTAACATATTTCACAAATGATTGTGCTGATAAACACTGTGATAGTATTGTTCATATTGCGCTATCGTAATATATATATACTATCATAATGTATAAAAATTAATATTTTTTTCAAAAAGACATTAACATAGCTGTGTATATTTTACTTTTATAATATACATGATTGGACTTATCATTTTTCAATTTTAAAATAGTATAACAAAAGAAAAAAACATCATAAGAGCAAAACCAAATAAGTCAAAATTTCAAAAAAGTAACTCTTATATACACAAAAAAAAAATCAACTAAGATGAATATCACCGAGTTGAATGTTTAATCTTCTTTTATTTTCTTATTTGAGAAACACAAATGAAATGAAAAAAATTGTGTTTCAAGAAACAATGATACCAAAAAAATAATGATACACATGTTCCAAAAATCATCCTAAAATTGTTGAAAAATGACATACTTTTTTTTTGTTTATGAGTTCATATAAACTTTAATTAGCCCTCGTTTGGATATAGAATATGACTTATTCTTGGGTATACAATTATTCTGACAGAAGTATAAATAAGGATAAAGTGATTTTGTGTTTGGTTATGTTTTGAATTATTCTCGTTGGGAAACGTAATAATAAATTTTTTGTTGTTTGGGTAAAATATAAATAAAGTGTGGATAAAGATTTATAAAAGGTGAAAAAATAATAATAATTGATTTGACAAGTGATTTATAAGAGGTGATGATAGTTGATTTGACAGTGAACCCACATATTCTTTGGATGGAATAACTTTAATTCCACGGGTTGGTTGGAATCCATATGCCAGTTTATTCCAACATAGTTTATCCCTGAATATGCCTTACATCCAAACAACAAAAAAATATCTATTCTGATTTATTCTTACTTATTCCCTAGACTATTCCATATCCAAACAGAGGCTTATAACATTTTTTTATTTCTAAAGTACAAAGCTATGTTAAAGGGGTTTTTATTTTTAAGTCTCTATAAACTGTAGGATTTAGTGATCGATCCCCCACGTCTTCATATTTTGGTTTTAGTCCTCAGATTTAAAGGATATGTTCCTTTTTAGTCCCTAAGAGGGACCTATTCTTAAATTATTTAATTTTTTTTAGTCCCTGGGAGGAATTAAAAAGGAACATATCTTAAATCAAAGGATTTAAATAAAAAAATGAAGAAGTGAGTGATCGATCCCTAAATCCTATAGTTCTGGGGGACTTAAAAATAAAAAACTCTATTTTATACAATAATGATTCCTAGACCCCAACTTTTCAGGCTCCATCACAGGCCCCATGATGTGGCAATAGGACATTACCTATTATACCCTCTAATTGATAACCACCTCTAAACAAAGAAAACAGTTTGATTTATTCCTAGGATTGTGGAGATTTCATTAATTACTGTATTTCTTCTTCCTTGCATTGTGTAAAATCATTAATCCCTATAATTTACGATGAACATATTCGTAGCAATCCCGAAATTTTAATATGAAGAAGTTTGAAAAACTGATTTGTTTTTTATCGAGTTGGATCTCTCTTCCGGATCAGGTTTGTCAATTGTTTTTTTTTTTTTTTTATCTTATTGAATGAAAGTCACATCGAATTTGAAATTAAATTTTTGATGATCAAATATCCAATCTATGTTACATGTTTCAATTCAAAAAATGAATTTTTTTTTATGTTTTGATCATTATTTCACACTTTTTTTTATATTTGTTTCGTTATAATTTCATAAATATAATTTTGATATTGTTACATTTAATTGTTATTGGTTCGTGTGATGTTTATATTAGACTCCCGAACTCGGATATTCATTTACACAATTTTGTTACATTCATAAATGTAACACTCTGAAATGTAACATTATCTCATGTTGTACATTTCTTTTAACAATGCAAATAGAAATGACGTATAAATGTAACAATGAAGTACATACTTTTACAGAGGATTCTGATACATTTTTTTTGGAAGGCAGTGCACTAGAAATTGAAATAGATAATTTTAAATAGTAAATGTAACTGTTTGACATTTAGGTAAATATAATTGTTTGTTCCATCTATATAAATGTAATAGTTTTTATATAAATGTAGCAAATCGTTGTGAGAGATGTAAACATTTAAGAAATGTATTTGTAACTACCAATATAAAATGTAACTGTTTCATATGTTAACTATATGTGTTTTTTATTTAAATTTGAATACAATAACTACCTAGAGAAAATGAGTCGTTTGAAGGATTTTAATGAAAACAATTTCGGTAATTTTTGATATAATCTAGGTTCAATTATAATTTAGGTAATGATTTCAAAATTTAAAATTTAAAATAGCTAAATGGATTTTAAGATTTACATGGAAGAGTCATAACCAAATAGAGAAAATGGGGTCAATTTTCATGAAGGATAAATTTGTATTTTGTCATTTTATCATTTTTTTAAAAAATCAACAAATTAAAAAACCAACCACTGAAACCTCGTTGGGGCTTGTGAGTGGGGCTTATATTATACTCTATTTTATATCATTCTACAGTCCACGTGTCAACACCAGAGACGGCCAGCGTCCTTCGATGTCTACGGTGTTCCCGAGATGGTCCCCTTTTAGAAGTACTTTTTAAGAGGTTATTTACGAAAAAACCCAACCTTAGAAACTTTTTTAGGGTTAGGGTTTCGTTAGTTTGCCTGAATCGGAGACCTTTCTTCGTGTACAAGGTTGGTTTTTGAACTGTTTTTTTCCTCCTTTTTTGTATTATCATTTAGGGTTGATGCGTTATTTTTGTTGCAGTTGTTGATTCGAGTGGAAAAAACTATGTTCAAGAACACGTTTCAATCTGGGTTTCTCTCCATTTTGTATAGTCTTGGGTAGGTTTTTTTTCTATCTTGGTTTATATTTTAATTTGATCTATGTTAATTTGATTTGGGTTCTTGTTATAAGTGGAAAAGCTAATGCCTTTTTTTGATGTTTGTGGCAGGAGCAAACCTTTGCAGATATGGGACAAAGAAGGTATTGTAAACATCTTCTTAACCTTTTTTGTTTCTTAAAATTTGGATTGATTCAGACCATGTGTTGTTATGGGTATGCTATTTGAAAAGCTTTGGAAGTTGGGATACCCTGTGAGTATTTTTTTTGTTCTTTATTCAATTGAAGAAATCAAAGCATGACTTTGAAGCTAAGTTGAATGTGGGATTTCTGAAAATCAGAAGACATAGTGTTATTTTGAACATCGCAGTGGGCTAGCTGAATCATTCTGTGTTTTCTGTTTGTTGGATTTTTCATGTATTTTTTCGCTCGAAGGGAAAAACTAATTTATGGGTCTCTAGGAAGCACAGACATTTCAATGAACATATAACACGACACGGTATGTGTTGGACATGTGTCTGACATGTCTCATGCATGTCTAAAATTCAAAAAAAAAAAGGACATGATTTGGATGTGAGATGATACAGCTTGGACACAAGGCACATATGAGGTACAACACTGTAATTGTTTTTAATAACGATCGTATGATTTATGTTCACGTAAAAACGAATGATGTTAAAATCTTAATGGAGTTGATCGTTGACACATTTTTCTAGTTATGTCAACTGTTATATTTCATGAATGTCTATTCATTTTTTTTTTTTCAAAAATGATAACATGGCACAATTATTTGATTATGTATTAATGTGTCTCCCATGTCCGTGTCTATGCTCCATAGATGGGCCTATCATGTTTTGGAATGTTGATGATCCTTCGATGATGGCAGTTGTTTCTTTCATTTCAAGTTTAATTTATCTACCTGGATTGACCGAGATCTTTGGCAATTTATTCTGAACAGTTTGTCATGCTCTGTACCAATGAATATGAAATGGTTTACTTCGGTTATATTGTGTTCGTTCTAAATTCTACTGTTTCTTGCATTGTTGTTTGTACATATTGCAGTTGTCAATGGGCATGTTAAAAGACCTCAGGATGAAGATATCCAGTCCAATGTCCTTGAAATTGTTGGTTCAGACGTGCAATCAGTGTACATCACTTGTCCTGCAGACCCCAATGCCACACTTGGTATTAAGCTCCCATTCCTGGTCATGATCGTAAAGAATCTTAAGAAGTATTTCACCTTTGAGATCCAAGTGCTGGATGATAAAAATGTCCGTCGAAGGTTCAGATCTTCAAATTTTCAAGTGTGTAAGTCTTACCAATTTTTTGTGATTGATGTGTTGGTTTCACAAGGGAAAAGTATTTTGTATTTTACATGATCAATTCATTCTGTTTCGTTTCCCAAAGTAATATATATATATATATATATATATTTTCTTAATTCATCATTTGAATGACTTACGAGTCCAGAGTTCCCCTTAATATTCATATTTGTCTGCAATACTCCTGTTGTTCCATTTGATTATACATGAACAAAAACATGATAACACAAAGATGTGATAAAATGGATTTTAATCTTCTCTGTAGGCTGTGACTCGTGTGAAGCCATACATCTGTACCATGCCATTAAGACTGGATGAGGGTTGGAACCAAATCCAGCTGAACCTCACCGATTTGACGAGAAGGGCCTATGGTACAAACTACGTTGAGACGCTGCGTGTCCAAGTACACGCCAACTGCCGCCTGAGAAGAATATACTTCTCCGATCGCCTTTACTCCGAGGAGGAGCTTCCTCCAGAGTTCAAGCTCTACCTTCCTACACAGGTAATGCACTCTCTTCCCCTCTTCGTTCTTTTATCTTTCTTTTTTTATTTTTTTTGAAGTTCAGTTTCATCATATTTTAAATGTCATCTCTAATATATTTGATGTCACTTAATGCAGAAAGCGTAACACTACAGGATGAATTAACAGTCTACTTCCCCTTAGAAGCTGAAGCGTCAAGAATATTCAGATTGAGCATACAATGTTCAATCTGTTGAACTTTGTCAACAATGGGTTATATGATGATTGGCTTTTATCTCATCAGCCAAATCTATTGTATGGACTGATTTTTATATTAACTGATGTCACCTAGTACTTAATACTTGTATGAGTGAGAATTGACAATAATACTGCATGATAATGCCATGATTTGATATATTGCCACTTATTGCATTGTACAATGGTTTTTTATTCAGAATTGTTATCTTGACAGTTGTGCTGGGGATGGATGCTTTTATCATTTCACTGGGTGCATAGCTGCAGAACAAAGCACTGATGCCATTGAACTGAAACATAAATTAGTGAGCAATATATATAGCAATGGATTCTTGATTGACAAATACATTTAACTCCAAATTGCAATTGGCATTCCAATTGCCCTGTCTGAATTCTGGAATTAGTGCACACTTTGAATGAAGAACTTGGTGAAAACTGATGTAGAGATTAACAAAAGAATCACAACTTTCTATTGAAATACAAATTTTGTATGTCTCATAGATACAGCACAAATCTGTGAATAAAAATGAATGCA
The DNA here is from genome assembly GCA_030737835.1 of Acorus gramineus. Classification (NCBI taxonomy): domain Eukaryota; kingdom Viridiplantae; phylum Streptophyta; class Magnoliopsida; order Acorales; family Acoraceae; genus Acorus; species Acorus gramineus. The sequence continues at coordinate 22,322,064 of CM060848.1, read as the reverse complement.
TTCCCTATGTTCAAACTCTAGGCTTTTGATCTCCAGAACACCATCAAAGATGTAGGTTATTATCTAACTTCTTCATTTCAGCTGAAATAATTCATCATGGCATGTATATATAGCTTCCAGGTTCTTCGATACCTCTGCATTTTCTTCACTAGCTCGCGAAGTGTTGGGTAGGAACAGAATTAAAATATCAAAATTTCAGCTTTCCTCGCCGTCCATGGTGTAAACAGGTATATGCCAAGTCTTAGTATTCTTCTTGGGATCATTTGTGAGACTCAAGTCCATCTCATCTTCTTTGAATGTCCTAACGAATGTCTTGGCACCGAACAAAATCAGTCTTTCAATCATGAACAACTGGTAATTGTTCTTGACCACAGAATCCAAAATATTACTGTAGTTTGATGAATATGCCAACCTATACCTGCAAAAATAAAATAAAAAAATAAACTATTATGATAAATGACAGCTATTGTTCACGAGGCTCTCAATCACGGCAACATTATAACTTGTATGCTCATTCCTCTAAAATTTATGACATATCAATCCCAGAAATATATAAATAATTAATGATGACCTGATAAAAACACATGGACATGTATGCAAGCCAAAATTGGGAAAATTAATGAAATACAAGATTCTGACATATGTGTGTACGCAAAAAGAAAATTCTAGATCTGATAAAATCTTGAAAGTCAGAACCATCATTAAAATCTCTCTTATATAAGGTGGACATACAAAAACAAGAACTTTATTCATATTTATGGACTGATATAGGAAATATTCAGGATTGGTTATCAGAATTGGAGTCTGGGCAGTAGACATTAGTGCAAAAGCATGAGAATGATTCTTGCTCCAGTTTAAGCTAAATCACAAGTTATTCGTTAAAAAATAATGCATTCAGAAAATGAATTTAAAGAACACAGAATTTTGCAATTGGAGTGGTGGTTGTTTGACGGTTGCTCAGATTTCATTTTTTTAATTCTTGGTTACTGAGTAATAAACAATCAAGTGAAATTGAACAAATGCAATAAGCATTGCTGCTTGACATTCTTACAAATTATTATAGATTGGAAAGCAGTAGATCCAGAAAAAAGTCAATGACAAACCTAGTGGAGAGAGGGGAAAAGAACCCAGGACTTCTCTCATTTGACGCAATGAAGAGAGTTCGGCCTGGAGGGATCCATTTTGAAATCCTCCTCTGAATAAATTCAGGGCGTGTATCCCTATCTAGATGAGGATGGAGCGTCCGTTCAACTCCAAATCGATCTTTGCGGGTCTTTATCTTGTCCCCACGTCTCACATGGATAGCATCATAGTCTCCAAGAAGTCCCTTAATCTGCAAGAGAGTATGAGGCATGGTTTCAAAACATGGAAGAATAATTGCCATCAAATTGTTGATGAACAAACTGCACTCTTCATATTGCTATCAAAAAGGGAAAATACTTGACATGAGCCACGGATTATGTAAAACCATTTGTTGTTAATGATATGAAACTTTTATGTTCAGTTTTTTTTTCGCTTGAGCACACTTATTTTTCTAGTTTAACAAAAATAATGGTCTTCAGGAATTAGTGTTTTGATCATACTTGTATATAGGATTCAAAGGCATACATTAAAAGTTAATAATGATGGTTCGTCCATGTTTATCACAACTATATCTCATACACTGCGCAACCTTACCTAACATCAACAATACGTCACACCAACATACAGCAGAAAAAAGTTTCAGGAAATCTTCTCCAAATTGTCAATCATCTGAAAAAGGCAATTGGAAGTTTGGAACCTGTTAATTGCCTTCTTCATGCACAACATTAAAGTTAAAACATTAGTTTATGTATTCTTCTGAACTTTTTTTGGTGGGCATCCCACAATTTAACTTATTTCAAGAATAAAATATAAAATAAAACCGTTTTCTCACATAGTGGTGACTGATTTTCCTGGAACCTATTGGGGAAAAACAACCAAAAGATTGAGAAATGTTCTATGACCAGCTATCAACATAACATGTACACTTGGCTCCAAGAAATTTTAACTGAACCAGGTGACAGTCGATAGGGCTACTGTTATGCTCCTTGAGATGATCCTTTAGTGATCTGTACATTATTTTTTCAGCAACTTAACGTGTTGATGATTCATAGCAAACTATTGTACATCACATATCAAAAGAAACTTGAATTGTGTTGGATTATACAATACATTTAACATTTCATAGAAACCAAAATAATACTGCAGTACTGCACTAGTGCTCCAAACCTTCTCCTGCTCCAGCATGCTGTCATTGTTGTAAGCCCATAACTACCAGTTGACAAAAATTCGTTTGGCTGTCATTTTAAAAACATTACATTATATAAATTTAGATGTTTTCAAACCCTCTCATGCTATCTTTTATTGCTTCTCAATACTAGTTAATTTAATTTGTCTTACAATGCCATATTTTCCCCCAAACCCAAATCCACAACCCTTTCCATTCCATCAACTTTTAAAACCTTTCAACGACCAATGCACCTTCAATTCCTCAGTCATTTAATAAAAATCAGAAGTTAAACATGACATCCACAACGCATCCAAAAGAGAGAAAAGTGGTCTAAGCAAATTGTACCTCATCCGCTACTTCTCTCAATTGTCTGGCTGCCATCTTAGGAAGAAACGAATAAGGAAGCATGATTGCAGAGCGGTTGTTTCGGTCCTTACATTCCATAAACCTGAATGGTTACCATGATCAAGACAAGTTCTCGCTATTTCATATATCACCTAGCACATAATTAATATTTTTATATAAGTGACTGAAAGCTTTCATGCAATGGCATTTGCAAAAAATACCCTTGTCAAAATAGCCTCGTTGAAATTCTATTTTCAACAGTACCACCCAAAAGGGTTTAAGTTGTGCAAGAGTGCCCTCCGAGGGGTATTCGTGCACAACTTAAAATTCATATTTGTTATGACGAAAGGGTATTTGTGCACAACATAGACCCTTTTGAGGGGTATTACTGGGAATATGGTTTCAACAGGGGTGTTATGACAAATAATTTTTTTTTCAAGGGTAATGATGCAAATAACCCAAAAGGATAACATGTTCTCTAAATAGTTATAATATTTACCATGAAAGAGGGCTCGCAGTGCGATTTATCAGCAAAACATTGGAGTAAAATTTATTTTCTTGGAGATCATCCCGGCTGACTCCTTCCACATGTGCCACTCCCCTCTCTCCTAGCTTCATACTTGATGAGTGTACCTGGTACCATGTTTTTGAGTTGTCCAGAATTACGGGTATAGTTTCAGATATAAGGTCCAAATCATACAATGAGTCCATAGCACAAGAGCTCGCTGCCCACCTACCATAAAAGTTAAATACATGCATTCAATCATATTTAACAAGTTCAACAAGTATGCAAAACAGTCTGGTACGTAAAGCAATGTTTATCAAAGTTTTAATCAAGTAAATAATCAACATGCACTTGAGGACTCAATGGTTCACATTGCCAACCCCACTTTATGCAAATGTCACTAGCAATGCTAATTTCGAAATCACTTGCATATCACTGTCATTGCACCTTGCATATTTCTTAAAATTATATCGAGAAAACCATTAAGGAATGTAGGTTATTAGCAACTTCAGTTAACAAAAGAAGCGAGAATTTTCAAGGAAAAACATAAGCCCTGGTTTCATCTTCAAACACACACTTGAAAATTTTACATCTACAATGGTAGAGATGTGGAGGATGCAATAAAGCATATCAAATCGACGCACCTTTCCTCTGAAGTCCCATTGGATCTATGGAGAATTCCCTTTTCGTTGTGTATCGGATTGATGCACATCCTTGAAGGCATCACAAATACCCTGAAACAAGTTTTATAAACCAAAGATCAGAACCAACCAAACTTAATCATTTCAAAATTCTGGGTACTTTCTTCAACATTTTGAGCTCCCTTCATAAAAAAAAACTTCCCCCTAAAACCCAATTAACCCTTTATAGCCACAATGTAGGAAATATTTATCCAACTTAAATAGCTAAATCTCAAAAATTCTATATAAAAAAAATTACTTATAATCTTCAGGACCAAATCCAAATCTCTCCAAAACACTGCTTTTGTTTTCTTTAAACAAACTAAGCAGTAAGCATCTCCAAATCGCACAGATTTTCATCTTAATCAATTAAAGATTGGAAACCCAATACTCAAACAACAACAACCATCAAATTCAGACATAAAGAAACATCATTACTATTCAAGACATCACACATCAACAAAATCCCTTTTTAATAAAAGACCCCAACTTTAAGCAACGAAAATCCAGAACCCCAAAACAAAGAACAACCCTCTAAATACAAATTCAGAGAGGAAAAACCACCACCTTTTGAGATACAGAGCTTCTTCGAGGGCACATCGGAGGCTGGACTCCTGGTGCCCCAACCCCTCGCACGAGTCACAATGTTTTCCCGGGCAGTCGATCCGGTCTCCCCAGTACAAGTACCTCTCGGAGAGGCTATCTTTCCCATTAAAGCCCTTAAAGGACCCCTCTGAGACGCTTTGAGACGACAATGGGAGAGACCCAGATGGGGAGTTGATCAGGGAATAGGGGGAGGTGAAGTAAAAGATCAAGAGAGAGATCAGGATGAGACAGAGGATTATGAGGACGAATGGGGATCTGGGTTTCTGCTTGTATTTTGGGTTTCTGTGAATCGACGCCATTAAAGCTGGAGCGACAGAGGCGGAGAGAATGGGGTCGTGTGTAAGTTCGACAGCATGGAGAGACCCAACGGTTCGGATTTGTTTGGGCTGCGTAAACGGGTCGGCCCGCCCGGCCCGGCCGTTGGCCTGGCCCGGTTAGAGTTGTCAATCTCGAGTTACACCGTGTCCCGCGTGCATCAGAATTCGGGCGCAACTTGAATTGAGAAGTATTGTTTTTGGAAACTTCAGGTGATGATTGTTGTAATATTAAGAGATAAAAAATTTATTAGTTTAGTCTTTATTTACATTAATTAAAATTACGAAGAAAAGTGAGAATAAACGTTATTTTAATTTTTAGGTGAAATAAAAAATATACATTTTCATTTTATATCAGAACAACATTATGTATTTTATCCTTTTTTTTTTTTTATATCACAATATGATAAATTGTTATTTTTGTTTATTTATTCTTATAATTATCTCTTTATCTCATTACTTATCCCTTTATCAAATCAGTCTTAAATGTAAAAAAATTTAGTTCAAAATAATATAAAAATGTGAAAGTTAAACTCCTGTATATAATATTTGGATAAGTTTTTTCACCAAAATCTATAGAAGCACGAAACATAAGTATAAAATAAAAATTCCAAAGAATCTAGACAACATAAACATATATTTTCACAAATACAATGTATACATTATAATAAATTATATAAATCCATTTACAAAACAAATAAAAAAAAATTGCATCTTTTGTTTAAATAAGTATATATATACCTAGGTATATAAAACTGCACGTAGAACTGTTAACATAACTATGTATAACAATGCCCAAACCAGCACCACCACCACCACCACCTCAGCTCCACCCACCGGCAGTCTTCGGACCGATCCCGAGGCACGCAAACAACCCCGGCCGGAACGGCGACATCGGCTTCCTCACCACCACCACCGCCTTCCTCGCCCTCACGCGCACCTCGCGCGCAGACCTCGACCGGACAACCTCCCCCGCCCCTACCCACCTTTTCCCGCTCACCGCCTCGGTCCTCGCCCTCAACTTATCCTTCGCGTCCGCGCGCCCATGCGAAGCGCTCCTAAACAAAAACTCAATGAACCTCCACTTCTTCGAACTCTTATCGCGCGCAGGCGCGGGCGCGTGCGCGGGCGGGTCAACCGCGTCCCACGTCACGAACTCCTCTTTTTTCACGAGCTCCAAAGCCACCACGAACGGGTCGGACCCTTTCAAGGCCTTCGGCGACGACGCGGGGCTGCTTCCGTTGCTCGGATGCTGGAGGCGCGGAGGGAGCCTGAGCGGGCGGACCTGGCCGTCCATGAAAAGCTCGTGCGCGTACGACATCGGGCGGTGGAGGTGGTCCGCGGAAGCGAAACTGGTGCTGAATTCGAAGTCGGAGTCAGAGTCGGAGTCCGTGTCGTCGAGGGTGGCGGATGGTTTGCGCACCATGTCCTTGAAGGAGGGGACCCTCGAGAGCCACCGCGCAGGGCTGGCAGGGGCGCTGTAGGCGTAAGAAGAGGAACCGGTGATCGACGACTTATGGGTGGGACTCGCGGGCGCGCTTGCGCTTGGATATGTTGCAACCGCCATTGATAGGGAGAATTGGGTAGTGGTTGTTTTGAGACGAGGAGATGTGGGGGTTCATTATATATGTGTTTCTTCTTCCATGTTTTGATAGAGAGTTATGGATCTTTTAATGTCGTTTTGTTGTGTGGGTCCAAAGGAAATGGACCCAACGTTTGTTTTGTATGGGTTGAAGATTGGAATGGCAGTGAGTTCTTGAAATAGATACCTTTTTATGTGAGTTTCTGTGTGTGCTTGATTGGTATAGAGCCGATTGATTCAGTCATTTTGCAATCTCGTACATTGCGCTATTACAGTGTATGAGATTATATCATAATGTATGAAGTAAAAAAAATATTTTTTTAAAAAGAAAATAATACACTGTTGTATCTTTGTATATACTTTATTTCGTATAACATACTTCAATGGAAGAATATATAATTTTAATAAAAAAAATCGATGTGAACTGGACATATCATTTTACTTGTTTGAAATCTCATGATCTGATTCAGAGGATCGGGCAATCAAGATTGGATTGGTCGGTCTTTCATCAAGATTGTTAATCCAACTTGGGTAACTTAGCCAGGAAAAAAATTTCATGTTACCCACCTAATTAACCATATTTAATACTTGATTAGTCAGGCTTACATGTTAAAGCTTTAAAGGAAAAAAAATTGACTGATTTGCTCATCTCTCTCTTGAAATTAACAAGTAATAAACATTTTATGAGATACGTTCATGGTTCATTATGTATTTATTATTTTAAATTTTAAATTAGTAATATATTTTGTATTGAAGTTCATTTCAGGTGGTGATATGTGCAAAACGGTAATGATTTGCTTATTTAATATTTATTGATTATAAACTTAAAATGTTATCATATTATCATTATGAATTTGTTCATGTAATCATGTATCTTCATATATTTTTTCACATAGTATGTTCATTTTAAAATCTTTGGATACTGGATCGTTAATAGAATCGATTGTCTGGTTGACTAACTCAGATTGGTAGCTTGTCAAGTTGCCTAGTTTTTGGAATGTTTAAACAAGAGGAAACCAACTCTATTACTTAATTGAACATGCTTTCTTGTATTAAGAACTCTTTAGTAGATGACAATCATATGGTCTCCTCTTGTTGACACAAAACAGTGTGATTCAAAGGACCAGTTCCTCAAATTATGAACTCTCACCCTCCATGAAAGCAACAGCATCTGCTAAAAACTAAACTCCAAAACAGACGAAGAGACTCGCCCAATACGGCACGAACCCCTTTTTCTTGCTCATCTCCTCAAACACAACCTTCCTCGCATCATTGCAGGCATCGTGCGCAAGGCTGAGCACCGACGTCTTTGGTTCTTTACTCATTCTACCTCTGGACACATCAAAGAAGAACTTCTTAAACCTTCTTCTCTTCATTGCCTTGCATGAAGAACCATCACTTCCAGCATCACTTCGTGGCACTTCAACCTCGCGAGGCGGCCCTCCAATGGACTGAACCATCCATTGCGAGGTCCTAAGAGGAGAAAGAGATCGAGCCCTCCTCGCAAAGGTCCCTTGGTCACGTCGCGCCTCATGTTTCCTCACTTGTTCCAGAGCCACTTTGAAAGGATCGAAGTCCTCGCCTTTGGATCTCGAACCCGAGAAGGGTGACAACTTCAGCATTGAAAATGGCGACTTGGGTGAGGAAAAACAAGAGCCTCTTCGATCGCTGGCGTGCTGAAGGCGAGGAGGAAGCTTGAGTGGGAGCAACAGACCATCCTGAAACAGCTCATCCGCGAAAGACATGCATTCAAGGTTTCGCAGGCTTGCTTTAGCTGCTCGAGTCGGGCTTGTTGGGACGCTGTAGAAATATGGATGAGCACCATAGAAAGAGAACCCGTTCAGGCTTTCGTGAGTAGTCATGTTTGATGAAAGCAGAGTTGGGAACAGAAGGAGTGTTATAACAAGAGTGTGACTTGGAATTCAGTATGAGTGACCTGTTTTTCCTCCACAATATATGGTTTCAGCAAAGAGTGAATTTTTTTGAGTGGGATAGAAAAAAAAGATATCTGGGTTGCCTTAATTTGTGCACAAACTATGGTTCAGAAGCCAATATAAAAATGCAGTGATTTGAGTAATATCTGGATAGTGTTGTATGGGAGGAGAAAACTGTGCCAGAAGGTGCAAAGAGTGTTGGCCATTTTCTGTTGAAAAGTGTGGCACAAGTCATGGAACATATGCCCTGTTAAAAGATTCAACAAGTATGCCCAATCACTAAGCCTCACTTTCATTTTCTTAATCCCGTAAAATTGTGATAGTATACCATGATAAGTTAGAATAAACTCTACTAGTTAAGCCTCGAGATGTGCATGTATAGTTTATTCTTGTTTATCTATTCAAAAATATTTTTATATTTTAATAAGACGAACACAAAAGACGATTTTTTCAAAATAAAGAAAGGAATAACAACCAAACAAAAAATCATCTAATTCTCCTTTGACACTGTATAACTATTTTATTCTTGAAAAAGCTATCCACAGCCATACGAGGGTAAGAAATTTAAATTTTGCAGATTGAAGGCATAGAAGGAATGACCCATGTGGTTCTAAGCCACACAGAAAACAGCATTCAAGGTCTTTTCTAATGACAGATATAGACATGGATTGAAATTGCAGTGGCTTTCAGAGACAATACAACAAAATCCAACAATTCAGGGTCCACTGAGATCATGCTTGCTTAAACATAGAAAAAAAATATATACCATTAATTATCAAATGTTAAAAAAGAAAGCATCTTATTCAGAAAGTGTTGCAGGTAGTAGTACATACAGTAAAACAAACGTGTTTTGACACGCGATTTTTTTTCCATCAGAGACTTCTCCTAGACTATCATATCTACTCTCAATCTGTACATCCTCTGACATCACTCCTACATAACATAGAATTCACTTAGACAAGAAAACAAACCATGCAAGCACGCACTGGTCTGCAGTGGCACGCTCAGTGTCAGTTCTGCCCCCATTTGGCTTTGCTTGTCCCCGGTCTTCTCTGACTAGCTCGGATTTGATTTGTAAAAAGCTTGTCTTTTACTAAACAGAATCGAGTGACCCCAGGCAAACTCTGAATGATCTCCAATTATCGAAATGGTAATACTAAACCTTTGGTGCGGACCGGGATGACACCCCGTGAAGAAGTCTGATGAACCCCAAAAAGCTCAGCTTTCCATCCGAGCGTCTCACCCAGTCCTGAAGAACGACGTGAACAGGAACTGATGGGCCCAACCCAAGCTCCTGATAAAATGGGAAAAAATTTGACAAATAATTAACACTTTGACAAATTCCTGCAATTAATTTCCTCAAATATATTCGTCTTGAAAAGCTAAAATTTTAAAAAACTTGGAGGATTTTTTTTTCCATGAAGGATCAGGTTCAGCAGTGCCTGATAATATAGACTAATTCCTAAATGTCAATAAAATGAAAATAGATCCCACAATGGAAAATTAACTTGTAAGGAATACAAAACATACCGATGCAAGTTCCTCGATCATGATAGGTCTGTTACCATCCTTTTCGAAGAGTTCATAGGCACGACGAGCATGTTGTTCCCAACTGTCTAGTGCTTCCATTTGATGCACACTAATGGCTGCAGCAGCAAATTCTTCAAAGTCTATTTTTCTATATGGAAGGGAACTCACCTGTTACAAAAGAAAGAAAATGTTGTTATTGTTTCATCGGGAAAAGAAGTTCCAGAAATTAGATTAGATAGATTAAAGTACCATGTTGACGAAATCAAGAACTCGTGAATCTTTCATTGCTTCAGTGGAGTTCTTGGACAAGGCCTGCCATGACCACATTCAGTATAGATGAGGAGGGAACACAAGATCCAAGTAAAATATAGAGAACTAACTGTCTTGAAGTTCTGCAGAGTGATGTAGCCGTTCTTGTTTGGACCTAACAATTTAAATTGCTCCTGTAGATAATAGAGCTGGGAGGCTGTCATCGTCTTTGAAAGTGCCTGCAAAATGTAAAATATCCACCTAAATAAATTATCACATGCTCAACAAATTTAGATGCCTACACAAGACATTTTCTTCCTCACTTCCACTGAGTGCATAGAAAAGTTATTTTCATATTCACTGGAAAGCTCACTTCTATAAAGTTCATCTGCATTGAGTACAAAAATTCCACTTGAATAAAACGTACGGTGTCATGGCACAAGATTTAGCCCAATGACCAAAATCATTGGCTTAACTGGTGTTTCGAATACAACAGTTTGGACCGAATTGATTCAAGAAATCACAGGTATCTAAAGGACAACAGAAACTCACTGACAAAATTAAACTGAATTGGGAAATGGGTTCTTATTTAAGAAAAAAGGATCATACCCCTAAAGCTGCTTTCCGCAGAGATGTTGAGCATATATAGGCCTTAACAAGTTTGTAAACTATGATATCCAAAGGAATCTTAATTTCTTGGTTATCACGTATCCAAGGATGAACTGTTCACAAAAGGCCAACATTTAGCAATTTTTTTATAAAAAGAATTGGTATCTGCAACCAAAACGAGAATTTGGTACACCTACTCAATGCCTGAGATGCAGTCATTCTTTTACGGTAGTCCTTGTTCAACAATCTCTTGACAAAGTCCATTGCCTCAGAAGACAAAGAAGGCCATGGTGCTTCTTCAAAGCTGGGATCCGCCTTCAGGACTGCTCGGAAGATGCCCGATTCTGTCCGAGCCCAAAAGGGACGGCTTCCACACAGCAAAATATAAGCTATGACACCAATACTCCACATATCTGCTTCTGTACCATAAGACCTATGCAGGACTTCAGGAGCAACATAGTATGCACTTCCAACAATGTCGTTCAGCCGCTCATCTGCACATCCCATAGTAATGTCATTCCATATGCTTCTATAATTGAGGCTAAAGTAGCAAATTCAAATGATTTCAACCTGGCTTAACGAAGTCTGACAAGCCAAAATCTATGGCCTTCAAAGGGGATTTCTCATTTTCTGAACTATAAAGAAAATTCTGAGGAATAAGAGCAAGACAATGGATTAGGAGACGTAAAGAAATTAAAAAAAAAACAAAGAAAGTCAATAAATTTTGCATCTACATCAATATGATTTGGGATGTTCTTGACAATGATACATTTCAGCTTGAAGAGTATAGACCAGTTACCTCTGGCTTGAGATCTCGGTGAACTACTCCCTGAAGATGACAGAAAGAGACAACACTTAAAATCTGGACCATTACAGTTTTTGCATCTTCCTCAGAGTATTTTCCACCCCTGGAACACAATACCGACAAAGATGTGCCCTATCAGCTATGCATTCAATGAACAATATTCGTGAAAGACATGCAGTATTTTGGGGAAAATAAAGGTACCTTGCAAGTATCTTGTCTAGAAGCTCACCTCCTTTGCATAACCTGTAAAACACAGATCTAATAAGGTTCACAAAAGTGGCACAATATTCCTTTAAATTTCCAATGAGGTTGGTATAACATTATCACAAATTTTTCTACGATATCACATACAAGAGAGTTCTATATTGCCATTTGTGAATGAAACAATCAAAATGCAATCCATCTTAACCTTGAAAAGAAATGTTGATCAAAGTCACATCTTAAGCAGGCAAAATAATATATGTTATATAAGGTAACATGGTAGGAGTATTTGTTCATGCAGTAAGGCAAAGAAGTATACACATTTGTATTGCAATCAAGAGGCCTTTGGATGGCTGGTATTAATCATTCAAAATAATTAGTGGTGCAATCTGTTGATGGATTCTGCATGTACAGCTTAAGCATTTGTCCTATGAGGATATCTAGCTATCAAACAACTTATTAAAAGTGGTCCAAAATTCTAAAAGTGGTCCAGAATTCTAAAAGAAACCAATAATATTGGAAGATACAGCCACGGAAAAAAAAACGGATGTTTTTTACACCAGTACAAGAAGTGATAAAGACATTGAAAACAAAATCTACAAAAGAATAAATCAAGAAATTTTTTGAAGAAAGTAACCCCACATCACATATGACAAACACAATGAATGTGGTAAATGAACTTACTCCATTACTATATAAACATTATCCTCATCCTCGCATGCATCATAAAATTGCACCAGATGCTTATGACCTGTCAGAGTACTCAGTATTCTCACTTCTCTTCTCACATCCTCGACAGCAATAGCTGTTGTCATCTGCCATAGAAACAAATTACATGAGACTAACCAGAAGAATAGAAGAGTTCTCCTGAACCCATGAAAACTACCAAACTTGCAAGTGATCTGACACGCCTCAGAATCTTTACTGACAACTTTGAGTGAACTTCCAATTACTTAAATTGTGATAGAATACTGCTTCTCATTTCATGAATAGATGAATTTTCTTTCCCCCCCACAAAGTCGATTCATGAACAGATATCAATCTGACTACTGAATGAAAGACTTGAAGGTCAACTCTAGACAATTAAATTTGATAAACATCACATGGTGCAACAAAAACTTAGAAAAGGAAAAAGAACATCAAATGGAAGATGATGTTTGGATAGCAACTCGCAATGGATTCCCACTGCTAGAACCGAACCAAAAAATTGATCTTCAAAAGTCCACCATTCCATTTACATCATAAAAAATTTCACTTAATTTCTCTTTGATAAACTAATCTTCCCACTTTCATCCAATTGAGGGACAACGGTACACAACAAATCTAAATAATATGTGACAAATAATCATTAGACATTAAAACTCATATTCATCCCATTTGTTATTTCAAAGATTCATATATGAATCTGCTATCTTATTCAATCAAAATCTATGCGCATGAAATTGAGTAAATTCAATATGCACCCAAAATTCAAACAATGAAGAAAACTCCAAATGCTTCCAAATAAAACAAGCAACCAAGAAAGCAAAGAAAAACAACCTTTTGTTTTGGGATGACCTTCACAGCCACCTCCTTCCCCTTCAACTCCCCCTTCTTCCCCCTCGCCGAGCAAGTATACCCAAAATGGCCCTGACCCACCTCCCCTCCAAGCTCATACTTTGAGTAGAACTGCTTCGAGAACCCGAAACTCTTATCCAAACCCAATTCAGAGGCCTCTTCCCCTTCGGGGATTGACGCCTGATTCGGCTTCACCGAGCCATGCCTCCTCAAGAGGAGGGCCTTAATGTGCTTCGCCGGCGAAGGGGGCGGGAACGGCCTCTTGAAGAATCTTCGCGGGGTCGAGCTCGAATTCGACGGTGAATTCTTGAAGGGGGTTGAATTGGGCAGAGGGCTTGGGCTGTAGTATGGGAAATTGTGGAGTTTTGGGGTCTCAGGTTTCTGCAGCGGAGGCTCCGCATCGTTTTGGGTTGTTGGGTCTTCTTGTTTTGGGGGTTTTTGGGGTTTCTGGACTTCTTTTCCATGGCAGAGTCCCATGGAGACCAATCAAGGAGTCTAAATTTGAAGGAAAGATTCAAAATTGAGAGACCCAGATGAGATAAAAGTGGAAATTTTGAGGACCCCAATAAGGGGAAATCCAGAAATCTAAGTAGTCTACATGGGGAGACACAGAAAAAAGCAAAATCAATGAAAAACCCAAAAAAAAAAAAATTCAATTTGTTGGAGGAGAGAATTGAGAACAGATTGAGAAACCCTTTGAATGAAAACAAAATAAATGCTTCAAATTGAAGACAGGGAGACTATAAAAATACCAGCTTTATTGATCACTTCAAAGAAAAGCAAAATAGTTTTTTTGTTTTTTGTTTTTTTTTCAATTACATTGAAGGAGGAGAGAACTGAGAACAGATTGGGATACCTTTGAATAAAAACAAAAAAAATAACTGTTTCAAATTGAAAAGAGAGAGAGAGACATTAAAAAGACCATCTTTAGTGATCACTTCCAAAGAAAACAAGCAAATTTTGAAATATCACTGAAACCCACATAAGAAAAATGAAAATTGGAAGGCAGAGATCAAGAAAGACAGAGAATTCCAATATTAAAAGAGGGAGGTTGGAGATAGAGAGAAGACCAAGAATTGAGAGATGCTTGCAAGGAGCAATGAAAAGGAAGGAAAGAAAGCAAAGGAACCTCCTTTATTGCTTTTTTAGCTTTTCTTGAAGAAAGTTTTTTTTGGAAGGGCATTTGTGCTGAATGACCTACCAATATTGGCCTTACTGTGTTTTTAAAGTTTTAATTGGATTCCCTCTTCCCAAAGTTATCATTTTTTGGATCACCAAAATTTAATTCACAATTGCAGCTGCAAACCACCCCCCTACAAAGAAGATTTTGTTTATGCAGTAAGTTGACCACCTCTAGATCCTTCTTTTGTTAGATAACCTGTCCCTAACCATATTAATGTAGTCTGATTCTTTTTTTTTTTGGGTCTTGATATTAATGTAGTCTGAATTGTGGTCCTTGGATGATGAATAGATGGATGGTGACGGTTGACTTAGTAAAGAATTTTTTGGGTGTGTTTGGAGTAAATTTGTCAATTCATATAAAAAAAAAAAATTATCTGTTCTTAAAATATTTAAAAGCAGGTACAAAATATTAAGGTGTTAACTAAAAATTATATATTTATATTATATATGATTAAAAATTTAATTATCTTATATGATTAATCATATTGTGCATTATATTTCTATGATACATGAAAGAGTCAAGAAGTATAGAAGTCTTCTACATTCAATTTTTACAATCATAGTATTGTCAATGGATCACCAAAATTAGTATTCTTGTATTCATTGTAAAACATAGTATTGTCAATTGATCACCAAAATTAGTATTCTTGTATTCATTGTAAAACATAGTATTGTCAATTGATCACCAAAATTAGTATTCTTGTATTCATTGTGAAATTGAAAAGATTCGAATTTGATCTGTATCTCTCATCACACAGTCTAAGAGACCTGAATCACAGCTGATCAAGACCCACTTGCCCTACCTCATTGAAGAACAAATAGGAAGTGCTGCTAATTTCTTAGTTGGGTCATTTAAAGAGAACACTGTAGCTATTCATGAGAGGCAGGTCTGAAATTTAATTGGGTTTCTCTTTCCCTTCATTGTAACCATAGCACAGATATTTATGCTGTTTGGATCCTCCTTATCAGGCTTTCACATGAAATACTAGATAGTTATAAGAACTATACCTTTAAACAAGCTTGTGAAATATTATTCTGACCATGGTTGTTAATTAATGGCAAACCTAGAATCTGAATTCCAATATTCTTATCTTGAACTTTACTTGCACTAGCAGATTTGACCAAATAAATCTGTGATTTACTTGATTTGTTTTGTCATTGATCCACAGGTGCTAAGTCAACATTAGGAAGAGTCTTACCTGATGCATTTAGAAGTGTTAGGATACAGATTGTGATGTAGAATAAAAGTGAAATAAGGAATATAAATAACCACATGCACCAAACACCATCTGAAACCCATGCCACATGAGCATCTAAGCTGCTCCACTTCAAAAAAATACCGTGAATGTGAGGTTCCACCAATCATATTCTATCATTGGAAGATTTTCAATGATTTTATTTTATTTTTTGTTTATATTCATTCTTTGGATGGACAACAACCAAAACACACCCAAATGGAATCATTTGGTGTTCCACTTTAAACTAATGTTTTCTCTTTGAGGGGTAAATCTAATGGTGGAAAGCTAGTGCTTGTTATTTGGTGATCTTTCTGGCAGAGTCTTCTGCAGTGAGGATAAAGACATTTGCAGAGGACAAAATCACACATGCCCTCTACTGTGTGTGGGTGTGTTTTTTTTTTTTTTTTTTTTTTTTGGAAGTCATGAAAATTTGAACAGAAGCCACTTGGATGTAAATTTGTTTTAATTTTTTAAAAAATGTATATATTACACATAACAGTGTATGTGCATTAAAAAATGAAATATGTTTTCTAATTGTTTTTTGCACCCGGCCACTTATGCAAGAAAATTTTAAAAAAAAATATTGTAACATATATCTCTTTAGCAAAGTGGGATTGAATTCGGAAATGCATATAAAAGCTGTTTGTGCCTATGCCCTTGCTGCTGTGACCACATAAAATATGGGACCTTCATGAAAAAACACAAAGAAAAAAAAAAGAGGTGAGTGTTGGACAAAAGAATTTTGTATGGAATAATGCTGAATAAAGGAAGGGTGGGGAGTAAAAGGAGCAGGACCACTTAATTAGAACATATTCTTAAAGTGGAGAGGAGTTTATAATTATAACTATTATATTGTTTAAGCATATATACATGGAGACTAGTTTTCGTGTGTCTATGTTTCTATAATATGTTCTTATGCGTGATAGTTTAAGTCTTTGTAATATTAGTAATGATTTGGTCTATAAAGTGTTAGGGATTTTTAACCGTCCTTGTACTAAAAAATTATAATATTCATACAAGTGACAAAGTTTTAAAAATGGAATATGTTAACATGAGAGTAACATGGGACTGTGGGATTAGGAGTAGAGGTATTTTGGCTTCATACCCCCAATGCAAATCCTTGTCTTAAGTCAGACCTAAACTAGAATACTCTTCTCACCACACCACGGATTTAGCAAACTGAATAAGGGCATTACATGCAATGTCTTTTTTTTTTATTGAAGAAATTTTTTTGTGACCTGTCATGTAGAAGTGTAAAATGGGTTGGGCCGGCATAGGGCCGGCCCATTTAAATATCCCGTGTCATATTCGATACAATCCAAGGTGTCAGGGTTATGTTGGGCAGGCCCTCGAGACAGTATATTATGCTGCGCATAATGTGAAATCATCTAATACACTGTATACACCAATACATAGTGTATTATAAATAGTATAAAAATATATACATTCAATTCATTTAAGTATGTAATCTTTTTAAAAAGATGATTCGTTAAACAAGTACAGAAAAAAATTCAAATTTTGTGTTGGAAAATCATCTCCTAATGAATATATTCCAATAATACAATGAATATTTATAGAATTCTTCTAATTTACAATACACTCAATCTTTTACAAGTCTCACATATCTCATTGTTCACTTTCACTTATTGTCATGAAGTAACTTATTAAAAAAAAATTATAATTTTTTTTTAAATGATATTATTTAATTCATCTCATTACATGAGATGAGGATTATGATTTTAAAAATGAAATATCAGATGAACAGTGTCTGGATTGTATAATGAACACAGTTTAACATTTGTACTATATACACTAACATCACCAACAACAACAAAGTCTATTTTAAACCAACAATGCCAGATGTCCTACCCACCTTTTACCACAGAACACCCTCCCCGCCGCTAGGGAGGACTTGGTCTTGGGCCTTGATGATCATAAAAAAAGCCTTCTGGGCTTGTCAATGAGCTTTAGCCCATGTTTATTATATGGGTCCATGTTAACTCAAAAATTTGTGAATAATGTTACATACCCTATGTTTTCAATCTCAATTTCACTCTACACATATTTTGAATTTTTAAAAATACCATATCATATTTTTATAAAAATTTAAGCATGTGCATCAATGAATTTCATTGATGTATTTATAAAAAAATGTTAAAATTTTTTATCGATGTATATATATCTCATTAATATGAATATATAATTCGATTAAAAACTAAATTTGTACTATAATACTAAAGTGTGGATGTTGTAGTTTCTCACTCCATCCGCGCGCATCGGACGCGTGTGCACGAGCATGGCTTGCAGGTGTGCCCATGCATGCCAATGCCCCAAATTAACCCCTCCCTTTTTAACAGGCCAAAACAAATCCCACACACAGAGAGAGAAGCATCACCATCAGCAGAACAAGATGACGACTGTACCAGGCGAACCGACCCACGCAGCCACGGCCCTCGTCGAGACCGCCACCGCAGCCATCCAGTCCTTCTCCCCCGTCAACACCATCCATCAACATCTATGCGCGTACGCACTCACTGCACACACACCCTTTGTTTGAATCTGTGTTTGAATAAATTTTGCACTTATAAAGCAAAAGACAATCAAACAAAACAAAAATTTGCAACATTGTTGTAATTGTTTTTAAGCTTTTAAAAAATTCACGTATGAAAAGCAAAAGAATTTCAAACGCAGATCCAAACACACTTTCAGCGTTTGAATCTTCATCTTGTTTTTTAAAAAATAAGCACGGGCAGCCGGTAGAGAAATATAAACATTGTTTTTCTCTTTATTTTTTGTTTTTGTGGTGAAAATGCATACCATTAAATTTTTGTTTGAATCTACCGTGACGTTATGTTTGAGAGTTCTGTTGCGTGATTTAACAGGTTCCACTTCTACGCGCACGACATGACGCGGCAGGTGGAGGCGCACCACTTCTGCTCCCACCAGAACGAGGAGTTCCGGCAGTGCCTCATATACGACTCCCCGGGACCGGAGGCCCGGCTCATCGGCGTAGAGTACCTGATAAGCGACGCCTTGTTCAACACCCTCCCGGACGGGGAGAAGCTGATGTGGCACTCGCACGAGTACGAGGTGAAGAGCGGGGTCCTCTTCATGCCGGAGGTCCCCGGCCCCGTCCAGCGCGTCGACCTCGATAAGGTCTGCAAGACCTACGGCAAGACCTTCCACTTCTGGCAGGTCGATCTCGGACACGAGCTCCCCCTCGGCCTCCCTCAGCCCATGATGGCCCTCACCAGGGATGGTCAGTTGTATGACACCCTCGCACAAGGTACATGATCTCTCTCTGTATCCCATTAGATCATGTCAATCTCTAATTAGGAATTTGTTAAATGAAATTACAAAATTTTGCAAAGAATTTAAGATCAAACAAGACAAGTGCATGTCATGTGGGACACAAATGTTACATGATTTGCCCTAAGCTTACATTCCACCATGCAATTCACTATAAAGATGAAAATGCTAATCTTCGCAAGGGATTTTTAAAATTCTCATAGCTAGTCCTCTTACATGTGTTTGCTTATGGAGACATATCCCTATGGAAACTGACACATGAAACCTTACATATGTCTACTTATGAGGTTTGATAAAATCCAGACCCGATTTGATCCCATCTCGTGTATGTGAATTTAACATTAAACGTTATCTCTTCAAAAAAACATTAAACATGTGTGCATAGGTGACATGTTTCTGTATGTAATCCAATCTATCTTGATTCCATCTCTGTGCATGTTTACATAACATTAATCAAGCATGCATGTGTGATATGTCTCCACATGTAATCACAGTCCAACTTATTTAGATCAAATCTGGTGTATGTAAAGATAACATTAACCAATCATGTATGTATGTCTAATGCATCCCATTGACACCTAACACTATTGGGGACTCATAAGATCTAATGAATATGATGTCAATTGTGTTGCGATGTATGAACTGGACATATATATAGACGTGGAGAAGAGATTTGGGGTGTTGTTCGAGAAGGAGAGGGAGAGTAGGATGTACATGAAGGGGCCAGAGCACGGGATCCACCCGCTGGCGAACGGGGCGGGGAAGGGATTAATGCTCGAGCTGAGGGAGACTGACTGCCCTCCCATGGATTCCATGCCCAGGGTCTTTGTCTGATGATATATAATGCTACAGTTGCTTGGTTGGACATGAAAAAAATTATAATAAGTAGACAAGTAGTCAAGCTTGGTTGTATATACTGCTCATCCTTTTGTCTTTCAATGGAGATATGTGAAAAATTAAGTTGTTAAGAAATATGGACTTTTGTATGTGTACAGGTTCTGGTTTCTCTGAATCTTTTGTTTCCTTGGGTTTTCTATTTTTATGATCAATCAAATGAATGATGTTATGTGGTTGATTATGTTTATGGTGCATCAAGGTTCATCCATTTTTTCTTATGGAGTTCTGTTACATTCAGTCTTTTTTATAATATCAAATACGATCCTCTATATCTCACTAATCTCCTCCACTCATATTTTTTTAGGTATATATCTTTGTTCAATTTTTTTTATATTTTTTATAAATGATACCATTCAATTAATTAATTATAAAATATATTTGTTGTATTTTTTATAAATTTATGATTTTAAAAAATAAAGAAATTAATGTGTTGTGTGTAACATTTTTTTATTTTGTATTTATGATGCTTTCATGACAAGTTCTTCTTCGGCTTAAATAACTTTTGGGCCTTTACATTGGACGAAACTGGACCTCTTGATACCAAGCCCATTTCGCCTATCATTTTTCTGCCACCAAGCCCAACTTAATTGGACTATGTAAGGGAATGTGAAAATGTTTCACAGTCCATAGTCTATGTATTTTTTTTTAATTACATACCTTGTGAAAAGGTTAAATATGCATTCTAATGAATAAAATGATATTTTTTTACAGAAAATATAATTTTTTTTTTTAATCAGGTACTCAATTACAGTGTGACTAAAGACATTTAAAGAGGTAAATGAGACTATATTTAAGACTTGCACGAAATTTGATTTAGGAGAGATGTTACAGTATGTTCATTTTATAATTTCATTTATAGTATTTTATCAGCCCCTACACTCTGCACAATATATTATTTGTTATAAAAAAAAAATTCACACTTTATATAAACGAGTGCATACGATTTTGAGTAACATTTTTCTTAGTTTTGAGGGCTTCAGACCCGATCCACATTTCAGAGGAGGGCGATCCTCTAATTGATTACACACTCCATTAGAGGTGTATATTTGTCCTACTATAGTATACATATATTCTATTTAATTTTTTTCCATAAAATAAATATTACTAGTTTATATATATATTTTTAAAAACAAAATGATTGACTTATCAATTTTCTACGTGATAACTTTTGGGCATCTTCTTCTCGTTAAGGTAGCACACATTATATACGAAGCCCATCTCATCTCACTGTACCAAGCCCATTTCGATTGGATTCCCATGTCAGAGACAGTCACTTTTGTGCTATATTAATTCTATTATTTAAAAAAATATATATATAAAGCTAATTCACTGAAAGATATATTGTTATAAAATGGAAAATGTACACTAAAATAAAATATATTAGTATAAGTTTTTATGTACTTCGGGCCTCTATATATTCAAACATATGGCATTAGTGTTTATCACACATTGATTATTTGTGATATTCCTTCGTTCCACTAAAAAAAAAAATGCAATACATCCAAAATAATATATATATATATATATTCCTTTCGTTCTACAATCTGCACCCATGCCCTCCCTATCAACCCTGACATTTTTTTAAAAAAATGACCGATCAACTTTAGTTTATACAGACGCATGTTGTCTTTGAAAACATTCAAATTTCAACAAATGAGTCAGAAAAGACACCAGTAATGATTGGTGGTGGGAGAGCAAAAGAAATGAAAAGAAGTGTGTTGTGAAAAGCTGTGTATATGTTTGTGAGAAAGAGAGGTTTTTTTTTTCTTATTTTATGTCTGTTGAAAGACAGAAAAGGTTAGCACGCCTTGAGCCACGCCTACACTCGATTTGTCTCCCACCTTTCTGTCTTCTCTTTTCTCTCTCTCTCTCTCTCTCTCTCTCTCACACCCACACACACATAAATAATGACTGTTTAAACAATTGTTTGAATGGTTTTTTACATGACTTTTATGTGTGACTCTGATTTATAAGGTGGGTAGGTGTCTTCAGTGATCTGTATATCTCTACCTCTACCATATAGCTCTTAATGAACATAGCCTCTCTGAAGGAGTGAAGGGTGGAGAGTTGGATTCCATCAAAATTTGATCAATTGAAGATTAATTTGTGATAAAAATGTCACAATCTCACATGTTAAATATATGAGGTTAATTATTTAATATGCAAGCATGCATGCTCATTTTTTTTATTTGGTCACACTTGTAATGCATGCATATGCTCGTATAATAATGCATTATAACTCATGATGTCCAATATAATCTTAATTAGCAAATGTAAGTTATTATGATATGAAATTGAAATTATATTTTATTGCCATTTAATAATATTAAATATGTTGAAAATATCTATGTTAGAATTATAATTTAATATTATTATGAAACCATGGTTTAACTAGTACATTTGAGAGGTGGATTAAACTATATATAATATATTTCCACCCCTACTGGCATGGATAAATTAAAGTAAACGATCATACACGTAAACCATATGATGTACTCCTCTCTTTTCTCTTTAACCAATATTAGCACATATTACTAAGGATAAACTGTAATTTTACCAAATATATCAATCAAGGTAAAAGATATACAAATTATTAATTTTCCAAAAATTAAAGTGTGTATAAATTCAGTTCTTCATAAGTGTTAATCCGCTGCGAAAAGGAACCTAAATTATCAGCTCTAATTAAGAGACACACTAGCTAGCAAATCTATATAACCAATTCCCTAAGTCTGCAAGGCAACAAATGCCATTTTTTTAGGGTCAATGCCTTCCATAAATATGAACACTGGGAGTGTTTTTGTAACTATAAGTCTATAACCCCCTATATTTTAGGACCATGGACTCCAATTAATGATGGCTTGTAGTCCTCCAAAAAAACATGAAACATTGCATCATTGACTCCTGTTGTGTATTAGAGTTTGAATAGCCAAAGGTGTTGAATTGGAGAGTGTTGACCATATTTTCTTCTTTCTTCTCTCTCTCATCAAACCTGTCCCCAGTTGATTCCAACAAACTTTCCTGAGTCTAATAGTGTTACACTGTTATGTAAGCTTGATACTCTTGAGTCAAACTCTCTTTCAGTTGATCAACATGAGAGAATTACTGTGTGAACTATTCAGAATAAATATGTAAATCTAAATTAAAGCAATGATTCTTTTAAGTGGGCATACATGCATACTTTATATATATATGTTTGTCACACATAATTATGTACAGACTCCATCAGTCAGAACTATCAATTTTGAATTCCTGAGACCTCTAATAAGTAATAACCACTGATAAATTCAGTCAAATATACATAAACCAACAACATATATATATATAATAGATACAGAGTTTGCTTAATTTTCCCAAATAAATCAACAACCAATTCAAACAAGCTAGCATTATTAATTAAACACACACACTTATTAAACCAAATACAACATACATTTCCTAACACACACACACACACACCAAACCCTAATAATGATACAAATCAAAGAAGGACCTCAAATGGACCTCTGATCCAAGACCCTCCTCCGCTTGCACCGATAGCCGGAACCGTTGCTCCGATCGACGACCGACTTCAATGCTTCCCGTACGAATCCAATCGAATTCTCCTCTTCTTCTTCTTCTTCTCCAGCGATGATAAGTACATTACGTGCTCTTCCTCCCAATGTCGACATCTCGGCCTTCAATGTCTTCAGCCGGAGAGACTTCAACGTCTTGATCAGTTCCGGCAGAAGGTCTAACCGGTCCTCGCAACAGAGGGTGGCTTTGTAGACCGACCGCTGGTTAAGCCTGTCAATTATTCAAAAAACATTTGACAATGATCTAAATCCACATTCGAAAATTAAATTCATATCTCAAATCTTTGGGTTGGATACAGATATGATGGTATTTGATCAGAAAAATATTCGTAGTTCAAATATAATTAAGTATTATATTAATGTATTTATATTTTAGGATTAGTAAGAGTTTTTCTTTTTTTTATTATTTTTAACCATGAAATGTTTGTGTGTAATTATGATTTTATCTTTTATCTTATGTAATTATAGATTTTTTTTTACATATATTTCATATATTAGATGTATAATTTTTATTTTTTTTTATATTGGATCTCCGTATAATTGAACTTTTTGAAGCTTTCAAATAATTATCCAAATTCGAATCTGAATTTTCAAATCAGATAGATACTTATTATAAAAGACACCCGATGGAGATATTTTTTTAATATCTAATTTAGATACGGATACAGATATCCACATGTCCAATTAGTATATATATGCTCTTACCGATGGTGACGTCCGACGACGTGCAAAACGGAGATCTCATCGGTTTCGGAAGGGAGGACGTCGGTGCACTTGGCGATGTCGTCCGATGTCCTTTGTTTTAGGTCCCTTACGTGCTCCACCACCTTTGCTAGAAGTGAAGCTTTGTCTGTCTGAAAAAACACACAAAAGCGAAGAAGAAAAATAAACATGTTGAAAGGTTGTACAACTTTCCCAAACCCTAAAAAAAGTTTCACATATTTGTCTCTCTTGGGAACCCTAATTCGTGATAGACCCACACACAACACAGCATGTTTAAAGCAAAAGCAGCTTTCCCATAACCCTAACCCTAGAAAGTCTACTTTCTTTTTTCACTTCACACACACACACAGACACTCAAAGCTAGTTTCAAAGTTCAAACTCTTATCAAGATATATATTTTTTTTTTTTGGTAAAAAAAACTAGAAATCATGTATTCTATAGAACCTTAATCGCATATATCAACATGGGATTCACCCTATACCAATTGCAAAAAGGATCCTTTGAAACTCAATTCATATAAAATTATGTAAATTAAGACAAATATATTTTTCGAGGAGTGAATAACGGTGAAATCACAAGGAGATTGAAACCAAAGATTTCATTGTTCTCCCTGCATCCCATCAAATTTTATTAATCTCCTAAATTCCTACATGTTTTAGCATGCGAGATCACAATAATTTTTTTTATCACAAATCAATCTCTCTCCTCATACTAACCATACCTGATTGGATCCAACTCTATCTGAATCCAAACCTAAACAAACATATCCTTGGGAAAAGAAGGGGACAAAAAAAATCCCAATAAGCTCCTCCCAAGGGAACCCTAAAGAAAATTTGGACTCCTTGAATGAACCCAATGAAATTGTTCATAAGGTGAGAGAGAGAGAGAGAGAGAGATGATGATGATATGCACAGCATGGGTCATGTGAAAGAAACAATAGAATACTTAATTTGGAGTTTTTGTTTTTATTAAGAAGGCCAAGTAATTAAAATGGCTACCAGGATAATCACTCCGATCTCAAAGTACAATTCTGAATGAGGTGAGAAAATAGAATACTTTAGAGTTGCAGGGGAGGAGGGAGCGGAGGCGCTGGAGGTGGGAGTTGATCCTCTCCCTCCTCCTCTTCTCAGCCTCCCGGTGGTTCTTCGAGGCATCGGCGGCGGCGGAGAGTTCCCGGTCATGATGAGGAGGGAAGAGTGAGGACAAGAGGGTAGTACCCGACATGAATGAAGAAGTGTTGTTGTTGTTGTTGTTGTTGTTGTTGAAGGCGGCGTAGTACGGACGACCGATGATAATGTCTTCTTGGGTTGGAATCGCCGGCGTGTCTCTTGCTTCCATTGTCGGTTTGTTTTGTTTAATTTGTCTTCACTCGGCACTTTTTGTTGGTGGTGGAAGTGGTGGTGGTTGTGGGTGAGGTTTGTTTGTTATATGTTCTGCGGCAAAACTTTTTTTTTTTTTTTTTAAATCCACATATAACCTTATAAACGGTTTGAAATCCATATAATTCTTTAAAAATACATATATAAATTTAAATAGTCTTTGAATTAAATTTTAGTTAATGGATGTAGAATATTTTTACAAATACATCGTTGTTAAAAATAAAGCATACCAAAACCCATGTATAATGTGTCAAAAATGCAAAAAATCTTCTGTAAAATTATGATTTTACCTTTCCAGATAGAGTATTATAATCTATTCAGAATGGTAAAATCGTCATTTACAAAGGATTCAAAAGGTTTTCTACATTTTTAACACATTGCAGGGATTTTCTAGTATACTGTATTTGTATTCAGGGTTAACCAAACAGAATATTCACATAATATTCTTCTTCTGTCAATGGAAATTTGATTATTTGGATTCCCATAAGTGTTTTTTGGGGTCATATGGACTTAAAAAAAAATAAAAGAGTTATATAGATTTCAGGCAGTTTACAAGGGGTTATTTGAATTTTTCCCTTTTTTTTAACTTGTTTTGTGTGGTTCTATGTGGAATATCTATACGGATGTCACACTTATTTCGATTTTAGGTAGGGTTGGAATCCATGTGCCATTTGGATAGAGACATGAGTTATTATGGGATTTATGATTATTCTAATAATAAATTACTATACCAATTGAATAACTAATTTTATGTTTAGTTGTGTTTTTAATTATTTTAGTTAAAAAAACATAATGAAGAAGTTTTTATTGTTTGACTGACTGTGGATAAGTTGTAAATAAAATGTGAATAAGATGCATGTAATGGGTTATAAATTATAAAAAAATGATTAAACATGTGAGTCTCCCTGATTTGTAAGAAATGATGACAGTTAATTTGATAGTGGGGCCCACTTATTTTAATTTTTGGAATAGCCTAATCCCAAGAGAGGTGGAATGGCTGTACCACCTAATTTCAATTTATATTACCATCCAAATATCAGCCTACTTCATCAATCCAAACATGTTTTTTTATCTTATTCCAGCTTCTTCTAATTTATTCCATCACTAACCCTTTATCTAAACACCACTTTAGGGTTTTGGATCCTCTATTTGTTTTTTATGCTTATATATCATTTAAATTTTATTGTGTGATTGCTACATCATCATGATTAAAATCAAACAGTTGTAAATACACAAAATCATGAATGAGATCGATCACGTGTAATGAATGAATTCATTTCATTTAATTAATTTGTGGTCGAATGATTGATCCAAACACAAAACAAGTTTTATGTGCACAATGGCACCCACTTGGGGATACAATCTGCTCTCTTGCTGTGCGGAGACCAAATCCACTGATTGCTACTTGTTTTGTAGATGTCTGATGGCAGCTCGTCTTTGGGGGCAAGCTTGCCAATATCTCAGAGAAACTTTTGCACTTCTGGTCTATGGAAGAACTATGGGAAACGGCACGACGTATGAGATATGGAAATGATAGGAGCAAAGCATGCTTGATTTGGCTCTTAGTTATTCCAACGGGTGCTTAGCAATACAGAGGGTGAGAAATGCGGTGATTTTCAAAAGGACATCTTTCTATTTTGAGAACCTGTGAGAGATGACGCTGTTAAACATCAAGCATCGGGACATGTGTGTGTGCGCTAGATTTCCAACATCCAAATTAGAGATCAGGTGTTCCAAATCACCATGTAGCAGGGTGTCACCAGGGGTTTGGATAGAAGCATTTTCTATCTTTCCCTTTGTGGTGGTAGGTAGTGCGTTTGTGTTTTGCTGGCATCTCTCAATGTGAAGTTGTATTTCTCTTTTATATTTTCTTTTATTATCTCTCACTCTCATTCGACCATGTTGTATCTTAATCTTTTAAGGAAAAAAAATGACTACAACTCTTAAAAAAATGAAAAAATAAACATATGATTCATTCTTGAAATTTACGCTTGTTTTTATGCTTTGATCAAATCAAACGGTTTAAAATTCATCAAATGAGATAAAAACATTCATCACATACACATGGTTAATTAAAAAAAAAAACAAGCACATATGCAGAGGATCTAGACTCGTTCTTCTCGATTAAATATTATTCTAACAAAAAAAAGTTACAAAATCAATTTCAAGTATTTTTAATCCCACATGTTTTTAGATCCCTTGGTATGCTAAAACTCTCTCATGCTTTCAGTTTTATTTTTTTGAGGTTCTTTTGTCTAACGTTGTTCGTAATGTATTTTAATTAAAAATGCATAGGAGATAATTAATAGTGTAAGATATAATAATGTACATAGGCCGTATATATAAAACAAAGTAAAAGATTGCCATAACTGATCAGGTACGAACTAACAGATAATAGGGATGAATACGGGAGAATAGCTTTTATTTGTTGTTTGTTTTTCCTGGATAAATCATGATAGCTGTCTGGATAAGTTAGGATAAGATCTCATGACTATTCTAAAGAAATACTAGAATGACTTATTAGCACTTATTTATGTCAATTAATAAAAATAATATTCTCTTTCATTTTAAAAAATTTATCTCACCTAACAGTGTCACACACACATTCCAAAACTGTCATTTCTACTAAATCAGTCACACATCTCTATACAGTAATGTATACCAATTTTTAAATCAATCGCACATCTCTATACACTAATCTATTAAATCAGTCACATGCCTAACATTTAAGTTAAACTTTTAAGCCGCCCTATTACATCAACATCTATTTAAACAGCATATTCTAGGAATATTCTATACATGATGTATACCAATTTTTAAAAAATATGAAATTCTCCAACAAAAAATATAAAAATTTTTAGCATTGTGCCTTAATTATGATTTATCTCTTCTCTTCTTTTTTTTTTTTTTTTGAATAAAAAGATTTTATTTCTATTGAAGTTATGTATACCCATACACCTGTTAGAGAGTTGGAAAGCTAATTAATCTTGGTATAATGCTTTGAAAACTGATTTTGAAAATTAGCTTTCTCAAGAAGCTTACTTTTGTTCGAAAGTTCCTTAAATTGATTTTTATTTTATATCTCAAAATTTGTTTTTTAGTTTTTGTCAAACTAAAAATGAATTTGGATTAAATATGATTTTCTCAAAAAAAAAAAATATTAAAAAAAGTTCTTGTTCCCAAACAAATAATCTAGTTGGAGAAATTGTGACGGGAGAGAGCATAAGAGTTTAATTTGTTAAAACTTTGGAGGATGTAGGTTTTATGATTCTGTTAAAACTTTGGAGGATGTAGGTTTCATGATTCTATCACTATATATAAAAAAATGAGTATGTAGGTCTAATGATTCTCTATTAAAACTTTGGAGGATGTAGGTTTTATGATTCTGTTACCATATATAAAAAAAAAAGAGGATGGACGTTTAATGATTCTGTTAAAACTTTGGAGAATGTAGGTTTTATGATTCTGTTACTATATAAAAAATAATTCTGTTAAACACAGGGCTATGGATATTTCAGAAAGTATAACAAGGGTTCATAAATTTTTCCATATAAAAAAATGAGACTATAAACTAAAACTAAATGTAACTTGTACAAGCTGGATATCTCACGGTGCCAATGTGTATTGAATTTTAGTTAGTTATATGTTTATATATTAATTATAAGAGTCCTAATCCAGTCTCATACACCCATGATGCGAAGGTATTTACTTGGTAGCCAAAATAATATGCTTCAGATACCGGTGGTTAAAGACCCGATTAGCGAGAGCTCTAACCCGAATAGCCCATCAAACGTGAATCCCACCCCGTCGAGCGCACTATATCCAACTGAGCACAAACTTTTGGATTCAGAAATATCATCAACGATTTTCTAGGTGTATTGAGGAAGCAACAGAATATGAAACCATACGCGGACTCGACAAAAACGTGCCATTGACGTTTACTGGGAGAGCGAGTGAAGCATAGTAGAACTCAAATCAATGTTTATCGAGCTTGTATTTATTGATCCTCACTTCTCTCGTCTCGGACCAAAATTTATAAGATCCCAACAATTATGTGCATTCATTTAGGGACAATAATAACAAATTCTGTAAATCCTTTGAATGAAACATAATAACTGACTCCCTGAATCAAGAATCTCTCCCCATCTCGAGAGAAATCCATCGTTGATTCTGATGCATCCACTAATTAAAGTAACATTATAAATAGGAAAACTGACTTGAACGTTAGTTTATGCAAGATACACCCCCAACCTTGTTTTCAAATACGCTCAAAGGGAGGATCACCGACAGCCCAACAGAAGAAACGAAGCAGACGGATTGTTCAAACCCGAACTTGGATCGCTATTTTTTATCCTTCCATTTACCTCATTAAAATTTTCACATGGATTCATGAGATTCATTATAACATGTATACATTTCATTTTTATATAAATATAACCTCAGCTAGTATATATACAAAGAGGTCAAGGAGAAAAAGGGACTATGAACCACCGTATTTTGAGCTAGCCATCAGACAAAGCATGAACAAAGAAAAAAACCAGAGTTCTTACAATGAACCTCGCATTTCGTTCTTGTTCTACATAAAATACATCACATACACCTAGATATTCAATATCTAACATATATATGGTTCCTTCTTTTTTTTTTTTGGCAAATTCAACTAATACACAATGAAGGAACAAAAGCATCTCTAACAAACTAACATCCATTTCCATTCCTTCTTTAAAAAAACACACACAAAATACAACACTCAAATAACTCACCCTACTACAACCAACCTTCTGTGATTTCTGTATGAGTTTAATTTCATCATGTCATGTCAATCACTAGCAAAATTTTCAACTTCTGGTTAGACTAACTAAAAAAACCAAGACTAAAAACTAAAGTTAACAGAATCCTATTTCATCTGTGCCTGGTTCATCTTCTTCTCCCAGTGGTAGCTAATTTTCAACATCTCTTTAGAGCCCAAGCAATATATAGTAGACCAAAGTGATGGGCAGAGCAATCAACATCCCAAATATAACCCTGCAATAGATGCAATAAAATGTCAATAATCAAACATATAAGCTTCAATTCAATTATCTAGATGAACATGAGAATCAAATAAGTCACCCTGTGCTAAGAATGTCCGGATGCACATTGTATTCTTTTGCAAACACAAACGGAACGATCCCTTGTGGAAGAGCCGCCTGCAATGATCATCAGAAAATTACATTATCTAAACTCATATTCACATACTATGATGCATTATGCATAAGTAGTATAACATAAGGTTCATCTAGTACTAGTTCTCTTGTTTTGAGTATAACCTGAACAATGGCAATGTGTAAGAGCGTGCCACGCAACCCAACAGCAATGGAAGCAGCAGCCATGACTGCTGGACCAGTGAGGAACCGAACAGCCATGGCAAAGGTGGCAATAGTGTTGCCACAGGCGATGATTCGAGGTTGCAGCGCCATAAACAACCCTGCATTCAACAAAATTCAGCATTGATGGAAGACCTAAATCAATCAGAGGATCACATTTGACATACCAAGGCTAAACATTGCCATCCCAAGCCCCGCATTGGATAGGATCGATATCGAGCCAGCAATTATCGCAGGCATTTCAATCCCCCACCTAATAACATACAGAACAGTAAGACCAAACCACATAATTGAATCTCAATTCAGGCTGATGTGGGTGATGGAATTCAATACCTAAACGAGACAAGGGACCAAATGAGACCAATTAAGCTCGAGTAGGTGTTCGGATTCCTAATGAGCTTCCTCCACACCATGATCAGTATCAACCGAGTCATAACACTCGCAGGCGGCATCGAAGAAGCCATCGCCACCCCCACCTTCGATTCTCCAACGCCCGCCCCGCTCTTTTGGTTGGCATCAACGTTGTTGGAGTTCTTGTTTCGAAAGCTGAAATCTTCCCGACCAAATTCATCATAAGCAGCTTCTGCACAATCAAAATCGCATCAAAACAAGTCCCCCCAAAAATGGGTACCCAAAAAAAAGGTCTCACCTTTCGAGTTGTGGTGATCTCCCAAAGCACCACCACCATTGTCGTTCCCAAACTCACCCCCTCTGAAGACATGAATCCCCCCCTCCGACACCGGCGAAGCACTCGAACTCCAAACAAACATATGCAAGTCCTTACCCCCATCGCCGGCGCCGACGCCGTTCGCCTTCTTCTTTCCTCCTCCGGGCACCGGAGAGAACAACCCAACCCCCGCCGGTGCCGGGTACCCACTCCCCTCATCGAACCCAAACCCGGAACCCCTCGTCGCCTGCGCCGGAGGCGCGTTCACCATGGAATAGAAGTCGGTGTGGTTGAAACTAGACCCCCTCGGCGTGGGATTCCGCGACGACTGGAGCGAGTAGATCTCGGCGTTCGTCAGATTCGAAGGTCTTGGCGTCAACGACGAAGTGACCAGCCCCTGCGACCGGCGCGAGAAGACGTCGGACCTGGAACTCGTCGACTTGCGGACCGTGACGTGGAGCTTTCCGTCCTCGCCGACCTCCGCGTCGGCCTGGAGTGGATCCTTCCCGTCGAGGGAGACGACGTCGGAGTCGACGCGGAAGGAGACGATGGAGGCCGCCGTGTCGGGGAACTGTTCGACTATTAGTAGCTTTGCCCCTCTGAATTCGAAGAGGAAGAGCATCAACGTATACCAAATGATGCACTGAAGCACGACGATTTGGACCATGAGAGAGCCCGAATAGGGGCCGTACATGCCCTTCAAGAGGGGAATCCCCATGACGAGCGTGTTAGGGAGGGTGGAGAGGCTAAAGAGGGTGATGGTCCATTCGAGGGAGCCGCGCGAGCTCAGTCTGGTCCACGCGAAGAGGAGGGAGAGGACGATGAGCTTCTGGAGGGTGTCGGCGGCGATGAAGCGGAGGTTCATTGAGTATGGGTCGTTTGTGGAGATGAAGTGGAAGGAGAGGAGGGGGACGGCGAAGAGGGCGACGAAGCGGTTGATGCCCGAGCATTGGTCGGGGGAGAAGATTCGCCACCACTTCACGGAACCGTAGGCGAGGACCATCGCCACGTACAGGGGGACTACCGCGGTCAAGACGTGGTAGAGGTCCGTTAAAGATATCATCTTTGATGGTTTTGAAGAAGACCCAGATGTGGATTCGATGAAATCGTGAAGACCCAAATGAGATTTTGGAATTCTGAGCTTGAAAAGAGTGTTCCTTTTGAGGGGGGAGAAACAGAGCACACGCAGAGGTTTAGTTTTTGTTTCTCTTCTTCTTCTGCTCAGATGAAGCTGTTAAAAGAAGGACCCAAATGAGACTTTGGGATTTTGAGCTTGAAAAGAGTGCTTGTTGAAGGGGGGAAGAAACAGAGCACACGCAGAGGCTTAGTTTTTGTTTCTCTTCTTCATATGATAAGTGATGCTTTAAAAGAAGGGTTTTTTTTAAAGCTGTTTATTGCACCAGAAATGAAAGAAACAATGACATGAATGACAAAAAAACCACTTCAAAAGCTCTGAATATGGAAGAAAATAAAAACAAAATGGGAGTGATATAGAGAGGGGGAGAGGGAGGGAGGGGAGGGAGTGATTTGAAGGGGATGAGGTGGTCTTACGTATATATTAATGGTAGCTTTAATGGCAGACAAGAAAGTGTTCATTTTTTTTTTTTTTTTTGGTTTTGAAAGCTTTGGAAGGAGAGTCCCTGCTCTCTGTTTCTCTTCAGCTTCTGCTCTAAAGATGCCCAACCAATCAAAAGCATCTCTTCTTCACAGGGCAGTAGGAGAAAAGAAAAGAATCACAGTCTTTCATGATTCCCTGTGATCATGATTTTTTAAAAAGAAATTATTAGCCATGTTAGGCTAACTGAAATTTTTTGTTGTAGATTGAATGTGGAGTCATTGAGTGGTTTTATGTTAATTTTTTGGGATTTCAATGTGTTTGAAAAATAAGAGAGTTTTTGAACATGGAAAAATGAGTCCCCCAAACGCCCCTAACTAACCCCTAATTGAAGGGGACAAAATCCGGATTTTGGGAACTGACAGGTTTAATTTTTAAGGTATATTATAAGGTGGGGACGCCCTTTAGAATATATATATATAAAGTTAAGAGATTTTATGCGGGGAAAGAGAGGGGACCTTCTAAAAGAATATATATAAATAACTTATATACCAAAAATTTTGAAAAATTGAATTATGGGTTGTACCATTTTTGAGATGGATGTATAGTATGTGGTATCATGTTTTGGGTCAATGTTTCATGTACTTTTTCATTGTGTGTACTACTTGATATATAAATATATATATATATAGAGGTAAATGATATATAAATTATTTTATAATAAATAAATAAATAATTATGGACTTTAAAATATATTTTATTTTTTAATTAATACTTGTAATTTTCAAACTATGTTAAAATGAAGTCCTGGTTTAATCATATATCATCAGTATTAAACTATTCGGTTAATAAATTAAATTATATAATTTAATTATTAAACTGTATAATTTGATTGACTGAAAGTGCAGAATTAACACTGCTGGTATCAAATTTGAATCCGAACTCTTTTTTAAAATGAAATTTTGAAAACAACGACAAACTGTAACATCGGATTAATTATAATCTGGATTTAAAAATGTCCAGAAATACACGCAGAAACAATAAAAGCCAGTCACGTGACTCCAAAAGTAAATAAAGAAAACCTGAAAATAAAGTCAGTTACCATTAATTGAGAATCTAAGGAGATCTAAACCCATTGCAATCCCCAAAAATAATTAAAACTTTCCGACTCCCAATGTACGAATACTACCAATATTTCAGTCTTTTTTTAATTTTAAAAAAAAACTATTTTAAAAAAGAAACCATCAAATGATTTGATGTTACATCAAGTATAACCTAAGAAAAACAATTTAAACTTTTTAAACTAGTCCATCTAATTTTTTGTGATGTTATATTGTTATATTATCTATGATATGTACAGGTGATTATTATTTTAAGAGAGGGGGCACAATGAGTAGCAGTTGTCGAGGAATCTAATGGCTCACGCATGCCCTCGTTTTCTCATCCATTCATTTGTAATTTATTTTGTATATCAAGCATATATGTATATATATATACTCGATTAAGCATGATGTCCATTTAATCCTGGATGATATATAGTTTGTTATGCACATTTATATGATGTGTTTTATTAAAGTTATGTTAGCCTACCCTGTGGGTGGAGCAGGAGATAATTTTTGGGTGAGAATTGAATTAAATTAAATTTTTAATAAAAATATTTATTTACATGTTTGACTAACATTTTTTTTTTAATTCTAATTCTAATCACATATACATCTTTAATTTTATATATCTCATTAATAAAATATATACTATAATTTTTAAAAAAATTTTATAAATAGATCTATACAATTCTGAAGTATATATTTCATTTTTAAAAAAATTATCTAACTCATCTATTTTTAAAAAATCAAATTATAGATGAATTAAAATTGAGACTAGAAAAAAATATTGTTTATAACATTTTAAATTGTATATTAACACCATAGATTAAATTTTAAAAATTTATGTTTAAATAATTTTAAATGAACATTTTTTTATATAAAAACATAAAACTATACCTTATAAAATATAAATGTTATTATATAAATTATAAAAAATTATAAAAACTGGACTGCACTATAATCTTTTCAGCACAAAATTATAATGGTGTGTGGTGGTTGCAGAGATAGCGATGGTGGTGGGGGTGGGCGGTGACAGGAGGCGGGAGAGAGGTAGAGGGGTGGTGGTGCGGTGACGCCCATCTCAGTCCTCGAAGAAAAAAGAAAGAAAAGATAGAGGAATAAAGGTGGTGGGATTAGATGCTTAGAAAATTTTGTATACACATGTAGTGGATTTGTGAATGGTTAGTGGGGTTATAGGGTGGTGGGGACAGACATTACATTAGTGGGTATATCTGCTCTCCTTAATGAATTGGTTTAGTGTATTCAATAGTTTTGGTTGTTAAATATATATCCCTTTTTTACATTACAAATTTTGTGGCATCTTATCAGGGATTGGGTTAGATCCAGCAAGTGTTAGATAATTTGATTGTTCAACGTATTCGAGACCGTCCGATCTTATAATTTTGAGATACACAAATTAATTGAATCATAAAAAAAAAGTTTTAAAATTTAATTGCATTTTAAAATTGGTTTTGAAATCTTATAAAATACTCCAATCACAATAAACTGAGAAGATCATATGGTCACAAACGCGTTGTCCAATGCTAGTTGGACCTACCCGATCCCATCTTACAAATATTTTTTGTGATTGTGTTTTTCTTTGTAGAAATTAATTAGGGTCCCTGCAATCACTCATTTATTATTTTGAGATCCATGAAATTTTTAGATTTTTTTATATTTTTAAGGCGGTAAAAAAAATTATTTTTAGGTCACTTCCACCTAATGTTGTTCAAAAATATGAAAAACTCTCAATAACTGACGATTTTACTTGTTCGAATAGATTATTTAACCCTATTTGAAATGATAAAATCATTATTTACAGAGAATTTTTTATATTTTTAAAATATTGTAGAGTTTTTTTTTATATATAGTATTTTCAGCCGCTATTTACCAAATATAATATTTGTAAAATATTAAACAAAAATGAATTCAAAGAGCTATTTGAATTTATTAAAACATTAAAATTTATTAATTTGCATATGTGTTTTCATGAAGGTTATATGGATTTCATGAAAAGTAAAAGCCTAGTTTGGTAAATGGATAAATATTTAAGATAAGCTAACCTAATTTATGTGAATAAAAAACCATTATTTTTATTCATATTTACATTTTGATAATTCATTTTGTTATCCTCATTTTTTGTGTTCTTATCATTAACTTTATATTTGAATCACATGATGTAAGATATGGAATAACTTAAAAAAAAAAATTTAAATACCAAATCTAACTGTTCAATTGTTGATTTTGGTTTTATAAAATTTTTTGTTTTTGTTTTTTTGGAAGGACAATTATAAATATTGTCTATATTTTATAAAACGAGATTAAAAAATGAAGATAAAGTTTATTCTATATTTTATCTAAAATAAAATATTTTATTTTTATTTTTAAATATAAATAATTGTCTATATTTTTTTTATATTCTATATCAGATAACATGTGATTTAATTTAATTATTTTTTTATTTTAATTTTTTATTCAAATGTTAAATCAGTCAAAGAATTTAGATGAATTTCATTACAATTTATTAAAATATAAATAAAAAAAAACTCATCATCACATGTGACTATATGTGAGAGAGGTCCTGTGTTTTATTAGCTTCGATTTTTGCAGGCGGCGCCGCTTTTAAAAGTGTGGAAGTGATGGTGATGGGAGGCAGAAGTCATCATCTACTATATGCATTGCGTTGCATTGTTTCTCTTTGCATTGCTGTTCACATTAGCAGTCCAAAATCGCATCATTTACTGCAAAAGATAAAGTTTTCATAAAAGAACTACTTTGTTCATGCTCTGAATTTTTTTCAGATATGTTTTTTTTTTTAATTTTATGATGGCAAAGACAGAAAAAAAAAAATTGAGCTTCTTGTCTTGTCTTGAGTTTAAAGGAAAGTGAAAAAAACTTTTTTTTTTTTTTTTCAATAGGTTTTACCAGCTTTAACAGTTGCACCTGTTTTGTTTTTATTCTGTTTTTTTTTTTTTTCTTTAGACCATGCTGTCTCTCTTTTTGGTCTGGAGACCGAGTTCTACTGAATTACCCTTTGGATTATATTTGTGAGATTTTTTTTCCCTAATGTTATAAGAAAAAAAAAAAAAAATCCAAACAACCCCGGATAAAATGTTTAAAATTCATATAACT
Organism: Acorus gramineus; assembly: GCA_030737835.1. NCBI lineage: Eukaryota > Viridiplantae > Streptophyta > Magnoliopsida > Acorales > Acoraceae > Acorus > Acorus gramineus. Next base: position 22,284,773 of record CM060848.1, on the reverse strand, counting down.
CTAAAAACATCTATATAAATTTAAATAATCTTTTAAATTAAATTTTCTTCGAGAGATTAGATATATTATATGAATATTTTATCTGGTTAATCTTCACTAAAAATATAGTATACAAAAAAAACCTTTCAATGTGAAAAAATGTGAAAAATCATTTGTAAACAATTATTTTATCCTTCCAGATAGATTATAAAACTCTAACGAATGTATAAAATTATTATTTATAGAAGATTTTTTATATTTTTAACACATTGTAGGTTATTTTTTGTATACTATATTTTTTTATCGAGGTTAACCAAATAGAATATTTAAAAAATAATCTTAATATATCAATAAAATTTAATTTAGGGAACTATTTAAATTTACATAAGTGTTTTCAGTGAGTTATATGGATTTCAAAAAAAATATGGTGGAATATGAATACAAGGAAAATTCACAAACAAGGATTATAAAAAATAAAAAAAATGTAAAATACGGCATATCAAAATGTAAATGCAAGTTGCTGGGAATGAAATATTTTTGTTAACAAGAAGGAAAAATTGTTAAATACAATCATATTTACGTCTTTATCTGTTTTTCACACACATTTTAATTATGTAAAAACAAATATATATGTGTGTGTGTATATATATATATATATAAATGAAGTATACAGGCTCTATCAAATTATATTGATCCATTTATAAAAAATATGTAACAAAATATATTTATTTAATTAAACAACAACCAATGTATCCAGTATATACTATAGCTAGAGATATACAGATACACACAATCCCAATTACAACATAAATATAAAGCCAACAAAAGATAATATTATAAAATTATAAATAGACCCTCCCCCTCTCTGTTTTTTTTTAACTCACACGCAAAGCCAACAAAAGATAATATTCACAAAGATATAAAAGCCAAAAAAAAAAAAAAACCAACAATCTCTGACAATCTTTTAAATTCACTATTCAAAAGGCACGCCTCCAAAATAATAATAATAATAAATAATAAAAAAACAATCAAAAGTGTCTGTTATTGAGTCTGACCCACACCTGACACACACTCAACACACGATATACTGTACGACGTGAAGGTGAGAATAATTTTAACCAGCCTGGATAGATCCTGACCGTTGGTTTTGTTTTTTTGAGGGACGTACGCACAGATAGCCCTGTCTGGCTTTTGAGGTCCACCGATAGACCCGGCCCTGCCCGCTGATCGTGATCGGATGGATGGATGGATGGACGGACGTGATCACATTTATGCTCATGTCGAGGTGTGGTTGGGTGGTAAAAGGACAATTTAGTCATTTTCTGAGATTTTTTTTTTTTATATGTATATAAAAGTGAGGGTTTTATTTTTTATATTAGAATATAGAGAAATTTTTTTTTTTTTTTTTTTTTTTTACATAAGGTCTTTTAAGACGTTTACAAATGACATATGCACGTGACTATTAAAAACTTTAGATGGACAGAGCCCACACACACTCATGCCCAAACAAGGTTTTTTTTTTTTTTTTTTTTTTTTTTTTGAGATTTTTATTTTTAATCTCCACGAACCATCATATTTAGTGATCGGTCCCTCCTTTCTTTGTATTTAGGTTTTAGTCCCCCGATTTAAAAGATAATTCATGAATAGATTCCTCACAGAAATTAAAAAGTAAATTAAATAATTTATGGATAGGTCCCTCTCAGGGACTAAAAAGAACTATCATTTAAATCTGGAGACTAAAACCTAAATACGAAGAAAAGAGAGATCGATCACTAAATATGATGATTTGTGGGGACTTAAAACTAAAAATCCCCTTTTTTTTCACTGAATCCTCGTTGAAAGCGAGGCTCGAAGACAGCCCTCTCACGTATAGAAATTAAAAATTTGTTAAATGGACGAAATGTTTTGAAAATATTCCTAGCAAATTAACCTGGGGTAATTACTTAACCACGGGAAAAGTGAGGGATTACATGATTATTTATTAGTCAATCAAGGGATCAATTTAATATTCTCTACTTTTTAGAGGGCGCTATGTATTTTTTTCAAGAAAATATCATTAAGATACATATAAAGAATACACAGTACATTTGAATAATTTTTAGAACAAGATGTATCATTTTTCACATGATAGAAGTTATGTGTGGATTCTACAAACTTTGAATGCTTACATAGAAATATGTCCATATTGATATTTGGGTGGAACAATATTTTAATATCTAAATAGCCAGGCATTCATGTGTCAAAATTGATATAGTTAGTCATTTTTTTTTCACCTATCTCAAACTTTAAAAAATGGAATCAATGTTTTTTCACCTATTTCAGTCACTCTTACAATTCTCATAATTTTTCTAATCAATGATTATTAAGTTAAGCGATTACATACAATGATTAGAAAAATATAAAAATACATGCATTCAATTCATTTAAGTACATATATATTTTATTTTTAAAATATGTTATTCATTAGACAACAATACTTTAAAAAAAAATCAAAATATGTTGGACCTATAAAAGAAAGTGTAAAAAATGATTATCTTTAACATTTTTCTTTTTGAAAAATCATTTTTAGGTTCAATTTGAAGAGTTAGATCATCAATGTGACAAAACATACATGATATTCACGTGGTCCAATAAAAACATGTTGTTGAAGTGAGAAAAACAACCCTTATAAACGGACTAAAATTGGTATAACCCTTTGACTTTTTCTGAAGTTTACATGAACCCCTAAAAACACCTATGTAAATTAAAATAATTCACTGAGTTAAATTTTTGTTGACATATAAAGGATATTATATAAATATTATGTTTGGTTAACCTTGACTGAAAACACAGTAGATCAATACTCCCCACCCAATGTGTTTAAAATGCATAAAAGCTTATGTAAATGACAATTTTATCCCTATGAATATATTATAAAACCCTATCAAGAGGGATAAAATCATCATTTACGAAACATTTTTCGTATAATTTTTTTGTATACTGTATTTTTAGTCAGAGTTAATCAAATAGAATATTCGTAGGATATTCCTCATCTGTCAATGAAAATTTTGTTAATGGGGCTATTTGAATTTACATAAATATTTTTAAAGGGTTATATGAACTCCAGAAAAAATAAATAGATTATATGAATTTCAAATGATTTACAGGAGATTATATGGATTTTTTCTAAAAATATAAAACTTTAATCTCCGGGTGCGACATATGATTATCCTGGATACATTGACATTCCATGATAGATAGCTATTATATTTTTATTATTCTTTCATCATTATTTTGTCTCCGGTGCTTTAGGATGCATAATGCATGAATAGCTTATTTCAGCTCTCTTAAAATTATTATCAGAATTTTTGTTAATCTATCCTAACACAGTTATTAGAATTTATTTTTTCCTATCCACATGTATCTCTTTATACTATCTATAATTTGTCACAATAAAGCCAAAATTTCTGTCAAATACTTTAATCGGGTATTTACAAATAAGTATCATATACTTTAAAATCTAAAAAATATAAACTTTGTTTGTCATATTGATAATATATTTTATTAACTCGTGTGAACATGCATAAATTAAAACTAGTATATATATACTATGCATTAAAAGAGACAATGAGGACAAATTTCAACGTGTTTAATGGGACAAACTAGCTGGGGTATTTGCAGATCGCTTCCTAGGTCCTTGATATTTATAACAAAGTTTTTTCTGGAATATTTGAATTTTCGCCCCCAATTTCTATCAATTTCACAATAAGACTCTCATTTGTGTTATAAATAGATCCCGCATTCAGATTTTTAGATTTATAATGAGGTCCCTGATCTCAAAACATGACTTACCAAAATTTCAAATTCATCAAATTTTATTCAATTTTTTTCTAACGACGTAGATATTAAGAATTTGGATTTTTTCTAATGATGTGGATTTAAAATCATAATAATTTAAATTTTAAGAATTATGATTTGACAAATAAGATAATTAAATTTAAATTATATATAAGTCAAATATATAATGTTATAATATGTGTCGGAGTCAAATTCTTTTGGAACAGAGACCTTAATAATTTTGGATATTAGAATATTGATTAATTTTTAATTTTTTTGTTAAACCTTCTTTATTAAAGTCTTTGAACTTCATTCCATTTTTCTTTATTTATGTTATATTTGAAGAAATTAAGCTTACAAAATCACGATCATAAGTTGATAAAAAATTTTGTTTTGCTTATCTATGAGCCCAAGTTAATATGTATGGATAAACTTTCTTAATGTGGTTTATGAATTAGAATGTTCTCTACAATTTAGCCATTCAAGTTAGAAAATAACATAATTTGTTTGTGTATTTAATACTTTGATATCATCATATACCTTAAAGTGTTACATCAATTAAACAACTAAATCATTATAGATATGCAATCTATATTCTTTGATTTTCTATTTTGTTTACTTGTTAGCCCAAAATAATATGTACCGATACTTTCTTAATATGATTTATAAATCAGGAGGTTTCCACAATTTTATCTTTCATGTCAGAAGTAGAACATCTAGAAATAAATCTTGAGGCCCTTAGGCTTCTTTTATATTTTGCATACTGGTACATACATTTATTAAAGAATTCCTATATATATATATAAATATCCTGCTTTAAATAGAGAGTGTTATCTATGAACTTAGGTGATCTAATACTCCAGCGAGAGGTCACACATCATCTTCTAAAATAAATAAACTTCATTTGCTCACAACATTATGTTATCCATGACCATATTTTCATATATATGTCATATTGGATATGCATTTTATTAACTCACGCAAATGAGCGTACACTAAAACTAATATGAGTGTTGCTACGCTCAATTTTTTTCTCAGTCTAAAACACAGACCTATATACCTCGTTATAGATTCAGTGAAGCATATACCTCGTTATATGATGTATATACCTCATTAAATTAATTTTTACATTTATTAAAAATAAGTTCATTCAATTCGAAATAAAGCGATACGCACTTTTTATCAGAACATTTACCTCATTAGATGATGCTTACTATTTTTTAAAAAATGAAAACATATAAGATCTGAGTTTTAGTTAGAGAATATGACTGAGTGTATCATTTTCCAACTAATATATATATATATTTAAAATTCTAGTTCTATCTAATCCCATAGCTGCTAAGAAAATTGCTTCACTTTTGTTTTTTTTTATATATTAGAAAAAATAAATGTACAGTTTAATTTTTTTTTCCTGCAATTTTGATGGAGTGGAGAGTAGGGAGTGGAGCCTAGATATCACTTTCTTCAGAGCATGACTGTCCTTTGAAACTTCAAGTGCCCCTCCATCAGGCCTACACATTAGGGTTCTTTTTCCCAACCTATGGATCTATTACTGAGGAAAGATAAACCTAGCAACTGGGAAGTAAAGGGATGGGAAAACCTATTCCCATTTAATTGGATGGAAATAAGGATAAATATGGAGATGGAGATTGGTGGAGTAACATTTTTTTTTTTTAATTATTAAGAATCTATGATGATGTTTGTAAATTTTGTTTTTACCTTTATGATTTTTTTTAGATAAATTATGGACATATCTATTTAATTTAAAAATAACAAAATAAATAATATCTGAAAAGGGAGTGAGAAGAAAAAAGAGATAATAAATCAAAATACAAAGATGAGATCTCATATCTAACCGGAGCACCCCAGCAACTCTACTTCACTCTCAAAAACTTATTCCCGATAAGAATACAAGTCGCTCCCGCCAAACCGACACCCCACTCGATAATGCTAACACGTGCCATCTCCCGTACAGAATCAAAATAAAAAGGAGAATCCAAGAAAGTCATTGCATTCCTCGCGCGTCATATAGCGCAAGCAGGAAAAATGGGTAGCATTACCTTACCCCCCCCCCCCTCCTGCCGCACTCTTGTCCCTGTGATTCCGTTAGTTAATTTTTTTTTTCAAGAAATAACTTGTTTTATGGTTACTAAAAAATTTAATGAAATAATTGTTGAACCTGGACCCAACACAAACCTAATTTTTAACCAGTGACCTCAACCCAAAAACGACCCTCCCATCGATGATCAAGTTCAAATTGGTTCTAGTTAATTGAGACACCAACCCGAATATAACCCCAAAAAATTTAATCCACACTTGAATCCGATCACTTTTAGAATCATGTTCAACCCATTTTGTTCAGATTAAACCTGATCCAAGTCCCGTGTGCAACTTTCACTGATTTTTTATTTTAAAAATGTACATTTGTCCATTGAAGCATATACTGTTATAAAAAGCAATATATATTTTAAAATACAATAATGCATATTTTTTTAAAATAAATAAATTAATACACTGTGATAGTACAATATACACATGATACACTGCACTATCACAATGTGTAGATGGTGGGAGAACAATTTTAGACTGTAAACGAGGTTGTAAAACGAATTAAATACACGCACTCTTAAAAATAATTCTACCAATATATACATGGATAATTCAAGCCCGTTTCCTTCACTGATAAATTTTGATAGGAAGGACACCATTAAATTTATCAAAAAATAAATAAGCAATAATTTATTAGTAGATCATCCATTAATTTTTGTGGCATTTGGTCCAGTTGGAAACTGTTTAGAATCCATCCAAATCCACAGCTAGACTTGCCTCTGTCATGTAATGTACCTTGACTTCTGTTGCTTATGCCAGACTTGCTAATAGAGCACAGGATTTTTTTTTATAGTATAAGAGAAGATCCATCAACCACAATATAAGATAGACATGGATTGCTAATCAAATCATATCACATTTTTGGAATAACTCATCCAAGAATCATTATACAACACATCCCCTAGGACCCCATCTTTCAGAACACAAAAACACTCAAATATACAGTAAACCTGTAATCAAGTAAATGCCATGGAAGTATAAAAGAGTCAAAGTTTTGGTCCCTTCCCTCCCGAGTAAGCCAAACCAAGCTCTTTACGCTGCTGTTCATCAGGTTGCAAGCTCTTTGGGAACGCCCCAAAACCTCGGCGCACCACCTCGATCCCCGACATCGCGTTATGCACGTATGCGGAGGCATTCTCTATGTTTCTTCTTAGATCCGGCGTATTGATTGATACAGACATGAATTTCCGAGGTGTCGGTGGTAGTAATTTTTTGGAGGATACCTGATCTAGCTCGGCAGCTGCCACAAACCTTTCTGTGGCAGCGTCCCATGATAGTTGATGCCTCTGCTCGTCTGTCACGGGAAATGGTTCCTCGGCTAGAGCTTTGAGGATTGCTTTCACAAACTCGTCCCTGTTGTTGTATTGACGACAGTTGGGGAACTGGTTGAAGAATTCGTTCGAAGGATGGTTGGCGCAGATGACTATTTTTCCCATCGCAAGAGCTTCTGCTGTGGTCGTACAGACCACATCTGTGGTGCTTGGATTTAGAAACACCTTGTAACTGAAACCACAGGAAAATGAAGTGTTATTAGACATGAAGTGAGAAATCAATATTATCCACACCGAATTTTTTTTTGGTTTGTTATCATATTTATCCTGTACAAAGAAAATATCGATGACCCCCCACTTGGCTCGGGAGGAGAGAATTAGATGTCTTCTATATGGTTGTTATTCTTTTCTCAGTTTGAGTAAACCGCTTTTGTGTTTGTTATATTAGGTATAGATATCAAAGATTATTTCAAAATTATCTTAGCATAGCTATTACAGTTTATTTATTCATGCTGAACAAACATATTTTTTTGAGGATTAAACATATTCTTCCCTTATTCACTAGCTTATTCTCAAAACAAGACGTAAAGAAAAATGTGGAGCTTACTCATGAAATAAAGTATCAGCGTGATCACGACCAGGATAGACCTTAACATCCAGAGACAGATTCTTAGCGGCTTGTTTAACTTGTTCAGAATCCTCTCCATTTCCATACAAGTCCACTTGAAGACCAGGTAATTTATTTTGGTTCTCCAAGAGGAGTTGAAGTAGCTCTTTATAGCCTTTGCTCCATATCATCTTCCCGATGAAATACACGCCCTTGGAGAATGCTTTCTCTCCTCTCTGTTGCTGTCCTTGTTTCATCTTGCCGATCTCGATAAACTTTGGATTGACACCATGGACATTGCAAACAATGGATCTAGGAAGATCTTGTGTAGCAGCCGACAATCTGATTACCTGATTCGAATAAATAAGTACCTTTTTATTAAGTAGAATGGAATAATAAAAAAACACATGATCAAAGAAAGGAAGAAAGAAATATTCAACTCAAAGTGGGTGATTTTGCTCGCCCAACATAAGATACATTATGGACTTTTTGCTTTCCAAGAACCAACCTTCCATTATCATCTAGAAACTAATTATTCCTCCACACAACTACCATCATCACCATCAATTCCATAGATTTATCTTTTCATTATTATCATTAGCGTCTGACCCACGTCTCATGAAGCAATCAAGAGGGGAGAAAGTCAAACTAAGTTTAGCTGTCCAAAATACATCAAGGTGGATGCTGCATTTTCAATTAAACTTTTTTTAGTAGGTGGTAAGAATGAAATAATTGGTTGTGATCGATAAAGGGGAAGAATTTGTCCTCAAAATTATAGTTCTTGTGTTCCAAATTCCAATCTAAGCTTGGACCTTAACCTGGATAGAGTGTAAAAGATATCAGAAAACAGGAAAAAAAAAATAGAAAATAGAAAAATAGAAAAGAAGTCAACACAGGAAAAGATCCTCAAGTGATAGAGCGTGTAAAATTCACAATGGAATATTCTGCACCATCCTGAGATTTAAATGCTCGTTCTTTTCCAGTGACCAAGGATATCACACACACGGCTATAAAAAGTTAAGAACACCTCAAAGGAAATTAGAATAAGCAGTGTAGCAGCATCGTTCTGTTAAATAGGGACGAGATCATGCATAATGTGTTCCTGTAGGCTACTGTTTGGGGTTTTCCAAATCTAATGAAATCCAAAGGACGCCCTACCTTTTTTTTTCCCAAAATATCAAATCACACCAGTTTCACACATGATGTCACTTCGAATAAAAGCTTTTCCAGTAAGTTGAGACTTGAGAGTGCTAGAGAAACAATGTAGAGCATATATTTCAACTAGTTACTCAAAGAAGACGGATTGGGTGGTAAGATCCCACCTTTTGTCAAGATAGCAAAGGCATTACCATCTTTTGCAATATTTGCAACTTCTTTAACCTTCAGGATATGACGAGGTGTGTGAATATTTAAAAATCATATAAGTAACCATCCCAAAATTTCCAGCCAAAAATAATGATTTACTGTCTTTATGTAATAAAGCATAATGAAGTGACCCGCCAAGCGTAAGCCTGAACAAGTTCAGTTTAAATGCTGACGGTCCAGTTATGATTTACGAAGACACGAGACCTAGTAATTAGTACAGGGAAAACTATCAGGAAGAAAAGAAGAGAAGAGAAAATGCACAAGTGGATGCAACACTAAGGCAAACAAACTTGCAATGCAAGCTAAATAAGAAAGTCATGCTGCTAAATAAGAAAATAGAAAACCCTTTATGCATCACAAAAATGTATGCGTTACTATTTTCAGATACACTTCCCTCATATTTGATATGTCAACATGTTAATTAATTGATCAGTAGATCATGTAAAACAGTGCACAAATCACATAAGTTAATCATCATTCAACAGTAGCATTCCCAAATAGGCATACCCCATATTGATGAGAGAAGAATACCTTGTGGCAGTAGATATGAGTAACCCAGTTATTAATGTATTTCAAGAAAAACGCTTGAAGCTGCCCATTCTTCTCTCTCTTCACGTATTCCAAGTAATTAGTGTGTACTATCCCAATAACTCTTTGGAATTTCGTCTTCCATCTCCGCCCATGATGGTACCAAGTCAGATGCTCAGGCTCCTCAAGGACAGCGATTTCTGCCTCCTCATCAGGGATAAATTCTGAGATATCCCCAGTGGCAAGAATGCTCCCTTTTTCTTTGGAAAACTGCAACCCATAAAATCTTTTTCAGCAGGAAGCTTCTAACCTTCTACGTTAAGGGTAAAAAACCAAATCATGCATTGTTACACAATGTCAAGTCAGCTTAAGATATCCAAACTGGAACCCAATAGAGCATAATTACAAGAAAAGATTGCTCACTCAAATTGCAAAGTTCGACTAGTTAACCCAAAATTACAGGTTATATACTGTGCTAGTTAAGAGATGGGCACAGCTTGGGCATGAAGGTAAAGGGATAAGATAAATATGCTAACAACTCTTGATAACTATGACGATAGCTGTAGGAAGGGAACCAGTGGGGGTGGAGGTGGGGGGTAGGGCATTAGACCTAACTCTCAGGGATTAGACTCCTTTAAAGGTAGGAACTATGACTGGATTAGAAGAGTGCATCTGATGCTACCTCGTTTTGTACCAAGTGCTTTTTCGTCTTGCAGGCTAACTGACATTTTAAACATTTTCTACCAATACCCTGCCATTCCTATCTTTTTATGCGTGTAGCATCTATTCATACATTGATTTCCTTAGAAGTACAAGGTAGAACTCAATAGCTATGCCTATAAATTGGGAATACTTCAAGACATTCTTTCTGTGAAAGAGTAAATTTTGCACACCTCTAACTTCAAATCAACAACAAACTGAGGGTACAAGGCTTGCGGATATGGTTAGAGCCCAAACTCAAGAAGTGTGATTTACATTAATATCTACTTAACAAGGCATCCTTATAACCAAAACTAAAATGAATAATATAAATGTTATTAAAAAAAAAGTGAATGAACAAGCAAAATCTAGAACAGAGACAGTCATGTTTCAACACTCTAGGTTGACCTTTCCATAATTTCTCGATTCAGCTCCATCCACAGATAATCACATCTAAAACCAAATTCAAGAATTCACAGAACAAACACATCAAAATCCAAAAAAAAAAAATTAACTTTCCATGACATAAAATCGGATTGCAATATCAAGATTAAAACATAATAAAGCACAATCACACGCAAATATTGCTGAGCTAAATTGCAAAATTGGATTAGATATGCCCCAAACACAACTAACTTAATCAAAGCCAATAAACACCTCTTTATGTCCCAATATCATCCATAACTCATCACATCCAATTCAGAATTCAATAATCCAAAGAACAATCAAATCAAAACCCTCCAAGAACAGATTTTTTTCACCTTCCCGGGGTAGAACCGGATCCCAAAGCCCGAACCGAGCCCCGTCCGCTCTTCAAGCCACTTACGAACAAACGCCTCCTGTTCAGCCGGGACCCCAAACGTCACCCCGTTGGGGTACACGTGTTCCTGGTCGCCGGGGGACAGCCAGGGCACGACGAGGGTGACCCTCCGTCGACCGTCCCTGGCGAGGTAGGCCGCCCGGAAGAGGGGATTCACGGCGGTCCCCGTCATCCACGGCAGGCACGCCGTGGTGAATATCGCGATGTGTTGCTTCGTGTCCATTAACGGCGATTCCAAGACACGTGGATCGACGACTGACAAGTTTTCTAGGGTTCTTTGTTGTTGCGTGGTGGAAATCTTTGGCAGATGTTAGAGAAAACATACGACGGTATTGGCTTTTTTTTTGGGAAAAATCCAAATAACCCCCTTGTAAACTGCTCCAAATCCGTATAACCTTCTGAATTTTTCTTAAGCACATGTAACCCCTGAAAACACTTATGTAAATCTATATAACCCTGTGAGTTAAACTTTAATTGATAAATGAAGAATATTGTGTGAATATTATGTTTGATTAACCTTGATTGAACACACCGTATTTCAAAAGCACCTTATAAATTGTTAAAAATTCAAAAATCCTTATGTAAAAGATGATTTTATCACTTAAATTATAGAACCTTATTCAAATGGGTAAAATCATTACTCATAGAAGAGTTTTTATATTTTTAACACATTATATTAATATACTGTGTTTTTAGTCAACGTTAATCAAACAGAATATTCGCATAATATTTCTCATTTGTCAATGAAAATTTAAGTCCATGGATTATTTGGATTTACATATGTGTATTCACATGGTTATATAAATTTCAGGAAAAATTAGGGGGTTATATAAACCTTGCGCAGTTTACAGGGGATTATATGAAATTTTTTTTTTTTTTTTTTTTTTTCTGGGGGGTGGGGGGCGTCTGATTTGTGAGTCTTGTCTAATTGTAGAAGATTCGGTGGAAGATGACATGGCTCTTATAGTCTTATACTTTGAAAAAGGAAAAATTTCATATAACCCCCTATAAATTATCTGAAATCAATATAATCCTCTGACTTTTCTTGAAATCTATATAACTCCCTTAAGACAAATATATAAATCCAAATAATTCCTGAATTAAATTTTCGTTGACAGATAAAGAATATTCAATTTAGTTATCTCTTGTTGAAAACACAATATACACAAAACTCTCTACAATGTGTTAAAAATGTAAAAAATTATCTGTAAATAATGATTTTATTTTTTCGGATATGATTTTATAATATACTCAGTTGAGTAAAATCGTCATTTATATAATGTTTTCTGTATTTTTAACATATTGTAAAATATTTTGTGGTACATTGTGTTCTTAATTAGGATTAATCAAATAAAATATTTACATAATGTTCCTTAACTATTAATGGAAGTTTAACTCAGAAGGGTCATATAGAATTACATGTGTTTTCAAGTGTTATATGGACTCAAGAAAATTTAGGGGTTACATGGATCCCGGGCAGTTTACAGGGGTTATATGGATTTTTACCTTAAAATTAATAATAATAATTTAGAGTCAAAGTTTGTCATTTATTCTTAAAGTTATGTCATTGACAAAAAATTTCCAAATCATCTGAATTCTTAGGAAGTAGGAATTTCCTTTTTAGATTAGAATTATCAAAACGACACTTAATTTTCTATTGATTTTTTAAAATTATTATAAAATTAAAATATGTTTTATAATTTTTAACAAGGAAAATGTCATGTTAAGTGCACTTACTCCAACTGTATAGACTTATTTATATAATGCATGAAAAAAATTCAATATATACCTCATTACATAAATGCATGTGGGAATGTGCCTAACAATATACATGTGAATATAGACTATAAAATAGGTTAAGTATAATAACACTTTCAATAAATTGTCATGTGGCTAGTTTTAAATATAACCAAATATAATATTATTATATATATATATTATATAGAGAGAGATTTACATCAGTTCAGAAAATTTCATTTATACCATGTTAAATAAGATTTAGTTTTATATCATTGGGGTCTTTTTTCATGAAAATGTATGTTATGTTATTTTTTATAATTAAAGTCAAATTTAACCCGAGTATGTCTAAATGTTAATTGAAAATGAAATAAATAATATTAACGTATTTTTATTATACAAAAATTAATATCATATAAATTCTTTTTATCAAATATTGATATTATTAATTTTCTTCATGATCATTTTTACATTCATCAGAGTTATTTTTTTAATACAGTCACTGCTAGATCCACTGAACCAATCTTTTTTTTATTTTTTATTTTTTTTTTGTATGAAAGGTTATTTTTTTATTCGATAGGGTATATATATTTTATGTAACTTTAAATATAAATTATATCTCTCACTGAATATGAATCTAGTAAAAAATTATTAATTTCATAAATAATTACCCCCCCTCCCCTTCTTTTTTTTTTTGTTTTTTGGTGCAATTATGATTTGACGTGTATTATGTGATGCCAAAGTTAGTATGGTAGGGTGACATCTAACATTCTCATGTTCAGCCGTCTATAAAAAAAAAATTTAGATTCTTCTATGTTTGGTTTTTATTAAATATTCTTTGTTTAATTAAGGCTTGCATTTCAACATGTCATTGTCAACAACTGTCTCCTGATATTCTTTTGAATGCAAATTGGACGTGTTAAATCCAACCTAATTAGACACTCAATATTTATTTGAATCCGTTTGAGAATTTTTTGTTTTTAAAATGTTATAGAGTCTATCCAAACATATATCCAAACGAAGCCTTATTAGTGTTTAAATTCAATTTAAATAAGAATTTGCACAACCAAATTCAGACAAATTCTAATTGGTTTAAATTAAAGTGGTAAATTTAAATTTCACATCAAGCTTAAAATGTTTAATACAAGAAATGAAATGAAATGAAATGAAATTCGAATTATGTGATTTAATTTTATCCTAGAATATATAATTTTTATGATTTCATTTCAGTATACACCATTCACCACAACTTTTTTGTAAAATATGTTAAATAACATGATTTTTTTAGATATACATATTCAACACTACTTCTTGGAACATTAGCAAAAATTAGTTTTTTTTTATATAAAAAAAAAAGCATTTTCAATGTTGTGTTTAATACATAGATAATGTTGGAGACAATTAACACAACTTTCAATTAGATTTTATTTTTAAGGTTGTGCGTCTCATGATAATGAGTACGTACTTTCATAATAATAATAAATTATATACTTTAATGATCTGTATCAATTCATTTGCAGGAAAATTCAAAAAATGAAACTTATATTGTATCCTATTATAATTATAGGCAAGGTTAACAATTAAATCTAATACCCAATGTTTGGTTCACATATTAACTTATTGGGGAATAAAATGGTTGTACAAAAAATAGAAGAACCGGATGATTTTCTTGTTTGATTGCATATATGGATTTTGATAATTATTATCTCTAGAGTGTAATTAGGATAGATGAATAGAAGAAAAAAAACTATACATTCTTCTTAATAAAACAGTTATCATATTCATATAGTTTATTATAATTTAATGTATCAAAAAAGTGTTACAGTTTACCTGTACCTATAAACAGAATCTAATAAACAATTATTAAACACACAGACATTTCTATAAAGAATAATGTTTTTTAGGCCCCATCACATGGTCCATGAGGTGGCATGTGTCTAATACATGTTATACCTTTATTTTATTATTTTGTTTTTTTGTAACTGATCCCCACAAAATACGGTGACAATTATGATTGATTAAATAAAAAATATTTTTAAATAATAAAAAAAGTGAAAGTGAGTCTGGACGGACACAACCTTCGAAAGAGTAAACTCTTTTTAATCAAACCCTTCTGTTGAGATGATCTCTTCTCTTTCAACCTAAACTTTTCAAAGATCTCCAAAAAAAAAAAACCCAACTATGAAGAGTATTATAACATGCAAAAGAAGTCAATTATAGGTGGTGATCAGATCAACATAAAAAGGAGGAGATGATAAAAATGGTGGAGGATGCTACAAAGCGTTTCAAAATCCTCTGTTTCTTTGTTTTATTGTTTCTAAGGTTAGTTACATTTAATTTATATATGATTTGTATGATGTTAATGTTACATTTTTGACATCGAATAAATGTAACAGTCTGAAATGTAACATTTATTCTTGTATTGCATTTGTTTCAATGCAAATAGTAATTTATATTTGTTATATTTATTAATGTAACAGTCAAATATATATATTTGTTAAATGTATCACACAACAAAAAAATTGTTTGACATTTTCTATAAAATGTAACTGACTATTGAAAATAGAATCTATTTCTAAATTGTTTAAATGTAAATGTAACAGTTTTTATGTAAATGTAACAAATCATTGTGAGAGATATAAATATTTAAGAAATGTACTTGATGTAACTGCTTCATATAGTAACTATATATGTTTTTTTAATTTAAATTTAAATACAATAAATACCTGAATTTTTTAATGTTCAATTAATAACATTTTTTTAAAAAAAAAATTTAATGTGTATAATAAGAATATAAGTTTGAAGAAGAATTTTGATTAAAACAATTTAGATAATTTTTTGTGTAATTTAGTTTTAATTGTAATTTAGGTAAGGATTTCAAAATTCAAAATTTAAAATGGATAAATGGATTTCAAGATTCACTCGTAACATAATAGAGAAAATGGAGGGATTTGGGTTAATGAGATATTTTTTTAATGAAGGGCACCCTTTTTGAAAAGTCAACAAACCAATTAATAATAAGAACCAATAAGATGATCACACCTCATGAGACCTACGAGTGAAGCTTATTTTTTGCGGCTAGGTATCACCACTCTTCTAGAACCTCTCCTTTTTAAATGGACCGTCCATTCAAGATCCAAAACACGTAAAACACAAACCAAGCACACCGTCAACTACCATCTGAACGGCTATGATAATGCCACGTCATCATATGATAATGCCACGTCATCATCCAATCCAACCATCCACAGAGAACATACACGTGTACAGTATACTAAATAATCAAAGCCCACAAAAGCTGGACCGTCCATTCAGAATCAATAGTGGGCCCAACTTCAATATGGGCCTCGAATTCTAACGATCCTCAACCAGGAACACCGGGCCATCAGAATCGCCGATGAATTACCGATTAATCGGCTTTGACCTACCAATCGTTTTCAAATGAAAAAACCGGACGTTCAACCGAACCTCTTACGACTTCCCAACCAACCAACCCTTTTTGTTTTTCAATAAATCAATCCTTGGTTAATTTTTCGATTTTCAACAACAATCATCGTTGATTCGATCGAATTTTTCAAAGGGTTGATCCAATTCAGGTAAGTTTGATGTTTAATTGCGAAAAAATCGTTTTTTTTTAAACACCCAATTGGGGATTTTGTTTCGGCGTTCGTCATCTTTGATGGGTTTTGAATGAATTGTGATATGGGTTTCCATCGGTGAAGATTAACGTGCATTGAATGTGTTTCTTTTTTGAGATTTTAATTAAACCGTGGTTGATTCAATGACTGTGTTTCTTCGAAGGGTCGATTCAATTCTTAATTGCCAAAAAAAATGGATTTTTTTGACAATTTGGGCGTTCGTCATCTTTGATGGGTTTTGAATGAATTGTGATATGGATTTCATCGGGGATGATTAATGTGCATTGCTGTGTTTCTTTTTTGACATTTTGGTTGAACCGTGGTTTGAATTTTCCTTAAAAAATTGATTTTGATGGATAAAGTTCCCTCTTTTGGCTTTGTAAATCAGGTCATTGAGTTCTTGATAAGAGCCCTATAAAAATTCAGTCTTTTATGTGATGGTTCGAAGTTTTAGGTATAGCTGTTGATATAATGCTGGCAACCAGGGCTTTGCGTGAAGGTTTGTGGCGGATCGGTCGGTTTCAACATACATTGATTCCATCTTCGTTTTTGAGGTCCAGATCGGCGATGTCAAGTCTAGAGGAACCCATCGCTCTAGACAGCTTGCCGAGCTTGGACGGGGTGGGGAGGGTCCAGAGGTTCTCCTCTGGTGCTTGCAGGCCCAGGGTTGGTGAGACGGAGATGGGGAATTGCTTGATTGAGGGCAGGAGTTGCAGTTCTTCGAACAACTGCAAGTGAGTCCACTCCGGGGCTTAATTTTCTTAATGATTTTTGAATAATTAGTGTTTCTTTTCTACTTGTGATGTTTCATTCTGTAGTGTTGTTTGCTTGATATGTGTGTTCAATTTTTTTTTCACATGACCTTTTGTTGATTTTATATGGATGCGAAGTTTGGTATTCAAATCCGTACAATATTCTTTTGCTGTGTCCTTTATTAGGTTGAATATGTGGCATTGCAGATACCTCCTAGTGAATATCATTCAAACATAACCATTACAATCTCTTCTCTTCGTCTTGCTTTTGTACCCACTTATGTTTACTTATTGAATATAATGGTGAAGTGGCGAACACTACTTTTATGTAAAACAAAAAGAAAAGATTGTTTAAATTCACATGTAACTTGCTTTTTCTTAGAGGAAAGATATTTTTTTTCATTGCATCAACAGATAGTCGGTGTGTTAAACCTATAAAGGCTAGAGAAACAATTACTGAATTAGTAGAAAAGTATAATACAGTTAGTTCCATTGGGGTAGACCGCAGACCACTTATTTGAATAAGTATTTGGGAGTCTGGGGCAAGATTGAACATGTGTAGGCAGGTAGATAGTCTTTTTAATTTGTTCATGTGCCTTTTCACATATTGTCCAACATATATGGTCTTCCCTATCATATTAATATGTGCCAGTGACTGCACATTGTTTGAGGGCGGTTGTTTTTGTTATCATCGCATGAGTGCTGGTTGAGTTTTTTTTGTTGTGCAAATTTCTAGTGTGGGGGGAGCATTTTTTAAGAAATTATTTACAAGAGGAAAAATTAATTGCTCGCATTGGTATAAAACCTAAAATATTGGATCCAATGGAAACTTTCCACCAGTACACTGATCTTAGCTGGTTTTTTCTGTATGAATCAATGTGAAAAGAAATTGCATCTGTTTCTTGTTCTAAAAATTGTGGGCCAATTTAAACATGTTTTGTAAATATTTTTTGCAGTGATGAATACAAATGGAGAAGACAAGCCCGGGACATGTTTCGAGGGGATCTTACGAGTAGGAGGAATTCACGCCTTGGGAGGAGCCAAAGGGTTTTTGAAAGTGCTTATGATCCAATGTATTCACAAGAACGACACTATAGTTCATCTTGCAATGGCAAAGACCTAAGGGATTTTGCGAACAAGGTCCTTTTAAATTTCATTGGTGCTACCTTTTATTTTACCATTGAACATCTTTATATTTTATTAAGTGTTCTGAAAACTATTTTTGTGTTGGTCTGAAAATATGTTTGTGAAATTATTTAGTAATGGAATTTTTTTCTTGTGTAATTCATGTAACGGTTTGCAAGGGCCCCACATGTGCAGTTGCAATTGTTTCTTTGTGTCCCATGTTAATGCCCAGTGTATTCTAATAGCCTGATCACAGCTTTTTGCCACCTCTGCAGTTTTTGAGAGGTATGCCAAGTTTTGTGAAGATAGTTGAAGTTGGACCAAGAGATGGATTGCAAAATGAAAAGGGCGTTGTACCTACAGATATTAAGATTGAATTGATACGAAGATTGGCTGATTCTGGATTGCCTGTAGTTGAGGCCACAAGCTTTGTCTCCCCTAAATGGGTACCTCAGGTATCTTTGGCACTGATTTGTATTTTGCATTGTATTGTTGGGCTCCAAATAATTTAATTTTTTTTAGGCTACTTTTGATTTTTGACCATTCAGTAAAAGAGATTTCTACTAACCATTACACACCAAGCAGAGGGAAAATAAAAATTTCAAGAAGTCAGACATGAAATAACCAAGAGTTTACCCTTCCTTGAGAGAATTACAGATTCTGTTTCACAAGAATTAATACCCCAGTCTGTAATAAATCTTGAAATAGCTTCTCATATATTCTTAGCAAACAATGGTTTTGATGTATTTGCCAGACTTGAATTTGTGAAGGTAATATTTCTCTGTCAATTTTTAACTTCTCTGTCATGTTGGCTTGCAAATATATTTTCAGCTGGCTGATGCAAAGGATATTATGGGAGCGATTCAAAATCTGCAGGGTGTGCGTTTTCCTGTGTTGACACCGAATCTTAAGGTGAGCAGTAATTCTTGAAAGCTGATCTGAATGTATGGTATTCATGCCAGTATATGTGGTGAAATGTAATTGCGTGTTCCAGGGATTTGATGCAGCAGTTGCAGCGGGTGCAAAGGAAGTCGCTGTATTTGCATCAGCTTCTGAATCATTTTCAAAGTCAAATATCAATTGCAGTATCGAAGAGAGTCTTGCACGTTACCGTGATGTTGTCAATGCTGCCAAAAAACTATCAATACCTGTTCGTGGGTATGTTTACATAAATTCTTTCTCTGGGTCAATCTTTTAGTTCCATATTGTTAGAAGTTCAGTTACTTTCTTTGAGCTGAGTGTTCATGCTGGTTGTATTTTCTTTGATTACTTGGGAATTTGGGCCTTGAAATTTATATCTCCTCATTGCATACAACATATGTACTGTCAAATTGACAGCAAATCGAAAAAGAGTTGCTAGTTTGTAAAATCATTGACTCTGTAACAACCAGATAGATACTGGTTTTATGATATGTTGAAACATGGAGTTGAGTGTATTTGTTGTCAGCCTTCAGTTATACAATCAGTTCATTGAGAAGTTTCATTCAAGCTCAAAACAAATACAAAAGGAACCCATTGACATCGAAGCCGATCATCCAGTGTATTATGTTAGTAGAGATAGTTACCATAGATACAATGGTTAGACCCCAAAGAGGATTCTACTACTCAATGATTAATTTTTCCCTTAGGTGCATCACTGAATTTTCCCCCGCACATGAGATACCCCTGTTTTTAATAAAAAAAAATAGGATTGTCTCACAAATGTTTTCCACGTAAACCGCCTTTCCTCTGAAGATGAAGTGGTTATGTGAAAGCCAGAGCACCCCAAAAACTGCCGGGATGTAGGATTGGGTGATCTTGGCTCTTGTGCTTCTGTCGCCCACCTTCAATTTCTTCCCTGCTTTCCACATCCCTTCCAGAGAAGTGAAACTAACCTCCATCCCCGTTGCCTCATTCATCAAGGCCCAAATCCTTCAGATGTATCTTGTTGAAACACTGATAAATCTCATGTAGACGTGGCACACCTTTGCCTTTGGTAACAGACACTTCTTCCAATGTTTTGTGAAATTAATGGAAGTATTGTGCATGTGAATGTGCAAGTGCAGTGAAGAGGTTTATTACTTGTACCAAGTGAATAATAGTAGGGAAGTTTTTAGATATAATAGTGAATTTTTAAGATGGCATCACTCTCCTAAAACATTTTTATCTGGTGAAAATCAGTTATTAGCGATTGCCATATTATTTATTATAAGCTATAGAATTTATAGTTTTTTCATAATTTAGAACAAGTTTCTATACTGTCTTATCAGTTTTTTTTTTTTTTGAAAAATTTAATATGCTAATCTCTGAAATGTTATGCAATTTGGAGGGTGAATCCTCAACTTTATGTTGCAAAGAAGCTGATTGTAATCCTTGTTCTTGAATTGTGTTAGGTATGTATCATGTGTCGTCGGTTGCCCCGTCGAAGGGCCAGTGTCACCTTCTAAGGTGTCATATGTGGCTAAAGAATTATATGATATGGGTTGCTTTGAGATCTCTCTTGGTGATACAATCGGAGTTGGCACACCAGGTTTGTTTTCTTGAACCTCTTTCTTCTAAGTAGAATATGATTGAGGGAATCTGGTCAATCTACCAGGTTGAAGAGAGACTGTTTTATTAAAATTGAAGTGATCAGATGAGATTAAGGTGTCCTAACGGAAAGGGGAACCCCTTAAGGATAACTAAAATTGCTTTCATTAAGTAGAAAAAATTAACAAAAAAGCAATCAGTAACAACTGAATGCTCTACATAGTTTGCACACATTATGTTGAATAAGCAAATCTTGTTATATCAAACATGACTTTTTGCTCATGGACAGTTAGAATGAGATGGATGTTAATTTGTCCACTCTTTTTTGAAAACACTGAACGGTGGATTTGTATCAGTCAAAGGAAATCTCCAATTGGGCAGCACAAAATGTACGAAAAATTTAAAACAAACAAGACAGACCACCCTGCTTTTAAGCTTATGGATTGAAGGAATAGAATTGGACAAAAGGAAGAAAAACATAATTTTACCTGATGCCATTTTTTTTTCTTTCTTCTTTGAAGAGTTCTAAATCATAAATTATGTGATAATTCAATAAGATGCTCTCCACATGACAAATCTGTTTATTAATGAATTTTTCATTTATTAGATTGTCAGAAAACATGAGATAGACTACAAAGCTTTTGTACTTATCGGACCACCTTATCCTATTTTGAGTTCTCATTTTCTATTTTGTGTGGCTTAGGCACTGTTATTCCAATGCTTGAAGCTGTAATGTCTGTCGTCCCCGTCGAGAAGCTCGCTGTACATTTCCATGACACTTATGGGCAGTCTCTCCCAAACATTCTTGTTTCTCTCCAAGTAAGTAAAGAAAAATTTTAGTTGGGCCAGTTTGGTAATTGTGGTTCAGAAAGAGAATTTCTCCTTTGGGAGGAATCCAATTCTCATAGATTCCTTTAGAAGGAGAAATAAAAGGAATTTTGCTTGGGTGGTCCAAGAATGGCCACATGAATGAAGTATTCCAAACGCCATTCAACTGGGTGCCCAACTGGCCCATTTTCTGGAGAACTTCATTTCTAAGAGAGTCGCTAAACCATATCTGTTGTGTCTCTTGACAGATGGGAGTCAGTATAGTCGACTCCTCTGTTGCCGGACTCGGTGGATGTCCTTACGCGAAGGGAGCTTCAGGAAACGTTGCCACCGAAGATGTCGTTTATATGCTCCACGGGCTCGGCATCAAGACCAATGTGGACCTCGGCAAACTGATGGCTGTCGGAGAATTCATCTGCGCGCAACTGGGGAGACAATCTGGCTCCAAAACTGCTGTTGCTCTAAGCAAACTGACTGCTGATGCCTCCAAAATATAGAGTCTAACTGGCGACAGTTCTTATCAACTTTTCAGAGAGAGTATGTGTTTGTAATATTTTATAGCAAAAAAGAAAAATAAACATATCCTGTCATTAAAGTGTATGTTATGCATTTATGTTGTAATATGCAGAATTTTCCAATTAATATCAATGCAAATGTTTTATACATGTTATTTGTATGACGCGATAACGTTACGAATAGTCCCCTGTACAAAATTTACTTTCTTCGATATTCTTTTTGAAGTGATTAATCTGTATAATGAAGCATGTGCTTTCATAAATGTAAAAATGTCAGTATATATTCCATTTCAGAAAATATAAAAAAATAGCATTTCATAAAAATATACATTTCATCTTTTTATAAAACATATTTTATTAGCTTATATATATTTTAAAAATTCAAAATATGTGTGGTCTACTAATAGGATCGCAAAGATGTTGAATGTAACATTTTCAAAAAATGATGCATTCAATCTCATGTGCAACCCTTAATTGTTTTAGTTTTTTTAATAAAATATATATACTCACTTAATGAAGTGCATAATATTATAAAAAAATAAAATACATACCTAAATAAATTAATATATATTTTTATAAAAATAAAAAAATTATATTTTCAGACACTGCATTACACCAGTAAAACGTATAGACGGTTGGAGGGTTGTCTATATACTACAGACAAACATAGTTATAAAATGAACTGAGTATATGAGAACATCCTTTTGTAGGCTCTTTTTTAAATTGAGATTGAAAATGGGACCGGATATAACATTACCCTTATAAAAAAGCAATGGCAACTTCGTAATTTCTCCTCTATGAAAGCCATTCCTAAACCCTACCCGGCCCAAACAGAGCCCTGGAAACAAAAACCCTAACTTTGCGTTCCAGTTTTTTGTTCTCGTCTCTCCGTCTCTGTCTCACCGAGCTCCAACAATGGCGAAGCGACTGATCCCCTCCCTGAATCGGGTCCTCATCGAGAAGATCCTCCCCCCTACCAAGACCAACACAGGGATCCTCCTCCCGGAGAAGACATCCAGGGTATTCCCTAAAGAAAAAAAGTTTCTCTAAGTTTTCTCCTTTATTTGTAATCACAGCGGATTATGTGATTTTGAATTCTGGGTATTGTTTGTTTTACAGATTAATCATCTGGGTCTGCCTCGTTTTCGTCTTTTGTGCATGAAAAGATGTTACTTTGTTCTAAAAATGTGATCTGTGTTGGCTTTGCGTTGCCTTGCTTGTGTTGGAATGTTTTGGGAGTTTTTTTTTTTTCTTTTTTGTGTTACATGGTTATCTGCTGTATAATCTGATTCAGCTGTCATGTTTGGATGTCTTGTTTTAAATAATCATGTTAGGCTCTTGCATATAACATCTCAATTTGGATAGGTGATCGATTGTTTTAGTTTCCCAAATATGGTTGGCATTTTTTTGTGATAGGAAAAATGGATGCCCCTTGCACGGATTTTTGATCTGTCGCTTGTGATTATTATGCTGATTTTGATTGTGTTCTGCCCATGGGGTCATATAAAAATGTGCATTATACAAAAGATTTGCTCAGCTTCCTTAGGGCATCTTCCTTGTAACTGTTAGGATGCTGGGATCAATCACTTGTTGAAAAATTTGATGTGTTTCAAGAAGAAATAACTATCATTGCAAACATCTTTGTATTTTGATTATAAGCGTATAACTAGACTAATGAAGTTGTTTTTCTTCTTGTTTTTTTTTGAGAAAAGGGTCGGCCTTCGCCTTCATTAATAAATAGAGAACAGCCATAAACGAGTGTTACACCCCCAAAAGGGATATAAAATACCCCACAGAACCACAAAAATAAAACGGACCCAGGGAAGAGGCCAACCCGTAGATGAGAGCTCTACGAGTTACCCAACTAACTATGCAAAAAAACAAGGAATTTTTATTTTTTAAGTCCCTGTAAACATGCATATTTAAGGATAGATTTCTCACTTCTTGATTTTTTTTTAGTCTCCATATTTAACCGCCAATTTAGTTTTTAGTCCTTCCGTCAAATGTCCGTCTATACACCGTTAATTTGTGAAATATAATTTATTTTTAAGTCTCTGTAAACTATGTTATTTAGTGATTAGTCCTTTCTTTCTTCATATTTTACAGGGACTAAACACCAAATAACATAGTTTATAGGGATTGATCATTAAATAACATGGTTTATAGGAACT
The DNA here is from genome assembly GCA_030737835.1 of Acorus gramineus. NCBI lineage: Eukaryota > Viridiplantae > Streptophyta > Magnoliopsida > Acorales > Acoraceae > Acorus > Acorus gramineus. The sequence continues at coordinate 22,260,305 of CM060848.1, read as the reverse complement.
TAAAAATAAAATCACATTTTACAAATTAACGGTGTATGGAAGGATGTTTGACGGAGGAATTAAAAACCAAATAGACGGTTGAATATGTGGACTAAAAAAAAATATCAATAAGTGAAGGATCGATCCTTAAATATGCATATTTACAGGGACTTAAAAATAAAAATCCTAAAATAAAGGACTACCCCAGCACCTCAAAAAACCCACCCCTATACACCAAGGATCGAGCCCCAGCACAGTGCCTCCCCTAAGCCAGAACAAAACCCGCCACCGCCTCACAAATATTTTCCACATACGGAATAGAGCCCCTGAACACAGAATGATTCCTGATCAGCCAAATGAACCAGACCTCTGAAGGAATATAGGGCATAGATATCTTCGCCATCAAACTCTGTCTCCTGGTCTCCTCAAGCCTCTGCCGCTCCTCCAATGTATGCCTTTCAGCCATTGTTTGATAAAATGATAATCGAGGTTGTAGATTGTATGACAGTGATTATTAAACACGTTGTGACCTATCTGGTTCAAGTAATGTTTATATCATTTCATAATATATTTCATTATTTATAATCAACATTCTCCATTTCAACCTGTCTGCTTCATTTTGTTGTTTAGATGTTGTTGTTTACATGAATTTTGATTGGTATTTAACATCCACGTGCACATTTTATTCTCTTGGGTAACAGTTTTATTGCAATAGGGTTCATGAATTAAAGGGGAGATCCCCTCTTGTTTATGACAACTTTTCATTTGATTGTTTTCTCTCAGTTTTTATTATTCATCTTTGTTGATACACCGTGGTTTGAACTCTTTGATTTTCAATTTTTTAATACATCCAATCCTTGTTCTTCGTGTTCCTAAATTGTCTCACATAGAGGCTTATTAGAAATATATCGTAAACCGTAATTATTTGGATGATATTTCATAACTGTTCATGTGTGGAGGTTTATTGAAGACAAACATAGTGATACACAATATCATGGATGCACATGCATTGCATTTGTCCATTTATCGCTCAACTAATTTAAGTGCTCACTCTTATGTTTATGCTTTTGATGAGTCTCTCTTTATGGGGTTTTGTGTATCTTTTTATCTGAGAGTTGCTAACCATGGTTTAAATGTTGTTGATTTTCCATCTATCTAATTTTGGTTTGGATTACCACACTGACACACTGTGGTTCTGAACATTTATCCTAGTCTGCTTAGTCTCATGGATGACATTTATATATATCCATATATTGTATGATCTGTCACCTGAACTCTAATTGAAAGGTTTCACTTTCACATTTAGTTTATTGTATATGCTTTTGCATTGCCTAGTTTTACATTTTTTGGTAAGTAGCCTTCGGGCCAAAGCGACTGTCATCTCAATTGTTGACCATTGGAAAACCAATAAATACATCATGTCCCATGTTCTGATCATTTATGTGGTAGACACAAAAATTTCTGTGTGGAATAAATTATAAATTTTTACATTTTGTTTCAGAATCATTGAAAATTATCTTTTGTTTTCATTTGTTGCTCGTTAGATTTTCTTGAGGAAGGCATGGAATGCCTTTTTTGCAGGTAATATTGGACAGAGTCCTAGACCTTTTGGTTGCTAACAATCTCACCAAGCATTAAGCTGTACTTACAAACGTGATGTGAAAGGATACTGATGTATTCTTCTTTTAAAATCTAATCTATTTCTTTTTTTTTTCTTCTTATTTTAACCATAGCATGCATAACCAGTTCCACATTTCTTTTTACTGATTTATTGCAACTCTATAGTTGATTTCGCCACATTGGAGCATGTATCTATATTTCAATGTGATTCCTGCAGTATGACCATCTTTATTGTTGAAAGCAGCTAGTGACTTATTTTTCACGGTTTTTTTTTCTTTCTTTGATTCAGTTGAACTCTGGAAAAGTTGTAGCAGTGGGCCCTGGTGCTCGGGACAAGAAGGGAAATGTTACACCTGTCTCTTTGAAAGAAGGGGATACTGTTCTTTTACCTGAATATGGAGGCACTGAAGTAAAGCTTGGAGGCAAGGAGTATGTATACCTTAATTATACGGGCGTCGCTACATTAGTTTTTCCCTTCTTTTAACCTCAAGATCATGGGTTGCATATGCATTTGTGCAGATGTGCATTCATTATTCATACACAATCATGAAATTGGAAGTTGGTTCAACATTGCTTGAATTTATTTGCAGGAACCGTCACTTTTCTCCAAAAACAAAGTTGGAATTGTCCCACATTTTATTGCTTGAGCTTTTGAAAAAATAATTTCATACTCTGGAATGTTGCATGTCGCAATTTTTGGTTTAGTACATTCTTTCAATGCTTTGACTGTCCTTGATTTTTAGATAATTAAGAAGTAATTCAATCCACGTTACTAAAACTATTGGGTGTGTAGATCACAGAATTCTAAGATGTGGACTTGGGTGACTCAGTGGGCTAATTCCACCTCACTGTCGCAGCAATGAGCAATGATATGTGGTGTTGAGTAGAAGAATAAATCAATTAGGCTAAAACATGGGACTAACCCTTTAGTAAATGGACTATCAATGGGCTTGTGATCAAGTTTAGATGATTGTAAGCCCATCGAGTAATTGTAGAAATCAATTTAGTTATGCACATGTTATCTCTCACCTGCTTGTGGTAGCCCTGATTATCAGCTCCTGAGAAATATATTCTGTAAATTGATTAGATTATAGTCACACGTGTTTATGAGTAGTGATCGACCCTCGCGTGCTTTCCTTCACCAAATGGTTCACCAAATTCAGACAATCTATGCCCTTTAAACTATGTATATATATCACCCTTTGAGCAAGAGGGATGTTTATGTATTAAAATCAATTTAGCTTTCATCTATCTAAAATCACTACAGGTATTGCTTTGTTTCCTGGTATTGATAAGTCTGAACCAATCAACCAACCCTTTCCAGCTCACTCGTCTTTTCTTTCAATTGCATACATGACATTAGATCCTGAAAAAGTCTGTTCCTGTTGTGATTACTCAGGTACCAATTGTTCAGAGAAGACGATATTCTGGGCACTCTGCATGATTGATGATTTTGCTGCTCATGGTGATTTCTCGTCTTTATAATTGAGAAATTGTGCTTGTGGGACTTGGTTAATCTACACACATTGGATGGATTTTTGCTCTAGCCTTTTGATGTGTAGCATGTTTTTTCTAGTTGATGTGACCTTAAAAACCCACAGATGATATGTAACTGTTGGAGGTACAATTTCATACTGGCAATGGGAAGACATCATATTGTCTGCTTGCATAAATCCATTGAAGGAGAAGTATTATAAGTTTTAATTGATGTGCTGTCAGTAAGTTTTGAAATTAATGATTTATATTTTGATATCTCCTGGCATATTGGTTTCCAAGTCATGGATAATGATACCCACCAAAAAAAAGTCATGGATAATGATGATTATATATATTTTCATATTACTCATCTTGGGAAGGTATTATGGCACGTACAATGAGCCATACTAATAGAAGGTTTCGATTCGCGTTTAATAGGTAGGGTCAAGTTAGATGATTAGATTCTGGTTTAACTATTAAAGGAACATTTAAGAATAGGGGAGGGTTAAAAACCCCCTTCAACATGCAAGTATGCAACCCCACCTTTTGTGTTTGTCTTTAGGCGGAGGAGGTGATGGGGGAGAATGTAATGAGGAGAGAGAGAGAGAGAGGGCGCGGAGGCTGTGGGTGGCGGTGTCAGGGGAGGGGACGACGGTGGGCAACCTAAAGGGGACGGTCGGAGGGTAGGGGGAGAGAGGAAGAGAGAGAGGGGCGGTTGATCGCCGCCGACACCCTCCTCCCTCCCTTCTTCCCTCTTTCTTTCTCCCTTTCTTTCTCTCTTTCTTTTCATCTCCTTTCTTTCTTTTTTCTTGAGAGCATACCACCCCTATTTTTATTTTTTGTCTAGAGTGGGGTTCTCACCTAGTGGAGTGTGGCTTTGCCCCTGAATGGATAAGTCCCTCTTTATCTTTCTTATTAAATTCAAAAATTTATGGGACAGTTACTCTCACATGCACTACTCCTTTGTTTTTGTCATTTTGAAGTTATATATACTCAGCACTTAAAACACACAAATGCTTAGTCCTCTCACATGCAGTACTTATTTGGTTTGGTGAAAAATAAATATTTATTTGGTTTATCACTTAAAATAAACACTTATTTTTTTATTTATGTGTTTGTTTTAAGTGCTTATTATAAGTATTTATGGGTGAATAAATATTTTTTAGGGATTTTTGCATATATACCCCTATTAAATCTTAATTTTGCATTAATACCCTTGTTAAACTCTAGTTTGCATCATTACCTCTGGTAAAGTTTAAGGTAGTGCATTCATGCCCCTAAGACAGACACCGTTAAGAACCCGAGGTGAACTATTGTTAATATACCTAACCACCTATGTAAAAGTACACAATTGCCCTCATATAAAAACAGAAAAAAAAACCCAAATAAACCCTAACCCTAACATATTCGACCTCTTTCTCTCCCAGCGCCGTAAAAAACTCTAATCCCCTCCATCTTTCCTTCTCTCTTCGATGAACCTGAATCCCCTCCCATCTTTCATCCTCCTCTCTTCGATGGAAATCTTCATGAGGGAGCTTCAAAGGAGCCTCTCGAGATCTGTCATAGGTCGGCAAGTCCTAGTCTCCCAAAGCAACCTCAACCTCTTCTCATCTATTGGATTCCAACCCCTTCAAAGAAATGGTTGAAGGTATAGATGAAGGTGAAAAGGGAAAAGAGGGAAGATATTGAGGGTTTTATCATACGTCAATCGGGGAAGACAGGAGTATAAATGGGATTTCGCAAGCAACTGACGGAGAGAAAACGTAGCAAACAAACTATAACTCACGGAAAATAACCTAAGGGGTACAAATGCACTAACTTAAACTTTACCAGGGTTATTGATGCAAACTGAAGTTTAATAGGGGTATCGATGTAAAATTAAGATTTAACAGGGGTATATATGCAAAGATCTCTATTTTTTAATTAGTAAACAATTTGATGCTTATTTAAAAAGTAATTCACTATTGATTGTTGAAAAACCATTTTACCCCTAATTTTTACATTTTCTAAATAGTGGTGAACTAAATATCAATATATAAAAAAGGGATTTTTAGTTTTAACTTTTAAGTCCCTGTAAACATGTCTATTTAAAGATCGATATCTCTTTTTTTCATATTTCTTTTTAAGTTTCCATATTCAACCGCCTATTTGGTTTTTAGTTCCTCTGTCAAACGTCTGTCCATACACCGTTAATTTGTGAAATGTGATTTTATTTTTAAGTCCTTGTGAACTATGTTATTTAGTGTTAAGTCCCTGTAAACTATGTTATTCAGTGATCAGTCCCTGTAAAATATGAAGAAGGGAGGGACTAATAACTAAATAACATAGTTTACAGGGACTTAAAAATAAATCACATTTCACAAATTAACGGTGTATGGACGGACGTTTGACGGAGGGACTAAAAACCAAATAGGCGGTTTAATATAGAGACTTGTAAAGAAATATGAAGAATGGATGGATCGATCTCTAAATAAGCATGTTTACAGAGACTTAAAAATAAAAATCTCTAAAAATAAATATTTCATAAAATGGACATAAATATCCTCATATAAGCACCACAAATAAGAATATATATATATATATATATATATATATCGAACTAAATAGTTTTTCACTTCAAATATCAGTATTTATATTATTTTTTTTTAAAATCAGCAATTCGCCAAACCAAACAACCCTTAATGTAATTAAGTGTACACTTCTATAAAAATAAGATATATACTAACGAATTGCGTGAATTCACTTATAAAATAAATGAAAAAAAAACATGCTTCTTTTAGGATAATAATGATATATACATCTCATTTTACTTGGCACGTGTATCTCTAAACGAGACTATGCAGGGGTTGATGGGTAGCCTATTACATTTTATGCCATTGTAAGCACCTCCACAGGGTAAGTGATTTATATTTACCTTGTTATATGTAACCCCGTATGCAAAACAAAGTCGCTTTGGCCGAGTGGTTAAGGCGTGTGCCTGCTAAGTACATGGGGTTTCCCCGCGAGAGTTCGAATCTCTCAGGCGACGGGTTTTTTTACTTTTTATACCTAAAAAATAAATGTAACTCCATATTTAATATGCATTGTTAATTTAAATAGTAAAATCGATACACAATTTATTTATTGAAATATATATATATATATAGTTAATTTTACGGAGACACGATTTGTTACAATCTTTCACCTTAACAGTATTGAATGTGGTCGAATGTGTCTCAAGTTTTCTTTTGAAAAAATATTCGGTTTGACACTGCGAAAGTCAAACAATCCCATCCAGGTCGATAGACCAACTGTCAAAAGTTGTAAATAAAGATTGACAAAATTGCTGTCGAAATTTGTAGAGGAAGGTTGACAGAAAGACTGTCGAATGTTGTAAAGAAAGGTTGACAAAGTGACTATCAAATTTATTAAATAAATGTTGACAGACCAACTGTCGATTGTTCTAAAGGAAGGTTGACAGGTCGATCGGCAAATGGTTGGTGGGATTAGTGACATTCAAATTAAATTTATAAATGGTTTTTTTATTTTTTTGGTTAGTGTTATTAGATAAATGGTTGGTGGGAATAGATATGCCCCTTCAGAAGTCCATATATGATATAACCCTATGAAAATATCTATGTAAATCTAAATGGTTCTCTAAATTAAATGGTTCTCTAAACGGATGAAGAATATTATGCGAATATTCTGTTTGGTTAATCTTAGCTGAAAACACAATATACCAAAATAAACCATACAATGTGTTAAAAATGTAAAAAATCCTCCGTAAATAATTATTTTACCCCTCCGGATAGAGTTTTGTCATCTATTCGGAGGAGTAAAATCATCATTTACAAAAGTTTTTTGCATTTTTAATCATTTCTAAGGTGTTTTTGGTATATTGTGTGTTTAATCAGGTTAACCAAACAGAATATTCATATAATATTTCTCATCTGTCAATGTCAACGGAAGTTTAACTCAGAGTTATATGGATTTATATGGGTGTTTTTAAGGGGTTATATGGATTTCAGAATAATTCATGGGGTTAAATAGATTTTGGTCAGTTTACAGGGGGCTATTTGGATTTTTCCCAAAATAAAAACTTGGCAATTACAAATTAGCCCTCTAGGAAAAAAAAACTACGAAAAGTCCCCCGAGCGGATATAAAAGCCCGCAATGTAACCGAGCCCTATATAAGGCTGAAGATTCACTGATTTCAAACAGAAGCTGAGCCAGGATCAATTCAGGTTTCCTCATCGTCTCTCTCTCTCTCTCTCTCTCTCTAAAAACTCCGATTTTACTTTATTCGAGGTGAGATCGAATGTTCTGACCTTCGAATTTCATCACCGTATCACAATCTATCTCACAAGATTTCTAGGGTTTCTATTTTTTATTTCCCCTTCTTAGGTCTCGAATCCGACTTGAGAGAGGCCATGGCGACGTTCGAGCTCTATCGGCGGTCGACGATCGGGATGTGCCTGACGGAAACCCTAGACGAGATGGTCTCGAACGGGACGCTCAGTCCCGAGCTCGCGATACAGGTCCTCGTCCAGTTCGACAAGGTGAGGGATTTGGTTTTTCTCCTCGGATGGGTTAAGATTTATTGATCGTGGGTTGATTTTTGTTTTTTTTTTGGTGGTGGTGTTTGAATATCGTTAGTCGATGACGGAGGCACTGGAATCCCAAGTGAAGAGCAAGGTCTCCATCAAGGTATGTTTTTTTTTTTCGTTCCTTGATTCTTTGTATCATTCATGTGGAGATTTTATAAAGGGATGTATTTGTGTGATGGAGGAAGAGTTTTCAAGATCCGTGGTTTCGTGTAATTTATAACTTTACAGATTGAGGGTATAATTTAATGGGTTACTGCTAATGTTGGGTTAAATGAGACTGGAGATACATGAAGTCATGGGGAGAAGGGGGGATGAGCAAATTTCATGTAAAGAAGATCGGACATCTAACATGAAGAATCACCTGGTCCCCTCTTTCCCACTCACTCTGCTGCTTTGAATTAATGAGATTGCATGATCTCATGGGTTGTAGAATGGTAGGGGAAAAAAGAATGAAAAAATTTGGGATTTGTAACTGTTGCAAGTCAGTAAAAGCACAAGCACCACCTCTAGTTATTCCGCTTCTTTTTTTTATGATGAATTGGTAGGCATCACCCTCATTTTATTAAAATAAGAGAGTGCCCAAAACTGGTTTTGTTGTTTATTGTTCATAACATGCCCGTGAACATTGACCTGAATTGTGGCCTATTTTTCTGTTTCTTCTTCTTCTTCTTCTGGTTCCTTTAATCCTTTTATATGTGATGATCAACTAATTCCTTCTAAACTTATATGAACAAATTTGTCAAATTTCATTGTTCATGTTTTGTTGGAAATTTCAAGGAAATCTATGATTTTCGGTCTACTTAAGGTCACCCGTTTAACTAGAAATGCAAATTTGAGGTGAAGATGAACTATTTGAACCACTTGGCTTTGATATCAAGGGCATATGTCAACCACTGCAGCATCCCCTTTAGCTCAGAGGCTCTAGATGCATTCCAAGCTAAGAATAGGTTTTTTTTTTAACTTTTGGCATCCACTCTAAGAATAGGTTCCTGAAAATTGACTACTAAGAACGCGAAATTCTGCTCATTCTAATTTTCATGAATTTACTTTGGGAAGTTTTTTTTAATTAGATATCATCAAGTTATTTCACAATCTGCAACCATTGAATGAAAAAAATGAAAAATGTAAGCCTAAACCCTTCTCCTCCTCTCACTGCCCTTAACTTCAACTTTCTTTCATTCCATGCACGCAACAAAACTCAGCTGAACCTCCTTATTTCCTTGTCGAACCCCCTCTTTTTTCAGAACACACTGCCCCCCAAACCAAACCAAAAGGTGAAAGCATATTAATCACTTTAGATTACACAGTGTGTGAATAGGCACCTTGGTGTCTGCTTTTCTTTCAGTGTTGTGCACTATGCTTCATATAAGATTTGAAGCTCATTGTATTCAAATAAGCATAATTTTTTTTTGAAAAGGCATGTTACCTGGGAACCTGTAGCAGAGAATATCGTGTCCCTTTTCTGCCAGAAACTATAATTACCATTGGGCTCATGTAGTGGAGGGTGTCACGACCCTATTGGATCTTGTACAGGTTGTGTAATATGTAGGTCCCTTGAGATTTTTTGTTCATTTTAAAATATCGCGCCATCAAATTAGTGTGGTGTTTCTTTTTATTCCTCCTCTTCTGCTTTGGCTCTTTCTCGGTGTGGTTGCACATGATCCTTGCATGACAGGATGCAAACATTAGAACCTGAGGATGATGCCTAGAAGTAGTACAACTTAACTGGTTGCATAACCCTATTGATACTTTAAACTGGGCCGAGGTTTGCTTCCTGTAGTATGCACCTGTTTTTCCTAGCATTATTGTTAACTTTTGAACTTAAAGCAGCTCTGTATGATCCTGGATTGAGGCACAGATATGCAATGAAACTGGCTCCTTTTTTTTGGAAAGAAAATGAAACTGACTGGTTTATTTTCCAGTTTTTGATAGCTGTCTCTGTTAGTTCTGTACTTAGATTGTCTAAAATTTTATTTTAGATTTTTTTAAAATTTTCAGAATAATTTTACTTCTGACTTATTATCAGATTTAAAATTACTGCTAGTTTTTTTTGTGGTCTGATCTATGCCTTTTTTTAATTTTCAGAAGAAATTTACTTCTGAATTGTTATCAGATTTAAGATTACTACTAGTTTTTTAGTAGTCTGATCTATGCCCTAGGTTATTGAATTAGTTATAAACAGCTAAAAACTTGTAGTTCTCCTTAAAGAGGTTCAGGAGAGACTTTTGTAGACTTAATTATTATGAGTTAGGAAGATCTTTGACAGAGATTCTAATATAAATTTCCTGAAAAGGTTCATGATCCACCAATTTATGGCTTGCATAGAAGTTTACTAGATCTGACAGGGGCGATATTTTAACTTCAGCATGCTCCTGGCAAAGATTTAAGGATCAGCAGGACAACTGACATCTTGTACCTTTGTCTTTGTTCTCTTTCATTTTTGTTTCCTTTCAGATCCCTCATCTGCTTCCCACTCTTTGAAGCTCATCCTAGTTTTGAATAAATGTTCTGATGGTAGACTCCCACTTTTATTTAAAAAAAAAAATGGAATTGGCACCCCCCTGTTCTCAGAAGAGGTTTTGGTGAATCATATAGGAGGCAATGACGTGATTGTCTAATCCTTTTCTAATCCTTTGTCTAACCCTTCTCTTTATAAAACATTTTCAAGCATTATAATTGGGTTGGTCTTATACTCTTATGGATCAAAATATATTATGTGACTCACTTTCAACTTGATGTCAAGTCCCTATTGGTTTTTGCCAATGTCCTAGGAGGCAGATGGTGGGCCGGAGAGGGGCCTTGCAATGACTGGTGATCATCACATAGTCAACTTGTTTATCTCAAGTTAAATAGGAAGATCATTCATAGGCGGGACTACATCTCATAAGCTTGTTGCTAATGGCATATCCTTTCTGAATCATCAAAGATAAATTCATTGATAATAATAGGAATCAGTTCATCATCTTTGGGATCTTCCTCATAATCAGCATCATTATCCCTCTTGTTAATTGTCTCCTTGGAAACATCACTGAGAAACCTTATATATTCACTTTCCAAAAGAGTAATCATTCCAAAGTGGCTATAAACCGCATCATTTAGTTTTTATTCTAGCTACATATGCATTTCTCATAGACTGACAGTTGATTTGGAACATCACCAAGAAATCTTACTTAGTTGTATGAAGAAACACTCGACATAGGAATGCATGAAATCATCTTCTAATGCACTTATAATGAGTCTTCAATGAACTAGACTTTTTCCTATAACATTTGAAATATGTTTATCCCTGAAATTGCCCCTAAACCTTACTGGTGCCTTGAGACTTGTTGATCATCAGTAATCGATTTCACAAGTTAACTTATCTCAAAACTTTCTTATTGATAATGCGAATTAATCTCTGCCTTGAGGATAATGATATCATCCTGCAGGAAATCTTCTTGGTCCACTTTGCCTTTCATGAGTGTACATAATTGATTTCATCACTATCATTTTTCTAACAATTTGGGTTGGGTTTATAAATCATCTAATGCATTTATTTTCTGTATTAGTTCATTATGCTCTCAGTGTATGATCTGTCATACCATTACTGCTTCTAAACATATATCTCCTTAGTTTTTCCTTCATTTTCTTGGGAATATTGATTGACACCACTCATCTAATACTTGGAGGTAGCCTGTGCAAAACTTATCGTTCTCTGGGACCCTTCATTTTTGTGGGTCCGAAATCCTTGTTGCTGAATAGGAATGGAATTTTTGTAATGGAATTGGTTAAAGTGGTGGGCTTTGTGAGAGGAATCCTTGTGATGTTTGTTCTCCCCTTCGTTTCTGTTCCTAGTTTGGAGGTTAGGCTTTCACCCCCTCCTGTAGAAGCTTTTCACTGATATAGATAAATTACAGTTGGTGAGCTCTCACTTGTAGTCCTGAATTATGTTAATTATTGCATCCTGAATTGTAATGTGATTTCTTTGCCTACTAAATTTTTCCACAACGTCATCTAATGTTAACAATTTATTTCACTCTTTGTGATCTTGACCTCGGCTCTACCTGACTGCAATGTTATAGGGACACCTGCACACATACAGGTTCTGTGACAATGTGTGGACATTCATACTACAGGACGCGACATTCAAGAACGAGGAATGCCAGGAACTTGTGAAGAGCGTCAAGATCGTGGCCTGCGACTCGAAGCTGCTCACACAATGAATGAGTGAGTGCCTCTGTATCTCCTGATCCGTGCCTCTTTTTATGTTTCCCTTTTTATTTGTGCCTGGAGGGAGACATGGAAAATTGTAAAAGATGAATCTCTAAAAAAGGAGCACCACTTACCTTTCCTTCTGAGAGCAGCAACAGCTTATATTAAAAACATCTGAAGAGCATTGTGTGTAATGTTTCTGCTCTCATGACAGCTTTTTAACTTTTCTAATTTATATTTATGGTGTTGCACTGATTTTAGCATCATTTCTTAATACTCTCCAAATGAATGCATATGTCCTTTCTGGACTGGAAAGTGGGTTAGATATATGATTGGTCAAAACTACATTATTCTTATTTTTGTTGTCTAGGAAGCTCCATCATTCCAATATCTTGGGCAGTTCACTCATCTAGGCATGTATATATCAAGTCCTGGATGATCAGTAATTCATTATTATTGTGTTATTGTTCAACAAAGGAAATCTGATGTGCAGTGTATGCTTATTTATGTTAATTTTTTTTTTATAAAATGCATGCTTTATTTTACAAAAGCATATATCTTCTTGTTGAAATGTGTTTTTTTTTTAGACTAATCGGATGTGATGATAGTTTTATTTGTAACTGTCTGTACGCCAAAGGAGAAAATAAAAGGAAAAACAAGATTCAAACATTCACATGATAAATTCTATCCACATAAAAATACATCTTTCATGTCTTTTACACACACAAAAAAAAATGATTAAAAAAAATTACAAACACAGTAAAAAAAAATGTAAAACAAACCCCAACCCAGTGAGTCCACTCACCCAGCCACACAAACCAACCCCACAACCACCACCACAACCACCAGACTCAACCCCCCAAACCTCCCTACCCCCGACGACTCCGCCGCCGCCGTCGGATCAACGGAATTGGATGGCATCGACATCACCGTATCGGGCACCGACTGGTCCCCACCGCCGCTAATGGGACGGGGACTGGCTTTGGGCGCGGGCGAGGCGTAGAGGGTCTTGAGGGCCTGGGGCAAGCCCAGGCCATGCAAGACTTTGATCTTGAAGTGTTGGCCGTGCTTGCACTGCTTGCCGTCGTAGTTCCCGGAGAAGAAGTAGGTCATCCCCTCCTTGAGGAGGGGCACGGCCACGACAGGCTGGCCTGCGGACCACACGACGGTGTCATCGGCATCGGCGTTGTTGTAGTCGCAGCGCTTGTAGGTGGTCAGGTTGTAGGTCTGTATCACTGAGTGGTTCTTGTCTGTGTTGAATACTGCATTGGTTTTCCTCTTGTTAATAATACTAAGGGCAAATGGGATTTGATACCAACAACTATAACTGCAAAAATTTTCTTCTTCTGAGAAATCCAGTTTTCGTATAAGATTCCTGGAAGGTAACATTGAAGTGGCCCTAAGAGCCAATCTCATCATTTCAGATATTAATTTTTGTTTTAAAAAGTTATACCCAGTTTTAGATAAACTTTGTGATTTTTTTATTTTAGGGGGGTGGTTGGGGGGTTGAATTGTAAGTAACAATGTTCCTCCACACGACCACACATCCCCCACGGCTTTAAGTCAGTGATGAAGAACATTGGCTTCCTTTGGAAACTCTTGTACTCAATTCTTGCTGTAGGTGAGAGGAAAAAAAAAAATCCCTGTAGGGTTGGGCTGGGTTTTGGGCTTAGGGTTACTGTTTGATCTGGATTTACTATGTAAAAAGGGGATAGTGTCCCTCTCGTTCAGACTTTGTTAAAATAAAAAAAATATGTTACTCCATAGGAGAGGATGATAATGGTATTACGATAGCGTTTGATTGTACAATTGAACAACTTTTATGTTTGACGTTTTGCAATCGTACAATTGAAAAATTGAAACAACTTTTTACAAACAAATTTTAAATAAATAGTGTCTAAAAGCTAGGACGGAGCAGTTTTATGCAAAATCAATTTTGAATCTAGTATTTACAGAAAATCAATTTTGTAATCGTACAACCAAACACTGTCAACGTCGGGCGATCCGCCCTTAGACAAAGAGACAGAAAAGAAGTATGAGCTGTAATTGTCGTTGGTCCAGTGTTCTTTTAAGGGGACCACCGTTTCAGCGGCTATTAAGACCCAACTTGCTTCATCGGACGACTGTAATTGGTGTCTGGTTGAAGATGTTCTTTCAAAAAAAAGAAAAAAAGAAAAAGGGGCATTTGATTAATAGTAAATTTATTAAGCCAGTGACAATTTTGATAATTAATATCTTTTGAATAATTATTTTAATAAATCCCCATTATTGAATGTATGTTTTACTTAATACATAAAACTTCTTTTTGCAATTCATCATGATGTAAAAATTTTGAATTCCTTTCGTATAAAAACTTTTATTATATCTTTCATAAATTAAAAAACTAAACTCTTCATCCAAACCTATTCTGATATTAAAAATCAATAACACAATTGGGTTTCATAACTATTAAGATGTGTATTCTAACAAAAAAAAAATCCAAAAAGAATCTAAAAATTATGTAAGACAAAGAACCAATGGAAATTTAGAAAATATGAAAGGATGAGTGGTGATTAGAACTCACTGAGGAAATCACCCAAGCTGAAGTTCTTCCCAGCAACCCATCTTTGGTAGTTGATGTTTGGGTTGTGTTTATTATCAAACCAGCCAAGAGTGTCACCAACTGTGTAGTTTTGGTAGGCATCAGCAGCACCTGTGAATGATATGAAAAAGCAAAGAAGACAACCCAATGAAGAGGATGAGAATAGAAGAAGAAGATCTCTGCTGCATTGATTCCTTCCCATCTTTTTTTTCTTCTTTGGGATCTGTTTCTCTGGGAACTGAAGAGCTGGATCTACTGGTGACCAGGAGTGTCTTTTTAATATTCATTTTTTTGGAGGGGTCAAGACCAAATGTCTAGTGATATATAGGTCCCATTGTTACATATACTACAAGAATGCCATTGTTTGCATCTCTAAACCCCTGTTTGCGTATTACGTGATAGATTAGAATTATGTGATAGATATCTATGGGGAGATTTTCTGTTTAATTATATTTTTTTATTCTAACATCATTATTTTGTTTTTACTGTATTTTTATGTATAAGACATGCATAGACTATTCTATTGTCATTTGGAATTACTATCAAAGTTTATATTGATTTTTTCATACATAGTTATTGAGTTTTATTCGTGCTAAGCAAACAGTTATTTTTAGTTATCCATATCTATCTAGTTTTATTTATCACCTCAAACAAAAGCTAAGAGGTTACTCCAATCCAATACAGTAGTTTTTAAATCCCATTGTAAACAAATTTTTTTTGAACTTGTGTTGTTTTTAGTTATCCATATCTATCTAGTTTTATTTATCACCTCAAACAAAAGCTAAGAGGTTACTCCAATCCAATACAGTAGTTTTTAAATCCCATTGTAAACAAATATTTTTTGAACTTGTATATTTATCTAATGACGCAATTAATAAATTAAAGTATGTATGTAGAATGAACTGAATATTGGAATTGTTACTCGCACCCCAGTAAACATCATTCCCACCCTATTATTCATCTCACGTTCTCACCCAACCAAATTTTATTACTTTTGAATTTTGATCCCATCTTAGGTTCATTTTCAACCCCATTCATTTCTCTCCTAACATCACTTTTTTCCTAAAAAAAAAAAAACCATGACTTTTTTTCATCCTCTTACAGAAAAATATGACCAATTTTTAACCAAACACATTTTATTGAAACATCTCATTCTATTATATTTTGGGAGGATTTGACATGATGAGTTTTCATGTTTTTATTAGTTTGACCATTTGAATCAAAAATAAGTTTTTGTTATTAAATCTTTATCCATGATTAATACACAAAGAAGATTAACTTTAAACCAAATATAGTACATGCCAAATTCAACCTGTATGTTGCTAGTCTTTTCTGTGTAAGGGTATTGTTGTATATTTGGTGTACTGGGAAGGTATTTTTCATGGTGAAGGTCCTAAAGGAGAGATTTGTCGGCAGATTTGGCAATTTGGATCATGTGATTGATGATAGCTGGAATGATTTCTTTATGTTATCAGTCAATAGATAAATATAAATCGATTCGTTTCACAGAGTGGCCACTCAAATGCTACAACTGCTTGATTGTAAGAATCAATAAATAAATAAATGGATTTCATTTCATCAAGTGGTCATTCAAATGTTGCCAATGGATTTCCAATTCATTTAACTCAACCTCAATAATTTGTTGTGATAAGAAAAATATATGAGACAAGAAATTTATTAATTTTACACTCATTTAAAAATAAAAAACAACATATCTCTTATCCAAAATGGTAGGCGAATATTAGATTCACTTTAGTTCCAATCCCAAATACAATCTACATCCTTATTTATTGTTCTATAAATAATATGTATTATTTAATGTGGTATGTATGTTTTTAAAATTAAAACATATATATTCCAATGATGTGTATGGACTAATTTATAAAATAAAAAATAAAAAATTTCTAATAAGATATATATTTCGATACAACGAGTATAGGTGGCTAATGAAATGAGGCAGTAAAATGAACTGAGTGTAACAATGCTAAAAAAAAGAAAAAATATTATTACACGCAATCTTTATTTTTCAACCTAAATTCTAGTTCTATGCACCTTGTTAGTGTCATACACTCACATTGATAAAGTATATATCTCGTTAAATTTTTTGTTATTTTTTTTATATATAAATCCATGCAATTCAATGGATAAAGGATATAAACATTTTTTTTTTTTATAAAAACACATATTTCATTAAATGAAGCAAACTATTTTTTTTAAATATCAAAATGTGTGTAGATTGGAATAAGGAGAAAAAAAATAAAACTGTCATTTATGGCTCACATAGTTTCATTCCGGTTCGACCTGTCGGAGTTGGGCTTAACCCGGCCCATAATCTCAAATTCAGCTTCACCGACTTTCATCGCAACCATTAAAAATCATCGGTCCAAAACAAAAAGAGCGTTGTTACACTTAATTTTTTTTTTTCAGTCTAAAATAAAAATCTTATATATCTTGTTAAAAATCCAGTAAAGTATATATCTCGTTAGATGTTATATATACCTCATTAAATATTTTCTTACACTTATTAAAAATATGTTTATTTAATTTACAATGTTTTTGTTCATTATTTTTTCTTTTCTTTTTTCTTTTCTTATTTGGTCGTCTCTTCTTTTTTTTTTTTTTTTTTTTTTTTTTTTTTTTAATTTTGTTGGAAGGTTTTTATTTAATAAAAGTTTCTATTTTTTTTTAAAAAAAAAAAAAAAAAAAAACCAACGGAAAACAATCATCATCCGTCACGTCGTACCGTCCCGTCCTCTTTGCATTCCCAACGGTAACAAAATAAACCAAAAAACCCTAATTTTAATTTCACCCCCAAATTCAAAACCCTCTCTCCCCCTCCTCTCCCGAATTCCTCCCAGAAGAAACCCTAACAATGGCCGCCGCTGCCTCCGACGACGACGATGTCACCTTTCCCTCCCAACCCCCGGAGACCTACCTCGCCGGGTTCCTCATCGCGAACATCGTCGGCCTCCGCTACTACACCGGCACCATCAGCGGCCGAGAGATGGTCGGCCTCGTCCGGGAACCCCTCAACCCCTACGACCCCAACGCGATCAAGGTCCTCAACACCCGCACCGTCCAGGTCGGCCACATCGAGCGCTCCGTCGCCGCCGTCCTCTCCCCCCTCATCGACTCCCGCTCCATCGCCGTCGAAGGTATCGTCCCCAAACCCCCTTCCAAGAACCGAAACCCTTTCAAGCTCCCCTGCCAGATCCACGTCTTCACCCGTTTGGATATGATTGATGCCGTCCGTTCGGAGATCGAGTTCAACGGGTTGAATCTGATCTCCGAGTCCGATCCCGAGTTCGGGCTCTCGGAGGCTGTGATTGTTCAGGAGGGGAAGCCGAAGAAGGGTTCGGGTTATAACATTGACCGGTTGTTTGATTCGGTGGAGGGTGAGGTTAGGAGGAGAGTGGCGATGGAGCCACCGAAGGAGGTGGTTTTGAAGGAGCTGTTTCCGCATCAGAAGGAGGGGTTGGGCTGGATGGTTTCGAGGGAGAATTCGGTTGAGTTGCCGCCGTTTTGGAAGGAAGAGAAGGATGGGTTTTATTCGAATGTGTTGACGAATTTTCGGACCAGAGACCGGCCTGAGCCGTTGAGGGGTGGCATATTGGCTGATGACATGGGGTTGGGGAAGACGCTTATGTTGCTCTCTTTGATCGCGACGAACAGGCCTGGTTCTGATCTTCCTCCGTTTGTTGACGTCGATGATGTTGAGATGGAGAAGACATCGAATAAGAGGGCTAGAGGTAAGGGATCCCGTAAGAAAACAAGTGGGTCGAGTAAAAAACGCAAGATCGATGATGGGTTTTTGAGAATGGAGGGATTGAGCGATTCCGGTCCGAGGACGACTTTGGTTGTTTGCCCTCCTTCGGTGTTCTCGACTTGGATAACTCAGTTGGAGGAGCACACGTGTTCTGGTTCTTTGAAAGTGTACCTGTATCACGGGGAGCGAACTAAGGAGGTCAAGGAGCTTTTGAAATATGATATCGTGCTTACGACGTATAGTACCCTTGGGGCGGAGTTTAATCTGTCGGAGTCACCCATGAAGAAGATTGAGTGGCTAAGGGTGATTTTGGATGAGGCCCATTTGATTAAGAACTTTGCAGCACAACAAACCAAAGCGGTGATTGCTTTGAAGTCTGAGAGGAGATGGGCAGTCACGGGAACACCTATTCAGAATAGCTCGTTTGATCTCTTCTCTATCATGGCCTTCTTGAGGTTTGAGCCATTCTCCATTAAGAGCTACTGGCAGAGTCTAGTTCAACGGCCCCTTGATCAGGGGGGCAAGAGCGGCTTGTCTCGACTGCAGGTAAGATATTTTTTAGCAACCCTTATTATAAGTATCACGGAGTTGTTGGCCGTGATCAAATGTTGAATTTACACAGCATTCATCCACCCAAAGAAAAGTTGTTTTTTGTTTGAACTTACATAGCTACATAGCAACATGTCCCGTGTTTTCTTTCTTCCGCCTATCTCATTCACCAATTAAAATATATTTTTTCAGGCATTGATGGGGGCTATCTCCTTGCGACGGACAAAAGATTCACAGGCTGATGGCAAGAGCCTGGTTGGGTTGCCTCCCAAAACTGTTGCAACTTGTTACGTAGAGCTTTCGGCTGAAGAAAGGGAGCAATATGATCACATGGAATCAGAAGCACAGAATGCCTTAAGGCAGTACATCAATGATGACACTGTTATGCGCAACTATTCCACTGTGCTTCATATAATCTTACGGCTTCGCCAAATCTGTAATTCAGTGGCCTTGTGCCCTGAAGATATCAGATCACTGCTTCCATCTGATACTCTTGAAGGTACATACATAACATCTTATCTGATATCGGCAGAAGTTACCTTAATATGGTGGATGTAGGGATTGATTTGTTATATGGGAACATTTGTTGTATTTCTTTAAAATATAGTTTTTTTTTAGAATGTGAATACTTGCAACATGTAGGAGTAAATCAATAAATGATGATCAGAGCACCCAATACCTATAGCATCTAATAAGCATGGTAAAATGACAATTAGATACTAATATGGAGCTGATGCAAAGATAGATATTTTGTGCCTTGTTCATCTTTTTGAGAAAGAAGATAAATTTCATTGTATCTTGTTTTTACTTTATAGTAATGTTAGTCTAGTATACCACACATGCGATGCCTAAGATTACAAAAGGAAGAGTGTGTTACAATAGAAATATTGGGTATCATTTTGTAAAATTTTACTCAAGTATGGTTCATACTACAAAATCACACAATTTTTTTTTATAAATAAAACATTTCTGTGAAATGTTAGTTGTGAGTCAGTTTCATTTACCGAGTTTGAATCCTGGAAGATCGGCTTAGGAAAGTGCTACTTGTAGAAATTAGAGTGAAATCTGTCTTGACTCTTGAGTAAGAGCCGCCTAAGGGAGAGGGAGAGTGAGAGGGAGGGAGGGTATCTGCCTTATAGAACCATTAAAAACCTAGGTGGTTTTGGTGTGCATGCACTTTGCTCTTTCTCATTGAGAACAAGGATTCTGTAATTTTAAACTTTGCTTCCTCGTAAATTTAAAAGGGAAATAATTGACACAATAGTAAATAGTTTAATTTGGCATATCTAGACACCATGTTTTGGATTGGGACATCCAGAACCTCCTCAAAAGAATAACTGTTGATAGAGTGCGCTTTAAGTGCTTATAAGTCTGTCCTTGATTCACATCATGGCAACGATTAATCAATGATAGTTATATGGCATGCCACACAAAGATGAGGGCAACCAAGAGTGAGTATTTTAAACCACCCTAAGGTGTCAGTTATTTTGATTTCTCATTTGGGAAACCATTGTTTAGAGCCTCTGCCTTTAACTGCTGTTACCTCTATTTGAACTGGTGGATGGGGAAAAAATTATTAATGAAAAAAAAACTTCCCTTCCCCATAAATCTCCCATTCTTATCTTTCCTCATCTGGCATTTAGGAATGAAGGGGGGGAAATGAAAAACAATCATCATGTTTTGGTTATTCAATTCCTTTATGGGGAGAGGATGGATTGGTTTCATTTCCTTGTCTGCCTTCTGTTATATGAATGAGCTTAACTTCCTTTGAGTCTCGTAATTAAATGACTACCATATCCTGCTTGGATATTTTAAGTATTTTAAAGGTTCAAATTTTTTTTTTTAAAAAAAGTTAGCACTGGCATATGTTGTGTATGATGATCCATGGTGCTTGTCAAATTTCTCACCTTGCGTGTTTGAATACACCTTTGATTGATCGTCAAAATTGTGTCCTCTTTTTGTATAACTGCAACACACATATATATCATCAGACATTGTACAGTGTTTGTAATAATTGGTCTTAATTTGTCACTCATGTTTCAACTCTGGGGAATGATGCATGGTTATCTGAATCTGATGGATCATGCTTGTCACAATGCAGATGTGTCTGGAAACCCTGAACTGTTAAAAAAGCTGGTTTCCATGCTTGAAGACGGAGACGACTTTGACTGCCCTGTCTGCCTTTGTCCCCCAACAAAAACAGTAATCACTTGTTGCGCTCACATCTTCTGCCAAGCCTGCATTCTGAGAACCCTCAAACAGCTCAACCCCCGGTGCCCCATCTGTCGCCGCCCCCTCTCCCAATCAGACCTCTTCACAGCTCCACCTTCAAATCCTCCCGACACCGAAATCCCTTCATCATATTCTAACAGACCCATCTCCTCCAAAATATCTGCTTTGCTCAAACTGCTCTCCAAGGAAAACCCATCCACCAAGTCCGTCGTGTTCTCTCAGTTCCAAAAGATGCTTTTGTTGCTTGAGGAGCCCTTAAAGGCCGCAGGTTTTAATGTCCTCCGGTTGGATGGCTCGATGACCATGAAAAAAAGAACTGATGTGATAAAAGAATTCATGAATACCAGTGATTCCACGACGGTTCTTCTGGCCAGTCTGAAGGCCTCGGGTGCGGGTATAAACTTAACAGCCGCATCGAGGGTGTACTTGGTGGATCCGTGGTGGAACCCAGCAGTGGAGGAGCAGGCGATGGATCGGGTGCACCGGATAGGGCAGAGTGAGGAAGTGAAGGTAGTAAGGCTGGTCGTGAAGGACAGCATCGAGGAGAGGATTCTTGAGCTTCAGGAGAGGAAGAGGAAGCTCGCAAGTGGGGTTTTGGGGAGGAAGGCGGGGAAGGAGCTGAAGCAAATGCGCGTGAAGGATTTACGCACTATCATGCGCATGTGATGTGAGTTTTTTCTCCTTGCATATGTATAATTTTGTGAAGTAAATGTTTTTAAATGTGGTTTTTTTGTTATATGGGTGGGTGGAATGTGGTCCTCTCCTCTGCATGCTAGCATGCCATTTTTGATGTGGTTTCACATTTTGAGAAACTGTGGTGTATAGTATATATTTTTTTTAATGTTAATGTAAAATTAATTTCATTTGCAAAAGGCTTTCATCTTGTGAGTTGCTAAATTGAAATTGGAATGATATCTGTTTAGTTTTGCATGAATAAGATCATGCAACTCTAATGAATCATACTGATACTGTTCCGTCTGATACATCTTGTAGTTTTAGTAATTGTATGTAACATAGCAGTAATATATATTAAAGAGAGTGTATCAGCTGGATGATCGATTTTTTTATGAGTTTTTAATCTTTTTCATTATATATTATAATTTTTTAATTGAGCTGTTTTGTTTTTTAATAGCATTCATTTTTAGTTTTACATTACATTCAATTGTTGGTTAATTGTATATCTTTGATATATTGGGGGAAACCAATGTGAAAAGGATAATATAATGTTTAATAGTTTATTGTGTCATTGTTATACATTTCTACTGTCACCTAAACTTTATGTTTATCAAGTAATAATTTCATTTTTAAGAAGTAAGTGTATACAGAAAATATTTGACCATTTTTGTTATGTATTGTTATACAGTGGTGGATGTATATTATATAGTTGTACAAATTGTGATGTATTGTAAGGCACACTGTGTGATATATTGTAAGAGGAGAATCACTATTGAAATTGAAAGAGTTGTCTTGTATTTTGTGTATGAATTAAAATTTTAAGTGTGAATGTTTATTAAATAAGTAATAGATTGATTATTAATATAAGAATATGAAAAAAAAAAAAAACTATAAAATATAATTTTTTTTATGAATTTAAAAGGTTCACATGTGATTGTTATATTTTTTTCATACACGACACACAGAAAAATTCAAATGAATGAATATGAGTATGGGCTAAGGGTGAATAAAGAAATTCTCCCTTTTCAACTAGTTGAGCGTTTATTTGCCATATGTATACTATGATAGCATAACATATATTGTGTTATTATAGTACACGGGGTTCAATCGTAGTGTATAGATTAATTTTTGTAAAAAAATATTATTATATCTTAGTATATATTTTATTTCATATAATATCATGTATTTTAATAGGAGAACGTGTAATTTTTTTTTTTTAAAAAAAAGAAAACACAATGTGGACAGCAAGACTTATCATTTTTCTTTCTGACTCTCTTCATCCTGGCGAAATGGAAAGTGATACCGTCTTCGTTTTCCTAAAAAAAAAAAACACACGTAAAATGAAAAATTATATACTTCATGTAAATTGAAAACATGGACTACGACAATGCCCATTTTTTGTTGGATGTACGGGAGATTTTCAGATGATTTAGGATACATGTCATCTATGATTGAGGACTCAAATAAACTAATGAAATAAGTATTGATTGAACCCAATCTCAAAAACATATACTGATTTATTTAGATATGTATTTCACATTTTATAATGTATTATGTAAATTTATTGTGTGAGTATATGTTTTAAAAAGTCAAAATAGTTAGAAGCAGTAAAGGGGATTATATACGTTGGACTGAATGTATCGTTTTGTTTTCCTTGAGTTATTGATTAAACAATGTTTTTACAATATTATTATATTTAGGCATTTCATCTTTATAATAAATTATGACCAGTATTATAAAATGAAATATTCTGTCTCGAGATAAATTCATAAAGAAATTTGAAACTTAAAATGATGATCATCTTTACAATTTTTTTATGTTAAATAAAATTTATATTATTTTTTTTCTAAATAACAGCAACATCGTCGATATGATGAAGATCAAATTAATTAAGTTCTTTTCGAAATTTCCCATTTTTTAACTCTCTATAATAATAAATAAAGTTCATTAATAACATCGTCCATATGTTATTTAACAAAAAGAAAAAAACTCTATATCCTTTCATTTATCTGCTATCTCATCAATGACACAACAATTTTTTTTTCTCAATATCTTTCTTATTCAAATAAAATATATGGAAATTGTTCTTACTGAAATGATACTCATAATACAAACTTATAATAAGAAGGTTGTTGTAACTAAGAGGATAAATGTATGTGACATGATGTCACTCACTCCATCTAATGTTTCCTCTGTTATTTCATCATTTATTGGATCACTCAAATGCCAAAAAATCTCTTGATTTATAGTATGTAGCCCAACTAAATCAATTTAAGGCATTTTTTTCATAAAATGTGTTGGTGTATAGTCCTGTATGTAATTTTCATTTTTTTTTTTCTGAGGTACATTCAATTCGATAATATAACATATTAAATTATATGTTTTGTTATAATAAATACACACGTTCAAAAAAAAATCAAAGTACGTGAGTTTCAAGCATTCATTTTATATATTAAAATTGGATATCCAAACAAACTATAAGAGATATAAGTATATGTAGCCCAACAGGCAACAGGTGACAAGATATTTGACAACAATAGTCCTCGGTGGCTATCGCACAACGATTCAAAATTTATTTATGTTAAAGATAAATCTTGGGTTCGAGTCTTGACACTGATTTTAGGCTTGTCAATCAGACAGATACGGATCAGATAGACCTATATCTGTATCTGTATCTGAATTGGATATCCGAAAAAATATTCGTATATGATATTTAACATATATTTCAAAATACATATCCGTATCTGATCTGAAAACCCGGATACGGATTCGAATAATATTCAAAATATCCGAACCAGATTAAAATATAAAGAATTTATAAAATCTTAAGTCCTAACATAGTTAAATAGATATCCACCAAAGACATAAAAGCACAAATCCTAATATAGTTAAACAAGTATCCAACATGGTTAAATAAGTTTGTGTTTTGCCATAGATCTTGAGCCATTTTATTTTCATATAAAGGTTGAAACTAATTCTAACATATATAAATAAAATAACAGTTCAGATACGGATATTGATCAGATCAGATATAGGTTATATCCGATCTGATTTGAAAATTTTCGGATAGGATAATTTGGTTTGGATACGGATTTTCGGATATTAGATATTTTCTGTATTTTCGGATACGGATTCGGATCAGATACGGATATTTTTTTGGATAATTGGTAGGCTTAACTGACTTATCCATTTGTTTGTCAACTATTATTGGAAAGAATTTTATGTGGGACCAGGGTAAATAGACGGATGTAATTTTTTCAGTTTGACCGTAAGATCAGTCACAGGGGTCTTTCTGATATAAAAAAAAAATCCAATAACTTCAAAACATATAATATAATTCAATAATGGATAAATAAGCAGAAAGCAATTGAATCATATTGAAAATTTTACAAAAATATCTCATTGCAGTAGCCTGTAGGTAAACTCTTAAAGGAGTGCTTGCTACATTTCAGGTATAATTAGTAAATTCTACACAATCTAATGAAATGAAAATATTCTCTCTAAATAATTTAATATAAATATATAAAGAAATATAAAATTTAAAATGATCAATATTTTTACTATGTCTTTTTACTTGTAACAAAATCCTATATTAAGTTCATAATCAACAAAATATTTTATTTTATATTTTTTATAAAAAAAAATCACCAATTGTCATTGATCCAGTATTGCAATTTAAAATCTCAATAATTTATTGTGTTTTGCATAATAGAGGTCTTCAGAATACCGGAATTGAAATTCTCACTCTTTAACAATAATGTCTTCAGAAAGATTGAATTATTTGTTTTTTTATTTTTTTTTGATACAAAGTTTTTTTATGGCTTAAATAATAATGGGAGTGAATAAAATTCAGAAATCTTTCTATATGTTAAGTAATGTCTTTTTAATTTTTCCATATCGAGATGCATGACAAAAAAAATTTCACATATGAAGAGATTCTTGGTTGCATACATTCAAAACTGTTTTAGCAATAATCATTTATGAATTTACAATCAATGTCAAACAATCTCAACTTTTCGACATGCATGAATAACTAACCCAAATGAACCCATCAACAAAAATAACTCATTTCAATGTGTTTGTTTTTATTATGTGTGATGTGTCAATCTCCAAAAATCATACACATTGTACGCTTTAAACATATAATCTACATGTGAAACATGTTTCGAGGGTGCATCAAGGACTAGGGACGCTTCATTGCAAAGGCGGAGGAGGTGGACTTCAGAGACAGAAGGATATGCGCCACGGGATAGCCATGGGGAGCCCACCCCTATTTGCTCTCTCCTTTTGAGTTAGATGTCTTTTCTAACCCCGGGGAGCGAGGGGGTTTATTTTATTTGATGTCTTTACTACTGTCTAATCACTCTTCTTTCGAAGTTTATAATTCGAAATCAGAAATGAAATTGAGTAGCAAACACCTACCTTTCTTAAAAAAATATATATAATTCACATTCCCCGTGATGTTATTATTATTGTTGTTGTTGTTTCATTTTGAAAAACTAAGTAATAATTTGTAGGCGAGCAAAATGGATATATTTAGATCAGGCTTCTGTTCAACTCTCTCACCCCTGATCTGTCTGTGATTTTAAACACGGGACCGAATCCAGTCAGGACTAGATCCGATCAGTTCAGTCGGTATTGAATTGGACAACGTGAAAATCGAACTGCACTACTTATAAATCGAACTGCACAACCAATTGTTGGATATATATTTCACTCTCTTATTGGATTCAATCAACTATTAAAAAAATATGAATTCCTAAGTATCATCAGTATCCAATAGGAAAGTGAAATATATACCCAACAATTGGTTGTGCAGTTCAATTTATAAGTGGTGCAGTTCGATTTTCACTTCGTCCAGTTCAGTATTGACCGAACTGACCGGATCCAGTTAGGACTGGATCCGGTTTCTTTAAACACTGCCCTAGTGACAGGGGCAGAGCTAGAATTATAGTTAAGCGGGGGTTTCAAATATACTATTGTCATTATTTCTTTATTTTATTTAATATTATTTTACTTTATTAATTTTAATACAATCCGAAACACGGGTGCAACTTGGATGGATTGAATTTTACCCAACCCGACGTGTGGACAGATTTAGGTTGAAATTTTGACATTCGGGTTCAATCCAAACTTGCACCTAATTCGGGTTGGATTTGGATTGATGATTTAGATAACCCGGACCCAAAATAGGGAATGATAAATTTAAATGTTCTAAATTAAATTCAATTGTTTAATTTGTGAGATAAAATTTGAATTATCCAATATTGCTTGGTTTGAGTTTGGGTTTAATTCTTCTAACTTCAGGTCGGGTTTAAGTTGAGCTCCAACCTTCCAACCTGCCCAAGTGGCACCACAAATCCCAAAACATGAAATCAAATTTTTATAAATATATATTGCTTGAAAAGCTCATTATAAATGTCATTTAAATTATATTTTTTTTTTGTTTGGTTGTGACTTGTTTGAGAGAATTCTGATACCGTGGACTCCAGGAATAACATGGAGAATGTAGGAGATTGAAATATTAAAAGAAAAAAATATTTATTCATAATAATAACCAGGTATTAAACTACTCCTAATATTATTCAATCACACCCGTTAGTGCCTCCGCCCCTATCTAGTGATGTGATAATATTTATAAACAGACTACAAAATTGATTGAGTGTCTCCTATGCTTGGACTACATATTATAAATCATGAGAAATTTCAAATTTGTGTATCTGAAAGATCATGTGAAATGACATAACATGATGGTACAATGGTTGCAAGAAATGAATGACAACATGTTAAATGCATTTATATATTCTTAGTTAAAATGACATTCTTATAAGTTAGTATTATGAGTATCATTCCACTAAGACCATTTTCAATATCTTCTATTGTAATAATAACAAAGAAATAAAGACATAATATATTTATGCCATTCATGAGATAACAGAGGATATCGAAGTTGTATTTTCATTTTAACCTACTATGTACAAGTATAGAGAATATTAGTTATCATTGATCTAATGCAATATTCAATCACCTTCTCATTATATTTCAAAAAAACAATAATGATTTTTAGGCCTTATTTTTATAGGTCTTATAAAAGCTCAATGAGCTGGCACACTTGTAATATCATTTTTATCCTTAATGACTTTTTTTTTTAATAACTGATTCCGTTAATGATGGAGGCAGTTACAATATTATGAGATCATTCATTCATTTTTTTTTTAAAAAAAAAAACTCATTCAATTTGTAAACATGAAGCAGCAGATTGAAACATGATCCTCAAGTTTTTTTTTTCACAATCTGTTTATGTAAGTGATCCCTCCAATATTTTTTTTCACAATCACGTTTTTTTTTTCTATTTATGTAATCGTGTATAGCCCCCCGTTATTCCACAATGAATTGATCATCTTGTTAAAACACCAAGTTGCAGATCAAAAATTTTCTTTAAAGTTTTTTTCCAATTTTTTTTTTTGAATTTGGAGTTTGATAAGATCCAGTTTTTTTATTGGCATGTTCTTTCTTTTTAGATGGTATGAAATAAATCATGTACATTCATTTAAGCAATTTATGTTTTTTTTTCTTGAAATTCATATTCATACTATAAATATATCTAAACACTATATGCATAATTTTTTTTTGTGATTTAAATAGTTTGTTTTTTGAAATTCAGTTACATTTCAAATGTATTTGAATTTTATATGTTTTATACTTTCTGTTTTTAATGTGATTTTAAACAATGTTTTTTTTTAAAGTTAGTTATATTCGTTTTAAATCATGTACATTCGTGTAAACAATTATATTTTTTGTGATGAATATCATTTTTCAACTCATTTATATTCGTGCGAACATAATTTTTTATTTTGAATTTAGATACATGTAAGGTATATTTGAATAATACATGCATATTGTATTTGTTTTTCATGTGTATAACTGTTTACGATGTTTTTGAAGTGGTGGATGACATAGAAGAGTAAAAATTCAAAGATGGAGTGTTGTATTGGAGGTGGTTATACATTACCGATCAATAAGGGATTGTTTTATTTTAGAATGAAAAATTCAAATTTAACTAAAGGGTAATATAGATGACATATTTTGGGGCTTGCAAATAGGACCTAAACTTTGGGCCTCATATAGCAGGACTGTATGAAAAATAACTACGATGCAGTGGTATTCTAGAATAAATGAATGTATATGCTATTAATTCAAATTCAAATGAGTCAACAAATCAAACATAAAAAATCAATACAATCTCAAAAATTAAAAACTAAGACTACTGAATTCCAACACAACGAATAATATTTATTTTTTTAAAATAAATGAGTTTTTATATTTTTAATTGAAAACTAAAAGTGTCAAAAAATCCAATCTAAAAAATCAATAAAGATTATAAATAAAAAATTATTATTTAAATCAACCATTAAAAAATAAATGATAACAAAACCCAAATGGACCCCTAACTACCATTCAAACATAAAAATTTTCTGCCAAGTTCATTTTAAACCATTCAAATTTTTTCTTCTTCTATGCAAAAAGTCTAATTAAAGAGTCATTATATGGGTAAATATTATATCCAAAAAATTCTTTTAAAAGTTAAAAATACCAAAATCAACATTTTTTAAAAATTATACCTAAAAAATTCATGTTTCACAATTTTAAAAAGTACATAACTTAACTACCCCTATATTATTTACTATTTAATCATCATCACATATATTTATTGTTTAACACCACAATTAAAAAATAATAACAAATAATAAAATATATTTTTAATTTTTGCATGAAGTTTATTATTATTTTTGTATAACTAAATACACTATTAAGATTTAAATTGTAAAAAATTGAAAATTTTCGTTATAAAATATTTTTTAGATATTCTAAACTTTCTAAAGTCTTTTGGGGCACTTATATATGTTTACTATCATACAAAAAAATAATTTGTGCAAGACATTTAAAAAATATAAATAACAAAATATTGAAAAAAAACTTTAAAAATTTAGGAAAATCCAAAAATAAATCTTGTAAATTTATGAATGACAATTTTGACAAATTTAACATTTTTTATAGCATACTTAAAAATTTAATAACATGTAAAATCACTCTTAAATAAAAAATCATTTCTTACATTAATATTCGATGATGGTTATGAAAAGTTTTAAATATGATTAGAGATAATTTAAAAATTACATAAGGGTATGTTAATCTTTTTAGTTTTCAAAATTGTGAAATGAGATTTTTTTAATTTAAAAAAATGAAGGATTTGGGTATTTTTCCAATATTATATAGAAGGATTAATTTAATATTCATAGTTTTTCTATTTTCATAATTTGATATTTTTCTCTTTAAGGTTTCTATATTTGATCTTTAAATTGATAAACTCCTCTAATAGAATAATAAAACTTTTCCTTTATTTTAACAAGTTTCAACTTAGTTAGCGATACGTCAAAAAAACTTAACACAATTGAAACCATCAACAAAAATAATTCATTTCAATGGGTCTGTTTTTGTAGTGTCAATCCCCAAAAACACACACATTGTAATTACCCTTTCAACATACAATTCTCATTCCCCATATTATTATTATATTCATTTTGAAAACTAAAGAATATTTTTGGATAAATTAATTATAAGTTCTTCTACTCACCCTCTTATTATTTTTATATTTATGGTCTGTTTGAAAAATATTTTAAAGTCCCTATTTCTAAATCATTGGGGTAAACATCTATTAGATGTGGTGTTTATAGTATCCAAAATACCTTTCCACTCTCTTCCTCTCTCTCTCTCTCCAAAACACTTTTCTTCAACATTTTAAAACCATGATTTTCACTCTCGAATTCTCGATCTTTTTTGGGTTTTGAAAGGATTACGTTGTTAAAAATCCAAATTAACAATGTACACATATAGGAATCAACAATGTACACATACAACCTAACGATGTACCCAGATAACCTAACAATATACCTAATAAACCTAACATTGTACTCAGACAGTACAGACCAAAAACCTAACAATGATTTGGATGATTCGGGTATACTTGAATGTTGAAAGGGTATTTTAGGTATGTGAATTGATGGTACATAAACTTTTAGTTTGAACCTAGAAATAATAAGATTTAGAAATATAGACCTAAATATATCTTCAAAACAAATAAGTGACCTAAAAATAATAGGAGGATGACTATAAAGACTCATAATTAATTTTCTCACTTTTTTTATTCGAGCCAAACGGGTCATATTTAATTTAATCAAGTCTTGCGGGGCTTGTATTTCAACTCTCTCATCCCTCATTTATTTGCAATTTATATCATGTTTTAGTAATGTGACGATGGTAAACAGGACTGTATAGTAAAATAGATGAGTATACATATTATAAATCACTAGAAATTTGTGTATATGAATGATCATGTGAAAATGTGAAATAAAATGTGAAATGACAGGGTACATGATGAATGAATGACAACAACATGACACATGCATTTATCTTCTTATTAGTTAAAGTGACCATCTTGTAAGTTAGCATTACTAGCATCATTTAGTAAGAACACTTTCAATATCTTTTACTTGAAAAATAAGAAAGAAATAGAGAAAACTATTGCCATTCATGAGATATCAGAGGATATTGAAGTTGTATTTTCATTTTAACTACTCAAGTACAGAGAGAAAGACAACAGCAATTCCTTGGGGTGATCAGTCATAATTGATCTAATACAATACCCAATAACCATTTCACTGCATATACTTAGAAAAATAACTATACAATGCAGTGGGGATTTGGTTTTTGGTTTCAAAACAATTGAGTGTATTTTTTTAATTCAAGGCCAAATGAGTCAACAAATCCAATATAAAAAATATAAATACAATTTCAAAGCTAAATGTGTCAAAAAATACAATTTAAAAAATTAATAAGGATTATAAATAAATAAAAATTATTATTTTAATCCACCAATGATAAGGAAATGATAGCAAAACTCAAATGGACCCATAACTATCATTCGAACAGAAAATTAACCATTCAAAATTTATTTTTATTTTTCTTTTGGTAATAAAGGTCCCAAATCTCTAGGACAACTATACTTTAAAATTGTAACAATTATATACAAACTCCCCATTGGATTTATCTAAATCTAAAACAAAATTAAGATGCAAAATAGCTAAAGGCATGTTAAAGAGTCATTACGTGGGTAATTATTATTTTCATAGATTGTGTTCTTTTTTAATTTAGTATTCATAAAACAAAATTAAGATGCAAAATAGCTAAAGGCATGTTAAAGAGTCATTACGTGGGTAATTATTATTTTCATAGATTGTGTTCTTTTTTAATTTAGTATTCATAGCTTCTGTAATGGCTATTTAGTGGATGAATTTTATGATAACCGCCCTTATAACTAAACGTGTCTTTAATTATCAACGTTTTATAAGTAATAGGCTTTAATCATTCACTTGACTGCTCGTATTGGGTAGATTATTTCTGAGATTCTTCTCGTGGTCTTGGTCTGATTGGTACACAGAGTTCTGTTCGACGTGTACCCAGTCATTCGTCCATGAGATATGAGACCGTCCGACCAGACTAGACTTATTTCAATGAGAGGCCAGTCTAATCGTGTCTCACCTGCTCGAGAGTACATGCTCGGTATTCCACTATTAGGTTTAGGTCCTTAAATGTCGGATATGGTGAGCCATATCTGTCTAAGCCTTAACACGTCATCCTTTAACATGGTGTATATGTTTTTCTCCACAACAATGTATATATCTCATTAAATATTTTCTTACACTTACTAAAAATGAGTTCATTGAACTTGAAATGTAGCAATATACACTTTTTATTATAACATATCTCATTAGATTATGTTTATTATTTAAAAAAAAATTAAAACATGTGTAATCTGAATTTTTATTGATAAAAATAATTAAACCTCACATTTTCTCTTTGAAAAATGTTGAACAAAATGTGCAGACCATTTAATCCATATCATTTTTTTAAAAATTATACACTCTTCCATTAAAATTAATACTGTTATATAAAATAAAATATATACTAAAATATATATAAAAAAATTTACACCAATCACTATGCTACCATGGTATAAGATCGTAAAACACACTGCAATGAGTATATATATCAACGTTTTCATGTCAGATAGTCTCGCACGCTATCTGTCTCGTATACAGTTTCAAATGTGATTTGATTTGTTTTTAAATATATACATTTTATATAATTAAGCATATATCTTCATGTAAATGAAGAATATATTTCAATAGGTATATATCTTCATAAAAATAAAATACACACCTCCTGTAAATGAGACTGCAAATATCTGCTTTAACAGCCATATTTATTGTAAAATGTTACACTTGTCTGTGCATGTTTTTTTTTTTTTAAATCATATATTTCATCTAATGAGGCATATATTTTTATAAAAGATAAAGTACATATATTCTAATAAATTGAATAATATCATTTACAAAATATGTGAAAATTTTTCAACAAAGAGATGGACGGCATTTAAAACTGTAAAAAAACGAGTCTGGATCCGATCAATACCGAATTGCAAACCACTTTAATCGAATTGTACAACATATAAATCGAACTGCACAACCAATTATTAAATATACATTTCACTCTTATTAGATCTATTGAAAAAAATATAAATTCTTAAGTATCATCAGTATTCAATAAGAGAGTGAAATATATCCCAACAATTAATTATGCAACTTGATTTATACATTGTGCAGTTCAATTTAAAAAGTGTCCACCTCGTTACTAATCGAACTGACTAAAAAAATTCAGCGATAACAGCACTCATCACATAATTGTCACGTCATCTAACCGTAACTTAGGACATACATGTCAAATTAAACAAACCTTACACAATGTCCACTTCTCCCAACTAGCAGAATCTAAAGCAAAATAAACAACGACGGCGACAACATGCAACAGGTTCATCCACTCCTCTATATCAATTTCATAATTTATGCATTACTAGTAATAGAGATAGAGCGAGAGAGAGAGAGAGAGAGAGAGAGTTACCATCAATTATCCTGTAAGTGCTCCTCCATCTCCTCCTCCTCCTCATCCTCGTAATCGATCTCCTCATCCGCCGTAGCGTCCTGGTACTGCTGATACTCCGACACGAGATCATTCATGTTGCTCTCCGCCTCGGTGAACTCCATCTCATCCATCCCCTCCCCTGTATACCAATGCAAGAAGGCCTTCCTCCTGAACATCGCCGTAAACTGCTCACTCACCCTCCTGAACATCTCCTGTATCGACGTCGAGTTACCAATGAACGTCGACGCCATTGACAAGCCCCTCGGCGGGATGTCGCAGACGCTGGATTTCACATTATTTGGGATCCACTCGACGAAGTAGGAGGAGTTCTTGTTTTGGACATTGATCATTTGTTCATCGACCTCTTTGGTGCTCATCTTTCCTCGGAACATGGCGGAGGCGGTGAGGTAGCGGCCGTGGCGGGGGTCGGCGGCGCACATCATGTTCTTGGAGTCCCACATTTGCTGGGTGAGCTCGGGGACAGTGAGGGCGCGGTACTGCTGGGAGCCGCGGGAGGTGAGGGGGGCGAAGCCGACCATGAAGAAGTGGAGGCGGGGGAAGGGGATGAGGTTCACGGCGAGCTTGCGGAGGTCGGAGTTCAGCTGGCCCGGGAACCGGAGGCAGCAGGTCACGCCGCTCATTGTTGCTGATATCAAGTGGTTCAGGTCCCCAACTGCCCATGGAACACACAACAACATAAAATAAATAAATAAAATTATAACATAATTTGACGAGATAACCATGAACATGGATTTAAATTATACATGAAGGATCAATTTGATAATTTTGGTTCAGAGGGAAAATTCCTACTTCCTAGGAAACCAGTTGCAATAGATTCCATGGAAAGGAAAATTTTACTTGGAAATACAAGAATGAACCCAGGAATAGAGGATTCAAAATAGAATTTTTCTGTCCAGTAAAAGAGAAGAGAATAAATGTCAAATTGGCCCGAAGTAAAATTTAATAGAGATTGACCAATGCCTCAGATGAAATAAGCTTTTCTTGATTACATTTGAACACAAAAAACATCATTCCATTGAAAATTTGGCTATCATATGATTGCATATGGATCATGGGCCATAGTGGGATGTCCCTATCCCAAAAAAAAAGAGGAAAGTTTCAAACTTTTCCTGGTACAGAAACATTGAAGATTGTTATTTTAATTTCTATATCTAGATGGGCCCTACCCATGTTATGTGATGTTAGGGTATTCAATTCATTAACACTGCCATGTGAACAACCCACATTAACATGATTGTTGACCAAAAAATGACATAGTTGTCCATCCCAGATGACCTTTAATAAGAATACCTACTCTTATAAACAGACGAGCAGTCATTACCATGTTGTCCACATCAGATACAAAAACAATTTTAATGAAGCAGTAAAGGACACATTTCCATCTGAAGTTCCACACAAATACACAATCAACAGATATGCCGAATGGGGAGTGACGAATGAGATATTACACCAACCGTATCAACAGAGTGGTGACTGACATCAGATATGCTAAATACTTGATTTCCCTTATTTTGTTTCTGGGGCATATACTACAATGCATATGCACAATACAAAATTTAGAGAGAGAAGTATTATCTGTAGAGTTATATGTTCTGTTACTTAAAAACATCTACAAGCGGGTATCACATTCAAAGTTGATAAGAGCAGGGATCCATTTTTGCATTCTGAGGGAACTTACAGCACTAAAGAAATTTTAAAGATTTTGCCAACAAGAAATAGTAGTACATGACTTGCAAAATCAAATATGTATACATCTCTCTTGCAAACATTGATGAGGCCCATTTTCAACTATACCCCAAAAAGAATAATGCAAGCCTCGAGCAAAGCATGTGTGTTTAATTAGACAGATCAACGACAACTAGAACCATTGGATCTTTTAAAAAGAGCAGTAATTGTAGTCAAAATCTCTATCGTTAGTTACTCATTATCACATGTATTCCATGATTCAACCAATCAAATGATTCAAATCATCAAAGAAGCATATTGAGAATCTAAAATGTTGAGCACTATATGATAAAATTGAACCAGTTAACAGAAAGTCCAATTACTCTTAAAGTGAGATTTATATGTATAAAAAAAAAAACAACAGAGATGTATCCATATAGATGGTGATATACTCACAGCTGGGAGTGGTCAGCTTAAGAGTTCTGAAACAGATATCGTAGAGAGCCTCGTTATCCAACACCATGCACTCATCGGCATTCTCCACCAACTGGTGAACTGAGAGAGTCGCATTGTAGGGCTCCACCACTGTGTCAGAAACCTTTGGTGAGGGGAAGACTGAGAAGGTGAGCAACATCCGGTCAGGGTATTCTTCCCTGATCTTCGATATCAGCAGTGTTCCCATACCAGAACCAGTCCCGCCACCAAGAGAGTGACAGACTTGAAAACCTGGTTATACAAAAACAACTAAATCAATCACATTTCCCAACATATACTCAGTTTAAAAAGTCAAATAAAAAGAATTTGCCCAAGCAAAAATAAAAATAACAAAGTGAGGTCTCATGATTTTCTTTCTTTTGTTCTATTTCCTTTTGGAGAAGTGAGAACTTTCTTGAGCTTTGATTCAAATCCAAACACGCAATCACGAAACAATTAAAATCTCATCATGCATGCTATAGTACTACCAAGATGTTCAACAAAAGACAGATAAAGTTCTCCAATGTGTTTTTTAACCAAATTAACAAAACTAAAGAACACGTTGCAATGTTGGTAAGCAATCATAGAAAATCAATTAAAGTACTAGCTAATTGCTGAATCAGTTGCATCGGAATTTAATTTGTCAAGTAGATATAAAGAACACATGGGATTATCAGAGGTGGTATCCATGATCTGTTGTAACCCAATCTGAATAACAACTATATACAGATAACTCTAAATTCCAAATTTATAAATGCATAACAAACCATGAAATCAAACACTATCTAGTGTCAAAGATCAAATAAAACTTAAAGCAACAGAACTCAATCAGAATACCAAAAAACTGCGACATCAGAGTAATTTTTAGATACCTTGCAGGCAATCACAGTTCTCAGCTTCCTTGCGTACGACATCAAGAACCGAATCAATAAGCTCCGCACCCTCCGTGTAGTGACCCTTAGCCCAGTTGTTTCCGGCCCCGGACTGCCCAAAAACAAAGTTATCAGGGCGGAATATCTGCCCGTACGGGCCCGTGCGGACACTGTCCATTGTTCCTGGCTCAAGGTCCATGAGGATGGCGCGAGGTACAAACCGTCCACATGAGGCCTCATTGTAGTAGACGTTGACCCTCTCGAGCTGGAGGTCAGAGTTTCCATTATACCTCCCTGTGGGATCGATCCCGTGCTCATCACACACAACTTCCCAAAACTTGGATCCGATCTGGTTCCCGCATTGCCCTCCCTGAACGTGAAGGATCTCTCTCATCTTGATTTTTTTCGTCTTTGGTTCCTGAATCAATCGAAATTTCAAAAAGGTAGAGAAAAAATTGAGATCAAGAACTGGAGATCTGAATAGCTGTACTTTCAATCTTTCCCTAAATCAAAATCATAATGCATAAACAACGAAATCAAGACTTCTAAAAATTAAAAAATAAAATAAAGATCTGTACTAGGGGATGCATGTTCAGACAGATCAGGATCACAATTTCTTACATACTTTTGACTATATTCTTTTATGCTTTTGTTTCTTGAAATCAAATGCAAATATGACATAGATCAAAATATTGCAGCATTGGATGATAATATACCATTTAAATCAATTAAAAATGCAAGCAAAGAACTGAAAATTTGACTTGTAGTTATTCCATTTTTTCCCTAAAAATCGAAATCATGGTTTTTTTATAATAAGACAATCGATGCTTTTAGAATTTGAAGGGAAAAACAACAACGATTGCTCTCTGAATAACAGAATGTATGACAGAACAAATCATAGTCACTATCATTTTCATATTTTTCACAAAATTTGAAATAACATAAATCACGATTTGATTCACAAATTTTCTTCAAACAGTGAAGAGAGAGATCTAAAACAAACGACAAACACAGCGACATCAGAGAAGAGATTCAGACATATTTCAGGAAAAAAAATAAAAAAAATACGAATAACTGATTATCAGATATAGATCGTACAAAAACTCACAAGGAATGCAAAAGAAAAACGCGATCAAAAGTGAGAGAATCACAATCTGAGAAACAAATTCCAAATCATGATCAAATCGGACAAAATGTATAGTTAAGACCGATTATAAGCCCTCGATGGATGCAAAAACACGATCAAATACAGATTTCAAGTACCTGAAGAACAGATTCAAACCCCCGACCAAACCACACGAAAAAAGGGTTAAACCAGATCAAACGAAAAACAGATCTGAAAATGCAGAGACTCTAAAGCATCTCCAGTGGACTTACCGGCGGGGATTCGAATGTCCGGCGAGGGAAGCCCGAGATCTGGAGAGTCTCCGGCGATCGGAAGAGAGAGAGAGAGAGAGAGAGAGGTTTAAATAAGTGGCGTCAGTGGGGGGGGGGGAGTGAAGAAGAAACGTTGGAGGATCGAACGGCTGAGGTTCTTTTCATCTATTATTTAATCACCGTTGGATGGGGAGATCGGACGGATTACGTTGACTCCCGATTCGGAGGGAGAAATGTCGGTTTCGTTTTTCTATATTTCAAAAATCGAGGGTGTGTAATGACTGGAATGCCCTTGTTTCATATTTCCTGACAGTTGGTTGGCGTGACGTGTGGGGTTGTCGGATGTTTAATTTAATAATGTCTTTTTTTTCCGTTTTAATGCACTCT
Organism: Acorus gramineus; assembly: GCA_030737835.1. Classification (NCBI taxonomy): domain Eukaryota; kingdom Viridiplantae; phylum Streptophyta; class Magnoliopsida; order Acorales; family Acoraceae; genus Acorus; species Acorus gramineus. The sequence goes on along the minus strand of CM060848.1, from coordinate 22,221,815 downwards.
TAATATCAATGTTTTAAAAACACAATTTAATTTGATTGAAAAAAAAATTAAACGAATTAAGAATAATTGGTTCAATCATTGAGTTAGTTCGATTTGAATAGTAACATTATAATAACATAATAAATGTATTAATTATTATTACTACATAAATAAAATTACAAAAATTATTATATATATTTTCAAAAATATTTACATTGTTATAAAGTATTAAATCTTAATATCATCCAAATACAAATTATTTATTTTTATATCACTCTAAATAACCTATTTATTTTAAGCCATTAGAATATGTAGAAATTATGCATATTTAACTTCTATCAAAATTTCTGTTAAAATAGTTAGTCTTGGATGGATAAATGATCAAATTATCTATATTTTTTTATTTTACATTACCAAATACAATATTTTTTATTAAGAAATTTTTTAATAGTATAAAAATAAATATATTATTTGTGGTGATATAAAAACAAACAATATATTTTTTGATGGTATACATTAAAAAATTTCTATTTTAAATTTATATTTAATATCATAGCACAATTTTATATATAAATATAATTTTTTAAAAGAAAAATCTAAATTTTTATTAAATTTAAAATTTTAACAAATAATTAATAAAAAAAATAAGTGAATAAATTTTGTCTTAAAAATTGTCAATTTAATTCGTGGGTTAATTGATTTTTATCATTTTGAGGGTAAAACCATATCAGACCAGATGAATGTTCACCAATATAACCATTCTGGTCGAGTCAGGTTTTAAAACACTGATTTATACATCTCCCGAAATTATGCAATATATACGGGGTAGTTATGGTAAATTGAATTATTTGGACAGTGCAAAGGGGGGAGAGAGAGAGAGAGATGGACAAAAAGTGGTCTAAAGCAGAGAAGTCACATGAACTGTGACTCTGCCATGTGACTTGTGACTTTGCCAGACCTTCTCAGACCTTGCGTATCAACCATGGTCAGATTTTAACTATATATATTATGGTTAATCATGCTGTTTGATTTTTTTTTTTTTTTTTATAGAGGAGAAATTAATTTCAAGTCTGGATTCAGTCAAGCCTGGATATCATTAGTATCAATGTACCATCAATATCAAACTGTACATTCTATTAATCGAACTATACAGCCTATGAATCGTCAATACTAATGGTATTGATGGTACTAGACTTGTATTTGGACTCCCTTCAGGCTTCCTCAATTATTTTTAGATCCCTGGAATATTTAAATTTATTTTTATATCCCTAGACCCCATATTATTTTTAGGTCCTTCCATCTGCATAACGTTAAGTTTATTGTTATATTTTTTCATTTTTAACACTCTTTCACCATTTGTGTATATTATTAAATTGTTTGTGTACACTGTTAATAGGTCTATGTACACTGTTAACAAGTCTGTATATACTGTTAAATTGTTTGTATACTTTGTTGATGAGTTTTGTACATTGTTTATTTTTCTATTGTGAATGTCATTATATTATAACATGATGAAAATTTATATGTTTTTAGGGTTAGTTGTGATATGTTTGTTATCAAATTTGGTGTGAGTGGGGGAAATGTTTGGTTGTTTGTGTGGATGGGGGAGGGGGCACAAAAAAATGATGAAGACATGGGCAAAATTAGAAAAAGAAAAAAAAAGAAGGGATACATGATAACCTTCATTGGATTGAAGGGTCCATAAATAATACCTCAAACATACCATGTTTATTGGATCAACCCCTCAATGTATCAAAGTTTTCTCTCATCCAAACTGCAGAGGAATAACACAAACCATTATGTAAATACTGAATTGATTTTTAGAAGTGACACCCAATTTAATGTGGTTTCATGTGATTCATGTTACCTAGGTCAAAGAATTATATTTGAATATCACAAGGGGGGACTCATTTTTATCCAAGTCCACGTGACCTAGATCGACAGAAATATATTATCACTTATCCATCTCGTTTGGAAGAAGACAAGCAGTGGCACCTGCAAACTGCAAGTGAATATGTCAATTATTTTGGATTCCTAATTTTGTAGTTACTATGTAGTTTAATTGATTGAGTGCTGATACACTGAGTTCGTTTTGCATCTTCGCTTACAACTTAGAAACAGTTCTCTAATTGCCTATACATTATGATGTATTGATATTAGAATATACATTACGCTATCATAGTGTATATTGTATTGTCGTAGTAAATGAAGATTAAATTTCTTTTCATTTTTCAACGAAAATAATATACTAGTGGATTGGTATATATTTCATGTTTTATAATAATATGTACTTTAATGAACTAAAATCACTCACAAATCATGTGCATCAAGTACATTCGAACAATTCCAACTCAAGAATAACAAAGTTCATAGTTGTGATCCCATGAATATTTTTGTTTATCACGCAACACATAATCACATTGTCTCACCCAAAATGTCACATACCCTTTATTAATGCATGTTAGCTATCAAAGAGTGTATAATTATGAGCATCATAAGGAACTGATATTTTTTTATCTGGATTAGAACTCCCATCAGAGCTTAGGACCTGTAATAGCCTCTCTTATCAAATATCAAGGCACAAGAACTTTCAGGAATAAAAACCAGTCTCAGTCTTCAAAACATTTAGTCAACAATGGAAAATCGCATAAAGTCTCAATCAGAAAAAGATCCACAATTATACCTATTTAATTCACAAAGAAATTTATTCATATATGCCAAGCATTCTGAACCATATAGTTCAAAAGGAGAGCCAAATAGTTACTCTTCATTTAGCAGACAAACCAAACAGAGAAAAACAATCTGAACACTGCTTCAAGCCTGATCTTCATTTCGTCTCTTCCATCCCTTCAGCGTATTCATCCTCATCTTCGTCTCCATCGTCCTCATCGTGATCCTTCATATTGTACAAACCCACCCTGGGATAGTTCAATAGATCACGCTTCCCGTCTTCATCGTTCAAGAAGTCGAGACCATATATGGTGTTTCTGTGTTTCACCAAAAGCCAACGCAATAACTGGTCTTCCTTGTTCAAGTAATGCAGTTCCTTGTTGAAGCTTGGGGGGGCCATCATGGTCATCTGCATGAGTTGGCCCTGCACCAGCATTACTTGGTGTCAGAGAAAAAACAAACAAGCTGTTGTGAGGAGAAAAATATGATTCATATAAAAGGCAAATTCATTCAACTATAACACCAAGCATACGGTAGAACAGTTCAGCGAAAAAATTGTTTTTAGTGTCTGATGGAGGAAAAGAACATGATCCTACTCGGGTTGGTTATAAATATTATACTGTATTGTCTCCTCTAGAAATGTAGAAGCTTTCAGAAATTGAAACCCCCTTCAAGTCACACACATATTTCAAAGGACTGGTATGAAGCTACCAAGAGAGCCAAGTGATGTATAAGTCTTCCTCATAATTGATTCTCAGGTGAACATAACAAAAATAGAATTACAACTGAGAGAAGGCACAAAAAAATTAGGTCCATATCAGTGATCCCACAGAATGACCATGAAATCCAGATATAGAACACACATAGGATTCAGAAAACCAAGTCACAACAAAACCAACGCCGATATGGATATAATTTGACAAAAAAAAGGAGACACTGAGTATGATATACTGACCTTGTAGTATCTCCCATCACGCTTCTTGATGGCATAGCCCAGAAAAACCCAGCTGAAGGACTTGATATCAGTGATGACCCCATTCCTACGGTAGGCGTGCCTCCCCACCTGAGCAACGAGGTCTATCAGAGCCACCTTCTCTACGGTGGGCTTCATGAGAAGCATGCACTCGTATAGCGGCATTCTTTATTTTCCTTCTACTTTCTTCCACACCCACTCTCAATCTTCAACTTCAGAATACAGTTAAGTTTTGCTAGATGGAGGGGACTAGTGGGATAGAAAAGACCAAATTTGATTTAGCCCCATTTGAAACCAATTTTCCAAAATGCATGTAGAAGGGCAATAGTTCTTCACTATAAAAGGCGGTCATGAGACGGAATCTGTACACGCTTACTGTAAATGATGCTTGGATAAAAAAAACGATACAAAAAACGTATTTCTAGTATGATTAATGAAAAATGTACAATTATGATAGACCTTATCATCCCAAAAGACAAACCAAACGAAACATTTGCAACAACATTATGATTATAAACTCCTATAGGACTGTGGAAGACACTTCCTGTATTAGTTTGACACAGTTACAATAAAAAGCAAGAAAGACAATCATACAGTATTGGATTCATCATTCAACCGAGCTACATTTCTCCACTAATCTTTCCCCCAAAGACTCATATTTAATGTAACATGTGACATCTAAAAGGTTCAAACAGTCCCAAAGAGACATTTTCACTCCAACACAGAAAACCATAGAAGACTAACTCATCAAGAACACATTCATAGTCATAATTTTGAAGTGGATAATCAACAAGTTTCATTTTCGAATAATCAGGACTACTTGATCGAATCAGTAAATTCAACTTCATGGGCACCCCTCAAAAATCTTTCATTTCACACACTTTCAACCAAAATCTTCACATGGGCACCTGATTCAATGTAATACAGACGCGCATATATATATATATATATATATAGAGAGAGAGAGAGAGAGAGAGAGAGAGAAAGAGAGAGGGTTCATTTACCGATGATGGCGGAAACGGAGACCGTACGACGGCGGAGAAGATCTCATCAAGAAATGGTGGAGATTTCGCCCGACGATCGGGAGTAGAAGAAGAGAGAGGAAAGAAGGATGGTTTAGGGCTTTTGGTTGGCTGGGTATTAGATGGATTGCGGAGGGCGTTTTTAGAATATACAAATATGAATATCAATTTTTTTTATTTTTTTAAAATAAAATATATTAGAAGATATACAACTATATCATGTCTCGTGTACCAAATTTAAATTAGAATAAAAATCATATAAAAATCTCTTAAACCGTTCTTTCACCAGTATTTATATCAAATTAAATTTTTATTTAAATTTTTACTCAAATAAAAAAAAATTCAAACATTTACTTAAATTTATTTTTTCTTCATCTTTATATTTTTTAAAATATATGAGTAAAACACAAATTAGTGATGAGAGACATCGTATCAAATAAAATTTTTATTTAAATTTTTATTAAAATATAGGTATATGTATTTTTTTTGTCGCATGGATATCCGTGGTTGACCTTATTGATATATATACTTTTGAGGAAGGGCTTTTGATGACCTGAGTACATCTCATTATATATCTGATTTTTTATAATAATTTTTTTTGAAAAAATCAGTAACAAAGAACACGTCATGTTCCCACTATTCCATTAGAAAACAGTATTTTATATAAATGAGGAAATGTTTTTGAATTCATTGGGATTGATTTTTATCTTTGCAAGAAGCTATGATGTAAAAATGATTTAATTAATTTAAAAATGATTTTTTTTTCTCATCCTAATTCTAGTCCTTGCATATTTTGAATTTTTTTAAAATAATATATCATTTTTAATTAGATATGTATTTTTATATGAAAAATGATTTAAAATGTTACCTTTTTTTCTCATCCTAATTCTAGTCCTCACTTATTTTGAATTTTTTAAAAATAATATATTATCTTTAATGATGTATGTATTTTTATATGAAAAATAATGCATATACTTCACTGAATTGCATAGATGTATTTTATAGAAAATATGAAAATTTTTCAATCAGACATATATCTCATTAATATAAATTTATGGCATTATTGAGATATATAAGATTGAAATTAAGACTAAAAAAAAAATTGTATGACAAAGATCCTCATTTTTTAATCCAAATAGAGTATTTTTTAAAAAGTGAAAAGCAAACTGTTTGAAAACCCAAGAATGGATAAACATATTCAGAGGAGAAACATGCAGGCGCGCACTCGTTGATGCATAATAAAATTATGCATACAGAGTCATTCATGCATGAGTGCTGTTACACAACCATTTTTATAACCCAAAATGTAATCTTATATACCTCATTAGCCATGCGTCGAAGTATATAACTCTTTAGGTGAAGTATATCCCCGCTAAACTCCTGAGTCCAATGTTTGTTCTGAAATTATTAGGCTACCTCTGGAGGTTCAAAAGAACAACTTGTAACCTGGGAATTGAGGTTCAAAAGAAACCTCCATTTCAGTTTTTTTTTGTCTGAATAAAGTAATCCTCTTGTATGGGTGGGTATTAATGTCATAAGCATAGCACATAAGGGTACATGATGTCAGATAAATTCCTTTTGGAATGGAAAAAGAATAGCCCCATTTGGTTTGACAGATTGATATTATTTGTCATCAGTGCATTCTGCGTCCGCATAAGAAAACATGAAATAGTTCCTAAATTTGGTGCCAAGCAGGTCATACTCTTTCTTTGCTATATAACAGATAATATTTCTTTTCAAGAATTACAACATTTTTTAAGATTGGAGACTTACACACATCAGCTGTAGCTGTTACATCTTTTGTATAGATTAATGAATGCACATACACTCATACACATGACACTACATATAAACACGAAAATAATCTAAAAGTGGACTGAAAGAACTGTCTTGAGTGGGCCTAGACCAATTCAGTCGTGTGTTCATTCAACGTTCTGAGCCATGTTTGAAAAAAATCAACCAGCTCGATCTCCTCTTCTGCACAACCCAGAATTGTCTCAGTTTCCTGTCTCGTAATAAGAAAAAAAAAGGGTGATTAGTCACACCATTCAGCAACAATGAGGGTGCGTTTGAGCATAAGAAAAGTTTCTTTGACCACTGAAAAGACTGGTGTTTATACCATGCAGAATGAGAGAATCCTAAATTTCTTGTCTCTTTTGTCATACTACAAGAGAGGAGTGTAAACTATTTCGTCTTCATGTGGGTGTGAATGTGAGGGAATCATTTTCTGTCTCTTTCCATTACAAGCATAAACAACATAAAAACTGATGATCAGAAGGGAAATAAATTATTTTTCCCATTACTTTCCATTTTACCCGGATTCCTTCTTCACACTGCTCCCACTTTTGTCCAACATTGTACACAAATAGACCCCTAGTTAGCGTATATCCAACTCAGTAAATATTCAGATGAACCAGAATTTACCATGTTAGCAGAAGGTTTGTTTTCAGAAATGATGTCTTCAGTCTCCACTCTCCACCAGTGTATACCAATTTGAATGAACCAAATGTTGTATTGTAATCAATGGATCGAGAAATGGAAAGATTAAGATTCTGCTTTCACAGAAGATTCTGTTTTTTAATCATCTGGACATCCCTGATTCAAACAATTGGAGTAACGGCACCTGTAAAGATGTGCAAATGACAGCTTATCTGAATGTAAACTCTTCAAAGCGAAAAGAAGTCACAGTGGTGTAAGGTTAAAAAGATGTTCATACCCAGTATTCTAATAAGCAGGTTTCAGAAAGGAAGATATCATATTTCTTGACTCATATCCATGGAATGGTGGGGTTGAGGGAAAATTGGCTTCTTGATTCTACGCAGAGGGGCAGAACGATCCTTCTTCAATGGCAGTAGCTTGCCCAAGAATAAACTATTAACGATCCAATTTGCTGGCTGCAGGAGGGATCAGTATAGCTTTCATTAAGTAACTGAGTAAAACATTTACATGCAACTACCTCATGCTCAGGGATAAGATTGATAATGGCATCCCTTCGTTGACATTGACACGGGGGAACTCTTTATTAGGGAGTGGTATTGTTCAGATGCTGTATTTGTAATGTGTTTTGGTTCTTGTGTAACAAGGGCACGTGTGCCACTCTTGTTAAAATGATGTAGAAGTATAAAGGCACAATGCACCAAAATTAAACATGCTGCTATTATGACATTAAAAATCAATACTAACCATTGTTTGAAGGTTATGTTCAGAAGCACAATGCTTAAGGTGACGTGAAGCATTGCTCTCATCCTCCACAACAATTGCTCCCGCAGAATTCTGCCCAGTTTCCAAACTCTGGGCCAACCACTTTAAATTTTTAAATATCTGACCACCTCCATGCTGAAAAATTAAATGATATAAGAACAAGGACAAAACATTCATGGAGAATATGAAGCAAATACATATATCCAAGCACTTACATAACATTGATTTAACCAAAAAAAACCTTAGTGAAAGGTGGATTGCGCTGAAGCTCTTGTGAACAAATTAGACACCAAAAGACTATTACTAATATGAAAAAAGCACATTTCAAACTTATGACAAAGCATTACCTTTATAACTTTTGAGAATTTGGTGCAAAAGCTAGGTCTTCCATAAAGCATGAATCCCAATCCATCGAAGATGTAAGAGTAATTGCTGCAATGCACTAGCTGTCCACTTTTGAAATTCATCCTATCAATGGCTTGATATGGTAGAATCAGGTATCTGTTATAGAATACAGTCATAAGAATTCCTCACTAAAGCTATGGATAAGACATTTGGAATAGAGAACATCTGCAAAATAAATGATGACTAAAGAATAGAGAGTCAAGAACCTAAATTTTTTTTTTTTTTTTTTGGGGGGGGAAAGGGGGGAGAAGAGAATCCATCCTTACTTAGAATGTCGTAATGCGGTACCAGCCTCAATTGAGTCAGTGACCCAATCAGCTGTCAGCACAGAGGCATTGGTCGCACAGCCATAAAGAAACTTAGTTGTTTGCACCTGCATAAAAATAATTGATAGACAATGATTACATGGAAGCAAACCATGTTTATTCATCAAGACAAATTGAACCTTGAAAATTCTGAAAACAGGCATAACCAATGTACAAAGTGGCTGAAACAGGCATACAATAGAAAAAAGGATGCCCTTTCAAAACTCAGAAACAACCTTTCTTGGTGACAACACAACAGGGAGCTGAAGATCCTCAAATTTCAGTTCTCTATTTCCTTTCAAATTCAGTGATGGTGATGGCACACCAGAGAGAACAACACCGCCATGTTTCCTGATCAGATCCTTGAGTTCCTTTTCTTTTGGACCTGAAAATCCAGTCAGCAAAAATTCCAACCCTTGGAATATCATTCTCCTTCCATCTGTGCAGCAACTCCTGAAACTCCTATGACCATTTCCTCTAGCTCGAGATTGCAATAATGAACTGGTAGCCTTCATCCTCGTATCAAATTTTCTGCACTGGCCTGAAATATTACACAATACAAAGATACTGATACAGATATTTTAAATGATACTGATAAATGCAAACGTTCTAATGGGAACACATCAAAAAATGAAAAAATGGTTTTTATTTTTTTTATGGTAAAAATGGGAAAATGGTTTACTTTGGTTTTTATGAGTCTGATGCTTAAATCGCAGCTTGCAGCTGGTATTGCTCTGAATTTTGATGTCAGCTTCTGAGAAACGAACTCTCTTCTTTGACATATTTGCGTTTTCTTGATTTGAACACAAGTTTGAATGAAGAGGGAAATATGATAAACCATCAGTTTGAACCCTCAAATCAGCATTGCTCATGAACCTTCCTGCATCATTTTCGCAAACTTTTGGTACTGAAGAAGTTGTTGAACCATCATCTCCGATGCTTCCCTTTGAAGAAGCACGAAGGCGGCGCCGGATGCCAAAATTTAAAACAAGAGGAGAGTTAACTTTCTCCTGCTGGTGACTTAACAACTCAATATCTTCATCGCCATTTCGGTCATCCTGGAGATTCCTTAGTTCTTGATTCGTGGGATCAAAAAAAGGCTTCCTGGTCGCAAAAACTGCATTGGTATTTTCATGTTTTTTACTATCAAGGAATTTATCATGGCTCAGGTTATTTTTGTTGAATCTGGCAGAAGGTAAGGAAGGGAATCCAGAGGACTTTTTCATATTGGAATCCATGGGGCAATCCACATTTTCCTGACATGGAAGGAACTGGGTGATCTGTTTGGCTAAAAACATAGGGAGAACTGTTTCATTGTAGACAGAAACATCTCCGCTTGAGCCAGTGTGTTGAGCAGGAATTAGCTTGCTGTAGGTCTTGAGCGAAGACAACTGCCTGCGGATGATCCCTCCAGAACCTTCATCGTTGAACTTAGAAGGAACAAATTCTTTTTCCTGGGGGGAGGTCATTAAACTCACAACCTTTTCTGTACTTATTCTCATAGTTTGTTCATTCCGGTTATGCAAGTCATCAGATTCCACGACAGGATTTAAGTACTTTTGACTTTTCTCTTTCATATTATTCAAACAAAGGCCTGTGATATTGGAATTATCACCTGAAGAAATACTGCATGGTACAACAGAACAAAGAGGATCCACAGATGGACTAGATCTCACAAGATCATCATATATATTTTCATTGATCTTTGCGTCAGTATCAATCATATGTTCAAATGGTGTGTATGAGGATGCAGCTACCTCTCGCCCTGATCCTGGTTGCTGCACTGATGATTTCTCATCAACGAAAACATCTAATGATTCTGAAAAGAAGCTCATATCCCCAGTGAAGAAATTCGGTTTAGCATTTGTAACGTTCTGATTGTTGTGCAAGTTATCTTCACCACCCTTGATAAGAAAAAGAAGTTAATCAGATTGCTTGAGATAACTCAAAAACAACATCAATACAGCATAATGGATATTATATCCCAGACAAAATAACAAATTAAATGTATCAGCACCACAAGGAAGTGTGGAAGGTAAAGGGAAGCTTTTCCCGTTAGAACACCAAAATACATATTTAACAGTCCATGAAAAACTTCAGGACAGGTAATTTAACCTTTTTTCACCTGATGTTATAAAGAAAAAGGCCATTTCCATAATAAACAAAGACCTATAAAGTACAAGCTTTGCTCACCTCCAGAATAATGTTGGCTTCTTCAGAAGGAAACTTATTAAACTTCAAAACATCTGTACCGTTACAGACTGCCTGATGTGGATGTTCCAATAAGCATCTTCTGCTCAATCCATCTAAATCCAAAGGTTCAGGAACAAATGACCTCATTTGCTGCAAGGTGGCAGAATTCGGTGCAATCTCCTTTGGTTGATGCTCCATATAATACAATTCATGCTGAGGCATGACAGCAGTGCAAACAGCAACCTGAACTTTGGGCTTGTTATTCTGCACCACTTCATCCCTTCCATGATAGCTTTCTGATATCTGAGTATCTAAGACTCGGGAGGGACTCAACCATGTGTCACGTGCCTGTTTTATATCTAAGTCACAATGGTTAGTGTGACCTTTATGAATGGGAGATGCACAAGCGTGACTTAAATGGTCAGATGCAGCAACAACAACTTGTGTGCAAGAGATTCCTACATCTTCATATGCATCAGCCATCGTTTCTTCATCCAACTCACTGAGATGATCACACTCATCAATTTCAACCCCCAAGGCATCCGCAATATATTCGTTCCGCGCCTGCTTCACACGTAGAGCAACTTCCAAAATGGACTTGGCTTGCAGAATTTCACCACTGTTGAAAAGTTCAGAAATAGTCAGTGCTTCTGACGCAGCAACAGCAAGTTCAACTGCATTACTGACATCTTCACAACTACCCCTTCGAAATTGTTTCCCACTATTTTTCTTGCAGTTCACCGGAGACTCTAAACGGATTTTCTGAGAAATCCTCGATTGGGAACCCACTGGAGGTAATGCGGGATAAGCCCCTACCATTTTATTTTGACATTTTGTATCATCCTGAACAATTAAAGGTTCACAAGAATCCACTTTTTTCAATTTTTCTTCTTTGGCACCATGGAATCTATCATAAACCAATGCTGAGGAGAGCTCAGAAGCACCAATTGAAGAAAGATGCAGATGAAAATGAAGCAACTGTTGAAAGAAAGCATGAAACAGCGATATTTCATGTAACATTATTTATAAGAATCAGAAGAAAAAGGTGCTTCTTGCATACGCTACACTGACAAGAAACACAGAACACTAAGTTTTGATGAAAAGTATTTAAGACCACTCAAATTGGAATACATCAATTCACTTAGACACAAAACAGATGGAACACATTCAATGCAATCATAGTCACAAAATACTCCAAACTTTTCCAAATGTCCGGAAAATATTCCAATTGGATACATCCTGTACCTATAGCCAAACGCACTTCTATTCATCGAACTGTGCATTTAGTAGCTTTATACTCCATATACCTATTCAGTTTGGAAGATTTATCAATTCTTAGTAATTTAAAAAAACTAAATCCTAATTATCTAGATGCCTCGACACCCAATAAAAAGGTTTTTGCATATATTTTCGTACTAACAATCAAAATACATATAGAGAATAGCTTAATTATCTCCATATTTTTACCGTACTTATCTCATATGATTTACTAATGTACATGCACCATACATAACGCAATCTTGGCCAAATACTTGTATACGAACTTTGTGATTATGGATGCAACACGTCTCAAAAATCATAAAAAACATAAAAACCACCACCACAGCTTCAGCTACAATAGAACAAGAGATAAGCCATACATTTTCAGGAGACGAAGCACCCGTAAGAGGCGAGATGTCATCCCCGGACAAGAACAAGCGACAACCACTGTATCTAGCACCACCGCCGGAGAACGACAGCTCTTCCGATTCGCCATTCAGTCCCACCTGAAAAGAAAGAAAAACCAAACCAATAAGACCGTAAACCAAAATGGATCGTCCCGATCGGCGGAGATCGATCGCTGCATCACCTTGACGGGCGGCGCCGAATCCTTCAGCGACGCCGGATGGTTCGGCTGAAGCCACAGTGGGAGCCATTCAAGATCCTGCAAACACAAGATTCGTAGTGCTTGTTTAGACTCCGAATCCAACAATAATGCATCGTTTGATGGATTTGATATTGATTTATGATTTAAGGGGAAAAAAAAGAAGAGAAATGGAACCTCTGAAAATTGGGGCTGCCGGAAACCTAAATTCGCCATCTGAGGGAGCGAAACAGGTTTTTCTCGGCTTCGCGGGCTTTTTTAATGGCGGGAGTCAATTTTTATTTACGATATTGCCACTGCCCGTTTGGTGCCGGACCCGCGCAGCATCTGTTACGCACACCCCGCAAAATTTTATAAATATCAGTTCGATAACTCAGTTCCGTTTGAATCAGTGTGTGTGATCAGTTTCTGCATTTTAAAAGCAAAAGATTCACAAACGTGAATTTTAATATATTTTTAACATTTAACTTTTTCAACCGCTATCATATTTGTTCAGACAAAAAATTTCTATAATAAAAAAATTAATAAATTAATGCTTTTCAAAAACTGAGTTTAAAATACAAGATTCTAAAAATCTCAACATTTCAATCGCACATCTAAACATAGCCTCAATCTAAAAAGAGAAGTGAGGAATTCTCTTTTCGACTCTGACTCTCCCACTCCAATCATTGATTTTCTTTCTGTTACTTTGAAAGTAGCTGCTTTAGCTTCAGCCACGCGAATTTTTGATATTCTTTTTTATTTCTCATCAAACGAATGGCATCTTCTTCCTGAAAATCCTAGCTATTCTTAGCATGATAGGGGGGAATCTCATTGCTATTACTCAAATAAATATAAAACATATGCTTGCAGAATTATCATAGATCATGTGAAAAGACAATTTTATTTGAAATATCTCACAATGAACACAAAAAAGAAGATTCCAAAAAAAAGTTTCACATTGCGCGTGAGTGTAGTGATCAATTTCAAAGAAGGTGACAGAGAAGGGCGGGACCCATCACAGTCCAACACAGTCAAGTTCCATTTAGTAGGTCTGATTCAAGCTTAACTTTTTGAACAGTGCCATTTTAAATAATTTCCAAATTCCATCTCACATATTAAATAATTTAAATTTCACATAAATATTTAGATTGTCAGTCACCAGTCACCCCCATCGAGTTTAAATAGGACTTAAACAACCCAAACCCTTAATTCAAACCCAATCTGAATTAAATTCAGATAAAATCTCAACTCGAACACATCATGATGAATTAGAATCAAACCGTCCACATTGCACCCCCTTAAACCATGGGCAACAAGATTTTCCAAGTGATATTGTAGAAAGAATATAAATATCGTGTACATAAAAAACAGAGGACATATATAAAAAAAATTGGTTCTGATTGAGTGTGATCCTACAAAGATTTATGGCAAACCACAGCTATACAAGAGGAGTTCCCATCTATCAACCACAAACCACCCTCTTCCAGCTTTCGATGAATAGAATCGACATCAATACCAGCTGACCAGAACACCATCTTCTTCGAACCGTCCGATAAACTTCCATTAATGAAATTCTGATCCAATTTTAGGCTGGAGCTCAACTCGTCGATCATCTTAACCTGCACGCCTTTGCTGTTCAACACTTTCAAGGCAACTTGTGTGAAACGCCTGTCAGTACCCGTCAAAGAAATTGTGGTTTTCGCCAATCTGTATAAAAAATCATGGCTCCAGATCTCTCTAGATTTCGGTGAGTCTTTCGCGTAGAACAGCTCCACTTGTTTAGAGGCAAAGAAATCATAAGCGATTTCTGGTGGCTGCAGAATGCTGTGACTCAATGGGATCACATTTTCGTCAAACACCCAGGAACTGTATCCATATTGCAAACATGTTCTTATAAGGTGAGCTTTCACCAAAACCTCATTCATCAGTTTATCTTCAGATTTGTACTGTCTTATTTCATTAACAAATTGCCCAGCATCAATCACTGGATGTCCCCTCCTTGCTAGGTCGAGCAGAAACTCCGAATTGTCACCAATGAAGATGTAGTTCTGGAGATTAAGCCTTTCTAGGTGACAAATCAAGTTCCTCATGAATGTTTGAGTCGTTCCGTAGAGACTTACTAACGCTACGGTTTTCTCATTCTTCCAGGAGTCAAAAATAGGCTTCAGTTCTTGTGAGCTCTTCACAACTCTGTTGGGAAGCACTTCTCTGAAGCAGAAATCATACCATTTCAATTTCTTCAGTGGCTGCATTTCCCAAAGGTCAATATCAAGAGAGCTCTTGTCAATCAGGTGTGAATCTGGACCAGCAGTTTTCCCATAGTTTACACCAGTGTCCCTGTGTGAGACACTGAGAGCTCTTTCATGCAAGAGGTTGGTGTAGATGTTAAAATAACCACGAGCATGGATGAATTTGATGAACCAAGGAGTCCATATCCTCTCTCCCATCTTCTTGTACCATCCTGTTGTTACCTACATAGGGGACATTGGAAAGTTTAAGGCATACTATCGAGCTCAGTGATGCAGGAATGCATGCATGTCTGACAGGTGCATGAGCTAGGTTAGTTAAAAAAATATCATGTACCAGCAAGAAGGAAAGTAAAAGAATATGTTTTGATTTGACTCTCTGGGTGTTCAAGATAAAGCCACATGCACTTATTATTGATTGTAAACTCATTACCATGTGTTCAATAATTGGTTTTATGTTCTTGGTCTTGTGCTCATCATACCATAGACGAAATTCTTTCCATGGCTTTGGAAATAGAAGCTGGCCCCAGGTGCCTACCATCTGGTATAAGAATAAACGAACATCATCGTCCACCTGAAGTTTGTTTCCATGTTTACCTATTAAAAAAAAAAGAGGTAACGAGCATCAGTGTTGAATGACAGTGAGATTTCTAACAAAATTAGTGCGATTGGGAAAAAGGCAAACCGTGACATTTATTGGTGAAAAGAATTTCTTAGGGAGAAGCGGTCAAAAAGTAAAGGACTTATGAAAATAATGGGAATTTGAATTTCACATCATGGCTGGTTTATTCATACAGTACAAAATCCAATCAAGAACCAGATACATCTAATCAAAATCCTACATGACTGTGTTTCCCCTTTTGATGCTCCTGGCTAGCAGTTGCATATTCAACAATTTTCACGTGGGTAAATAATGGAGTACGAAACATAGTGATTTTTTTTTTAACCAAAAATCAAGATCATCTGCATGGATTTTTAAGAGGATATAATAAATCATTTAGTCTTTTAGAAGGTTTCCAAATCCAAATTTCAAATGTAACTGGCGGTCACTAAAAACAAGTATCCTCTCTATAAGGTCCTGTTGCGAAGAACAAACCATCATACATTCCCTTCCACTCACAAGTTGCTAGGATTCTGAAAACAACACTTCTTAAGTCACATTTGTCACAATGGAGAACCCAAATCTTCTAATTAACTTGCAAATTAAGCAGGATCTTAGTTCAATACATTTTTTTAGTGATGGTAAAAGCAAATTTTACCTTCATTGTTAAAATTCTACTTAAAAATCACAAACCATTCTTCATATCTACAATTCAATCCCCTCCAAAGATAATTAAGAGGATAACGCAGAATTCTCACCTGCGACGAACCTCGGCCGCTGAAGCGATGCCCCGTAGATTGAAGGGCTATAATTCGCCGGATCATAGTAATACTTCAAAATCAACCCCTTCAAATACCTATAAAACACCGGCGACACCTCCAGATCATCCTCAACAAGAAAAGCGAACTCGTCATCCGATCCCGGCCACCACGCCTCCAGCCACTGTGCCTGGAGCCCGGCATTCCCGGTCCGGTAGTGCACGACCTTCCTCCCGAACCTCCAAGCGAACCCGTCGAGGAACTCGAGCGTCCGCCGGGACGCCTCGAGATTCGTGTCCACGTTGGAGGAGGAGTTCTTGAAGTGATCGAGGAAGACGTGGAGGTCGACGGAATCGCCGGAGTAGTCGGCGGAGGCGAGGGAGAGGAGGCAGCGGCGGAGGGAGGGGAGGCGGTCGTAGGCGAGGACCTTGATCGTGAGGGAGAAGCTCTGGCGGGGGGTGAGGTTGGGGTTTTGGGGGGTGAGATCTAGGGTTTGGAGGGAGGGGCGGTTGTAGGAGAAGATGAGAATCGCTGTCATGGAGAGGATGATGATGAGGAGGATGGGAAGGGATCGCTTTTTGGGGGACGGAGCTGCCATTGTTTATGTCAAGTGATCGGTCGGATCTGCAATTCGAATTCCCTGTTAAGACTGAATAAGGAGAACATGGGGGTGTTTGGGTACTGGAATAGGGGGAGAACATGACGGAATAAGGAGAGAAATAATAGATGAGTATGGTCTGATCACCTTTTGTAAATATTTATTCACAATTTATTCACATTTAATTAAACAAAAAAAACTTTTATTATTGTGTTTCTTAACAAAAATAACTAGAAATACAACTAAACATAAAATCATTTATTCTACTTGTATAGTAATTTATTCATAAACAAAAAATTATTTATTTCACTTGTATAATAATTTATTCATAAAATAGTAATAAACCACGTAATAGCTTCTATCTTTGTCTATACAACACCTGGGTAAGAGCCTTATAAATCTACCCCACTGGGTTCCAATCCCAACCCCAAATAATTTTTTTTTTTTAGGGTGGGGTTGCAACATGGAAATAAAGAAGAAAATGGGGCGGGGGGTGTTCAAGGGGGACAGTGGAGGACGGTGTAGGTGGTGGGTGGATGAGGAGAGAAAGAAGTAGACAGAAAGACAAATATAAAGAGGGGGGGGGGGGGGGGGGGAGGCACCTCCATCGGTTGTTGACACTTAACACCCTTGTCCTCACCACCCTCGTCGTCAATGGCAACTTCAAGGATTTTTATAGATAGGGTCATTTTAAAAAATAAATTCTATAAAGTTTTTAAAAAATCTACTTTTATCATATATTTATCAAAAGTATAAACTTTTCTTTTGAAAATAAAACAACAATTTACATTAAAAATATAAGAAAAATGATATTTTTAGTCTTCATTACAGCTCCAATTGCAGTCCACACCTTTTTTTTTTTAAATCACACACTCTCCCATTAAAGTATATGCATGCAGTTATATGAAATGAAGTATATACTGAGATACATTAATATATATTTTTTTTGCATTAAAAAATTTAAAATTTTTGGTGTCGAGGTTGTAATCTGGTGGAGTTGATTTAACCCCCCCAAATTTCCATTCATATAGTTCTTACTATTCCATTTTCTTTTTAAATATACTTACTTATTGAAATTAAAAAAATATACAAAATTCTTTTTGTCTAGAATAGATGGGAACATGAGAGAATAAAAATTAACAAAAAACAAATTTAACGTTACGTTCATTCTCTTTATACTGGAATACCTTAAAATTTTTTATGTAAAATCCGACATTTCTATATTATCCTTCCACATGATCTATCACTAGATTATGTAAAAGGAGAAATTGATACCAAATTGATGTAAGTATAAAAAAAATATAATTGGTTGTAAAGAATGTGTGAATACAATTATTTAGATTATGTAAAAATATACCGATGTTGATATCTCATATTTTTTTAAAATCATGTTATTTTATCCAATCTATTTCACTAACACAGAAAAGTTCATTATCATTTCTTATAAATCAAAGATTATATATCAAATCATATTTTTATTTTTCATAAATTTTTGTCCTCAACTTCTCCCCCCTCTCATACAAGACAATATCTAAAAGAAAATATCTAATTATTGAATAGAATTTTATAATCATTTCCTTAAACAAATATATTTGTAAATATTTGATTTCATGTTATTAATTCTCTCGAAGTAAATAAAGAAAAAAAAGGAATGATGATTACACATTAACTGATTATATTGAAGCGTCCACTTTAATGAAATCCTCCACTTATTGCCCACCATTTGTAATCATTATAAGCATCATACATATTGATGCAGGCCAACCAATGTTTTGATGGCTGATGCAATAAATGGAAACTGAATATTCTCCGTTATTCCAGCAGTTATTCTTAAAAACATGGGACAATGTTAATTTAGCATAAACATTTCTGCTAAATTAACATGCACAAAAGTTCAGCAGATATATTTTACTTCACATCAAAACACATGCTTAATAAAAAAACATGCAAATTTTTATATTTCCAATTAAGAATGAATGCATTTTATTGAAATTTATATATATTTTTTTACGAGGATATATAAATCATCACTTAAATAAAAATCATAACATGTGAAGACTGCACGTGAGATACGGTTGTTTTACAACCAATCATAACCTTTTTAGTTTTAGCCTAGTATCCCGTTCCATATATGTGATGAGGTGTATACCTAAAGATGCATAAATTTTTTCACTTTTTAATGAGTGGCTCTATACAATTTATTGAAAATTATATTATATGACAATGTCACATACAACATTGATTACAACTCATGTATAGTCTTCACACGTTTATTTTTTTAAAATAATAATGTATATTTCATGTAAGAAAGTAAGAAACACATGTATTTTATGAAATTAATTATATGTTCTAATCAATTGCAATGGAAATTAACATTATATGATTTATTTAACGAGATATATATCTTAGTAGACATATGTGAGATTATATGTTGGGTTGTAAAAAATAAATACTTTTATAACAATACAATACTTTATGTTTATAAAAATACATGTTTAATTAAATAAAATATAAATATTTAAACTATAAAAAATGCGAGGAGTACACTTGAAGCTATAATCAAAACTTTTCATGACATTATTTCTTCAATAAATATTCAACTACATATCTCGATTTGGGCATCGCTACACTTTGACACTCACGACAATCATATATATAGCATATGAAATATCTAATATATTCTATTTAGAAAAATAAAATAAAAAATTGAATGCATTTAATTTATTTAAATATGTATTTTTTTAAAATAATATATTTTACTAGGTAAGAACATACATGTCATTGTGTGGTCAACAAAAGTGATAACATGGATGATTGAATATAACGTTGTACTTTTTTCCCTCATAACCTTTGATCAAGTGGTGAATAACATGAATAATATCGTTCACTGCTTTCTCGGTCAAGTACTATGAACTCCAATTCATTGTCTATTCTGAATCCATGTTGATGCGTAGTGCTAATAACGTATTATAACCGTTTGCAAATTATATCTAATCAAGATATTTTTATTCAATGAGAACAAGATATGTCATTTTTTTCACTTTTGACACACATTCTATCACTTTTAAATGTGTGAATTATCATTTTCGTTGGTTTGGATCATTTTGTTTTTGTCAAATTTTGGATTGTTGTATTTTTCTAAAAAAAGAAAAAAGAAAAAATTAATCAAAGGTCTTTGTGATCACCTATGAATTATTTTTAGGTCTCTGAAATTTTTTTAATCCATGGTAGAACCATATGGCGTTATCGTGTCCATCAAAAATACCGAAAACATGCCTCAACCAATTTTTTTAATTCATTGTTAAAACTCTTCAGTACATTGTTAAATTTTTTTTAATAAACTGTTAAAATTTTTCAGTACATTGTTAACCTTCATATCATGCAAATGTTTGTTTTAGAAGTGCATGGAAGTTTTCAGAATCAGGATTTTAAATGCAAATCCAAACATTCACGGCGACATTTAACGGTTTATGCTGATCCTGACTCACTCATTCCATCACACGTTTCAAGAAAAATTTGAAAATCCTTCCAAAACCAGTCCCTCCTATACACGACACTCACCAACCAATCCCGACATATAAACGACACACACCCACTGTCAATTTCTGTACCACCCTCCCTTCACACATGGAAAGGTTTAAAAGGAAAAGAAAAAAGAGGGGGACCCTCCCAAAGTTGGAAGCAATTGAGAGAGCCAGAGTGGGGTTTTTGAAGCAGCAGTAGAGGCTTTGAATGAAGGAATGAAAGCTTTTCGGGAAACCTTGGGTTTCGATTGATCGGTGAAACTTCGAAACCGAACGGATCTCTCTCTCTCTCTCTCCTTTTCTTCTAGATTTTAACTGTGGGTTTGTTTTCTTGAGTTTTTTTTTTCTTCGAATTATTTCAAAAGGTGGTGGCTTTTTGGTTCTGCTCTTCTTCTCGCCGTGCTTGATTTCAATATGTGATTTTTTGGGGTTTTCATGGTGTTCTAGGTTGAATTGGCGAGGGACATTGTTTAGGTTTATCGAGTTTGTTCACTGTAAATGTTTTTTTTTTTTTTTAATTTTCTGAGGAGAAGAATTGATGAAACTGGTTAAAGTATTATTCTTTATTGCCAGAATCTATGTTTCTGAAGATTTAAAACAGTGGGTGTTATTCGAAATTGATTTTTTTTTTTTTCATTTTTTTCGTGTTTGAATTTGCTGTGACGATGAAGTTGCTCAAAATTTGATCGACTGAAATCTTTGTCTGGGGATTTTTAAAATAATGGGTCTAAAATAAAAATTGGATTCTTTCTTCACGTTTTCATAATTGAATTTGCTGGGTTGAAGTAATTTTTGCTGATTTTTAAATAGGTAGTTCACTCGGGTTCAAATGACAAGGCTTAATCGTGATTACGTGGACGGGATGCAGTCGAATGCAATTCCATTGGTCTCCGATGATGCAAATTTCGTTTTTAAACGCTTCCCGAGATACAAGATTGGAGCTGATAATGTGATTCTGGAGGTGGAAGAGGAACCCAAAGCATTATCTTTGAAGGAGATAGTTGCGAAGGAGACAGCGCAGCTGCTGGAGCAGCAGAAGCGTCTGTCTGTTCGCGATCTTGCGAAGAAGTTTGAGAGGGGTTTGGCCACTGCAGCTAAGATCTCTGATGAGGTTCACAGCATTCTGTTTTGTTTGCTCACAATTAAATTTTTTATCTATTTGATTTTTTTCTTCGAGATTTTTGTTTGCTCCATTTGACTGACCGATGTGGAAATTGGAAAATTATGTGATTCGATTGAGTTTTATGCTAGTGATATTGTATTTGGTTCCTAAAAATGCACAATCGCGAACCCATCCTTACAAAAAATACTTTAACTCACAATTTTATTCTATGTTCCCCTAATTATATCAATCATCAGGTACTAGATCGATAATTGTTGTGGATTACAATTTTGATGTGCGATAGTTTCCATGTACTTTTGTATTCTTGCTCCATCAACATAGTTTCAGGCTAGATTGACAGATATGCACCGAAGAGCCCCTCAATATGGATTTTCTTAGTTTTTATGTTTAGACATTCAAACTGCATGTATGTGTTTTTCTGCAATTTTAGTCTGCCAAGGAAATGCATCTTCCAGTTTTGTGTGTTCCATCATTAAATGTAGTTGCACTCATGTGACTGGAGATTATATTAGAATCTTCACCATTATCGATGTCAATACAATCAACAACGTTGTATAGTTATTGTTAATAGTTTTTTGTGAGTGAAATTTTGGATCCCAGATAGTAATTACATCTTTAAATTCGCAACAGTTGGAGAGTAATAAAAAAGCCCTGTAATCCACTCCAATTTAGTAGTACCAATCGTTATTCTCAATTACGTGTATGCTGGATGGATTGATTTGGGTTTTTGTGTCTTTAGGGTGTGGGATGTGGCTGGATGGTTCTTAATTATCTGTGTGAATAGTTGACCCTGGTTTTTTTTTATTGTAGTAACATCCTTTTTGGATTTTTCAGTTTAAGTTTAGAGACGTGGCTTCATTAGACAGACATGTTCTCTTGAAGAAGCTTAGAGATGTATTGGAGTGTCTCAGGGGACGCGTAGCAGGACGAAACAAGAATGACACGGAGGAGGCTATCTCCATGGTCTATATCCAATCATTAAATCTTCATATCAATTAACCTAGTTGTGGTTATCATGCTTTATGTTGTTTCAAATCTTTACTAGGTTACTTTGGAAGTATGTGGTTTCAGTTGTTTAGGACTCGGCGCTAATAATCATTAACTTTAGCTCCTGTATCTATCAACATAATTCTGTATAGGTGGAGGCTTTGGCTGTTCAGTTGACACAAAGAGAAGGAGAGCTGATCTACGAAAAAGCTGAAGTAAAAAAGCTAGCCAATCTTCTTAAGAAGGTGATATCATGATGTCAAAATATTTTGAATATTCATATCAATCTATATATTTATGCATCTTAATGCTGCTACTGTAAATCTGTATTCTGGGATAGGATATTGCTGATCACAGCGAAGGGCTTTGTCATAAGGATGTGTTCTTCCGAGATGGATAGAAACGAGGATGACTCATTGCTCGTGCATGTTGTAGATCCATGACCAAGTGATCATTATCAAATTTTAGTATTTAAGCAAGACAGACGATGATCAGCCTGTCATAGTATCATGGAGTGGAACAAAAGAACCTCTTAAGGATTCATCCTTGGACCAACCACCCAGCTTATATTTTGAAATATTTCTATTGCCACGAGCCCATTTTCAATAATTTTCTTTAGAATGGTCTATCAAGGTAACCAATTGATCATGGTACGTGAAGCAATATATCCCAGCATTAAGCGATTAATCATTCTCCTCGAATAAAATATTTTTTTATACTAAACTGATCAGCAATTATATAGGGGCTCAAGTTGGTAATCTTATGCCATAAAAAGAAGAAAATGCCAAAAAGAATTGACCAAAGTTGACTTTTAAATCTCAACACAATCATAATGAATCCCATCAAAGAATGGCATGTGTATCCCAGTGAGGGGAACTGTGAACCTTGTGTGGAGTACCAATAACTTGTCTAGTTCTCGTAATATCCCTCTAGAGCTTTAAAACAAAATATATAAGCCACAATGACAGATACTATAGGTTTAATGTTCCCCTCATTTCAGAGTGAAACAACAATAAAAAATGATTTTTTTTGTTTTGATGATAAAGACAGATAAAAGATCTCCCTTTTTTATATGTTCTTCATTTTCTGACCAATGATGCATTGAAATAATCTGATTTTTATCAGTTTACCAATATTCTTTTCCTGGCCTTTCTTGCTTCTATTATAGGTTTACTACACTGTTCTATTGGCCTTTTTTTGTCTATCAGCAAAAAGCAAAAATGCTTTCATTCATTTTTATGTTTATGGACCTTATGATTTAATGAAATAATGGGCTGTCCCAAGTTCTAAAATGGTAGGAAGTACTATGATAAGCCTGTTGGACATAGGCTATTTCTTTACAAAGCTCCCTCTGGTTGCATTTTTTGGTCAAATAATAAATATTGCTATCCTAGTTACATTATTTTGTGCTAGCTTCTGTAAGGACTCGTTATATTATTGTAAGATGTCCGAACTTTTTTGAACATGGATTGTCAAACGCATTTATATCAGAGTTGCATGGATAGACATTTGTGGTGATCCACAACTGCTCTTTTCAGGCCATTGAAGAAGCTAGAAAAAATGTTGAAGAGGAAAGGACATTGGCTTGTGTAGAAATCAGAAATGCCAGAGAGGCAGTCCAAAGAGTTGAGCAGGCTGCCCTTCAAGAAAAAGAATTGGTTTTTCCAGCCAAGGTATTACTATCTTTCATATATAAATATATAAAATAAACACAGCTTGAATAAGTGGAATAGGATAAAATACTCATGGATAGTGTTATCATCTATATGACGAAGGGTGGGAACCCTAAACAGTTTGTGCCATAATTTCAGTGTTGTCTGGTTCTGCTTAATCTTATGTATTTTCTAGTCACATGTCACACAACCATTCTTTGCAGGATATATGCTCTGTTATCACTAATAACTGAATGGAATAAAATAAGTATAGACTAATCAATGGCCTAAAATTGGTCAGGGCATGTGATCTTAATCATTGTTGAGTTTTCTTTTTTTATTTAAATATCATCAATCCATCAACACTGTAGTATATTAATACATCTTCCTCGTGTTCTTGATCTTTGTGTTATATGTTTCTTGTAGGATTTAGAAGGATTGATGAACGAGGTTCAAGAGGCTAGGCGGATAAAAATGTTGCATCAACCAAGCAAGGTACGCCCGAATATTGACACACTTGGGGCTTCTTCACTTTTACTGAAAAGTTAGTATAACTAATTGTTCAATATTAATCTTAAAGTATTTATTGAAAATTGATGACGACTATTACTATAGCAGAGAACAAAATCTAACCCAAATGCGGTTGGCTCTTTGGCTAGAGCCGTGGGTTCACAATAGGTCTCGAGTTCAATTCCCTCCGACCTTACCCTATGCTCATGGTTTGTGGGTTATTGTGTGCATTCAGGGTTTCTCCAACTAATGTTGGGTTTCCTCGTCACAAAAAAAAGAAAGGAAGAAAGAAAGAAGAAAAAGAAAGTAAGAAAGAAAAATAGCAGCAGAAAAAGAACAAATCTTGCTTTTGAGTGTATAACCATTACTGCAGTTTTTGGTTTTTCTTTATGGAATTTAAAAAAATCAATGCAAACCTGACAAGGCCTAGATTTATATTCTTATCATTCTACGTTTATTCTGTTCTTAACACGTGTCTACTTTTTTCGCCTATTGCTGAATCAACATGTCTTTTTTTTTTTTTTTTTGTGTCGAGGAATAAGATTTTGTATTGTAGAAATTCTTCTACACAAAATAATTTTTAGCGTTACTTATCATTAAGAGTAAAAAAAATTAGGTGATGGACATGGAGCATGAACTTCAAGCATTGCGGATTCAGCTTGCAGAGAAATGCCTATATGCCATTCAGCTGCGGAAAGAGGTGTGCGATCAATCTCTATGTTTCATTTTACATAAGAATAGAACCTCGATTGTTTTCAAAAAATTTAAACTGGAGTGTTTTTTTTTTTGAACTATGTTGGGTGTCACAATACAATCAATGTTTCTAAAACTAAGTCCATGATTCATTGTTTTTCTCGATGCTTTAAAATGTAAAATGGAAAATCATTCTGAATGCAGTGTGTGTAAGAACCACATATTTAAAATTGAAAAATGGCATTTTATATTGTTCAGTTTATTACTCCTATGGATCAGCTTGATATTCAAGAGGCAGCACAACATTGCAATGTGTTGGGTGTTTATTCTTGGTTATATCTGAGCCTATGTATACATGCTTAATCTCTATCTAAGGTTTTAAACTATTATGTCCAGATGCTCAATGGTTTGTTCCTAAAATCCAAATTTTTATCAACAAAAAATCGATACAATTAATCACTAAAGGAGTCAATAAAGATGGTAGAAAGAAGGAAAGAACAAAGAAAAAAAGATCAGATGAAAAAAAATAATAGAAGAAGATAAAGCAGACATACCATGCCAATAGCTGCAATATGGATTGTAATATCATGATATAGATACGTGACTCTACATGGACTGCAATAGTTTTAATTCCTAAAACCTCTTGATGTTCTTAATCCTGTATAAATGGATAGTCAATTAAAGTTGATGCTTGTTCTTTTATTGTGCCAGTCTTGCATATGAAAGGAAGAAAAATAATCGAAGACCTCTTTTCATGCTCTTTATGTCACTCGACATGCAATTCCCTTATTGCATTCTTCTTCCGGTTCTCCTTTTGCATGCTACATCTTAGAAAATAAGGCTTCTTTCATGAAATTTCTTATTTAGGACCTTTTTATTCAGAAGAATTAACTTGCATGATATATCTTTAAATTCCAACTTTTTACCTGGCAGCTGGCCATGCTCAAAATACTTGATGAAAACAATTCCCATTTGTATGACCTTGAGGGATCTGAAAGTTTAGGCTCTTATTTACGAATCATTCCATGCACGGATTCTTCTCCAGACATCTCAAATTGTTGCATTCAATGGTTCCGTATTCAATCTGAAGAAAACATTAAAGTACTTATCTCAGGTACGTGTGAAACTTACTGGCATTATTACATCTCTTTTGTCTAGTGTCATTATTTTTCATGTATTTTTGTTAATTTTTCATTCTATAAATTTCAAAATAATTATTCAACGATCATTTGTCAAATGCCAGGGGCCACAAAATCTTTTTATGCTCCAGAACCATTTGATGTTGGGCGATATTTGCAAGCAGAAATTACTTCAGATGACCAGAGAGTCACAGTGACAACAACTGGTCCAATAGATCCTGGTTGGTATTGGTGTGATTATTTTTATCCTGTGATTAAATATTGTTTCTTATTCACTTTATTTCCTCCTAGTGGTATCTACTTGGAAAATATTTTTTATTAGAATTTTCTTAATGTGACCGCAACAGTGTGAACGCGACAGTGTACGCAGTAAGTATTTACTGGCAAGTGACAAACTCGTCAAGTTTGTTAAAGCATAAACTTTTAGGATTATAGAAAGTTGATAAGATTCCTGATTACTAAACTTATCCTGTCAAGTCAATAATCATTTCCATTGCCCCGAACAGAATATCAACATTTGTTTTTACCAATCTAGCAGTGGTCTTTTGAAGATTAGCAGTTATTTGTTTTGCGCCCTGTATCAAAATATGGTTGTGCTTTGTTTGGTCTGGGCTCCTCTGTAAACAAAAGACAATGTTTATTTTATTTTGTACTCCACATAATAGTGAATTTTGTTCTCATTGATAACTTTCTTGGGGAGAACTCCAATGGAGTTTCTTTGGCGTCCTCGTTAAATTCTATGTTTCAATAGATGATGCTTAACAAACCATGAAATTACCTGATACAGATCACTATGTTGCTACTCTCCCTAGATGTGAAATCAAGTCACTCTTATGAACTTCTGCTTTCCTTCCATATGAGTTCAATTATTTTTCGTTTTCTACTGTAGGCGAGAATATTCAAGTTTTTGACGGTATCCTACATCCACGATTCTAGTAAATACCCAAATTCTTGCTGAGCAAGTTCAAATATGGCAATATAAACTAGCCAAATGATTAGCTCTTTCTTTTTGAATGGAACCAATATGCATGTGTAATACCATTTTGATAGTGCAAGGAACATCACATAGTTCTGCATGTTTTTGCACTGGGTACGATATACCATATGAAGTCACCGCAAGTGACTTGATTCAGTCATTTGTTTAAAGATGTTCAATATTTCATTTTTTGTGACATTAAAATTGCATGATATGTGTTTATTTGTTATGAGCAACTGGGTTACTCCCTTCATGGTCCAATAGCTGTAATGTTAATTTTGTTGTTTTAAATTAACAATTCTTCTAGGCAATTGGTTGAATTATTTTATCGTTGAATTATCTGGTACAGCTGCAGGATTGGGAAGTTATGTTGAGGCGCTCGTGAGGAAAGCTGACAATGAGTTTAATGTATGTCTCTGCATGTTGAATCTTCTGATCCTGCATTATTGTTTAGCTCATCTTATGTTGATATGTTCTGAAACATAGAATTTATGTTTCTAGATTGACAAGAGTTCATTGTGTAAGCAACTGATTCCTGTGTTAAATGTTTGGGTTTCTGTAGGCTCATTGTTATTTAATAACATCAATGTTGTCACAACTCAACTCACTACCCATTTCTCAATAGATTGTTGCCTGTCTTTATGAATTATGCTGTGAATATACTCCTATCATGACTTTTTTTGAGTGCTCGCCCCATGATGAACTTTCAAATAAATTTTTTTTGGTCATTAATCTTATTGTAAATAAGAGCAACCACAGGTGGATTCCATAACCCTTTCTATGTTCTCAACACATTTTCATTTTGTTTGGTGTTGCATGTACAGGTAGTTATTGTACAGATGAATGGACGGGATCAGTCATCCAATTCTATACACATATTTCACATTGGAAAGATGAGAATTAAACTACGTAAAGGAAGATATACCAAGGCTGACGAACGATATTCCACATCAATGCAGGTAATGATCATGCTTGGTTGGATTCTGTTTCATTCGGTGCAGATAACTGTGTTACAACAAAAGTGTGATATTGAAGCTGGCATATTAATCTATGATTTCAAAACAAAAATTTGTCGGGGTAGGTCTCATGCTAGTGTCACCATGCACCCTAGTGATATTTGCGTCTATATGCTAGCTAGGCTTTTGCAATATGAAGTGAACAAGGCCCGAACCTAAGACCCCCTTAGTGAATAGGGGTATCTCTGCAACCTGCCAAGTCTGTTTATTTATTATTATTTCATGGTGTTTTCATATGATCTTTAATTTTTCATGATTATGTGATATTTTTATATCGATTTAACTAATTATGATATTTTTAAGGTGCATTTTTTAAAATTGCTAGGATACAATCTAACGACATGCTGCTCTTTAATTTTTGTAGCTGTGTGGTGTTCGGGGAGCTGGCAATGCTGCAGCTCAGGCTTTATTTTGGCAAGCAAAGAGAGGGCTCTCCTTCACATTAGCCTTTGAATCAGAGAGAGAAAGGAATGCTGCAATCATGCTCGGCCGTAGATTTGCATTTGATTGTAATGTAAGAATCACCTTATTCTTTGAATATGCTTTAATCATGAACACTAAAAGCCTTGATTCTGAGAGTTGTTATATTTTTTTTTCTGGCTGATTCATTTTCAGATCATGCTTGTTGGACCAGGCGAACGGGCTGATACAGGAAGATAAGCTGCTAATATAACTCTAAGTATAGAGGTTTTGTTTGCAAATGTGTGTTTCTTCGTGTGCGTGTCTCGGTCTAAAGATACCATGAGATGCATATCCCAGGTGAGGCATCCTTTTTTTATTTGCCTTCATATATAAGTTGTAACATTATCATCTTTTATTATTCTATACGTGAGAGGTTGATTTGTGTGTGTAGATTTTGACACTGATTTTATATTTGATTTTACTCTGGATTTGATTCCACCTCAGTTAAAGACACTTACATGTTTTAATTCCTAGGTTGATTGAAACTCCATTTATTCATTATGTGTTGTTCCAGAGAAGTATAATAAGGTACCCAGCACAATTTCTTTAAATTTAAGAATCTATATGTTAGTATGTTGCCAACATCAAGATTGAGAAATAAAGAAAATTAGAGATAATTCTGGTCCACTTTATTACTCTCCTGAATGTAGCTTAGTTTTTTATGAAGTGTTTGTTGTGTAAATGTGAATGGAAAATCATGCATGAATTCTCTTTTCCTTCTAAAATCTACTTCATGACATTGGAATTTACTGAAACCCTGTTTGAGTTGCATCAAGATGCATAGAGGAAATCAAATTCTTGGCTCAAAATCAAAATTCATCATCTGCATCAATTAGGTTAAGATTTTGAAGAGATTGCTATACAACCTAATATTGATATCTGGCTGTGAACATCAACTACCATTTACATCAAATAACTGTTGACACCTCACCTGTAATTGATTTAATGGGTTTCTGGTAGGAGTTTCCACCAATTCGTCCTTACGGGTGCGTCGCAGTTACCTAATGAGAAATACCTGTTTGACCCACACAAACAATCATGAGTTATGTTGATGAGCTTACCTCTGTTTCAATTCTACCAATAGAAATGAAAATGTGAGTTGAAATGGCTTGCACATTTTACAATTATGCATACTGCAATGTAGAAGGCCAAAAAAAAAAAAAAAGCATTTCACCAGGGTGCTACAAGGACAAAACCATAGTTATACGACAAATAAAAATATTGACCTCAAAATATAGTAAATTAGGACAAAACCCTTCAGTTATAATTAAATCCTAGGTGGTGGTGATCCTGTTTTTTCAAGAAAAAAATCCAACTCCCATAGGATCTGCTTTTATCAAGATGCATTGTGGATGTTAGATTGTTCCTTTACACCAATAATAGTAAGTTAACTGTATTGCCTCATGTTCTTTATGCACACAAAGTGAACCCAACTTGATCGGGCATGAGATCTCTGATGGGTAAATAACAAACTGGATATACAGATCACCAAATTATAAATAATGCATGTTAAAAGACCAGAATTTCGGCTGATTGATCAAGACATTATAGTAGCTAGATTTACGTTAGTTACCTGATAATACAAAAAATGTGGAGGGAGTGACAACTAACAGAGATAGCAATGGAGGGCTACATGAGGCAACCAACATATTGGGCTCTATAGCATCTCTTTTGCAGTTGTGGCCATTGAACAAAGATTTGATCGGCTAGGTGTAAGTTGTAGAGAAGCAAACCACTCAAAGAGAGCTTCCTCACTCTCGCTATGCTCTCAACTTAAAATATTGATGACCATCTAAGGCCAGCTATCTGCAGTAGGGAAAACGAATCCAATGGAAAAATCAAAATTTATATAGCTCCAAAAACAACTCAAATATGAACAAATGATTCCCAATTAATGAAGTAAACTAGGTGGCCTCCCTGAAGAATTCTGTAATTAAGCAGGAGATCCATTTACCGAAATAATGATAAAACCTTTCAATTCAAAAGGAACTTTTAAGTGTTTTCAATACCCCTTTGCCTGACAGTGTGAAATGACCATTAAACAGACAAATGTTTGGTGGAATAATATAAGCTATTCTTGTAACATTTCATTAAAGGAAGTAAACAAGCAATAAAAGGGTTGTCAAAAAAGTGGCAAATGATATATAGAAACAAGTACTCATATGCCAGTGGAGCGATGTTTCTTCATATCCAGAAAAAGAAATACCAAAATGAGGCTAACCTTGAAAAAAATTGCAGCTACAAGAGAGGTATGCAAGTCCCAGGACCATTGCAGATAATCTGAAAGGAGAAAAAAAGCAGCATCCCCATGTCCACAATTCACATATTAACTTGATTTTCATTTGAATTATACGCTCATAAGATTGGGTCATTATGTAAACAACGCATATCACTTCAGGCCTAATTTTGAATATCAGCCATAGAGCGTGAGCCATTGCAATTACAGTGGTCCCAATAGAAGTTA
The DNA here is from genome assembly GCA_030737835.1 of Acorus gramineus. NCBI lineage: Eukaryota > Viridiplantae > Streptophyta > Magnoliopsida > Acorales > Acoraceae > Acorus > Acorus gramineus. Next base: position 22,190,472 of record CM060848.1, on the reverse strand, counting down.
TATAAGATTGACCCAATTCTCGGCTCCTGTAAATCTGACTAAAGTGAACTGTCTCAACCTGTATTAACACTCAATATAAGATATGCTGAAATTTAATACACCTCAGTAAAAGCTGATGATCCATGATTAGCAAACTATTTGAGGTCCAAATAAAACGTTGTAGATATAGCTCCTAATAAATCAGAAATGATCCATGTCCTAAGCGATTGGTCAATTTTTGTTGTCAAACTATGTAATTCAATGAAACAATCATATTTCCAATGGTCTATTGATACTCTTATCAGGAAGAATAACCCCCATTTGGTTCCTAAATAGCTTATCTGAGTATAAAATAGTTATACTGAGATAGAACAGAACTATTTTTTTTTTTTTTTTGCTTTTCCTTTCTCAAATTTGATGAATTTTTGTCTTTTGAGTTTGTCTTATTAGAACATAATTATAGTTTTAGATGGATAAGAAGGAATAAGGATAACTATACCGACCTCCCACAAGTATATCAAGGTTTATTCTAACTTATACAATCTATTCATACTAAACAAACATGAATTCTATTCTTCCCCTTGTCCATCTTCTTATGCAACACAAACAGGATCCACTTGAAGCCAGTAGGCAGACCACTCATAATGGACTTTCAGATAAAGAAAGTCAAAATCTTTATATAAAGTTAAACATTAGAACCAAATCTGTAGGAGAAAAGAAAAGTGCCCTTTTTGCTCGAGAATTATTCACAAACAAGAATAGAAATAGAGATAAATCCCACCATTATTTCATTTCATTCCATAAAAAATAACCAGAATAAGGTTATCCCAAATTCTAGTTCCTTCCCATTAACCTGAATAAGGTTTACAAGAATGGTAATTACATCCTAATTCTCACTCTGGTGATCCCCCCCAAATTTTTGAATACTTGTTCAAGGAATCCACCAATTAAACCTGAATAGGATCAGCTATCCCAATCCCTGTTCCTATTCTATCTTATTCCTATTCCAAAAACCTAAAAAAGCCGGCACTATGCATAAACGATTTCGAGCTGAAATTAAGCATGATTGATACAAGTTTTTTTTTTTTTTTTTTTTGAAGGAACAAATAAGGGGAAGACCTGAGTACCCAAAGAGGATTCGAAAACCCTAGCCTTCTGGAGGTTCAGCATCTCTGCCGTGTGTCCACCTGTTCACCGACCCATCAGAGACGAGGACTTAGGGTTCCGCGAGGAACCACAGAGAGAGAGGTTCTAAGACGATGCGGCGGGTTTCGGAGGGGTTTCCCGGTGCGATAGAGAACGTACGCGAAGCGGAGGAGGATCACGAGAAGGACAGCTGTGATTGTGGCGGTGGCGGCGGCGGCGGGAATCGATGGCGGCATTTCGGGAGGAGGAACGGTAGAGGATGTCGGATCGCTTTCCGTCCTCGATTTGCACCCCTTCAATTGGTTTACGCACCCCCCTAATCCGGACAAGAGAACTCAAGATCCACTTATACACCATACATTATCGTCAAGAAAATATTACGCGGATCATTTTACATACCAAAATGCATACTATAATATGTTTATTTTCTTTTAAAAAAAATAAAAGAAAAAATTCAAATTACCCCCCTATAAATTGCCTGAAATTTATATAACCGCCTGATTTTTTATAAAGTTCGTATAATTTTCTAAAAACACTTACGTAAATCTAAGTAGCTCCCTGAATTAAATTTTCATTGATAGATTATGATTATTATGTTAATATTTTGTTTGATTAACTTTGGTTGAAAACATAACATATCAAAAATTTCTTACAACGTGATAAAAATGTAAAAAATCATCTGTAAATGATGGTTTTACTCCTCCACATAGGATTTAATAATCTATCTACAAGGGTAAAATCGTTATGTACATAATTTTTTTCGCATTCTTAATAAATTATAAAGGGTTTTTGGTATATTGTGTTTTCAATTAGAGTTAATAAAATAGAATATTCACATAATATTCTTTATTTATTAATAGAAGTTTAACTTAGGGGCTTATTTAGATTTACATTTGATGTTTTCAAGGGATTATATGGATTTTAGGCTGTTGACAGGGGGTTATTTGAATATTTTTCTTTTTATAAAATGTGAAGTATATATTTTAATTAATTGAATTATATTATTTATAGAAAATATGAAAAGTTTTGAACAAGGTATATACTTCGATACAGTTGCATAGGCCTGAGTGTGATAGAGCTCTTATCTTTACACACCCTTTTTATAAAACCCACATTCATTTGCACACCACCATTTTCAACATTTAAACATCTTGCTTTGCCTCGTGAGTTGTGATATTTTTAGGGGTTTCATGAGTATGTTTTCAACAATGGGGTGTGCAAACAAATTTAAAAATTTGGGATTGTAAAAAAAACTCATATTGTAACATTTTCCTACGCATAAACCTCTCAGCCAAAAACACACAAAACCTGTTAAAAAAAATCAAGAGTTCCATAATACTATTACATGCATTATTTATACGGAATCCGTTTTTAACTAATTATACATTTTATTAGATAAAATATATATGGTTTTTTTTTCAAAAAATGAATGCATTCAATTTATTATAGTATATATTTTTTTTTTAAAAAAATGTAGATATTTGTTACCCGATTTCATTACTGAATATCGAATTTACAAACCCTGAACGGGATCAGAGAGGGGGGCGGGGAAATAAATAGAAAAGAGAAACCGTAATGAAAGAAACTAAAAACCAAAACAAGGACGCCACCGGGTCGGGTAGAAAATGCTTCTAAAACCAAGGCCCGCAGCTCCCCCCCTACGCTACGCCATGCTGTTGTGCTGACCATTACCTTCTGCAAGCCTCCCAGCCTTCCCAATGCACGTGATCTAGTCCCGCGCCATCTCCCTGAACGCGTCAGTTATGTTCTCGATGTACGCACGGGCACCACGGAAAATCACGTCATTCCGCGTTCTCCATATAGTCCACGCCCCGCTGGCACCACCACTTGCGCGTACAGCGCTTCGCTTGCCGTTTCCGCTGCTCGGCACAAGTCCTTGCCCGCCATCCATAACTCCTCCACGTTCCGAAAGTCCATACCCAGCCCGGTCTTTCAACCGAGTTCCTCCCAGTATATGTTTTGTTATATATACTCATAAAAAAATTAAAACGTTTAATTAAGACATTCAAAGCACATGAAACTCTAAATAATGGTACTTATAACTTTATTAAAAAGAGTGACACATATACAGAGATTGGAATCTGGAGTTTGAAGATAACTTTATTAAAATAATGGTACTTATAACTTTATTAAAACCCAAAACACGCAGATTAATCACCAGATAAACAAAATATTCCCAATTCATAACATATCATTATTAAATACACATATTTTTCCAAAAATCAAATTTTTTGACATATATATTTATCTAATTAAATAAATATTTTGGTAAAAAGAATTGAGACATAATATATTTTTACATATTTCTAACATATGGAAACCGGAGACTAGAAAAGGTTTTGTGTTGATCCATTGACTAGGGTGCGTTTGGTTGTGCGATTGTGCAGCGTTTATAATTACATGAAGTTGCGTTTATAATTGTACAACCAAACAGTTTTACTGTAGCAGCTTCCTACACACAGATTTCAGGCAAATAGTGCCCAAAAGCTTCGATTTCAAAAAGCTGAGGGATGTGAGCTTCCTGCAGAATCAGTTTTAAAACTCAGATTCCTACAGAATCAGTTTTGCAATCGCGCAACCAAACGCACCCTAAATTTGTGATCAAATTTATAACAAAATTTATTTTAAACAAATAAAAATATCATGTCATCCTAACGGGTTTTTTTTTTTTTTTTTTGTACAATCATTTTTAAATGAATGAGTTGTTATTTTAAATTCAGGAAAAATCCAAATAGTACCTTATAAACTGCCTGAAATCTATATAACCCTCTGAAAACACACATGTAAATCCAAATAACCCACTGGGTTATTTCGTTGATAGATAAAAACTATTTTATGAATATTCAAATGACCCCCTACAATGTGTTAAAATTACTAAAAATTTTCTGTAATGGTGATTTTACCCCTTGCTAGGATTTTATAATATATGTGAAAGGTTAAAACCGTCATTTACAAAGAGTTTTTCACAATTTTAATAAATTGTAGGTTTTTTTTGTGTATATTGTATTTTCAATCAAAGTTATCTAAAAGGAATATTTTTCATCGGTCAATGAAAATTTAACTTATGGAATTATTTGGATTTATACATGTATTTTGATGGGGTTATATGAACTTTAGAAAAAGTCAAGGGGTTATATGAATTTTAGACAATTTACAAGGGGTCATTTGGAATTTTCCCTTTAAATGTTGGGTTCTCAATCTTTTAATATTGCAAATGAGTTGTCTGATTAGCCTCTAAAAAAAAAAAATTCTCAACTAATAATATATCATCATCATTATTAAATACACTGCATATCTTTTTCATGCCCTAATATTCACATACTCACAACGGCTATAATTCGCATCCAATCGATATCGACCGTCCGATCTTCCCGAAATTCGACCGTTGGGGTAAATCAATAACCACCGTCCGATTTTCGACCGTTAGAGGGGGAGCGCGAGAGGCGTCTGTTCCCAAAATAAAAAGGGACTCCCCCCACCCCCCCATCTCCCCTTCTTTATTATTCCTCTCAGACCCTCTTTTGAAATCGAGAGAGAGAGAGAGAGAGAGAGAGAGAGAGAGAGACCCTTTGACGGTGGCGACGGGTGCGCACATCAGGGAGGAGGAGTCGAAGACGAGCCGCCTCCATTGCTTTCTTTCGACGGTGTTTTCGAATCTGTTTTTCGGTCAGGACCAAGAAGAGGAGGAGGAGGAGGAAGAGATGGCCACTAGAGCTGCTGCAGGTGTTCCTCAACAAAACAGAGGTAATCTTTGATTTGGGTACTCTTTGGGTTGTATTGTTTTGTGATCTTTGTTTCTGGGTTTTCGTTTTTTTTGGATCTTTTAAGTGGTTTTGGAATCTGGGTTGTTGTAGATTTGTGCTTTTGGTGTTTGGGATTTTGATTTTGTTTCATGGGTCGATCTTGGATCTTGTTGGGTTCTGTTCTTTTCATCATATCTTGGTGTCTTTTCCATTTTTTTTTGGTGGATTTCATCTTCTTTTCTTCATTTACATGCCTTGTTAATGATTTATCAATGGTGGGTCTTATTTGGTTTGATCGTTCTTTGCCTTTTTGTATCTTCTCTTAACAAGAATGGCTTCTGTTCTTAAAATCTTTAGGTGGGGCTGTGGCTGGCAAGAAGGGAGTCCCAACAGATGGGAACAATCGGAGAGCGCTTGGCGATGTTAGCAATCTTCTAAACACCCGAGTTGTTGAGGGGAAGCCATTGCCTAACCGTCCCGTCACGAGGTTTGTCATCAGCCATAATCGGCTTTCATATTAAATGAGTTTTCCAATCATTCTCACCTCTCTATATTTGGTTTCAGAAGCTTTGTGGCTCAGCTTCTGGGGAACGCCCAAGCCCAAGCCGCTGCTACCAAGGTACCTAAATCACTTCTTTAATTATGTTCTTTAGGAATCTTGTTCGAGTTTCAAATTTTAAGGCAATGTAACATTAGTTTATATGCATTTCAAGTAGTATATATATGATTATATATTGGTGAATATTCGATTGACCTCTGTTGTTTTGCAGAAACCGGTAACGCTTGTTGCCGATGGAGTTGTGGCTGGAAAAGCCAAGGCAGCTAAACAAAGAGCTCCGGCCGCCCCGAAACCAAAGCCTGAGGTGATTGAAATCAGTCCCGACACAGAAGAGGCGAAGCCAAAGCCAGGGGTGGTGGTGACTGAAATCATTTCAAAGAAGTCTGTGAAAGAATCGAAGAAGTCTGGGAAGAAAGTTCATACCTTCACTTCTGTACTAACTGCTCGAAGCAAGGTGAATTACATACAATTTCTTTGGTTTTTTTATTAACATCATATAAAAACGCGTTATTTGACGATTCAATCAATGTGTGTTATAGGTTGCTTGTGGGCTGAGTGAGAGACCGGAGGAGAAAATAGAGGACATCGATGCAGGAGACTCAATGGATCAATTGGCCGTGGTTGAATATGTTGAAGATATCTATACCTATTACAAGCTTGCAGAGGTGCTTAAAACAGTCTCTGTCTCTCTGTATGTTATGTGTCTCAATTTATCAAATCATGATTTTAACATTGGTTTTGCAGACCTCTTGCAAGGTCCACGACTACATGGGATCACAGACAGAGATCAATGTGAAGATGAGGGCGATCCTGGCGGACTGGCTAATTGAAGTCCACTCAAAGTTCGAGCTCATGCCGGAGACTCTCTACCTCACGCAGCACATCATCGATCACTACCTCTCGATGCAGATGGTTCCAAGAAGGGAGCTTCAGCTCGTCGGGCTATCGGCAATGTTAATTGCATGCAAGTACGAAGAAATTTGGGCTCCGGAGGTATAAAATTACATCTTCTCTAGTCATTCTTATATTCAAGATTGTGTTTTTCATCAGTTTCTGATATTGGGTATTGGTTTTTGCAGATCAATGACTTCATCTGCATATCTGATAAGGCGTACAGCAGGGAACAGATACTGGGCATGGAGACTGCAATGCTTAACAAGCTTGAGTGGTCTCTGACGGTGCCAACACCTTATATGTTCCTTGTGAGGTTTCTAAAGGCTGCATTGGCTGATAAAGAGGTATCATTGATGAAGTTTTTTTTTGGTTTTTGATATACTTAAAAGCCACCACCTTTGTGTTTATTGTGGGTTTTCTGACTGTAGATGGAAGACATGGTTTTCTTTTATGCTGAGTTGGGTCTGATGCAATATGGTATGATAAGTTACTGCCCATCCATGATCGCCGCCTCTGCTGTATACGCGGCCCGTTGCACCCTCAACAAGAGCCCGTGTTGGAACGCCACTTTGAAGCGTCACACTGGGTTCTCTGAAGACCAACTTATGTATGATCTCTTCTCTCATCAAGTCATGTGTAGTTAGTTGTGTACTGGATGTGGGTGGTTGTTATATATATTGAATTCTCTGTTGTGGATCAATAGGGACTGCGCGAAGCTGTTGGCATTGTCTCACTCGATGGCGGAAGGGAGCAAGCTCAAGGTGGTCTACAGGAAGTACTCGGGATCACAACATGGGGAGGTTGCGTTGCACCCTCCAGCGAAGAAGCTGATCGGGGAGGAGCCAAAGCCGGCATCTGCTTGAGTGGGCTTGGCAATTGTCATCACTGAATTGTTGTGATAGTGTTTTTTGAAGTGGGAGAGAGGAGAGGAGGGAATCATCTAATTGATGATGTGTTGTTGTTTGTGTGGGATTCTGTTTTTTTTTTCTTGCTCTTCTCTCAGGAGTACAAATGTGGGTGTGTGTCTGTATGTTATGATGGTTAAGAAGTGCTGCTGCTGCTAACTGTAATTTTTTTCCCACTGTTTGAAGCCTTTAAAGGTCCGAATGGTTTCAGTGCCTTGTGAATTATGTTTGATTGTTTTGGCTATTATAAATTTCTCTGATTTCATTATATATATGGTGTGTTTGATCTTGAAATTGTGTCCTGAAGCAGTTCTGCTCAAATCTGATTTTATATACACTTTTTCTGTGTATATGTTATGATGGTTGTTAAAGTCCTACAGCTGCTGCTGCTAACTGCTGCATAAATTTAGCTGCTGCTGCTCCATAACTCTGATTTAATTTTTATATATGGTGTGTATCTTGAAATTGTCCACTGCTCAAATTTGGAAATTCATACAGTTTTTCTTATTAGTAATCTGTTCTATTTTTGGATCAGGACTATCTGTTCTAAAAAAGACTGAAACAGAACATTATTTTGGTGGTTTGTTTGTTATTCAAAAACCAACATTTTGTAGTATCTATTTGTGTCTGCTCTTTTTTTTTCTTAAACAAGTTTTAATAGTGGTTAAAAATAGTACCAGTAGAGAGCATCAACTATTTGTGTCAATACTGCTTAAATATATATCTGTTTCAATCTCTGTTAGCGTGCAATGAATCAACAGCATTAGAGATGTAAGAAAATCAAAACTGAATTTTTTTTGTTGTTTCAAAATGTTGAATGATGCTCTTTTTATAGATCCACAAATAGTAAAATAGACAGAGTTACATAAATTTTGTAAAGTAAACCGATATTCACATGTCAATAATAAAAAACAAAGCATAGACGATGAAACTTATTAAAAACTGATTTTTGAGAGCTGAATTGAGAAAAAATTTGGAAAGTTCTTGTCAACCTATCCCAATTTAATAAATTCTAGATAAAAATTACAAGTCAAATAAGCTTGTCAAAATGTTATGACCATTTTAAGTTCAGACCAACAATCCATCCTCTCAATGGGTTTGGATTATTTGATCTTTCGGCATTCAACAAGATATATATCTTGTTAACAAATTGTTCATTCGATGGATCTATATAATATGTCATAAAATATATACATTATCAAATAAAGTTTGTTATTTTAAAAAAAATCAAAACGCACACGAATTGTATGTGAGAGAGTCCCTAACATTTTTCTTATGAAAAATGATATATACAGCACTATGTAGACCCCATCCACAGTTATCACCAGTTTTTTAGAAAAAATATGTAGTCACCTATTAAGTACATATTGTTAAAATGTGAAATATACACTTAGATACATAATTATATTTTTTTTTTACAAAAAAAGTAAAAAAAATTAAATTTACGTACACTTAGAATACACTGTTTATGAGTTATAGATGAGACTACAAAACAAACATCCAAGATAATTTGTAAACAAAGTCTTTGAGGCACCATTTGGATGGACCATTCCGGTGCATGGATGCATTCAAACATGGCATCGTGGAACCAAATATTGTTTTACGTCAAGAACACCACATGCTACGTCATGAGTTCATAATATTAAAAACGACGTTAAACGATGTCTCAAAACAATGCTTCCAGAAACGCAGACCCATGAAAACATATAATGATATAATGGTCATGTAAATTGCAAACAAACCATGAAATGGGTTAACATTTCAATCGTCGCATATGATAAACGCAGCGTTTGAAACCACACATCCATCCAAACGCTACTTTATACAAAACATACATAAGCGATTGTATAAGTGTTTCTCTTTTTTTTTAAATAAAAAAAATATATTATGTCTAGTCCTTTGTACAGTCCCGATTGTAGTTTACACTGATTTCTATCTTTTATAAAATTATACACTTACCCATTGAAGTTCATACTATTATATAAAACAAAATATATACTGAGATATATTAATATAATTTTTTTTTATTGAAAAAATAATATTTTTTTTTACACCATACATTATTATAATAGAACTTCATACACTATGATTGTTCAGTGTATATTACCGTATCGATAATAAAATGAACTTAATGAGCATTCTAAAATAAATACTTAATGGATCACTTTTAAACATCAAAGGGATATGTAGACAAAAAGTCTCGTGACATTTCAACACCCAAAAACAGAGAGCTGGTACCATCCGTCAAAACAAAACAAACCCACACAAACACATCACTTCCCCTGACTAAGGAAGAACCGGCGAACCCCTCCGGCGTAGTCCAACAACCGGTCCGGCGCCGGCATGATCCCCTTCACGTCGTCGAGGCCCTCGAACGCGCTCAGCCAGGCGTGGAAGAGAGGGAACCTCTCCGGGTCGACGAGCTTCACCTCCGCCACCTCCTCCAGCACCGGCAGCCAGTACGAGCCGCAGCCGACTATGATGTCGAGGGCGCCGATGCCGTCGCCGCCGAAGAAGGCCCTCCCTTTGAAGTGACCCTCCCGGAGTTCGTCTTCGATGAGCTGGAGGTGACCGTGGACTTCTTCCACCGCCGCCTTCTGTTCCTCCCCCGTCAACTGGAATACCGCCCCGACCGCCGGTCCAAGCTGTTACAGTTCAAAATATAATCTTATATCTATCATTAAAAATCTAATGAAACATATATATAATTAGATAATGTATGCATATGAAAATAAATTCATTCAAATGAAATGATCAATATATACTTTTTTTAATAACATGTGATTTATGTTTTTATTATAAAAAAGATTGGATGTAAACATTTTTTTTTATTCCAAATATTTTTACATGAGTATTATAATGTGATGTTCACGTTTTCTTAAAAAAAAAAAATATGTATTATACTGTTAAAATATCTTTTCAAGATTCGTAGCATATAAAATGAAAAGAAAAGGTCACGGAAGAAAATAAATATATGTAGGTAGTTTGACAAACCGGGAGGGAAGAAATAATTTTTGTGTGATAGGTACGAACCTAACTCTTCCTCTCAATCATATTATAAAAGTATATATATAACGCCGTATATGAACATAACGCCCCCCATAGATAATATATACGTCTATTATATATATATATTACAAACATATATATTTATGCATGTATTCTTATGGATCCGATGGAAGCCTTGTTTAGAACTCCTAATTAGACTTTCTTCAGCTCTCTAACTCTCTCATTTCTCCTCCTTTTTCTCTTGTTGTATTAGAAAATGTACTATTTTTATTTAATCAAAGAATAACAAATCTATTGACTTAATTAAAAAAAAAACACATAAAATATATAATTAATTACAACATTGTCTTGACACATAAAAAATATCTAAATTTTTCAATTACATGGATAAACAATATTTCAACCAGAGAAAAATCCACCGTTACTTTTGATACAACCTATAAATCAAACATATACATCTTTGAAATCATGCATGTTTGTGAAATTAATTATTTTACCCAACAAGTAACAAGGACAAATTTATAAGAATCCTAAAAAAAATAAATTAAACAATGAAATATGTAAGTAAGATGATACTAAAGTTACATGCACAAAAATAAAATCGTCTTTTTTAATGCTATAATTATAAATAGTTTAAAAACAGCAGATGTGTATCTAGTTAAAAGAAAAGATAAAAAAAAAATATTAATGATTTTTTTTTTTTTTTAATATCGGAGGGACTCCTCCCACGACTGGCCTTACGATCAAGCTGAAAAAATTATCTTTGCATGTTTAACAATACTAATGATTGAGTCCCACGTTGATGTTATCTTCTATGACATGCGTAGATCTTGGAAGGCATTATTTCTGTCGCATGATATAAGAAACATGAACACTTAATGCTTTGTTTTGTTTTTACAAAGTACTCCAACATTATCAATCCCACATTATGGGTTTGATCTATCACTGCGTGTTTTACATTACATGACGTGATACATGGTCTCAAGTTTAAATCCTCCAGTAACCCCTTGTAAACTGTTTAAAATCCATATAATTCTTTTATTTTTTACATTCATATAATCATCTGAAAACACTTATGTAAATTCAAATAATTTTCTTAGTTAAATTTTCGTTAACCGTTGATGTATATTATACGAATATTCCGTTTGATTAACCCTTATTGAAAACCTAAAAAAAAATAAAAAAATAAAAAAAACCAATGCGTTAAAAATGTGAAAAAACCATTTATAAATGACGATTTTAACGTTTTAGATATGGTTTTATAATCTCTCTGTATGGATAAAATCATCATTTATTAAGGTTTTCTACATTTTTAACATGTTGTAGAAGATTTTTGGTATACTCACATAATATTTTTCATATGTCAACGAAAGTTTAACTGAAGCAGCTATTTAGATTTATATAAGCTTTTTTAGGGAGTGATATAGATTTCAAGAAAAATAAGGAGTTATAGATTTTGAACATTTTACAATGGATTATTTAATTTGGATTTTTTTTTTACCTAATAATTAGGGTTCCTCGTCACAGAGACTAACCTTGTCATCGATGAAGTGGGACCAGAAGCGGACGAGGGAGAGCTCGTAAGGGTCATCGTGGGGGAACAACGGGAGGCGATCGGTCCAGACGTCGTCGATGTACTGGAGGATGATGAAGGACTCGACGATCGGATGGTCGTGGTGAAGGAGGACGGGGACCTTCTTGTGGATTGGGTTGTGTTGGAGGAGGGAGGGGCTCTTGTTGGTCAGGTCCTCCTCAAAATACTCAAAAGACAACCCTTTTAGCTTCAGCCCAAGCTGGACCCGGTGAGTGTATGAACTCGACCAGGTCCCCAACAGCTTTAGAGGTGGTGGTGGTGGTGAGTCTTTGGTCTGTCCTTCCATGGCTTACTTGTTTTTATTTGGGAAGGTTTTGAGAGTTCAGTGTTTTATAGTGGGTGGGACTTGGGGAGTGGTGATATGATCACCTTCATGGTGAGTTTTTTTTATATATAATTACATTAGTTATTTTTATTATTTATAAAAAAAATAATTAAGACTGTGTTGGAGTTCAACTTGAATCTAATCCTTGGATTAGAGGAAGTCAGCCTAAACTTGACTAAAAGTCAAATTTAATCAAGTTTAATTTCTCATGTTCTTTATCTCACTCAAACATTGTCTATTTTGATGATGATTAGAATAGATATATCCATGAGTTTTTATGTTTTAATTATAAAAATAAAAAATCGAACACCTCGAGATAATAGAAATAAAAATTAGTGGGAAATAGCTATTCGGTTTGGAAGGAAATTTTTTTATCTATTCAATTATGCAAAGGAGAGTGGGAACCATATTGGGTGGAAAAAATACACAAAGGTTCTGTCTGCCCACACATATAGGCATGGACCCCAAAAACCTAGAGGAGTCAGAAATTGTAACTCATCAGTCAAAGATCCCAAACTTTGGCTGGTTTTCTCTTCTTTGTGACACAGTGTGTGTCACCACATGCATTTTATCTTTCTATAGAACCTGGTAAGCTATACTTAACTAATTAATGTAACTTATTTTAAATATTTTAGCTTTAATGGTCCAAATGTTTGGCTTACCAAAATATGTATTGCATTCATATTTTGATAATCAAGAAAGAACGACGACAAGAGATCAGTTATCCATATGAGATTTCATGCATATCATGAGTGAGACGTAAGATTGTGGTACTTCAATCCAAGCTTAAAGACTGAAGAAAAAAAATCTCTACAGAAAACTCAAATCAGAATTATTTTGAATCTAATCAAGGTGATTTTTCTAATAACACTTCTAATAAAATGTAAGGTTGAAATTAACACAACTTTATTTTTAGTTCAATTTACTTGTTCATACGCATTTTAAACAGTATACACCATGTTCGATATTTGATAAATATGTATTTTTATAAATAATAATGATTCTTAGATCCCAACTTCAGGCTCCATGATGTGACAATAGGACATTGTCTATTATGCACTTTACCTGATAACTACCTCAACATGTATATCCCTATGATCGTGGAGTATCATTTAATTATGAAAATCATATATTTCTTCACCATTAATTGATTCTGAAAATTATGCAGCAATATTAATCGATGTTTGAATTTTGGAACTGATTTTGTTTATGAAGAACACGTGGGAGCAGATCGAAAATTTTATTTTTGAGGTTTTGGAAGGCAAGAAATCATTTTTTTTTTAATTTATTTGGATCTCACCTCAATGTCTCTCGGATCATGTTTGACATTATTGGATTCATAATTGAATTGTATTTTGCCTTTTGTTTTAAATGTTTTGAACACGAATTTTTTTCATGTATTGAATGTCATTTCTTACAGTTTGATTTGTTTTTATCTTAATATCTAAATGTAACATTCGATACTGTTATATTTTATATATGAGTAATTTGTTTGATGCTACTTTTACATTGTTGACAATGTAAATAGTCATTTTTTAAATCTGTGTTATTTTTGTTACATTCTTAAATGCAACAGTTAATCGCATGCATGTATTGATTTATATTTGTTATATTCATAAATGTAACAGTAAACTACATGTAAATTGCATGGAATGCAAAACATTTAGGTAAATGTAATTGTTATGTTATATTTATGTAAATGTAACAGTTTTTATGAAAATGAATCAAACAGTTCATGTAATATTTGTTAAATGTTTCACAATAAAAAATGTGTTAGATATTTTTCATAAAATGTAACTGACTATAGAAGAGATGATCTATTTTAAAATTGTCTAAACATTGTATGGAATGTAAAACAGTTATGTAAATGTAACAGTGTTTATGTAAATATAACAAATAGTTGTAAAGGATGTAAACATTTAGAAAATGTATTTGCATTTTCAAAGATGATTTATTTATTTAAATTGAAAAGATGTTTGTCAAATGCTATAATGTTTAGTTAATTTTAAAATTTATATAGTACAAATGTAATTTTTTTTTAAAAAAAGAGCAACTGTTTGAAGGATTTTAACAAAAAAATAATTTAAGTAAGTTTTGGTGTAATTGAGGTAAGATTTGGGTGTAACTGAAATAGAAAATTTAGTTACTAGGTAAGGATCTTAAAATTCAAATTTTGAAATACATAAATTTTAGTGTAGCCGGGAGAATTAGTAACTGATTAGAAAAAAAAGGGGGATTTGGGTTAATGGGATAGATTTTTAATGAAGGGTAGATTTGTATTTTGACATTTTACTTTTTTTGAAAAGTCAACAAGCGGATGATGACACCTCATGAAGCTTGTGAGTGCGACATATATTTTAGGGTCTGGTTATCATGACTCTTTTATAAAATTTAAAAGAAAAAAATCCATATAACCCTTGGTAAATTACTTGAAATCCATGTAATCTTGTGACTTTTACTTAAGGTTCATATAAACCCTTGAAAACATTTATGTAAATCCAAATAGTCTACCGAGTTAAATTTTCATTGACAAATTTGAATTATCTTGCGAATATTTTATCGGGTTAGCATTGACTGAAAACATAGTATATAAAAAAAACTCATAATGTATTAAAAATATGAAAAATCCCCTATAAGTGACGATTATACCCCTCCGAATAGAGTTTTATAATCTATTCGGAGAGGTAAAATAATAATTTACAGATGATTTTTCACATTTTAAATAATTTATAGGTTTTTTTGATATACTGTGTTATTGATCAGGGTCAATCAAACGAAATATTTGTAGAATATTATTCATCTGTCAACAAATTTTAACTCAAGAAATTATTTAAATTTACATAGATATTTTTAAGGGTTAAAGACATCTAAGTCCCTACAAACATGGAAAAATCCATATAAGTCCCTACTAAAATTGGAACAGACGTACGAGTCCTTGAAAACTCAGAAAAATCCAATTATCATCCCTGAATTAAATTTCCATCCAAACTTAACGGAATATTCTCAGAATATTCTATCACATATAATTGTATAGACATTGAAGTCCTTATAAACAGTCATAAAGACAAATTAGTCCCTGCAAAAAATAAAATTGCCCCTGAAAGACTTTTACATTAAATTGTGTACACATTGCAGTCCCTATAAACAATCACAAAGACAATTAAACTCTGCAAAAGACAAAATTGCCCCTGAAAGATTTTTACATTTAATTGGATAAACATTACAGTCCTTATAAATAATTGGATACACAATTTAATGTAAAAGTCTTTTAGGGACAATTTTATCTTTTGCGGGGATTAATTTGTCTTTATAATTGTTTATAAGGACTTCAATGTCAACACAATTATATGTGATGGAATATTATAGGAATATTCCGTTAAGTTTGGATGAAAATTTAACTTAGGGATGATAATTGGGTTTTTCTGAATTTTCAGAGACTCGTACGTCTATCCCAATTTTAATAGAGACTTATATAGTTTTTTTCATGTTTATAGAGATTTAGACATCTTTAATCCTATTTTTAGAAGTTATATAAACTTAAAAAAAAATCAACAAGTTATATGGATTTCAAACATTTTACATGGTGTTATATGAATTTTTTTCTTGTATAATAACATGTGCTTCATCATCATCAAACATGACTCCATGCCATGTGTGCAACAGACTCTTCAGTGGAGTGGTCGAGATGCACACTCTCATATGAGAGGTTAAAAAATTGACTCCATGCCATGTGGGTTTTTTTAGCTTGGCCATCAAGCTAAGCGTGTGGTGGGGTCCACAAGTACATCTGCAGGCAAAAATGAGGGTATCTAACAAAGACAAAATACAACAAACCACACAATGTTAAATGGTCAAATCAACAATGACTGATTATATGGGGCCTGACTTCTTCCGTACATATATTCTCAGTTTTTTTCTTTCCCCAATCCAGCTGTTTTTTTCAAATAGGTTGATACAAAAAAATGTTTTTTTCATTAATTCAGACAATGGAATGGAATGAACCCATAAACACTTCATTTTTTTAAAAAAAAATTCAAATACTAAACTTTAAAAAGAAATTCATATTCATCTTGGTGGTTTTGATATTTGTGATCTCCCATCATGATTTTGAGTGTCTCCAGTGAATCCCCTCTCTTTTTGTTGTATGGTTATATATATGGTTATGTATTTCAATTCCTACGATTTTTAATTTAGATTTGTAATGACGCTTTTATTAGTGAAAATGACAATGACAATGACAAGAGAATATTTATTTTAAAAACAAAAATTATGATTACTCAAATCATGTTTGTTGATACACAAAAATGATTGTTGAAAGCATCCAAAAGAAAAGGAGTGGCATGTGATTGGAGCAAAAAAAAAAAAAGAGAAAAGAAAATTCAAATAACCCCCTATAAGAGCATCTCCAACCGGGATGCATATCTCCAAAATGCATCCCGAGGAGCTCCAACCGAGCTGTATAAACAGCTCTAAAATGAAGACCAAGCTGATATGGCTGCAAATATGCAGCTCGGACGGATGAAATGCAGACGGCTGCATTTCACTGTTCATTCTATTTAAAACCCCTAAATACCCTCCTCAATGCATGCAATTTTTTTTAATTCCATTTGTATCCTTCATCATAAATTCAATTATTAACCCTTTGAAAGTTAAGTTTTAATTTACCCCTTATTAATTTATTAATATTATATCATTAGAAAGGTCTCGTCGAGACCTTCAAAATGAGTTTAATATTGATTAAGTTATTATGCATTCATTTTAATTAATTAATAATTAATTAATTTTATATGTATTACTTGACATTATAGTAAGTTATGCAATTAAAAATTTAAAAAGCTTTCTTATTTTAAAATAATTCAAATAACAATTTTCATACATTAACTGAATAAACACTGAAATTGAGATACATTAAGCTTGGATTGGTACATTGAATTTAAAATAAAAATATTACATCGGTTCATTGCCACATTTTTTCCACAAATGTTCAATCAATGCCTTTCGAAGTGTAAAGTGAACATCTTTGTCTTTGATTCTTCTATGTTGAGAAAGAAATCGTTGGAATCGTTCAATTTCATTTCCCTCCATCTCTTTAACATTCAAAGAACGTGGTGGAGTAGTGATGACAACCTCTATATGTTCATCGCGTTCATCCTCGACAATTATATTGTGCATTATAACACAAGCAGACATAATATCATGCAACACACGTTTATCCCAAAAACGTGCTGGCCCTTTGATGATAGTAAATCATGACTGAAGAACTCCAAATGCCCGCTCCACATCTTTCCGACATGCTTCCTGCATCATTGCAAAATATTGTTTCTTTTGATCTTGGGGTACGGAAAGGTTTGGATAAGAGTTGACCATTTCGGATATATGCCATCGGCCAAGTAGTAACCAACATCATAATTTATGCCTTCAATTGTGTAGTGAGCAGGAGGAGCAATACCTTGTGCTAGGTTAGCGAATAAATTAGATGACTGTAATACATTAATATCATTGTTGGAGCCCGGTAAGCCAAAGTATGCATGCCATATCCATAGGTCATAAGATGCTACTGCCTCGAGAATAATCGTTGGGCCTCCATGACATCCCGAGTATTGTCATGCCCAAGCTGTTGGACAATTTTTCCATCCCCAATGCATACAACCTAGACTTCCCAACATTCCTGAAAAACCTCGTTCTTCACCTTTTTGTAATAATCTTGCAACATCATTGGCATTAGGATACCTCAAGTGTTCATCTCCAAATATTTCTACAATTGCTCGACAAAATCTCTTTAAACATACAATTACAGTTGACTCACCAATCCTTACATATTCATCAATACTATCCGCCGATGTTCCATGCGCCAACATGCGAAATGCTACTGTTACTTTTTGTAAAGTGGAGAGACCAAGCTTACCGACACCATCTCTTTTTTACACAAAGAATTTGTCATGCTCTTGTACTGCATCGAGAATGCTTAGGAATAAACTCCTACGCATTCAAAATCTTCTGCGGAATAGATTTTTCCCATATGTGGGGTTTTCAGAAAAGTAGTCATTCCAGAGTTGAAAATTACCTTCTTCCCTCCCATGATTGATCACCAAATGCTCAGGAATTGAGCCTTTACGCTTTGGTTGCTCAAGTTCTTTAAGGTGATAAGCCATGATGGCCTTGTTGGAGGCATATACATGAGCTAAGATTTCATCCTCTTCCTCCCACTCTGCCATTTCCTTCTCCCACTCTTGATAGAGAAGAGTAAAAGTTTCATCATCATCAGAAGAAGATGGTAGATGTGATGGCTCAGCTGCAAAGTTCATTGTATTAGAGGGGAGGGGAAGAAATGAGAGAGATATTTTTTGAGAACTAAAGCACCGAATGATGGATGTTTTGCTTTAATAGAAATTTCTCTATGGCATCGGATTCCCATCTTGACTTGTGATGCACATATCTTTTTTGTTAGGTATCGGATTCCCATCTCGACTTTTGATGCACATATCTTTTCTGTCAGGCATCGGATTCCCATCTTGACTTGTGATGCACATATCTTTTTTGTTAGGTATCGGATTCCCATCCCAACTTTCGATGCACATATCTTTTTCTCTTAGGCATCGGATTCCCATCCCGACTTCCGATGCACATGTCTTTTCTCTCAGGCATCAGATTCCCATCTCAACTTCCGATGCACATGTCTTTTCTCTCAAGCATCAGATTCCCATCTCGACTTTCGAGGCACATGTCTTTTCTCTCAAGCATCGGATTCCCATCTGGAATATCAATGTCTTGACATTTATAAGTATTAGTGTCTTAACTCTTTCTCCTTCAACAACTCTTTCCTTTCTGTCATGGCTTCCAGTCGAGAAAAAGCTTTCTTACAGCTTGAAGACCAAGTCTTGTGCCATGCTTGGTTTGAGATATCTCAAGACCCAATATTGGAAACCAATAAAAAAAAAAGGATAAGTTGTGGGAGAGAATTTCAACAATATTTCATGAGAGGAGACCGAACTATTGTGATAGACGTAGGAGTTCAAAATCTCTTGCATGTCGTATGACTTTAATTATGAAGGCCATAAATAAATTTTGTGGATGCATTTGACAAGTCGAGCGCCTTAACCCAAGTAGTGCTTCGGAACTTGACATTGTAAGTATTTCAGTAATATTTTTATATAAACATACAATTACCTTAAAACTTTTTATAGTGAATTCTTTTGCTTCTTTTGGTAGCCCGATAATGCTCGAATCTTATTTGGAGAAGATACAAAAGAGAAAAAAGGGTTCCAATTTGATCATGTTTGGTCGATCCTCAAGGATGCAGAGAAATGGGCAAATACCGATTCTCCTGTAGCTTCCAAATCTTCAAAGATTGGGTTCTCCCAAAGATCTGATTCAAGTTCACCAGGTTTATCCAGGAGCATTGGCTTAAATGCAGATGATGATGAAATTTCTCCAATGAATGATGAGCAATCACCAGTCGACGAATCAATAAGTCGACCTACAGGTAGGAAGAAAGAAAATTCAAAGAGGAGGCAAGCGACTGACGTCCGCGATGATGTTGAAGCAATGTCAATAGAAAATAAAGAAATCTATAAGATTTTAAAAAGTGGACAAGAACAACGGGAAAACGATAGGTCCCACATGTATCAGCTGATGATATTAAAGGTGGAAAATGATAAGAAAAAGTTAGAGATTCAGCGCGAGCGTCAGATACTTGAGCGTGAACTTCAAATACTTGAGCGTGAGCATGAAGAAAAAGAAATCATGCTAATAAACTTGGATGCAATTAATGATCCCATGGAACGCGAGTATTTTCAAAAGAAAAAACAACAAATTCTAAATAAGAACACTAGCAATCAAGATGTAGGAGGTTCATCATCAAAAACTAGTGGTCAAGATGGATCCATGGGAGGTGATTATGCAAGAGGTGAATATATGGGAAGTCTGTTTGGAGTAACAAATTACGGAGGTGAATACGGAAGGGGTCAGTACGAAGGTAGTGGTTATGGAGGAGGAAGTGGATTCAACGATGATTTATCAGAGTATTAGTATTTTCCTGTATCTTATCAGCTTTTTAATTAACGTCTTTTTATGTATTGTTCTTTGTTGTTGTTGTTTTCCTTGGGGCGGGTTAAATAGATCTCCAATTTACTTTGAAAAAAATTTGTTAAATTTAATAATACTATATTATATTAATTATTTATATATTAAAATTTAAAAAATAAATAAATAATATTAGTTTAATCAATTTTATATTCATTATTATATTATTACCTTATTATTTAAGTTAATATTTATAAATTAAAAAAAATGAAGGGGTTGGGTTGGAGTGCCCCCCCTCCATTTCTCTAAAATGGAGCCAACCATGTGAAGCCATGGTTGGAGATGTTCTAAACTATTCAAAATCCATATAATTCTCTAACTTTTCCTAAAATCCAAATAACCTCCAAGAGTTAAACTTTCATTAACATATGATTATGTATGATTAACCTTAATTGAAAATACAATATACTAAAAATTACCTATAATTTGTTGAAAATATGAAAAACTTTCTATAAATAGCGATTTCACCCTTATGGATATATTATATGAACTTTAAGAAATGTCAAAAGGGGTTACATGGATTTCAAGTAGTTTACATAGGGTTATTTAGATTGTTCCCCCCAAAAAAATGAAATTTTGAGTCTCTTATTTTGATATGGGTTTTTGGTCAAAGCATTGGAGAGGAGATTCAGGGACATTTATTTAAATTCAAATTTAGTATGAGTTTGGTGGAGATGCCCTAAGGTCATCTCCAGCCCTCACTCAAATCTATATTCAAATTTCACTTAAAATTTGAGTAAAAGTTTGATTTGATATGATGTGTCTCCAACTATCACTTTGTGTTTACTCACATCTTTTAAAAATTTTATATCTTCTTCTAATTATTTACTACTCAATTTTTCTTTCCTTCAAAATATTTAAATTTAAAAATTATTATCATCCAATTTTTTTAAAACAAGGTAAAAATAATATTTTTTTATTGGAGTAAAAATAAGAAGTTAAAAAACAAAGATGAAGACTTAAGAAATATGACTACTTTTTTTTTTTTAGATTTCAAAAGATGGTGAAAATTTTAGGGGGTGGAAAAACATATAATATAATTAAACTAAATGTGGAGTCAAAGGAAAAAAAATGTTACATTGGAAAAAAAAAAAGATGTTGAAGTTTGGGTAAAGATTTGAGTCTCTCTTGATTTTGATAAAGATTTGAGTAAAAACTTCATTTGGTATAGGTATGAGTAAATGGCTGGAAATGGTTTTGGGTGATTTTTATTCAAATTTAAATTTAAACAAAGATTCAGGTCTAGGATTGGAGATGCTCCAACATAATTCATTGTGAGCTGATATGATATGTACTGTGAGGGCTCATATTTCAAATTTAATTGCTTTTCAAGCATCAAAGTTTCAACCTTTTTTAGCTTTATTTGGTGTGCTATAAGTTTGAATGTGTGTACATGTGGACTGGTTAACTTATCATGTGAAAAGGAGCTTCTTTTGGCAAGGCTACAAATACTACATCACAGGCATCATCAATACAAGCCAAAGAACTAAAAGGGGATCAAAATGGTGAGCTGAACAGTCAACAGCATTCACCGAACCTATTCTTGACATGTTGACAGAGATACCTTCTTTTATTTTTATTTTTATACCTAGGAGACCTGTAGAATTAAGCATTAAATATAAGATAAGATTTATAGTGAGAAATCCAACAACCAAACAAGTAACTTTTAGGGTGGCGGCATTTGGAACCACCGTGTTTTTAAAAGATTTTGTTTTTATACGAAGCCAAAAGTTACAAACTCGTTTTTAAATGTCTACATTTTTCAATGATCAATTAAAAAAAATGATACTCAAGTGTCACTTCAAAACAGCTTTTCAACAAAAAAGAAAAATTTGCTTTCTGCAAATCGATTTTCAAAAGCGAAAAAGATGACTTGTTTGTGTTTTCTACACTTGGTATGCATTACCATTGAAAGTTTGCAAGAGTACACCATGTCCTTTATGTGATGTGTGCAAACAGTTTTATGCACTGATACACTCAAACACTCTTATAGAGGCCACATCATCTAACTTAGTATAAGGTATCACTAATGGAATATGGGTTCTACTATGTCATTATATACTCCATTACAAAAAAAAAAAAAGTCGATATTTTAGAAAAAAAAATCAAAACATGTTCGGTATGCAAAAAAATGACAAAACGGGATGACCAATCTTAATATTTCTAACAGTTAATGTGATATTAATCCCACACAAACCTCCTGCCTATAGTTCACTCCAGTAAGCCCCCACAAATCTGACAGTGAACCCACATGGGGTGGAAAACCTGTAGGGAGACAGTAAAACATAGGGTTTTATAAGGTCAGGACCTGATAGACCTACTGGGGGAGAGTGTCTTGTGTGTTCACCTAACACATTGTGAGTGGGGAGTGGGGGCCCTCCAATTTAGCCTTAAAATTTGTGCACCCACTGAATCTTACTACAGAAGTTCCTGTGTGTGTGTAAGGCAGAAAACTATGTTGATCATAGGGTTTAAGTTATCAAAGCAACATAGTTTTATTTTCTCCTCTGTTTCCCTCTAAGAGTTAACTATTAATATACTTGAGTGGGGGTGGTGTACTATGCATGTGCCTTGTGACCTTGGTCCACCATAAGCTATGCATATATGCAGAGAGTGATAAATTGAATAAACAAAATAGCTTTCAAGACTGAACTTTGACTAAACTCATAATCATGTTCTTGGTACACTGTTTAATATTAGGAGCAGCCTGTATTTTTCACAGATGTTGGTACTATTTTAGAAATCAGTAAGTGGAAGACTGGGAGGGAAGAACTATGTGGGCTGTTGAAAGTAAGACAACTTGATAGGGGGAGGCTCAGAGCTCGAGAGAAGAAAATCTACCACTATTGACAAAGCTTTTGACACGAAAAAGAATGTTATAAAAAATAGTGATGGTATTACCATGTTTTTTTTTTCCCCTTCTAATGTAGTGTATACTTGGCTCTTATTATTAGAATTTGTAAGCTGGCAATAAATCAGCCGTTCCATCTCATGTACAGCCTCTTTTAAGAGTGCTCTTAACTTTTAAAAAAAATGAAAAATATCTTTTGATTATAAAAATAACTTTTTAGGAATCTAACAAAAATATATTAATAAGTTATATGACAAAAGATGTTTTAAGTTAAAAAAAAAATTCATACTTGTAATTAAAAGTTATTATAATAAAACATTCCATTTTCAAATTTACTCATTCTTTTTAAAAGGGCGTTTGGAAACACCCACTGAAAAGAATACTTTTTGAAAAAATTAGCTTAATTAATAAACCATGATTTGTAGGAAGCTTTTTTTTTTCTTTTTCAAAAACATATCTTATCAACTAAAAATATAAAACAAACAGGCTCCGTTTGGATGAGCATTTTTGCTGTGTCTCCAGTGTGGAAGCAGTGAAACGCGGTATTGCTGATTCAAACAACTCTTAACAGTCAAAACACCACACTCCAGTTTCTGCGTTTACCGTGTTAAATAATGGTATCCTGCGACATCTCAAAACAATGATTCCATGAACACAGTAAATACTAATTACTGTATATGGATGTAAATTATTTATTATTTATATACCCTCCTCATTTGCTGAAATCACAAGCTCTACCCTCTTTAAAAAAAACCAAATCCCTGACCCAAAAAAACATATCCGCTTTTCCTTCTTCACATGTCCCTTCACCCACCTAGGGTATCTCCATTGGCTTTAATTTCTTCAAAAGGGAAGTGAAAGAACACAAATCAATGATTCGAACAACTGATTTTTTCAATTTTGTGCTGCAAGTTTGGCGAAACCTTGAAATAATGCAAATCTGATGTCATGGATTTACCACGGACATTGACGGGTTCACTTGAATTTGAAGATGAGGATCATTTTATCCCTTTTTTCATCCGAAAACCATGACACTTAAGAGGTTGGCTTCCCACCACTGCGTATGACAAACACAGAGTTTCACAACATACATCCAAACATAGCTTTATAATCCCTTTAGCATGTGTTTGAAAAAATATATGGGATTTTAGTTTCCTACAAAAGCAAGTTTGGGTATGGCAAAAGATTTTTTTTTTTTTGCACACATAAAATTTGATAGTTATATATAAATAAAGAGTACACAAATCTAAATTCTTTAAATCTGTTTTTAAAATAAATAAATAAAATTGTAGTTTAATTAAAAGTTACAGACACATTTTTATAAACAAGTGTCCAAAAGCTAGCTTTTTCATAATCTGTGAAAAGATAGCTTCTTGCAAATTCAATTTTAAACTCAGTTTTTGAGAAAAAAAACTAATTCTCAAATTCACATCCAAACACATCCTACAGCGTAAACCAAATCAGTAAAATGTGATGGTTCTTTAAACAAATCGCTTCGATCATGTAACACAAAAAATCACACGCCGGATCAACACATGATGGATGAAGCTCTTCATTATTATTATTATTGATTGATAATAACTCATTCATTCCTCCCAAACACCCAAAAACACAATCATGCTAATATATTTCCTCAATTACATGTGAAGAAACCTTATTAAGGTTTGCATAAATCAAGGGCAGTGGCATATTTCTTTTACACATTTTCCTCCCTTTGGGCCACAATAGTACTTGCAATGCTCATCCTTGTCACAATTCCATGTGTAACCATTCTGCTGGTTGACAGCCTCTTCTTCAGCAGAAATCAAAACACCTAAGAGCAACATCATTACACCATTGAAACAAATTATTTAAATGGCTATTTTAAAATAAATTTGACAATTATATAAAAAAAATTATATTCAAATAATTTCTTTTAATTTTCAAATTCATACTTGGAACGGAATATTATTCAATACAGAGAATCAATGCAAATATTAATGTATCTGATAAAAACAACATCTACATCTAAGGAATATTATATAATATATTTATAATTAATTTTATTTATAATACAATTAAAAGTGTGTATAGACATTATTTTTATAAAACAAACATATTAGAACATTATAAAATAATAATAAAAAATTTAGATAATTAACTAATTTTAAATGAATTATAGAATTCAAAATTTATTGTGTCTAAAATGTTAGTCAGATAAACATTCAAATACAGATATCTGAAATGATTTGCTAGAAACATATACTTTAAAATCATTTTACAATCAAATTGAGAAAATGTATTTCAAGGTCTAGAATCAGCTTTAACTCTTGAAAAGAAGATGAAATAGAAGGTATACATCTAATTTCTTCATCATCTGTTGAACTATTAAAAAAATTATTTGGGCTGAATAATTCAATTGAAAAATGAAAATTTTATAAAATCATTAAGAAATGAAAATTCAAAAAGAAGTGCTTGGAAACTAACCTGGTGACAAGACCAAAAGGACCACCATGAAGGCCAAGATGAATGGAGTCTTGTTTTCCATCTTATTTTTCTTGAATGAATTGTTTGCCTATATGGTTATATAGATGAAAAAAATTCTTTCCATTGATGAAAAGGCTTGGATTTGATTAAATTTTTAATTTTCATATATGATTCTATTGTGATCTTTTATGAAACAAATTAGTCAATTTTTCAACTTAAGGAATGAATTAATTGAATTTCTAATATATTTTGTGATGGCTAGGTTGGGTCTACATATGGGGAAAAAATCTTTTCATTGATGAAGATGGTGGGATTTGATTTTTGGTATTCAATGCTTCAATAACCATTTGTAATAACATAATACCAACTTAGATTTGTTTTTGGTTTTTAAATTTATGATTGGAATGTGATGTTTTATCGATCAAAATGATCAACATTAAGAACATTTAATCATACACCAAAAAAAGGAACATTTAGAGGAAATTTTAATGTAATTTAAAACATAACTTTAAAATATGGGTTTTGTGGTTATTGACGGGTACAGGCGCAATTCATGAATGGGAGATTAGTCTTCAGCAAAACCGGTTGATCGAGGAGGAGATCACTTAGTTGGCTCTGCTTTTGGAGCGTCTACCTGCATGGGAGAACCAGGCGGGGGAGGCAAAGGACACCGCATGTTGGGCCCCTAATACGGCTAAGGGTTTCTCGGTCAAGGCCTGCTATAATTGGTGGCGCGCGGATCGTCCACGTGCAAATGTCGCAACAAAATTTGGACAAATTTAGCGGCCAAAGATCCAACTAAAGTTAAAAATCTTTATGTGGCCATTGTATCAGGAACACCTCCAAACAAAGGTATATCGTGCAAAATGGAGGTCTATTGACCCGGTGAGTTGTGCCTTTTTGTGGAGAGGAACCAGAGACGATTACACACCTCTTCTGCCAGTGCAAGGTCTTGAGAGCCCTATGGGACGTTGTGGGGGAGGCCACATCTTGGCGCCCTTTATTCGTTGACACCGAGTCCCTGTGAGAGGCGGGGAAGTCTCTCCCTAGACCTGAGAACTCGAGACTTGTCAACATCATTCTCCGATCAGTGATCTCGGCGGTCACGTGGGCGATATGGAGAACAAGGAACGAGGCAATCTTCAAAGGCTCGCGTCTATGTGGAGAACATGTGGGAGATGGTGTCTCTCTCTATCACGGAGTGGGGACGAGGGATTGCAGGGGTTAGGGGGTTTCTCTCGACAGAGGCCATTTGAACATCACCTTATAGTGGCATAGAGTTGCGTGGGGGGGGGAGAGTCTCTTGGAGTAATTGGTAGATACCACGCCTACTAATCATCCAAACCCCCCCCCCCCGCGTCTTTTGTTTCTGTGCCATGATTATCTTTTTTCTTCTTGTTTTTTCTTTGTATCCTCTCATCCCCAATTCGGACTTGTAACCCACTTTTAGTAATGAAAGTGCATGTAGCAAGATCTACCTTTTCTCCAAAAAAAAAAAAATATATATGGGTTTTGTTAACTAGTGCCCTTGGGGCACTTGTTAACTCATATTAATTACTAACTTTTTAAGCAATCCAATAAATTAATTATGATATGGTTAACAAAAATGAAAGATTTTTTAAAGGGTTAAAGACATCCAAGTCCTCACAAACATGGATAATCCCATATAAGTCCTTATCAAAGTTAGGGTAGACATACAAGTCCATAAAAACTCACAAAAACCCATATACATCTCTGGTTTCAACAAAAATTAATTCTAACCCAACCTACTCTACTCAACTTTAACCTATAACTATGAGATGATTAAATTATCCTCAAATTTTTAACCGTTTTAAACAATACCTCAATGGAAATGAAGAAACATAAAGTCTTACAAGGATAATTTGATATTTGCATGTATTAATTTGTTTTTATGATTGTTTATAGAAACTATAATGTTCACACAATTATACGGTGATAAAATATTCTATCAAATTTGAATGAAAATTTAATAAGAGGATGATAATTAGGATTTTATAAGTTTTGAAGGACTCATGTGTCTGCCCCAACTTTCACAGGAACTTATATAGAATTACTCATATTTATAGGGATATTGATGTCTTTAACCCTTTTAAAAAAATATCAATAACACCCCTAATAACTTCACTTTTTTTTTTCTTCCCTCCCGCACCCAATTTTTCCCGCTCATACACAATGTTTAAAAATAAAAAGTGTCATAAGCATAAATAAAATATTTTCAAAAAAAATGCCCTATTATGTAAAAAAATGTATGTATACTAAACAATTGATCGATATTTTTTTTATATAGAGTCAATTAATAGTCTTGATTCCTTATTTAGGTATTGATATAATGCCCACCTGTGGATTTATTTACAGAAAACATTTGATATTTTTTCCTCAAGAATGGCGAGTCACTCAATTCACTCAGGATCATGAATCTCCACATTTATTTTGGTATACTCAAATAACTCTCCACTTAAGATTCCTTACTGGTAAAATCTTGTGGGAGAGAAGTGAGAGTGGAGGGAAAAAAATTTGGCACGTGAGGGAAAAAGAAAAAAATGTGGTGAATTTATTAGAAGTGTTGTTGATATTTTAAAAAATCTTTTATTTTTTTAGACCCATATTATAATTAATTTGTTGGATTGCCTAAAAAGTTAGTAATTAATATAGGTTAACAAAACCCTTATCAA
This sequence comes from Acorus gramineus, assembly GCA_030737835.1. Classification (NCBI taxonomy): domain Eukaryota; kingdom Viridiplantae; phylum Streptophyta; class Magnoliopsida; order Acorales; family Acoraceae; genus Acorus; species Acorus gramineus. The sequence continues at coordinate 22,162,205 of CM060848.1, read as the reverse complement.
GACTGACCACGAGAATGAAAGATTCCAAACGTCATTTATCTAGGTTCTCAAGTAAGAATGAAAACATATATAAAGAACAAGATAGTAAAGCTTATTATGCAGCAATTATAACATCAATATAAGTTCAACGGATCATTAGCATGATCAATCTCCATTAGAAATAAGTGTGAAACAAATTTGAATATGCCAGTCTAGAATCTAGATCAACTCATCAGTGATCATTGATCTAATCTGACAAATAAACTGGAACTTAGGGGGTGGATTTTTTATCTGGCCTGGACTGCCAAGAAGGATGGTTGATGTGATGAAATGAGTAAGATCAGGCAACTGATTTTAAGAAATAACAACAGTAGTGCATGATTGGTTTTTGGGTAGTAAAACTTGCATTCATCGATCAATGGATTAAGGTATATTGGCTGATCAAATCTTTCATTCAATGCCCACTTATATTGGTGACTTCTGACGACAGTACATTAAATTATATCCCTATCTTAACTCATGAGATCAATAACTATCCCTAACCAGGGTTATGGAATTGAAATGCCCACATTGAACAAACTTACATTATTCAATACATAACTCATTTCACATATTACTGAAATTGAACACTATAACATGTAGACATGATCACATATGATGGCACAACACAGTTTTCACTTTTCAGCTTATTTTCATTTAATTCGCACATCTATGATAGAATCATATCAGCATAGCCTGTTGAATTTAAGAAGTTTACTATATCATAAACTACTGTCAGATCAATTATAAGACAACTGAGAGGACAGTCCAGACTAAGTAGAAATCAATCCCACAAAATTAACCCAAATCAAACCCAAACGAGAGAGAAAAAAAAAGCATCAGTAATTTTATGGCTTAAGGTGCCGTTTGGGTAGTGAAATAAGAAGAGAATAGGGGGGAATAAGCTGGGATTTGTATTTCAGATCCCCAAGGAATTGTGTTATTCCACCCACTATATTTCACTAGTATAAGAGGGCCCACATATCAAATCAGCTATCATTACCTCTTATAAAATCACCTCTTATAAATTAGGCTGAGGGAGCTAGAAATTACACTGAAAGTTATTCAACATAAAAACAGAGAATTTCAGATTTATCATGTAATCAATTCTATTCAGAGGAAATACATCATGTCTGTGAAAGTCCTAAAAACACAGCAGCAGATGAAATTTGCACCTGAAGATCAGCAATATCAACATCATGGCCACCTTCAACCAGGCCCCAGCGGTCAACCTGAGAAATGAATGAAACACGAGAATGTGAACTAAACACCAAAAGAGGCAAAGCAATTTATTCAACTTAATATATAAGCAGATAGGCAAAGACCTGCAAATCTTCTTCAAGCCTAATTAACTCAATGGCCTCCTCGATCTGCAACCTCCTGCGAATAATTGCTAAAGGGATAATTAGAGAATGAGCAGCAGCAGCCATTGCATCAACCGTAGCCAATTCACAGTTGGTCATTTTCTTCAGCACATTCTCAATTGCCTTCACAAAATCATCTTCCTGCTGGCCACCAAAAAAGCTGGAGTACATAACAGGTCTATAGCCAAATTCAGATTCCACCCACTCAAGCAGAGGATCGATTTTCTCCACTTGTTTTTCTGCAAGTATATGCATCAAAGTTTGGATGAAAAATTAGCTGATCTAGTGATGCTATATAATAGCACAAATAGAAGAATGCCATATCTTAAATTGGACAGTCTAAGAATTGTCATGCTATTATGCTATGCTGAAAATGTTAGCTCATAAGATGTCCAAAATAATGTATATTATAGTTAATCAATAACATGTCTTTCCAAGATTTAACAAAGGGAACTGGATGTTGGACTTACATGCAATGAAACTAATAGTGTGTACTGAGAGGCCTCTCAATAGGACTAATATATGAATATTGTATAAAAATACTTTGGAACAGCAATGGGGAATTAGGACAGACAAATATACTCGCACCGTTTATGAAAGTGCATTTACAGACAAATTGTGTGCATTTAATATTCCAGCTCTTGGGCTCGGGCAATCTGGTCAAACTTCACCACTGATGGGTCCGTAGTCGTGTGCTCTAATTTAACATGCTAAGTATCCAAATTAGCAGAAAAGTAGAGTGGCAATTATCATCCATTCCAAAAACAAATGATAGCTAGATGGAATGAACTAGAATGTAAACTGAACAAATACATAGAGTCTTAATCTTGCAAATAGGAACCATAAACACATGATAGTTTCTTTTACCATGTAAAGTGATGATGGTTGCTTGAATTCCACATGTTTCTAAGCTTTGTGTTTTTGTCAGCATGTCTTCCTCTTGACTCCTTATATGGATCTAAGAATCTTCCTTTCTCATGTCATACTATTTATCTCTGTGCTTTATAGGTAGTAACCTATCTATGTACAGCAATAATAACAACAAAGTCTTTATCCCAAAATTTTGGGGTCAACTACATGAATCCTTTTCTGCTATTCTGCCTATTCAACTCTATTGAGAGTTGTCCTCCCATTAAATAGGCATTTAATTTATTCCTTCTTATTATCCTCACCCAAGTTAGCTTTGGCCTCCCCCTTGTCCTAGAAGCACCTTCAACTAGAATCGTTTGACTACTCCTAATTGATGAATCAATCAGTCTCCTCTGCACTTATCCAAACGAACTCAAACAATTTTCTCCTAACTTTTTCGCTTCCGTTTGATAGCTGCTGCTTTATGAATGTACCCTTTTATCACTATGGTGAGCGAGGCTTGTTGTTTGTTTAGTAGAGTATGCCTTTTAGTTATGGAGTAAGATTGGCCTGAAGAAGCAATAACCTTTTTTCATCTCTATATTCAACCATTTTTCATTTCGTTTTCCATATTGCCCAACAGACCACCCGAGAAATTAAGAGTGGGAGGGCATTCTTTATGCTTCTGTCTCCTCTTTTTGTTTGTCTCACAAAACTTTTCATCATGATCATGCTGTAGATAGAGGTCAGAACAATCTGCTTCCCCCATGCTTTTTTCACCAACTCAGGAGGTCACTCATCCATCTTAACATTCCCATTTTAGCTACATTTCATATTTTTTAATATAAGCTATTTTTTAATTGTCCAACATCCTAACCCAAAAAGTACTACTGGCCTTATAACAATATTTAGGTTCAAAAATATAGTAACACAGAAAACAGAAGACATACCAAGGACTCCTTTTGTCCAATCATTATCCCCCGGAGAACGGCAGAACACTAGATCTTGATGGAATTTTTTCATCAATTGCTCAATAATTTTTGCTCGCGTAAGAGGAACCCTCTCCAGTGCAGTACATGTAAGCCTCATGAGAGGCATGGTGAAGGGTCTGATACCATCTGTTTGCTATCAAAATAAGAAAATTGTATCACAAATATCTCAAATTGCCAGAAACATATGAAAGGAAGAAAATGAATCACCAAAAGATCCATTATTCTACTGCAGTCCATAAAAAATCAGAATCACACTCAAGAAGTTACCCTTTTGGCTTTTTGTGCATATATTGATTCGAAAGAAATTCAAATACCTTAAAACTAAAGCCAACAAAACAACTCACACTTATCTCAAAAAAAAAATAACTCACACAAAAACAGTCCATATAGAGTTTTAAGTATCAAATTCATGAAAACACAGTTCAATCACTGACGAAGATGCCAATAGTCTTTTACTTGACATGTACCATGTCATGATCGCCCATACCCATATTCAGGGAAGGAAAGTGTTCGAACCTAATACAGACAGATGGAAATGATATTGTTTTGAAGAGATTATTCTTCCAATAAAAGAAGAAAACTGACAACTCTTAATCTAAGGATTAAACGTAAGATTGTGAAAGCACATATTTACAGATTTAATGTATCACCTACAATCAAAGAAGAACAACCCGATGACAGGACAAAAAGAAGCCCAGTTTTCATCTATCTCAAGCAGAACATCCAAAAAACATATAAAAACAATGCAATTGTCGTAATTCCATGAACCAAAAAGAACCAATTCAGGAAAAGAGAGGAGTAATATAACATTATAACATTAACCTGTATAACTAGCAGTTTCTAAACAAGTAATACACTTGAGGGAAAATCTATGACTTGACCATTAGCTGACCAAAAAGAACTAACACAAGCAAGAAAAAACAACAAATACAGCATATATAGTAAAAAAAAAAAAGAGCATAAAATATATGCAATAACTAACAAAACAGAGATGTTCAGTGACAGGGTCTTGGATATTACAAATCAGTTACAAAAAAAATCAAATCCATCAACCATAACCCATCTATTAGTGTCAGAACATCAGATCTTGATACTGTTAATATCAAATTAAGAGTGAAAGACGATTAATTCATGTATCACTAAATAAACGATCTCATTTTCAGTCACGGAATGAAGATTTTCTGTGCTAAATAAACAGTTAAGCTTAAAAAGTACAACAAAAATTATATCAACATTTCAATTTTCAACAACATATTTCATCACAGTTCTCATAGCTTTAGTCACCAAATGAGTTTTTTTTTTTTGCCAAACACAAACAGTCAATTTGCGAGAAACAATATAAATTTCGAGTTTTTCAAAATTGAAATCAAACAATCATAAAGTACCTGATCTTCGCCAAATAAACAAATTAAACGACCAAAAACCCTAATTCAACAATGATAGACACATGTAGAAAGACTGAAAGGGACCTGAAATTCCCACTCAGCGGCGATGGCCATGGCGAGGGAGAGAGTGGGGCACTTGAGGGGCCTCTTCGAGGGAGTCTTGAGCGTCCTGTAATCGAGCATCACCGTCCACCCATTCCCGTCGTCGGCGACCCTCGTCGTCACTTCCTTGTAGAATCTCTTCCCGACGATCGATCCCGTCATGAACGACATCGGCATCGTCACCGAAGACCCGTCCCTAGTCATTGAAGAGCTGCTGCTTTGGGGCTTCAGGTTAATCTTGTCGTCCTTCGCCTCATCTTCCGCTCGGGAAGGGGAGAACGAGAAGGATTCATCGTTCTCGGAGGCGGCGGAGGCGGCGGAGGAAGTGGTGAGGCGGCGGCGAATGGCGGCGGAGAATGACCTCCGGAGGAGAAGAGACGAAGACGCCATGGAATCTCTCTCTCTCTCTCTCTGCTTCGCTCGGAGCCAGTTTTAACCGGTTCGAACCGGGTTCAGTTAATATGGGCCGGGCCAGGAAAAGCTTCTTCGGGCTGGCCGGTCCACGATGATCCAGGCCCGGGATGTCCTCTAGCCCGACCCATCAGCCCGATAGCGCTGTTACACTCTTTTAGTTAAAATACAGTCTTATATACATTATTATAAATCCAATGTTACATATGCGCTGCTATATTTATATTTATTAAAAATGAATTCATTTAAATCAAAATGTATACATTTTTCATCAAATTATATATCTCGTCAGATGATGTTTATTATTTAAAATAAAAATAAAAACATACGTAGTATGCATTTTATAATGTAAAAAAAAACTGATGTAATATTTTCCTTTTAGTTTTACTTCTATGCTTACAAAACTCTGCCCTATAGAGGGTGGTAAAACAAGGGCTCATACAAAACTTATCCCATTTTAATAAATAAGCTTGAATTGCTGAGTTTGAAATCCAACAAATAAGCGTTTTCTGATTGTTTGATTGATCATAGATAAATTATTAATAAAATATTAATAAGATATCAATAAATATTTATTAAAAAAAGTTGATATGACGTGCGACTCTGAATTATGAAAGTATGTGTTTCATCACATCAAGTTATATATTTTCAAATTTTCATAGAACATGAAAACTGCATTGACTGACTGTCCCTATCATTATAATTCTTAGAAATGTAAATGTACCATTGAAATACCAAATGTCCACCACACTACAACAAAAGGCAGGGCCTTCAAATAGCAGACAATTTTTCACCAAAACTTCCAATTTGTCAGCTTCTTCTACATTCTCAAACACAGGGTTTGGATGTTTTCAGCTACAGAATCTAACAATTTACAATGATCAATCAGGGATACAATAACACATGCAAATACAAAACCCAACATGGGAGATGGACTAAAACCAAGTATAGATAGGTCGCGCTGTTCCAAACCCACAGCGACTCAGTCCAGTCCCAGAAATCGCCGATGCTGACTCCATCGAAACCATTGAACCAACCTTTCAAAATCATAATCGTAGACAAAGGAAACGCAGCAATGCCCAACAACACAGTACCAGTCAAAAACAGAACTGCTTTGAAACCAATGCCTTCTCTTAAGTACCGCTTCAATGGGTGCACGATCAGACACATCGGAACCAACATTAACCCACCGATCTGAGCCGTTGCATAGTTGATGATTGACATCAGTCCTAACCCAATCATAGTTACTGCTATCATGACGGCTTTCAGTACCTTCCATTCATCAATCCTTTGAGCATTGCTTGGATATGTGATAACTTTAAATAATATGAAGTGAATGAATGTGGATAGTCCTACCCAGGCTAATGTGCACGTCGTTGATGTCATATCGGGAAAGTTACTTATGGGATAGGGCAATAAACACACGATGCCCGCCCATAAATAGACTATGAATACCACTCGTGCTGAATGGACCCATTGCCAGGTTCTAAATTGTAGTGTGTCACCAGGTTTAGCTTCTGATGTGTTTGGGCTAGAGAATAGAGCAGCAGCGGAAATGGGAAGTGGTGCGATGAGTAGGGCAAAACTGATCATGTATACTCCGACTGACACGAACTTGTTTGGAGCGCTCAAGAGGTAGAGGAAAAATGACTGATGGAACTTCTCCAGTAGATTGTTGATCGATCGTATTACTCCCTCAATCAATCTGCACCAAGCAAAGAATAATAAATGAGGTCATTTAGATAAGCAAGATGGCTTGATGAACATTACAAAATTGGGAGAAAAGAAATCATATGGCACGCAAAGCATCGTATAGGTGAAATTTGAACAATGAGAAGTGGTTGAGTATGTGGAAAAAATAAAAGAGAACAGTAAAAAAAATTAAAAATAAATCTCCCATTCTAAGGATGAGATCAATATGCATTACTGTCAGCACAGAATGGTGTCATGGTCTGGAAATTTCACTGCCCTAGAAAAAAAATTGGAATTGCCCAGCTATATCTGAATTCACTTGAAATATGGCAAGAAGCCATGACATGAGTATAACCTTCACTCCTTAAAGATGTCCTTAGATTAGTTGTTTCTGGATGTTTGCACTATATTAACTTAGCTGGAGAGAAAATGATGGAAGCATAAACACTGACCTACCACCCCTAAGAAGAAATGCAGATTGTCCAATATCTTTATAAGATGAAGTCCGAGGTGAAAACTCCAGAGTAATAGCATCAACTTGGTAGTCACGAAAAGCACCATGGGAACCCGTGGGAACACCCAGTGCCTACAAATAGAAGTGATAAATCAATACACAAGCTCAATCAAAATGCCAGTATTTGTGTGGTTTGGAACATGACCAATCAACATAGATTTTACCCTACAAAACACGGACAGGGGACGCGAATGTGACACAAAATGGACATGGCAACCCTGAAAATTTTGAAAAACGATGACATGGACATGGAAAACATGACAATACATAAATAATATATCATACATATCTTATAAAAAAGAGAAACAAAGAATCCATAAACCGTAAGCAAATTGATATAATTACAGAGTATCAAACACAAGAAAAGTAGAAAACAGGGAGAATATGACAAATATAGAATCCAAATGTATCACAAAAAAAACCCGTATTTTATTTGACTTTCATCACTTATGCATCCCCTAATGATAATAACACAAACAACAAATCATTGAAACATCATGAAAAACATTAGCCAAATTACATCAGACAATAATGATTAATCATTAAAAAAAAAACAGTAAATGACCTATTTAAACCCCTTTCAAAAACTACAGGAACCTATTTGAGGAAAAGGATCATCCATTCAGATCTGTGCCCAGCTGAATTTTTATGAATTTTTAATATGGACATGGTCTGGGTGTGTCTGACACATGTCCTTGTCTATCACACATATGAGATGGACATGGCATTCATTTTGGAGTGTTCATGTTTTAGAGATTTTACCTGGTAGTACAGCGAACTTGCAAGCGTTGCAGTGCCATCAACATACTCCGCAGCCGGTATACCAAATCTCCACTGAGGATTTAAGCGCACAGCCACTTTTCCTGTCCATTCCACCAGCTCACCAACAAACTTGAGCCATACCGAGTTAAGTAAAGATCCTACTTTCTCAATTTTAACCTGAAGACCTTGTCTATGAATAGCCAAAAAATGCACAATATTGATGAGGTCAAGATTTGGCATCTGGCCATTTGATGCCTCCGAATATATGGTGAGAGTATCAATATTGGAATCTTCTAGGTCGTCGACAACCCTAAGGACCAGTGCAGCAGCCATAGTTCCAGCCCGTCTAAATATGTTGAAATCATTCTTCTCATCACGTGAATCATGTGAATTAGTTTGATGGCACATCTCATTGTCATGTTTCTCTGGATAATCAGTGTAAGTGGGATTGTGATAATCTTTTAGCCACGCAGCAATTGATCCATACTCCCCATATTGTGAGTCAGCAGCCAGCCAAACAATATCCTTGGCAAGCCATGAAACTCGACTGAGGTGGGTGAACATAGAATATCCAAGGCCCAAAGATAATGCATCGCTTACTTCGAGCTTCTCAGCATTGTAAGGAGTTACCAAGATGATAGATTCTTTGCCATCTCCACGTGAAGCTCTTGCTATACCGACAGAGTTGATGCCCGCTGAAACACAACTATTGTTATAAAGAACCATCCTACCATTGGACGTGCAGGAGAAGAAATGCAGTGGATGAAACTGATCAATTTGGGGGTGAAATTCATGATGATAGACTTCAGCTCCCACATCTGCCATATGTTGAGCAATCAATCGTGGAAGTTCTCTGCATTGGTTAAACAAACTAAGACAACACATTCAACTTACAAGCAACATATACTAAAAAAGCAAGATCATCAAGGAAGATGCAGCATAAATATGGGGCTAACACTAATGTGAAAAATAAAACCGTCACAACTTCTTCAGACCAACCAGTATCCCAAGAAATACAGGTGCACTTCACAATATGATAATCAAGTTCAAGTGTGCATAATACGGGAAACCGAGGTATCCAAAGAGTGGTGCACTTCACAGTATGATAATCAAGGTCAACTGAATAAAAAAAAACAAGTGTGTGCATAATATGAGAAAACTGAGGGATCAAAAGACTCCTCCTTGATGAGGCAAGACAACGGATTGAAACTCGCATTTCCTTCCGAATGAAATCCTCTAAAATGAAGCACATTGCTATATGGTTCTTACATGTGTGGGCCAGGATCCAACTGCTTATCACACAGTAATGGAAGACATCCACATCATTTTATCTGCAATATTTGAGATGCAAGTAGAAGTATCCAAGGGTGCCAGAAAGACTTTTTTTCCTCTAAAATTTTGATTCAAAACTCCTATGCAGTAGTCAAAAATGGAAAATCACTCTCGTGCAAGGATGTGTATGTGAAGACTACGTCGACCTCAATATCTGCTTCTTTAAGAGATTGGAAAGCTAGGATTCACATCCAAAGGAGAGGGCTAATCAATGTATATTGAGTCCTATTTTATGTCTCATTTTTATGCATTCTTTTCATTGCCTACTTTTAACAAATTTTAGCGGGAACGGGTTAGGTCCAACACTAGTTGGACAATTTAATTGTTCAATGTATTCATGACCGTCGGATCTTATCACCTCAAAATAGGCATATCAAAAGTCATTTAGATTAAGATAATTTTTATCATTAAATGTTAATCACATGTCATTAAATACTAATCACACATAATGGCTTTTGATATGTCTATCTTGAGGTGATAAGATCCGACGGTGGACAATTAAATTGTTTGACTAGCATTGGACCAACCCGTTCCCATTTTGGTGACAATCAACTTCATAAAAAAAACAAATGCAAACATTTCTCATAGTTTGCATAACAAGCGAATTTCGAAAAGCAAAAACAATCAATCCAACGATCAAGATCAAAATCAATGGAAGAGCAAATCCGAAGTAACCATACATACATTCCCGTCTCCCCTCCCATAGATTTCAAGCTCATGATCTTCTCAACCAATCCATCCGCCTCTCGCACATCCCTCTCCGAAAACGTGGGATTCGCCGACCCTGTAAAGACAGACAACTAATCAGATCTTAAGCACAAATGGAAACGGCGAGAGAGAGAGAGAGAGGTGAATACGGACCAGGCATGAGGGCATTTTCGGAAACGTAGGTGTTCTTGGCGAGGACGGGGAGGAGGAGCAGCGTGAGGAATCCCGCGAGGCAGCATAAGACGCTGTGTTGAAGACGACGGCAGAAGCAAAAGATGGCGTCAGCATCGGCTCGGAAGCCCTTAAAATGCAGCGGCGGAGGGAGAGTACCTGACGGAGACGCTGTGGGAGACGAGGAAGGTCCCCAGGCGGACGAGGAGCCTCGGTTTCTTCTTCGGCGGATGCGCCGTCTCCATGTCTGCGTCCGCGCGAGATGGGAGAGACGAAACGCGATTGGATCGGATGCTTCGCCGTTGATGGGAGAGGAGGAGTTGTTACGGTGACTCGCGGGTGTGTTTTTGGTTGGTTGGGTGGCTCTATTGGAGCACTAGTGTAAGTAAGCCCCTTTAAATAGGTTATTGTAAAAGATCCATTTAGATTTTTCTCATAAGTACGCCCCCACTAAATAAGTTCACATAATTTAAAAAAAAAAATTTAATTAACATTCTTTTAATAAGCATACCCCTATCTTGTGTATATATAGGGTTAAATTTGTTTTTTGTTTTTTTTAGGGTTTAAGATTTTAAGGATTTTGTGTGAATATGTGCAAAAATAATAGATTTTTATATTTTTTTTATATTTACATTAATTTTTTTATTAGCATATGTTAATTAGAGTTTTGTAGAGGAGACGGGTAGAGATGGGAGAGAGGTTTTAACGTGAGAGGAGTTTTTTTATTATTTATATAAGAAGTTAATATATAAAAGGTTTATATTTTAAATGATTAAAATGTGAGTGATTTATTCATGAGAAGGGTTCATTTCCAATTTAGAGTTGCTCAAATTGACACCCTTTTTAGTTTGGGTTACCGTCAAGAGAGACACCCAAACGGGTCGGGCCGAACAACCCATTGAAGATGTACCCATTGAATGACTCAATGCGCTGATATTTTAAATTTCAAATATCTGACCCAGTTTAAATTTTGATTTGGTTTACTTTTAATTAAATAGTAAAAAAAATTGGTAATAATTTATTAACTCACATACTGAAACAATGGTTTTTGATAACCGGCTATGGTTGATTAAATCGGTTGAATTTTTATTATAGAAATTGTGATTTTTGTTAAAATATTAAATGTAATTAAAGTTTAAATTTTATATAATAAAATCATGCTATGATTTTAAGTAAAAACTTAAAAAATATTGAGATTCAAGACTTGATAATTATGTAAAGTTTTTCCAAATTTTTTTTTTTTTGTGGATTTGTTTATTTAGTAATAATAATTAATATATTTATTATGTCATAGTAATGTCGTTATTCAAATCCAATTAACCTAACAATAGAACCAGTAAGCCTTAACCTATTTATATTTTCAGTTCAATGAACAGTCTGATTTTTTAAATTTTAGCCTAAAAGTATAATTGAATGGAATTTTTTTTACTAAAAATAAATATGGGAGAAGTTCAGGATTTTGACATGATATATTATTTTTACGTCATAGCATATGATGCATGGTTTGAATGCAATGGAAATCGAAAGTTATATGTTGGTGAAGTGGTGTATCAGTTCCATTCTGAACACCAGCCAATAGTTGATCATCCTGATTGGAATGATAACATGTGACAGGTAATGATTGGAAAAAAAAAAAATGGATCCTACAACAAGTGAAGAGTTACTTTTACCAACATGCCAAGAGTAATTAGGTAAAATAATATTTTTTTCAATATTGAATATTTGAAAATCAAGATTTAACTCTCCATGGCAAAGGAGATAATCAACCACCATGAGAAGTATCCCAATCAATCTTAGAAAAAACACTACGTGGGAGTATGTAAATCCCACCTGTCCCCCAAAGGCCCCAATTGTAAACCTCTAACCTAATATTCACCAAACAAATTGCACCCACTCATGTGTCCATCAGTTCCTAATTCAGCTTGAACATTCACTTTTTCCTTAAAAATTCTCTTCCATGGATGCCTTGATTTTAAAAAGCATCAATCCCCTTATTGTCTTGTCTTTATCTTGAGACAGTCTATTTCTTATGTTATCATCATTTTTAGATGTCCCACCATGACAACAAGATCTCCATTATTGAAAACCATGGTACTTTTACATCAAAAGTGTTTCAACCTTTTTTTATATTATTTTTCCAACTCTCTATGGATCACCATAGCCTTTCCATAACCAACCAATTTTAATCTCAGTTAAACTTAATTTAAAAAAAAAAAAAAAATTGACCTGTCTAACCCTGCGAAATGAAAACCCCCTATGCTTATGAGATCAAAAGTCACAGTTTCATGTTCATCTTCATTTTTTTTTGTTTTAATATTAAAAAAATTATGTTTGAAATCTTTCATCATGTTATGATCATTTCTAGACATCCCAGGCAATTAAAAATTTTCTTTCCACGGAATTTACTAGCATAAATTTTGTGTAAAAATTACTAATATGAGGATTTGGTTTAATATTTTTTGTTAGTTTATAGTGAATTTTTAGATTTTTAAAAGATATGTAACAGAATAATTTTGTATGTCATTTCAATTGTTGACTCAAAGAGGATCAAATTTTAATTGGAGAATCTTATACATATAACCCAACTATTTTCATTGCAAAAACCTTATACAATTCAATGAATTCATATAGAATAATATTATGCATAATCCATCTACCTCAGACATAGTCTACATCTGTATTAATTTTTTAAAGGTATCAAACCTTATCTAATAAGATCTATGTTTTTACAAAAAATAAAATATATACTTCAATTAATTACTTGAATTTATTTATAAAAATGTATAAAAAAAATAATTAGATATATATCACATTATCATGAATAAATGTGGCTAACTAGATTTATATGACCGACAAAGGAGATAGTATAGATATAGCTTTTTCATTAATAAAAAAAACTCATATATCCAAAAAGAAATATGGAGGGGGCAAAAAATGACGTATCGGATTCGAGTCGTCAGAATCCGGCCGCTCCTGTCTTCTCCGACGGTTACCGTCTGGTTGCCGACGATCCTTCTCCTTGAGTGGATCGGACTCGAGGGCGGTCCAGGTTTGGTTTGATTTGGACTGAACCTGATGTGACCTCTTAGGCTGCCTACGTACCCTTGTAAAGGGATCAAGTCACATGTATTTTTTGGTGTAGGGATCTCATGAAAAAATCTCTTCCCCCCAATAGGGAGAATTGGTTCCCTATTTATAGTGTATTCAAGATGACCCTAAAATCTTCTGGGGAATTCCTCCTCATCAGACGGATGGGAATGAATCTCATATTTTAGGGGTTAAATTTTATAGATTTGCAGGATCCTAGTTATTATCCTCTTGTTCATGTCTGGGATCTGTTGAGATTCATGAAGACAAGGATTAATTGATGATTAATCTCATACCTACGAGATATCACTGCAATCCTAGAGAATGAGATTCATGATGTCATTAGATTTGGTAGATTTATATCAATCCAGAAAATCAGCAATTAATAATCTTTGACTAGATTAAGGAGTTTTTGACTTGAGAGTCGTTGGGTTTTGATGGGCTGGCGAGCTGGATCCACCCATGGCAGGCAATCCGGGTCGTGGGCTCTCGTCAATCTGGTCATGGGCCGCCAGTACGTGGAGCATAGTTGGTGAGCCTCATTTTTAGGCCCTACAAAATCCATGAACACTTTTATTGGAAGATCCAAAATAACAGGGTACATGATGTGAGATTCTCTTAAGTTTGAAGCACTTTTTTTTTTGGGAGGTAAGACTGAAGTACTTTTCAAATTTGTAATCTCTTCTGAAAGTTATATAGTCTAAATTTTTTATATAAAAAAAAAAACTGTAGTTCTTTAAAATATCGGCTACTCGATTTCCAATTATTTATAATATTCTAACACTACAATCAAAGGATTTAAAACCTAATTGATAATCTAATAAAGCAGTGATAATTTCAAGATAAAACAAGTTCTTTTGGATTTAATGAGACAAAACCATCAAAAAGACTATTCAAACTCCATACTGATTCAATATAAAAAAAATAACAATTATTAGAAAATTAACATATGGAGGCATAAATGCAGTCACAATTTATTTTTTTTTACTTTTTTGTTATTTAGTTTCTTGAATAAGAAGGTGGACAAAAAAAAAAAAGAGTTAATTGTCCAAATACCTTCCAGCCAACCCCCCATTATTCATGTGCCACCACCTTTTAAAAAAAAAATTTATGCACCTATGCAGCAAACACCCAATTTTTTTTTTTGCCCTCCTCGCTTTAATTCTTCCAACCCCACAAAATAACAGTTTTCCCATGTAAGTGCATATATGTTTTCTGTAACTTACATAACACAAAATGTAATTTCTGTAAATATTATCTGTAAGTGTATTATTATGCTGTCATGTAAAAATGATAATTTGCAAAACGCTAAAGAAACATACGTCGATGCATAACACCTGAAAATATTTTATCACAATAAATGCATCAAAGCACTTGAATTCATCGACTGTTTGCATTCCGACATTCTTTTCTTACCCTAATAAACTGAGACGTTATCTTCTCTCGGATCATCTTCATGTCATTTTAGCTAAAATCAAATTCATTGTTACATCTTCGAGTCAGCAAGCGTATATCATTAGGAAGAAAGCGCAATCCAAACTATATTAGAGATGCAACAATCAGTCAAACACTCAATAAATCAAACACCAACGAGTGTGTACTTCATGACATTATAAGAACTACTCGTACATTAATGTTACGCATTAATGTATGTTTCTCTGATATTTTGCAAGTTATCATTTTCTACATGACATAATAATGCACTTATAGATAATATTTACAGAAATTACATTTTGTGTTCAGCAAGTTACAAAAAAATATATATGCACTTATAGAGGAAGAATTACGATTTTTGTGGGGCTGGGGGAATTAAAGGGAGAAGTGTAAAAAAAAAAATAGGTGTTTGTTGCAGTAGTACATCATTTTTTTTTTGAAAAAATAATAAGGGGTTGGCTGCAAGGGTATTTGGATAATTCACTCAAAAAAGAATACCTTATTTTAAAACATATTTGTTTGAACTCTAATAACTATGAATCCTGGATAAGCTCTGATAAGTCTCAAGAATAAGAAAAAACTATACATTTTGTCTCTATAAAAGCTTTATAGTTATTCCTTGATAATTATTCTACGATGACAATGAATAGCGAAATTGAAATTGTTTATCAAAACTTTAACCACGTTTAGAAACAAGTTTAGTTTTGATCATTTTTTTACAAAAAGATATCCATATAATTTAATATATTTTTTAAAATTTAAAAACCGATTTGAAAAATTCAACTTCTTGCGAACCCAAGAACACCCTAGACTCATTTTCAAACAAGCCTTAAACCCACCCACAACCTTACACTAAGCCTATTAATGTTTCGGATGCAGATCAATACGTTATTTGTATCATATCCTAATCATTCGGATTCGGATCTCTTCAGATATATATATATTTTTTAGATAATTAACATGTTAAAATATTAACACTAATTTGGATAATCGCGTGATATATTAAAAAAATATAAAAATTAAAATTAGGATTTTAAAGTTTATTATCTCTTTTAGATATCATACATTGTAAATTTAATAGTAATATAATACATCAAGATTTTGATTCTTCATACAAAATAACTATATAATATAAACATATATAATTTTATAATATATGCCGAATTCGAATATGCTTCAGATCAGAAATTTTGATATCCATATCCGTATTCCAGATATTTGAATATCGGATATATGTATATTTTTTTATGACATGGTAGACATTTGCCTAAATTATATTAATTTGGCAACAATGCTCAATTCAAAATATAAGCATAGGGCTAGTAGAAAAGAGGTCTACCAACCCCTGAATATCGGATATTTCTGATTTTCATATTGAAAACAATTTTTTTTCAGATAATTAACACGTTTACTTAGAATATGCGCGTGATCACATTTGATTGATGACGAGGTCAGACTTCAGACAAAGGAAGGTTAACTGTTGATATCTAGTTTTTATAGGGGTAATTTAGGAAGAGAAAATTTCACCCCACTCGGATTGCACACTTGCTGAACCAAGGGAAATGCGTTGTCTCCCCTCCTCCTAGATTCCTAGTGACACCTCTCACAAAAAAACCATCCCATATACACCATATCTACATCACTACCATCACTCACATACCAAAGCAAACAACTAGGGATTTTGAAATTCTATATTGTGAAAACACCTCCGTTAAATTACACAATACAAAAATACCCATCAAAAACTTAAGTTGTGCAATAGTACCCCTATCGCTGCTGACGCTATTATGAACAAACCTGGTTTATCTATGATTAAAAACCCTAACCTGACATACGAAATGACCAAACTGCCCTAAGTTATCTAAAGAAAAAAAACCCTAAGTTATAAACCCTAACCCCTCATTCGATTGAGTCTTTCAAAATATTCTCCCCTGAAACCCTAGCTTTCAGCATGGAAGAGACTCTCCTCTAAAACTCTAGCTTTCCACATCTTGCAAGGGAATCCATAGTAGCAAGCGGGATTCGATTGGCCTTCAACCATTAAAGAAGTTTGTGAAGAGATGCTTATTGTAAGACTATTTGGGGAAAAGAGGATGAGAGATGAGATGAAAAACGAGTACAAGACAGATGAAATGAAAGAAGAAAAAGAAATGGTAGAGGAGAAGAAGAAGAAGAGAGATTTTGAAGAGGGGGGTGTATTTGGAATGTAAAAGTCGATTAAACAAGGGTTTAAGGGTAATTTACCACCCTTAAATGGAGAGAAAGCGATGAAAATCGAGCAAAGCAGACGGAAGTTAACCCCAAGGGTACAATTGCACAACTTAAAGATTTTTCAGAGGTATTTTTGCACCGTGTAATTTAACAGGGATGTTTTCACAATATTGAATATTAACAGTGTTATATATGCACAAATCTCAAACAATTATATATATTAATATTAATGCCTTCTTTGGATAAAGATTAGGGAGAATAAGATTGAATAAAATAGAATAATCTAAAAAATATGTTTATTTTTAAGGAATAGATGAATATAACTATATTATAATAAATGAGAAGTAAAATTTTGTTATTTCACCCTATATAATAGAAGAAAAGTCAACGTGATAAATTATATGTCATTATTTTCATAATTCAAATAATTTGTATGTCAAATTATTTTTTACCATTTATAAAATATTACTCACGTCATATTCATCTTTTAACCACAATTTTTTTTTATAGTTAATCAAACAATAAAAAAAATTATTATTACATTATCCAAAAATTCACAACTAGATAAAAAAAAAAATTATTATATATCTATCCTCAATAGCTCATCTCAGATTCTCAGTATCTCACACACCTAAACATAAAAATAAAAATTCCGTGCAAAACAATCAAATAAAAAGTAACACAAGTCAATGGGCCCAAGTCAATGATGGCATTTTAGAAAATATCGCTGAACATGAGGGTATTTTATGAATCCGATGTGAGATATCGGTATCTCCACATCCGTAATTTCACTACCACCTGGTTACCAAATCCGTAATTTCATCGAAAACCTGACCTTCTAACCGTAAATTCGTTCGTTTTTCTTACGAAATATAAAATCTATATATATATAAAGAGATTAAGACATTCACGTTTTTTCAAATACGAATAATTTTAAATAAGTTCTTATATTAAAATAAATATATAAGTTTTTTAAAACTTACAACAATTCATATACATTTCTACAATCAGTAAAAAAAAAAAAAAATCTTAACCCAACTTACCCTAATTAACTCTATCATATACTATGAAATAACTAAATTGTCTCAAATTTTTTTAGGCCTCCAAATAATCTCTCTTAGAAGAAGAAATATAAGTTTTATAGAGTAATTTAATTTTTTTTATGATTAATTTATTTTTATATTTATTTATAAAAATTATAAGATATTCTATTATTATTCTATCTAATTTGAATAAAAATTTAATTTAAAGATAATAATTTAGCTTATGTAAGTTTTTTAAAACATGCACGTTTAGGGGTGGGGACACAGAATTCTTTATCCCCATTAAAAGAAAAAAATCATCGATATATAGACGACATTTATAAATAAATAAAAATTGAAAAAAAACTCAACAAATCCACCTCGATCAACACCATTATAGAGAGAGAGAAAAAAATCCCTCTCTCTCTCTCTCTCTAAAAACCCGCGAAACCCTAATCGTTGGAGATGAGAGAGGAAGAGTCGAATTGGTTCGCCCGGTGGGACGAGCAGCTGCCGTCGCCGGAGGAGCTGACGCCGCTCTCCCAAACCCTAATCACTCCCGATCTCGCCGTCGCCTTCGACATCCACCGCCGCCGCAGCAGCAACGCCGGCGGCAGCCCCGATCCGTCCCCTCCCCCGGCCCACTCCCTCCCCCCGTCGTCAGCCGCCGCGTCGGACCTCGATCCCTCCGACGGCGGCGGCGGAAGCGCCGCCGGAGGCGTGGACGAGCCGGCGAGGACTCTGAAGCGGCCGCGGCTGGTGTGGACGCCGCAGCTGCACAAGAGGTTCGTTGACGCGGTGGCGCATCTCGGGATCAAGAACGCCGTCCCGAAGACGATAATGCAGTTGATGAGCGTCGACGGGCTCACGAGGGAGAACGTCGCGAGCCACCTCCAGAAGTACCGCCTCTACCTCAAGCGGATGCAGGGGCTCTCCCCCTCCTCCGCCGCCGTCGGAGGCGGCGGCGGAGGACCGGTCTCCGCCGCCGACATGGCCACGGAGCACCTCTTCGCAAGCGCGCCCTTGCCCCACCAGTTCATGCCGTACGGGCATCAGCACCACCACCAGATGGCGGCGGCCGCGGCCGCTGCTCAGCATCAGCAGTACTTTCACCACCAGCAGAGACAGCAGATGGGGCATTTTGGGTCACCGCCGGATCATTATGGGTTTTTAAGGCAGCAGCAGCAGCCACCAATGGCGTCATTGGGGGTGAATCGGATGGTGGGGACGAATTTGGGGGGTTGTTCGGAGGATTTGGAGGAAACGGGGAGCGCACGAAAGGCGCTTACTTTGTTTCCAACAGGGGATGAGTGAGTTTGGGTGGTTCATGCTATTCAAATGGGAGAGAATTGGGTTTATAGTGGAATGGGGGATAAGGGGAAAATTGAGGTTCAATTTGATTTATGAATTCTGTTATTGTTGTTGGTGATAGTAGTAGATACTGTATGTTTATCGAAGAATTGTTGTAGATGTGGGTGCATGCACATGCACGCTTGAGTTGGTCGTTTACATTGGCAAATTGGGTGTCTTGGCATTTGTTAGAATTGCTGAGAGTTTAGATAATGCGGCGCAATGTTGGAAGAAATTGGGCGTAGGAGTAGTAGGAAGGGTTTGTTAATGGTGTTAGTTCGTGTCCTTGGTATCGGTTGGAAGAGGCTTTCCATGGAATTCTTTTGTGTGAGCATGACCTGCTTAGAGGGTTACAGGTTACTAGAGAAGCAATAGAGGCTGGTGGTGATCGTGGCGGGGGAATAAAGAATTCCATAGCAGTGTTGGTAAAAAAAAATTTATTTCTTCCCTATGTTTGTCTGTTGTTTATTGCTTCATAGTTACATATTTGCTTCTACATATGAGGCTCATCCTGTGAAAAGAATATCATAGAGATACTTTATCTTGTAATTTTGCATGTGTCATTTGCTTGCCAATCAATGTAAACTGCTCTTATGCTTTGCTGTAGGTGAATGAATTCCTCTACATTAGACAATTCAGAATGAAATTAAGGTGTCATATGTTTATGAGTTCTCTGACAATGATTATAATGTATATGAAAATTTGGCTAAAAAAAAAGATGGATCTGAAATTTCTGATAACCCACCTTATGTTTCTTTGCAGCACAGAGTCAGTTTTTTCTTGCTTGTAATGTCAATCGAAGTATTTCCATTTGCTTGTAATATTACTCTCTTTTCTTCTCTTCTCTTCTCAATGCATGGATTAAATTATACTCATTGTATGACATTAATTTTTCTCTAATTTTATAAGAACAAACCATGAAATAAACCTAGTTATACATTCATTGCATGCTGTAGTTGTCTGCATACAGAATATTTCCTGCTATATGCTTTATTTCCTTCTACTAACTCTCAAAGTCGAGGAAGCCAACAACTATTTGTCTTGTGGTAAGTGAGTGAGGACAAAGTTTATTACTTTATAATTAAAATATGATTTAGTTGTTTATCCTAGGTCAATGGTAGAGAATTATTTTATATCAATATCTATGAGATGTCAGTGCATCTCTAATTTGTGTGTTCTTAGGTTGGAGACATCCTGTATGATCTAATGTATCATATGAACTTATGCTACTCTGGTGTAATGGCTTAGTTGGCATCATTGCTTTATTGTCTGTTCAAAATGATTTTTTAATTCGATCTGCTTTTTCACAAATAAGCTATCTACATTAATCATGTTCCCAATTAATTATTTAAATAACTGGAACTTGCAAGACAATAATTGTAAAGTAAATTCTCTATAAGCTTTTATATCTCATGCTGGATTGCATGCCTGCACAACATTTTTGGGAAAATGTTGTACTCATTTGCGGACCTCACATGGTTTGATTTTTTTTTTTTGAAATATTTACGTATTTAATAAACTACATGCTTTTATAATAAAAAAATAAAATACATACTCGGATGAATAGAATACATATACTTTTACGTGTTTTTTTTGTAATAGATTACATACTGACATAATTTCGTATACTACGATGGGATGGGGCGTCTGCAGGTACTGATAAAGTTTCTCTATTTTTGTCTGTCTGGTTGATTTAAAAGCACATATGAAGAGTCATGTTGCAAATGTTGTTAGTGAATTATTGGCTTGTGAAGAACAAATCAGTGGAATAAATCATTATTTGTTGGATTGTATTATTAGTTATTCTCGTTTGAAGTCTTTATTCTTTGATTGATCATAGATACGTTGTAGATAAAATGTGAATAATGATTTATGTAAGATAAAAGAAATATTTGACATGTGGACCCTCTTGTACCAGTGGTATAGATTAAAAGGAATAACCCAATTTCAAGGGCTGGAATACCAAAATCATATTATTAATTATTTCTCTCTATTTTGGCATACTGATGCCTGAGTTATTCCTATTAT
This sequence comes from Acorus gramineus, assembly GCA_030737835.1. Taxonomy (NCBI): domain Eukaryota; kingdom Viridiplantae; phylum Streptophyta; class Magnoliopsida; order Acorales; family Acoraceae; genus Acorus; species Acorus gramineus. Next base: position 22,140,773 of record CM060848.1, on the reverse strand, counting down.
CCAAGCAATTTTTTCCCTTATTCCATTTTATTTATTGCTATTTCATACCTATTAAGGGGGTTTGAGAATAATAAAATCAAGGCAGGATGTCCACCATTTTGTCAAAAAAAAAACTTATGGTTGATGAATTACTTCTAACATGGTTTGTTCTGTTGTGTGATATTCTAATGTTAAATGACTCATCTTTAATTCCATTAGCTTGATCTATTCAAAATGGATTTGCCTGGATATAGATAGCCTTGGAAATGGATTAGATGATTCTGAGGTAAGACTTATTTTTCTTTTGGGTGACGAGGAAGCCTGACATTAGTTGAGAAAGTCCTGGATACACAAAATTGTCTGTGGGATGTAAATCCTCTTAAAGACTTAGGGGTACATTTGGCAACACTATACTTAAATAAGATTATTTTATTTTTAATTAAGTAAAAAGTTAAAACGTGTTGTGAAAAGTATTTCAAAAGTAATTTTAATTAAAAAGTTACTTATAATTTTTAATATAAAAATATATTTTTTTTAAAGAGCAATTTTTATGTTTTTTAAGAATCTTATTTTTTCAAACAGGCCTAGTACAAAACCAAAGTGCTAATGCTCTTTTGATTAGCCATCCACGATAGGTAAGCAATTGAACCCTAGCATTGTTTTGAAAGAACTCGAGATGCACATACTCATCTAAAAATCCTCTTTGGATTAGCCATCCACAATAGATAAGCAGTTGAACCATAACATTATTTTGGAAGAACTCCATATGCACATAATCATCCAAAAATCTAGGAAGAATTGAATTTGAGGTTTACAAGGAGTAAACCATTAAACTCCATATGGTTTTTTGCACGTCCCCTCACTTAATGAGGTGGAAGAGTTGCACGAGTCCCTCGTTGACGACTCGGGTTCGAGTCCAGTGTGTATCCCCCTCTCGTGGGTGTGTTTTGGGCCTTACGCCTGAGTATACTTGTCTTCTGTGAGCCTTGTCTACCAAAAAAAAAAAAACTTCATGTGGGTCAGTCCCTTCATTTTGTTTAAAATAAATTGTATTATAGAACTACATAATAGGTTGTTGATATTCATTATCTAGGCAGATAAAAATGATGTCCTAGATTATGAAAACATTTGAACACGGGAGAAATCAAATAAGGCATTATAAAATAAAGCAGGTAAACGATGTGATGTTCTGTACACGGGAGAAATCAAATAAGGCATTATAAAATAAAGCAGGTAAACGATGTGATGTTCTGTACCTTCTTGCATAGGCGAAAATGCTGAAAAGTATGCATCCAATTAATTTAAGTAGACAAGTATACAACTTCAGAAGAAAAAAAACTTTTAAGTGTTATAAAAATAATTGAGTGTGACATTTTCTTTATAAAGCTTGTGTGGAATATCTTGTATTTTTATCAATTTCTTTTGCAAAATGATATGTCTAGCCCTATTGCAACCCTATTTACAATTTACACTATTTTTTATTTTTAAAAAATTACGCGCTCTTTCATTGAGGTTTGTACTGTTATATAAAATAAAATATATATTGAGATACAATTGTGTATTTTTTTCTTGAAAACATGAATTTTTTTTTACTCCATATACTATGATAAAACATCATATATTATAATAACATAGTATATAGTGTTTGAAAACTGTAAAACAAATTGAATATATCAATTGTATCTCAACAGTATTTGACAGTCCTCTACTAATGTACTAGACACTCTTGGTCCATGAACCCAGAGAAGATGATGGGGCTTGGGGATACCTATTTTTATCAAGGAAAATGGGAAAAATGAATAAATGAAATGGCCAACCCTTATTTGTAACTCCATTTCTACAACCATTTTGACTTTTTTCTTCTCCAACCCTTTCGATTTTTGCATTCATCTAATGAATATTACATACTAGATAAACCAATGCATATTTTTATTTTTCTGAAAACATAAAAAAATTCATCGGGCATGCATTACATTATATACTTATATATTTCACTAGAGGAGTGTATAGTATTGTATCAGCCCAAAAATCCACACTAATTCATACAACATATTGTTATGACCTTGTCGGTACAAAAACGTTTAAAATTCCACAAGCCATGCCAGTGATGGCAAATATGCTCTATGGGCCGGGCCCCATTAAAAAAAAAACTTTTCTGTTTGGAAAATGACATGCCCAACCCTCTTTGCAACCATGTCCAACCCTCATTATTTAAATTACACACACACACACATCTATTTAAATATATATCATTGTAAAAGTGAAGTATATTTAAATACATTGGTATATTTTTTTATACACTCAACCCTCCCTCTTTAATCACTTAATTGGTTTTTTTTTTTCTTTGATACAATATAATTTTTTTTAATTTTCATACATTATGATATTACAATATTTGTGATAAGGCAAGCACTATCACAATACACAATGTATACTGTACTATCACAATGCATAAACGGCTGAGAGATCACTTCTGGGCTGTAGACAAGGCAGCAAAACGGACCGAGTGTATGAACACTCCAAAAACATTTCAAATAAACCTCACTAATACTGGAAAAAGAAAATAGATTATTCAAATGAAGCTTTGCTTTATTCTTTTCCAAGACTTCAAAATTCATTTGTATATATATAGTTAGTCCCCCCAACTTGCCAAAAAAAAAAAGGTAAAACATGTCATGAAAGGGCAATGGTGAGTTAGCTCTTCACAAGCTCTTCCCTGCAATTCTATAAATAACCATAGTCAAATGCACATAAGTGCGAGGCATTTATTTTATTGAATGATTTCTATGGATTCTGGGTGGAAAAGCAACACAAGCCCAGAATGGTGAGATTGAAGCTTGCCTGGTTTTATAGCTTTACAAGTTGTATAGGGTTCGCCGGATGGTTGATTCTCTAGGTCGGAATAAGAGACAGCATCTGGTTCTTGATCAGACCCATGCAGTCCTCTATTTCTCTGTAAATTGGGAGGTTCTGGGAACAACAAGGTTGCAAGCTTGTAAGAACAGAATCCAAAATCTTGGCAGCCTCACCAGGCGGGTATTGACGCTCTGAGCACATCTGCGACCGTTAAAACACACACCCATTAGATGATGTAAAACTAAAACGAAATCCAGAATTCATAAGACAGATTATCATGAGAGTACTGGCTCATAATCTGACAATGGGTGGAAGACCAAAAACAATTATAGGAAAATGTTATGCTCAATCCTTTTATCAATCACTTTTGCAAACCACACATGTTTTGGCTTGTGAAGTACATTTTTTTAACAAAAATGTACATGACTTGAATGCATATATTTTACGCTTTCTGTAATAGAGTATATACTGTATCAGGCGATTTCATAAATTGCATTAGCAACGTGGTATCTGGAAAAGTAACTTCAAAAAGGTCTGAGTGTATCAGTGCCCATATTTATATATATTTTAATCCACGTATGAAAGTTTCTCTAGATTTACTCCAGGGAAGATTGAGAGTGATCATAGAATATGTAAACAATTGTAATATCATCTAAGTGACAGGACAGCATTATGCAGGGAATTTTGAATATATGATCCATCACTTACAACAGGCCCATCTCCTTAGAGGACATTACATATTTATATTACCAACTACAAACATGATGAGAGATCTATGATCAAACGGATGTTTACCTGAATTGTGAGTAAAGTTCCAACACATGATAGTATCAGCTCTGAAGGAAATTGCGTAACACTCCCATCAGTAGTAGTAGTCTGCTTCGAGCTGGCTGTGTGGCATCCAGTAGCTGGTTCTGCTTGGTCCTGGGGAACTGAAATGCCATGACCTGGTTCACAAGGGAGGGTGGCTCTTGCTGGCGATGTGCCAGAATCTGAACCGGAGTGTCGTTTACTTGTAGAGATTATAGCATCTCCCACCCTTGCAAAAGCATCTTCACCTTCATTCAGAGAGGACATTACCTGTAACCATTATAAAGGTAATAATGCTACTATCAAAATGGTGAAAAATCAGCGATTCAACAATTAACTAAACAGGCATTACGGATTAGACTACAAAAGTTCCATATAGTTCCCAGAAGATACTAAAAAATAATTACTAGGCCATAAACCGCCACAACCAAAGTAACTTCAAGAAAACAAGTTGCAAAAATTAATTTTCTTTTACGTAAATCTAAAATCTATAAGGACAAATTTCAAAGTTACTGTCCTTGCAAGTACCTGTATGGCTGCATCGACCATAATCTTTGCCTTTTGCCTTGCACTCTCAACTACTTCCATGACATGGGATACAAGCTCATGAACAGGCGGAGCAGGATCAGCAGATCCCATCATCTGAACAGGCAGTCCTGCATTGGCAGGGGGACAGACCCATGGAGATGAATTTCCGTTATAGGTGTTACGCTGCCTTAAGCATAGAAGAGCCTTTCCAACCTGCAAGGGGCAAACAATTGCCAGAATCAAAGATAATGGAGTGAACCCAATATCAAAGAAAAAGTCAAATAAAAAACCGCAACGTGCCTGATCATTGGCATCACGTAGTTGTAAAAGGACCATGGCGTACTGCTTTCTAAAATGTTCCATATCCATCTGGGACTCAAAATCGATCCGCTTTTCAGATACCTCTTCATTCATATTTCTAAGTTCCACAAGAAGTGCTTCCTGAAAATCAATAAATAAATATCAGCTTTTCATAGGGACACAATCTTCATGTTCTGCTGTGGAATGACTAATAGCCACAGAAGTCCTTTAATTACATCCAGACTATGTTAATGAAAAAACTCAGGTTAGCATACCCTGTTTCATAACGGTTTGGTGGCATCTTTAAGAATCAAGCTACATCACAATTATGGCAAGAGATCATGCATTAACCTATTGTCTTTCACATAATTTCTTAAATTCCAATCACATCATCTTAAGCCTTATTGCTTGGAGCAACAGTAAAGTGCTCAGGCTAAAAGAACAGTGCCCTAGGTTCTAGTCCTAAGAGTGGCCACCTTGTGAAACAATAATGTCAAAAGTTAGAATCGTAACCAGTCTTTACCCTCCCAACACCCTGGTATATGCGAGACCACTCTATGTGTTGATGGCCTCTTATATCTTAAATCACCCCCTCCTTTGAAATTCCTCTTGGAGGACTATGCAAGACATTGTATAGAGGCAGGCAAATAGATCAATTTAAAATTTAATTTAATTTTGTGCATTTGCCTAGAAATCCAATCAAATGTTTACATTAAATATTTAAAAAAAATAAAGATTAGATCTATTTAAATTTCAATTCAATTTATTCAATTTGACATATATCTATATATGGAGTTTGTATGCAACCTATTTTATAGTCAGTGATTGATATAAACAAATATAAAAATCATGCACAAAAAGATACAGGATTTTACATGAACAACCATTGCAGGAAATACCACAAAAACTTATCCGGGCAACCAAACACTAGAGACACAAAGCACATACTACAAACCAACACTACAACTAGACCCCGATCCCCAGCTTGAATCCACAAGCCTCCCTCTTGTATTCACATCTTCCACATGCTGGATTTCCATGCTTGAATCCACAAAATCTATGTCAGTCATTCTCTGAGCAAGTGTGCTTCAAATCCACAAAGTTGCCATCCAAACACATCTTCTTATTCTCTCTCAAATGATAGGCCATCACTCACGCTCATATCTCTGAGGGTGTCAGTTAGGAATTTGGGTCACAGATGGTTGAAAATAGACTGAGGTTTTCTTATAATGTGCAAAGAAAATATAAAACTTAAATCTAGGTCTAATAACCAAAATTATATCCAAGGGGAAAAAGGTCCATCTCAAATCTAGGGCGGGCTTCATGGGTTTCTGATAATGTTCAGGTTTTTCTCTCCTCACGAATTTCACATTTTTCTTCAAATTCAAACATAAATTTAGCCTCTATAGGTCTCATTTTAAAGATCATTCACAAAAACTCAATTACAAATTGTGTTTTTTTTTTTTTTTTGAAAAAGGTAGAATCTAGCTGCCAACCGATTTCATTTAAGAACTCCATTGATTGTTATGAACAGATATCTAGAGTTATTTCTCAGCCTCCATAATTGATTTCTCAGCCTCCATAATTGGACATTTTGAAGTATCAAAACGCAAGTCCACTCACCTAATTTAGCTATCCTGTGAAGGAAATGATTAGAGTTGACCTAAGTGCTCCTGAAATCTCCCGCATGAGTGCCACTCAGTTTTTCATGATTAAAATTAATTTTATATCTCAACCATAAGATATCACGTTCAAATCACATCAATCGAGAGGTACTATACAAATCATTTTAAGATGATAAGATTGAAATAAACATTAAAGTTTCCTGCTACATGCCCATAACTAAATTTCCCCGGTTTCATATTCGCATTTTAGAATCAAAATGGGACACGACAGAAAAGAAAACAGATTCAATGCAGGATAGCGACTGTAAATTGAACCTCAGAAATTTGCTCAAAGATGAAGACAAGCATTGCAAGATAATATAGCTAACAAAAACATTATGAGGTAAATGAGTTGCAATCAGATGGCATATAAATCAGCATATCAAGGGTGATGATTTGATGTTTAAATAGAGCTTCAAAATATAGGGCAGGGAGTTATAGATATATAATGAGAGGTCCTTCTTAAATAAATCAATTGCATAGTGCATGTATCAGTTAGTGGGCATATGAATTTATAGAAAACATACATGCACTTTTAATCTTGATCTTCATCAGATCAGTTGAAACACACAAAGAAAAAGATTGAGCAAAAAAAAATTACAGGAACGGAAAAGTTAAGTTTTAACCTTTTTAGCAAGAGCACGACTGAGCTCAGAAAGAGCTCTTACATCAGCTTCACATGCTTGCATTTGTGCCAAATTACAAGGCTGATTGTACATTGCTTGCCGTGCAGCCACAGAAATTTCGTTCGCAACAGCTTTTGCTTGTACAACATCATCGATTGTGTCTCCCTGTCATGATAACCACTTCAAATGGTCTGATAGGGGTAATTTTTTAAATATTTGAGTGATTGTGGAATACTAACCTTTGCTTGAGACATCAAAGCACTCAAGGAAGCAGTTGTTGAAGCAATATATTGGGAGATATCAGCAACCTCCAATATTTCACCCATTGGTTTACTAATGGGTCCAGTCCTCATCTCCTTGGACCAGCCAATAGGTCTTGTCTCACTAAATCTGCTGAAGAATTTATCAACTATGACATTCTGCCTTCTCAGATCCTCCGGAATGTTCTCCAGGGGATTCAAAGGCATACAGTCAATATCCTGCTCCCAAAAAATTACCAATTTTCAGATATTAAATTCTTTAAGAATCTGAAAGTGTAGAAGGAAAGAGTGATAGAAAATCAGAAGGGCATATGTTTACTGGATCATGCAACAGGCCCAACATCAAAAGTATAAATCCAGTTTTCATCGATTCCAATTGCAACATCTATAAAAGCTTTCTTACAAGAAATAACATATGAGAAAACAAAAGTGTATTTTCACCTGATGATTCATAAACATGTTTTGACCTTCGTATAGTCTTATTTGTCTCTCTTCATTGCTAAAGGGACTACACAGATGCGATTCCATCATTATGCTATTTTAACACAGTTTTTAACTAATGCAGTTGACCACCATGAATGAAAATAACAATAAAAGATTTACATTTTCACATATTTTATCTAGTTTAAATGTGCAGATTTCTCTTCCTTTTTTTCAATTTATTAGGCACCCAATCAAGTTAGCAACTATTAATACATTCAAAATCAATTACTAGTTAATTCACTTGAGGTTTAGACAGACCGAGTAACAAAGATCAGTTAATATATCTTAATAAAATAATAGCACTTAATCATAGTTATTCTAACACAATAGTGAACTAAGATAGATTAATTGGGGTTCCCTCTACAAGCATATACCAAATACAGTGTCTGTTGCTAGTACCAAATAGCACCAATCAATCTGAAACTGGTTTGTAACTTAACGAAAAGAAGAACAAGGGTCTGAAAATTATGGATGGGGGAGAGAGAGAATCCCAGCCCAGAATTTTGACTAAAGAGGGCCTGTTTCTTATCACCCCGCTTTACTTTATTTCATGCACCTTACTATCCTATCAGATAATATGATACTGCATATGTACAATCAATTGCCAAATTATAGAACACAGCCAGGTAATTTCCACATTTTAAAGACAGAAGTTATAATGATATTTTTGAAGTTTTTATGTGCTGCACAACACACAGAATCTGCAACCCATTATTACAATTTCAATATAATTGAAAATGAAAAAGAAAGCAATAGAGACTGGCAATAAATGCAAAAATAACAACCGAGTTGACTTCATCCAAAGAGAAGAGCAGTAAAACAACAGCAAGCCACGAAAATTACCAACACAAATTCGACACCCAAATCCGCCCGATCAAACTGCACCCTGCATCTATTTCGATCAACTGTAAGAACACTCCCATCACGTATTTCTCTTGTCTTGGGGTGACAAGCAATAACACGCTGACCAACTGCTAAAGGCCTAGCTAGATCTGTTGGAAGCCCATCCCTAATACCAGAGCGCAATTCAGTGTAATGTGATCGAACTGATTCACGATATATTTCCAGTTTTTCCCGTTCTTCCTGCAAAAAAGCTTTAGACAGTCGACGTGGCTTGCCAAGAGAACTGTGCAAAAAGATCAATGCAATCTGTATCAGTCCTACAAAGAGAAGTGGACACATACATTCAAGGTTCCAAACTATTAACAGAAGCAGCCATAAGTAAAATTACCCTCTAATAACTCCCCACTCAATGCGAGTTAATCTTGGAATATGGCCCAAACCAACATGGTCCAGGTACTCCACAAATTCACTTTTGGCAAACCATGGGTAGTCAATAGCACTGTAGAACCACTCAAAAGCACACCATCTACGTAGCAATGGAGATGAGAGGCAATGACAAATTTTTTCCTGCAATACATATAATCTTAGGCATCGATATCACTTGAAGGAAAAAAGAACATTTCTCATGTCTTACCTTAAGAAGAGCTCCCTGATCAAGCACTTGGTGCAAATGTTTGTTAGGATGGACATTTACAATATTTTGAGACGACTTTATATCCTTTGAGGACAATGCCTTTTGGAGATCCTTTTTGCGCCTGCTCCTATATTTGGTTGGTAGATTCACTTGATTCTTCACTGGAACTTGTGTAGTTGAATCAGCAATTTCAGTTGTAGCTTTTTCCAAATCAATCCTCAAAGAAGACTGCTCTGGAACCCTTATGGACTTCCCTTGTTTCATTGGTGGGATTATTTGATTTGAACGCTTTGACTTACTCGAGAATTTCTTACCATCTTCAGAAGCCTAAAAAGGGAGAATTGACAGAGTGGTACCACAGATATGGAATAGCATCAGACATGAGATGTTGCAGAGATCTTAGGAAGAAAAATATGACTACAAGCAGACCATTACAAATAATGATGAAAAAGAAAGGTGCAATTTGATTTTTTTTTTTTTTTAGATTTGACGCATACAGAAGACAGCAAAAGCAAAGAAAAGCAACAGCACCTGCAAGAAATCAAAACCAAGGAAACAGAATTCTATTTTATCATCACTAATCTACTCAAACAGTACAGCATTATTATGAAATCCCAAGCATCACATATAAACTACTAGAGGCCAAATATTAGCTATTCAATTCAGATTTCAGGGAATGGTTTAGTTCAATAATTTATCCATTTTGAGTCACTTGAAACTAGAAAAAGGGAAGGCACCCTCGTTTGCAGAATATAAATTAAAAGAACAGAACTATATAAAAAACCAAAAAACAAGAACAAACGGAACATGTGATGTTATGTTCTTCTGAGACACCAATATCCAACAAGTTATCAGGCTTTTAAATATTATTTGAGATATTTAACATTATGTATAGGTGATATTTCCAACAAAATACAAAATATTTAACTCAGCATCTTCTTATGACTTGACACAATGAGTGCTCAGTAAATATTAAAACATAAGGATACCTCATTCTTATGGGATGCAGCAGAATCGCCGTTAGTTTCGGCCTTTAGAACCTGCAAACCATAGAAAACCACATTTAGCGTGGTCAGGGAGCTCATCCCATACGCTGAATTGAATAAAGCAAAAAAAGCACTCTTTCAGAAGAAATAAAGAATAGGCAAGAACAGTAACCAAAGCAATCCTGCATATTACTGAATGCTGAGAGGGGGGAGGGGAGAGACTTGTACAATATTTGGCATTTTTTGCACAAACTCTCAAAGAAATTTGGTCTATTAACTCAAGCACTCTATCACTGCTCCAAGCAATAACCCCTAAAGGAATATAATTATTATGAAAAATCATACTTTTTCTGCCAAGGACAACTTCTTCTTCCTTTTCACTGTTTTCCTGGTAGAGTGGTAAGCATTTGCTTCCGACACAGCATCACTATATGAACCTTCCCCAATTTTAGCATTTTTTGAGGTAATGATGCCAGCAATTGATGGATACTCAGTAACCTTTTTCCCTAAAGCCTTAGATCTATCTCTTCGACTTCTAAAAGAGATTGGCCCTGGTACAGTAGGCTTCTCAGCATCATCTACATTTTTCTTTTCTTCCTTCACCTGTACAGATGACTCTGCAACACAAGAAAAGTGTTACACATTTAAGAAGAAACAATTTTCAGTAACAATGACCAGAGACTGCTTAAATAAAGGGAGATGAAATTTCATAAAAAAAAATAAAGGGAGATGACTTCAGAATTTAACAAACAACTTTTTGTACGCTTCAAACATGCAAAGGTAAAGCAGCAACCATCAGAAAATTCGAGTAGCTCTATTTAAACTGCATTTCAAGAATTTGATATGGCATGAATTAAATTCTATTTAGACAGTGTTGACCAGGACCAAAATCATAGCAGTTGGCCAAGAGAAATACATGTAAAAAAAAAAAAAATGAAGTGAAGCATGAGCCAGTTGGATTAGAAGTGAGAGACGTGATGGAAAAATGTTAGGAAGTGGAGATAGTCACACCACTAGCAAGACAAATATTCCTTCAGTGGACCTTTTTTACATTGCACCTATTTTATAGATATGATTACTGCAACTGTTGCAAATTGCAATCAAATGCATCTCTACTTCAGTGGAACTCTAAAAGTAACACGTTAGTTTGTTACCAAACAAATTGGATAAGGAAAATTCAGCAAGTTCATATATGTTTTCTGATGGGTAAGCTATGTTATACCCAATAACTCTTAGTTTTTAATATCCTTGTCAACCATCAATATGATTTCAAGCAAATAATAAGTTCATAAAAATCAATACAAAATATCTGAAGAAGACTGGGGGAGGGGGTATTTTGAAGGGAAAAAAACCACCCCAACAATGGCTCGATTTCCAGCCCTTGGGATGGCTACATGGCAGGGTACCTGCCTTTTTAAATTTAAAAACAGGGCAGCCACTTTTTTTGAAATTTAATTGGGTCGACCCAACCTGACCCACACTACATTAATCAATATACCACAAATATCAATTTTTAATTGATATGATGAATATCAGTGACATCAGCAATGTCATCATGGTCATATCATCGGGTTGCTAAAACCGATCAATAAATGGGCTGATTTTAGCGACTGGTCGGAGGGGGGGGGGGGGGGGTGGTAAAACCAATGTATTGATATATCAGCAAAATTATGTAAAGATGTAAAAAATGTACCAGTTTGTACTGCAGAAGACCATAATACAGAGTGTCAGAATCAATTATTTCCAAACAATTATACGAATTTAGGTGAATTATATATGATGAAGAGAAACATAGCTTTGCAAGAAAGTGTATTGCAGATCTATGTCACATAAATGCCAAAGGATAAATTCGTTTAATTATCAGAAGTATAGAAACAAGAAAATAAAAACTTGAAAAGAATAACCGAAAAGCAAGAGAAACAACAGAAAAAGAATGCTCAACTTTTATACTTGCAAAAAAAGACATGACTTCCTAAGACAGAAAGCAAAAAACAGATTGGTCTTTTGGAAAACTAACCAGATTCAGCAGCAGGTGCAGGTAAAAAGGCATTTATAGATAATTCCGCCAAAGTTTGCAGCGCATCAAAAGCTGTGCTTTCATCTACATGAAAACCAAGGAGACCAATAAACATCTAAAAACTAAAATCGGCATATATATTTTGAGGATTTTATTGCTGAGTGACCTAATCCTATAGGCACTCGTTAAGAATCATTTATTATCCTCAATTTTAGAAATCAAGGTTAAATACTTTCTTTCAAAATAAAAGCACATCTTAAAGTGGTTTTAATATTTATTTTTTGTGATTCTAAAACTACCTATCTTAATTTTGAAAATCAATATTTTTTATTAATCCAAAATTATGTCTTCAAAAAAATGTTATAATACTTTTTCTAAAAATGCATGTATAACCTTTCAGTAATTGTATTTTAAAGTATCATTCATCTTGATTTTTTTTTAAAATAATAGAATCAAGCATGACACAAGTTTTATAATGTTTAAATATCATAAAATATTATTTTTGGTATCTTACAAGTTTTAAATATACATTTTCATAATATTTTATACATTTTTAGATGGACAGTTTTGGAATAATAATAATACTAAAACCGCTTTAAGATGTGTATTTAATATGAAAGTAAGTATTTGTCCTCGATTTCAAAAATCAAGGATAATAAATGATTATTAACTAGTGCCTTCTAGGCACTCGTTAACAAAACCCATACTTTAAAAAACAAAATTAGTTCCAGCATTCATCAATAATATGCCAATTGACTTACCAAATTATTATATGCATGTATGTTTTAACCCAGATCACATTGAAAATTAATTTTTTAAAAAGATTAACTAACAAGTATCTAACAACATCAAGGCCTCATTCCAAACAGTTTGAGGTTGATTTTATGGTTTCTACTTTGCCATCCTGCTTGAATCTTCTAATTTTAATTGTAAATCCAGTCCGCAGCATCCAGATAACGGTTGTTGAGAAAATACCTCCAAATAGTTGTCTACTTCTCTTCCTTGGACCCTGTGACTGCCATGGGACATTTCCTTCTGCTTCCACATCATTTTCATCTTCATCATTTCTAAGCCTATAACCTTCTTCAGTGCCACTACACGCTTCTCTTGCATCATCAGAATGATAACTTTCATTGCCTTGGACTTTCCGTTTCTTTCCAAACTTCATTCCATCATGTTGACTTCCATATCCACCATCATGTTCATCATCAGGCATAAAACTAGTATCCCTGGCAAAGTCTCCATTCTCAGCTTCTCTGCTATCCACACTCCCCTCTAAATGATCCTCATCCTCTTCGGACCCATTGAACTTAGAATCAGAAGGCTATAAATGAACAAGACCAAATCAATTAATTGGTTCTTAAATGCATATATTAGATAATGCATAATAAATATATAGCAAAATGAGTACCTTTATTTCATCAGTCTCACAAGGAGATGACCTCATGTAATTCGTTTTCCTGCTTGGAGTCCTTGAAACCTGTGGCGAGCCTCCTCTTTGTAGAGCTCCTGCAAGTGCCAATGCTGCCCCATGGGCGGTATCATAGTCATCAGCAAATACCTCCGGTTTCACACCTTTCTTATAACGCGATGGAGTATTTGCCTTTTCATCTCTATCATATGAAACAGGAACCCGAGGAGTTCTTTTTCCCACAGCACGAGGCCCATTACCTGAATTTTTCAAATATTGAGCATCAAAGAAGAAGAAAGCTTCTCCAAATATATTATATATATCATAAGAAGAAATAAATGGAATAATGTATTCCCGGGCCTCCGGGAATAGGCCCCACAACAGACCTATACAATAACTCCAATATTATAGACGTCATATCTCGTATTTCCATATTGTATACAGGAACAATTATAAATAGTATTAATGCCATATGAGAGAATGTTAGTGCGAGTTGCAACATTCAAGATATAAAATTCAATGACCTGATACTTCACGTAGACTATTATATTACCATCCAGGCCATGTAATTCTCATCATGCTTGATGCAAAGCATCCATCCATTAGACCTTTTTCTTTCATCATATATCATTGCCCACCTTACTCTTTCTTCAATCTACCCATCCCTAAACACCCGTTACATCCTTTTGTTTTCTCATACATCACCAAATTCCTCTATCTCTATCCATTTTGTCATCTAGCCATCCCCATTCAAGTATCCTCTAATTTCATCTTTTTAATTTTTACATAACTAACTTCATTTCTCTCTACTTCAATTTCAATCAGCCACTATTAACTCATTCAAATTTCTTTCCTAAATTCTAGGCAGCTTTCCTGTTCAATTATACAAAAAAAAAAAAAAAACATCAGATTTACCTATCACCGTAAATATTTCACATCCTAACTTTAAATATTCAAAGTCCCCCTGATCCCAAGATTCCTAACTATTGTATATCCAAAGGTGACCAGCAAAATCTCTATAACATAATACATAGCATCCATAACCCTAGCCCTGATTTTCTATTAAATGCCTTAATTTTTATTTAATCCATATCACCAAACATACACTAGTTTTCATCCAATCACCACCAAATCTACACTGATCCCACTAAATCTTGGAAGGAAAATAAAAAAGAACAGGAAGTTATCCGATTGTATTAAGCAATTCCAGATGAATAAAGGTACCAATATATAATTTCAGACTCACAATAACCAAAACTTTGCATCCAGCTTCTAATATTATGTAGTAGTCCAAGACAAGGAGGTTCCCAACAATTTATCATGTTCTAGATGATAAAAAAAATAAAAAAAGTAGGAGACAGAAGCATGTGTTGTGTCATAAGATGAAGAGTCACCACCTGAAGACCTCTTCTTCAATAATGAAAGGCACCCATAAGTTGATGGTACAGATTGAGGCTGCAACAAATTTGGAAAAGAATCATCCAATCCATTAGATGTATTGACTTTAAATTTTCCACGATTGCGTTGTTTAGGCTTGTGAGATTCATCGTTGCTTTCCCGTTCACTATCACTTCCTTCCTGCCAAATATGTCCCATTGATTTCAAATTAATACAAAGCAACATAAACCAGATGATTGATCAAGAGTTCATGGATTTTTTTAAAAAAAACATGAGACATTGATTGAGAAGACATATCGTAAAAAAAGATACCCACTTCTTTACACATTTTAAGACTAAGCACATCTTACTGGGCATTTTCTTAATCCAAGCACATAAAAATAATAATGGATTCTACACCAGCAAAGTGGCCATAAAACATATACATGTAAGATGAACGATCCATTGACATACAAATAGGCAGCAGGAAATGCAAAATTCAACCAAAAAAATAACCAGTAACAGATTAACATCAAGACAAAGTAACAGTGACCTTAGAACAACAAACAACATTCTTTTAGTCATAAATATAAGATTCCAGCAAAGGTTCAGTGCATGGATAGAAACGACACCCTGAAAAGGAAGCAGACTGTTCGTCAACTAGGTTAGTAAGGAATAAGACTTGGGGTTTTTACTTTGTAGGAAAATGTTTGGGATTCCATGGGTAGATTTACAAAATACTGGAGAATTAGTTGTGTTGGGATTGGGTGAGTATGTATCTCAAGGAATAAACAGAACACTTATCCACCTAGAAGTTTATTCAAGTATCAAAGTTATTGAAGTATAATACCAGATGTTTCTCCTCCAAACATGAACCATACTGTAAAGTATCGGTAATTAATATCATATCACACAGTCCAAAATAGATATGAAATGTGCGATACGCAAAATACATAACGGAATCATACAATTTTGTTGTTTTATCCCATTATACC
Source organism: Acorus gramineus (assembly GCA_030737835.1). NCBI lineage: Eukaryota > Viridiplantae > Streptophyta > Magnoliopsida > Acorales > Acoraceae > Acorus > Acorus gramineus. Next base: position 22,125,004 of record CM060848.1, on the reverse strand, counting down.
AATTTTGAGATCAAAATCACAAATAGCGTGTGTCCATTTTCCACAAAATAACACTTTCTCCAAGTCTCCTAAAATTTAAGGAATTAGATACCCAATCAAAAAAAGAAGAATGAGTAAAGAAGGAAATGAGAAAGAAAATAGTATATCTAGTCATGTACCATATGCTATCACACCTGAGATATGTGCCAGAAAAGTGAAAAACATTAATGCAACCATACTACTAAATTTGAATATGATTTACATCCACTTTTAGAAACCTAATAGATCATACCAAAAAAGTCCATGTCCCTATTGGGCAACTCATACATCAAACAAAAACCACAAAAAATTCACTACAATCATACATGTTTGAACATATTCTATAAAAAAAGGAATTTTTATCAATAATAATAGGCATTAATGCGTCCATAATTCATATAATATCTAATAACATTGAAACAACACCAAAAGCAGTAGTGTAAATTATTTGACAACGATAACAGGAAAATTTCATAAATCGGTATCATTAGCAATTAACACTATGAAAATATGAAACATGGTCTACATTGTAGAAATGAGAAACATGGGCGAAGTCACAAACAACAGAGTAACACAATGAACCAGAATATTTTTTATTATTTAGCAATAGCCTGAAATATAATCCAAATAATATTGCATTCACAACAATGATCAAAGTCTAATCTCACCAGAATATTGTAGTGGTCAGTCATCATTGCGATCAATACAGCTGCAGATGTTGTTCTTTCTGGCAGAGATAAGTATGCCTGAAATCGATTACATGTTCCAGATAAGCAAGTGTAACTAAAAAATATAACAGCTTCTGTATAGCAGTACTGATAAAATGTAAATGTGTGCATTCAATCTTAAGAATGCAAAATTACTGGGAGAGAGGACTGGATATGGTCCTAACTTTGGCCTTTTTTCGCACTGCTTAGGATTCTAACTCATGACTTGTTCCCATTAGCCCGAGCACTTTACCATTGCTCCAAGCAATGGCCCCATTTACAGGCTAAAAATGAAATGATATATGGATTCACAGCATGATAGTAAGAGAATTTTCAGAATTCTTATACATTATCAGAAAGCGGATACAATATGTCCATCAACTATATGCAAGAAATCATGGAATAAAGTAGGACATAAGAATGCAAAACAAATTAACCAACTAAAAGGTCATCAAATGCCGTCATCCACATCAAATTACTAGCCCAAGTGAATCAATTGATAATAAGGATTATCCATGCTCCACAATCTATCAAATGAAACTTCAAACTTCATTCTAATATAAAAAACGTGTAATGCGCCATCACCATTCTAAAAAATGAATTGTACCATAAGCCAAAATTTATGGAAATGCTCACCCTATTCATATTGTAAAGGGCCTCCACCATGTCTGCTGATCTATTGCGTATTAAACCAGCCACCTGATAATCAAATAACAATTAAATGCAAAATATATATATATATATATATATATAATCCATCTTTTAGAAAATAAATCCAAACGAGAATAAATCTGAATCAAAGAGAGCATGAGAGAGCTCCTTGCTGGACTCCAAAAACCCACATACAGAGCTTTGAATGTACACACACTTAATAGTTACGAGTTCTACGTTATTGCACTTATAAGAGCATTTCCAATGGGGTCTCTATTTGAAGACCTCAAAAATAATTAAAAATGGAAAGGTGCTTTTGGAGCACCATGTGAAATACTACTCCAACCCAACATCTCTATCTCTAACATCTATTTCAGTTTTCTATAAAATCTAACAATCCACTAATAAATGTAAGTAAATATTAGTTGAATCAATCAATTAACCGGTCAGTGGGGATCCAGCCTATTGGCGTAACAGATAGTGAAGTGAAGTCATCAAAGTTTAGACGAGGAAAATATAAAAATGTTAATTGATAATATATTAAAATTATCGTTTTAAAATACCAATGATATATTCAATATTGGTCTCATTTTAAATGTATTGACGATAAATTTCCAATGTACAAATATTGTAAGAATTAAATTTAAGTAAAAAAAGCTATGCTGTTTAAAAAACAAATTAAGAAAAAAAGTGGATCCTCCAAATTCATTCTCATTGAATGAGACTCCAATTCCGGAGGAAAATGGAGACCCCTTTTAGAGGACGCTTGGCATTGCTCTAAGAAAGGTTTATAGTCTATCCCTCCATCTGTATATAATTACAAGATGACCTGACCGAAGGCTCATGCAGATATGAAGACCGAAATATATAAGCTAGTGAACATACAGACATACAGTCCAAAGTAGAAACAACCAGCAAACACATACCTTACATATACGAAAATGAAAAAGAAAAAAAAAAAAACAAATTAGGGAATATACCTTTTTCCAGTCCTTCCCATACTTACGATAGGCATCATAAAAACGCTCGATGTCCTCCTTACTCCATTGAGGACCCAACATGTCTGAAAGTTTCCTCTTCTGCACGAAACACACACACCCCTCAAAACCTCACATACCAACCTTACCCACCCGCCAAAATTTCTTATTACAAAGAGAAAGCCAAACATACATAATATTTGCTTCACTAAATTGACATTATGTAATCTATAAAAGAATGACATGAAGATTTAGACATACATAGGTCAAGAAACACATCAACACCCACAATACATTACTAGCGCATATATGGAGACAACCCAAATGTAAAAAATGAGTGATTGAAACAAAGACTTGACTGACCCGGGGCTTGTTCTTCTTCACATTGCTCCGGACTTTACCAGGGGAAAAGTCCCTCGCTTTGGGGACACGTTTGTTTCTAGTTTTCCTTGTCGAAGTCATCTGATATCACCCGAATATCAAAAACCCTAAAAGAATTTCCATACACAACAACAGAATTAGATCAACAAGTGTCAAAAACAAATCAGCGCCAACAAGAGAATCCATAATCAAATCCCAAGATGAAAAGAAAAAAAAAACTTCAAAATCGGTCTAAAAAGTATTGATGAATACAAGAATCAAATGTCAAAAATCCAATACAAAAGAAACATATCGAAATCAAGATATCGATTCAAACAAAACCCAAAAAAAAATAAGAAAAAAGAAAGAAACCCAAAACAAAAATGGATCTAAAGCGAATCCCGTCAAAACCCGATTCAGGAATCACATGAAACCCCAAACCCCCAATCGAAAAACCCTAAATGAAACTCAATAGATGCGATTTCACGACAAATTCGACTCGCCTTGTTTGAAAACACGACTTCACCTCTGAAACCTCTCTCTCTCTCACTCTCTCTCTCTCTCTCTCTCTCTTCGCCGATCTCACACTACACGTATCGCGATCTTTCTATCTCTATATGTATATCGTTCGCCGCTTCGTGGAGGTCCTTCCCTCCCTTTTTGGATTTTATTTTTCGCTTTGGTTCTCTGGGGATTTTATTTTTTTATTTTCGGTATTGTTTTTTGAAGTTTAAATTTAAAAAAAAGGGGAAGATAGACCTAGAGTTGGCTTTGGTGGGGGCGGCTCGGGAAGACCCGAAAACCCGTTTAATGGGCTTAATGGGCTATATTTGTGTAAAGAGTGCTGATACATGCAGTCCATTTTCACAGTCCATTTTACAGCCTGTACGCTATAATAACGTAATGTATACCGCATTATCACTATCTCAGTATATGTTGCAGTTCGTTTTTTTTCATTTTTTCACCATGAAAAAAAAATTGCATTGGTGTATCTTAATATATACTTCATTTCATACAATAGCATTCACTTTAAAGGGTGAATGTATAATTTTATAAAAAAAAAAAGGGAATGGATTGTAATTGGAACTGTAATAAAGACTACGTGTATCTTTTTCCTTGTGTAAAAAATACCACTAAGCCCAACACGGCCAAACCAGATGAATGCCAAGTTGGGCTGACCCACGACCTATGCTCACCCATGTTTGAAAAGCGAAAGATTATATAAAGTAAAATATTGAAACAGTTTTTAGCTTTTAGACTTTCATTTTACTTCTAAAAAAGTCAATTTGGATGGTGTTCTCTGTCGAAAACAGCTACAGATGGCGGTGCAGAGGGCTTGGGAGGTGCTCGGTCATGGTTGGGAAATACAAACAAATATGGAGGAAGAAACTTTTTCAAGTGACTTTTATACCATGAACACTTCCTAACCAGGGCATACAAGGTTAAATGGGCTCCGTCCGATCTAACTACTTGAGCATTCTGTCTGGGAGAAACAGAGACAGTACAATATGTTTTCTGCCTATGTCTGGTTGCAAGGCAATTCTGGAGAAAAATTGGTGGTCTGAGGGGTTTAGACACATTATTTCAATTTGTGAAAGACCCATGGAAGGCGGGGAATGCGCTAAAACGGGCAGAGGATAGGAGCCAGGCCTCAATGATCACTCAAGTGATTGTCCCGACGGGAACGTGGGCCATATGGTGAACATGAAACGAAGCCATCTTCAGAAGAGCGTATATCTATTGCAAGAATATGTGAGAGATGTTTTAGATTGCACATGAGAACAGGGGATATAAATTGTTTAGATAACACTTTTAATCGAGGGATTATTGTTGCACGTTTTTTTTTTTCTTTTTTTGTACCCTACATTCCTCCTGTTATTTCCCTCTCATCTTTCTTTTCTGCCATTGGATTTTGTAAGTTGAATACAGTTATGAAATCGGATAGCAAAATCTACCTTTACTTATATAAAAAAACTCCAAATTTATTTTTTTAGGACAAAATATCCAAAAATTAAAAAGTTAACATAACAATGCTTCTGCATTTTGTCTTCGTTGTTAAGTTGTATAATGTTGTTCATCTCATGTAGATTGTTAGGTCAATCTTTTTACACCGTTATACATCGTTTATACACTGAATCACATGCATAGTTAGTCATTCCTTATATGTTGTTAGTTGACCTACACATACAAACAACATTGGGTGGAATGATTTAAATGGAAAAAAATGTGTGGTGTTTTGATATGCTAAAAAGGTAAAATTAACAAATTAATGGATTTAAAAAACATTTGGAATTAATTTCTCCTAAGATGATTATTTGTTTGATTGTTATTATTTTCTCAATTTTGATAAATATTTATATTTTGTACTTATCTTATTTAATATATAGCCATAATTTTATTAAATATATCAAATTATACTTGCCTTCTTCTATTTAATTATCAAATGAATATAATAACTTATCAAAGAATAATCATTTATAGTTTATCCATAACAAACAAACATACTTTTTGAGGTTTAAATATGTTTTCCGATATCCACTCTCTTGTTCCCTGATCAAATGTGGAGCTAATGTGACACTTGAATAAGTGCCATTTGGATAGAAACTATTATAAGATTTATGACTATTCTTATAATAGCTTACTATACAAGTAAAAGAAATGATTTTTTGTTTGATTGCGTTTTTAGCTATTCTAGTTTGGAAACGTAATAAAAAGTTTTTTTTTATCAAAGATAAGTTATTAATAAAATATAAATAAGATGTAGATAAAGATTTATAAAAGATAAAAAAATAATTTACCATGTGAATCCACAAATATCAAAACTACTAACTTTAGTATGCACCTTGACCTCCCTCGACCGGGCCTCCTTACGAGTATGTACGAAAATACCCCTATAATACAGATGAGATACTGTGCTCCTAAAGTGGATTTTGTGACCGAAACACTATGATCATACCGTCGCACCTCGAGCTCTTCTTGTTCACCAGGGACGAAGCGGGACCCAACCGTCTTGCCTTAAAAAAGTCAATTCATACACAAACAAAAGGAAGGGGACATGGGTTCAGGACACCAAAACCAAGTGGAGCTCGTTCCTTACTCCCTGCATCTTCATCCTATCCCATGCCTCTGAGTGAAAACAGCAAAGATGGGTTTCGACTGATTTATAAGAGTTGATGACCCTTTATACCAATGGATTACACAATTTTAGAGGGAAATTAGAATTCAAATATCAATTTATTCACACCTATTCTAACATAGTTAAATTCACCTATTCCTTGTAAACAAATAATTTTTTTGTTTCCGCGGGATCTGATCACCTTTGGTTCGACCAATGAGAATGTGTCACGTATAAGGGAAAAAAGTTAACTCTCTAACAAAAAGTCTCTTACTGATAAGTGTCTATTAAAATATATTGAGTAATTTACAAAAAAAAAACCTCATGAGATTGAATATTTGCAAAATAGCAAGCCCAAGTAAATATTAATAAAAAGTAGCATTGGACCAGGTCAACATTATTTTTTAATTGGGGGCGTTTTTATAGAAATAAAAGGAGGTAACATATACATACAACGCCTCTTTTTGAATACCGGCAAAAAATCCCTTTTTCAAATTAAAAAAAAAATCATTGAATTTCCACCATTGAATTAGAAAAAGAAAAAAATAACATCTGACCAATTAAAATATAAAGAGAAACAATCTTATTTGATTTTCTCATATCTTAGCTTAAAATTTAATCATCTCAACCATTAAAATTTAATGAAAAAATGGGATTAAAACAAAAAATCTTCAATAATTTTCTCACTAAAAACAAATCTTATCCATTAAAATTTAATTAAAGATGTAATAAAAAGAAACAAATCTTCTATGTTTTTATTCTCTCTCAACCGAATATATTTTAAAAAAAAGAAATCTCAATCATTAAAATTTAATCAAATATTTGATAAAAATCATGGAATTGAAAGAAGAAAAAAGGGCAGTTCTTTCTACTCGGTACTTAAAGGGATGCGCTATATATATATATATATATATGACACCTCCACTAAAAAAAAAAAAAGCGGCCATCATCAGTGCTGGTTTTTGCTAATATTTGACTTTTAATGTTATTTTTGTTAATATTCATTTTGAGATGGTTATTTTTGTAAATTTTTCAAATATATTAATTAATGATACATTCAAATTAGATGGCGCATTCTCATCTGCAACTTTAGGGATTGCCACGTTTGCAACTTTAGCATGTGTTTTTTTAACAATAACTAAGTATATATTTAAAATACATAATTTTTTTGTAAAAAATATAATAGGATAAAAACGAACAGGAAGTATCTGTGCATCAGCACCCGAGTTGAAATGATTAAATCTATCATTTTTTTTTATTTTGCTCCCCGAATTAGACAAATCTATAAGAGACTCAATTTTTATTTGAAAAAATGAATTATAAAATAATAATAATAATAACCTACTTTATTACCCAAGTTTACTTGTTAGCACTATTTCCAAAAAAAATGATAAAATAATATGGCCTCCTATGATTGGTTCCAATTTAATTTCATCACCAAATTAGTACAAAAAATTTATCAGTGGATCAAAATTATGTTGAAAGTTCGATTAGCTATTGAACTTAAAATTTTGGATATTTTTGTACAGGAACACGGTATAATTTCCAAAAACATTTTTTTGCTTCCGTATTTTTATGTTTTTTTGGAAAGCCGCTTTAAAATAAGATATATAACAAAAGGAAAATGAATGACAAGTCTCATTTCATAGATCCTCGTAAGTCCCATGATATGACATAGATTGGATTATCCAAAATACCCCTTAAATGTATTTGTTAATGTTCACCGTAATTAATGGGGCATTTAAGAAAATGAGACGGTAATTAATTTCTAGAATCACGCGCCTGGGCATTCAAATCTGTTTTTTTTTTTCCTTTTTTGAATTTCAATATTTGAATCGTTCATTCATTTTCGTGGATTTTTTTTTTTTGTTTAGGCTGTTCACAATTTGTTATAATAGTTAGTTACATTTTCTGAAGAGTTATTCTCAATCAGTTACATTTCAATCGACTCTTAATATGACCTTAGTGGAACTATGAGTCATATTATTCAATTTATAGTTTTTTTTATGTTTATCTGATTTTTAGTGATTACAACAATACATTAATTTTATTTGCTACTTTTGCATTTGAATGTAGGAATACAGTAGACTTAGTTACACTTTAAATGAAGTTACATTCAGCATAGCAGTAATATGAAACAAACTGTAAATACAATTTTAATTTAAAAAATACATACAAAGAAATTTACATTGACATAATATACTTACTATGAAGAGATGCTAGCTACATTGTGCATATTAGTAACAAAAAAAATATAATGATAAAGAAACATAAATCATAACATGCATACATACAAAAACTATATTGAATGAAAGTTGGTTACATTATTAAAAAAGTTACATTCAACAATACAATACAATAGTTAGTTACATTTGCTGATCACTTATACGTACCATTATCAACTTACAGTGATACATCTCATACATGGTTACATTGTGCATAACAGTGATATTAAGTAAAATAAAAAATACATGTAACTGAAATCTAGTTACATTCATCTATTGTCAGCTACATTTTTATAACAAACAGAAACATAATTTGATCATACATTTCAGTTTTCTGTATAAAAAAAAAAGTCAGTTACTTTTCGTAACTTTTCAAGAAAAAAAAACCCTAGAAAAAAAAATCATTTCCATGTAACCATAAGATCTTCAAAAATAACAGAGAGATTTTCTGAAATACCAAAAAAAGGGTTGCATACCCATTTTTTGGCTACTGTTGAAACCTCCGGAAGAACACTTTTTTTAAAAAAATCGATTCTTGAAAGAAATATTAGGTTTTCTTCGTCATTTTAGATAAAAGGGGGTTTCTTTTTTGCTGTGACTCGACCGAGAGGGATGGACATGAGTGGGGAAAAAAATGGAAAAAGAGGGTAATGGCGAAATGGAGGAGTGAGTTTTAATTAGGAGTAATTTAGTATTTAATTTTTTTATTCTTTTATAAAAAGTAACAACACAATCAATTACATTTTAACTACTCAAAGAGCATGTGAGAAGAGCCTATATGTTGGGGCTGAATAGCAAAGCTCATAACAAAAAAAACCAAGTCACCATTGGAACGTTTGGAAACACTTCTATATGTTTTGGCTTTTGCACTTGGGGGCGGTTAAAAAAAACCCTCAAGATACTCACCCCACCCTCTTTTCTGTCCCACCCCCCATCAGATTTTTACTTTTTCCTAACCCACCCTATTATATTCCTTACAACCCCACCCTAAACATTTTTAGAAGTCTCTCTCTCTCTCTCCTCTTTATCTCCTCTTCACCTTCTCCAGAGTCCCGACCCCCCCTATTTGCCACCCGATGCTCCGTTCCCTCCGTGCCGACCAACTCCCCCATCGTCACATTGTTCCTCGTCATCCCCCTATGTCGTCATCTACCGCTTCCACTGCAGTCCTTATGCCATCTCCGACGGCCACTCCAACCCCGTCACCTCTGCGCCGTCATCTGCCGCTTCCACTGCACCTCCGCCATCTCCGCCTCCAATCCTCGAAAGCTCTCGTTCGCCGACCGATATCAAACTCGAGAGCAGGTGAAGCATCGTCGCGTATTCAGCGTGTTTGACGAGCCGCCACGACTCTGCTGTGGCGCGGGTGGTCATGAAGGCCAACGGAGCGAACCCAATTCGGAGGCGCGAGGACGCTGAGGAGGCCCCCGGAGGCGCCTGGCGAATGATCCTCCGCCGGCTCCCCCTTCTTCTCGAATCCCAAGGTGTGGACGGGGATCTCGATGTGCGCGAACCTAGTCAAGGACGGCGTGGATGGACGGCTCCGATTATTCATCTAATTCGACGAACAAAAACCGCCCTCCTCTTGGCCGTCGTAGATGAAGATGATGGAGGGGTGGGGTGCTCTACTTGTAGAACCACAATTTGCATTTTTTTAATGGGGTGGCTGCATAACTAGAGGGGTTGAAATAACCACCCCCTTTGCACTTTCCTAAATGGCCCCTAATTTAACCCAGATCAATCAAGCTTAGCCCCATTTGAAAACAGGTTTAAAATAACTTTTGAGTTTATAGAAAACTGTTTTTTTCGAACCAGTTTCTAAATAGAAAAATTAGAACCAAAAGCTATTACCAAATTTATGTAAAAAAAATCAATTTTACAATCCTGCAACCAAACACAGAATTACACATAATTTAAAGGGTTATTTGAATTCCGATTAGACATTTTAATAAGTTTTGATTTTGGGTTTAGTTTATCTGCATGACAATTACAGTGTTTGTTGTCCAATAAAAATCTATCACGTTAAAAAAACAACTCCATAAAAATAACACTATTTGTTCTATTAATTACAATAAAAAAACAACTCCATAAAAATAACACTATTTGTTCTATTAATTACAATAAAACCAATGCATGCATTCTTTAATTTCTTTTGAATTATCCACACAAGGAGAAATTCTATATTAATCAACCAATGAGTACCACAAAAATGATTCAAAAGAAATTAAAAAGTGCACTGGTTTTGGATTGGGTCCCCCCCCTCTTCAGCCCGAGATTTGGTTAGCCTCTTACCCAACCAACTCCAGCTAGACTAATAAGTTACAAGATGTGATTCTTATTTAAGTTGATCATCCACAATGGTTAACTAGAGGTATGATCCAACCATTTAAAAAAATTATTGGCTAAAATAAGAAAACAAAATCTAAAACTAATATCTAAAGCCTGAAGTTCAAAAATACCCATCTGGAAGAATTTGTTCCAAATGGGAGCATGTAAAGCCACAGATGCTTCCTGGTTCCCAGTGCAGGCATGAGTGTGATCAGTCCCTCAACAAACACAAACATAACTAGTTCTGTAATGAAATGAAGCAAGAGTGTGGCAAACTTACCTGACAAAAACATGATTAACAATATAAACAGCGTATAATCATATATCCTTCGCTACACTAAACAGAAACAAAAATACCTGGACAATCATAAATCCAATGTAACATCTAGTCTAAAACCACCACTAAAGTAATCACAGACACCTGCACTGCTGTGTTTTTTTTAACGGTTTTGAGAATGTTCAAAGCTAAGAGGTTGTTGATAGAACGGAGCCTGCGAGAAGAAGAAGGATGATCAGAGCCAAAACAAAACCGAAAGCATAGAAACATAAAAGATTTGCAGTCCAATGTACCTGGACAAAGGCATGCCTGACTTGCTCGTATGATTGTGCATACACCATTGCGGTATTGGGCCACTGCACATAGACGGGATCCCTCGCAGTCGCGCAGAAAGGACCCATGACTGGACTCGAAGGCCCGTAGCATGCCGAAGCCTGGGTCCTCGGTAACTGACCGAGCTGAGAAAAACCTGTTTCATATTGAATGAATGGAGGTTGAAGCATGTTGAATGGCCCCAAGCCGAAGTTCTGACTAGGCACAAGGCCCCTCATGTACCTGCGGATTTTATGAAATTTTCAGTCTCACAGAGGCCTAGGCAAGATAGATCGACGGTTCAATGTATCAGTTGGACCTAAGAATATGAATTTTATTGATTTTTAAACCATGGACCTAGGAATAACATAAAATTTGATGTGAAAAGGGAATCACCTGTCATAACTCCGGTCATAATCAGGGTCACTACGATCTTTCTCCCTGTCTCTGAAAATGGCAACCCTAGAAGTCCCATCTTTAAAGATGATCTTCTCAGACTCATCTGGACTGCTACTCCTGAAACCTTCATTTTCGTCCCTGCTGGAGCACGGGCTTCTTCTGTCTGCCGTGACTTGTGAATATATGCCGGCTTCTGACTCTGGACTGCTAGGGCTGCTGAAGATGCGGGCACGTGCTCGGTCGTACTCCTCCTTCCTCTCTTCCACTGTTCTCACGGGACTCTGCTTGGTTCCTAATTCGCTGGCATCACCAGGCGAGTTTCGCTGTGGCCTTGAGCAAATCACGATCTTAACATGTTCAGGTATTTCATTTTCTGGCTGTTTTGCGGGGATGTCTGACAGACGGATGGTTGGGAAATGGCTTTCTGGTGTCTTACTCACTATTATTTTGCTCCCTGAACCATCTGTGAGGTTGTCCACCATAGTCTGCAGACCATAGTGCTGAGCGACACGATGTGCTGCAAGCCTGAGATATGAAGTTGGAAAATGTTGGAACTCGAATTGGTTTAGTTCGGCGTTCTGCAAAAATCGCTGGATATCCATCTCCATCCGGAGAACTACAATAAAACAGACAATAAGGCAGATCAGAATGGATGTGATGTAAAAATTATTCATTTCAAAGCAACATAGTGGGAGACTTATGTGCAGGGTGGGATTTATATCCTCTTAAAGACTTCTTGGATCTTTCTTTTTCACTTTAGATATAATTTCACAAACTGGTCAAATAAGAATAATTAAAGCAATAATAACTCAACTAAAAGGATTTCTCAAAATTTATTACCCAAAATAGACAGCACATGTTTTAAAAAACCCACCAACATTGTCAACCCCCAAATTAATAAATCTACACACACATTTCCCTGTAAGAATTCTTGGGAGTGCTTCAGAACCCTACAGATGTGTCTTTTTCAATTACAGAAAGCATTTCATATCGACTGTGCATGTGCTTTCTCTTCCTTGAATACTGCCTCATACAGCCTAAATGTTGGATTTAAAAATTTTAATGGACCAGAAGCATAGGTTATATCACATTTGCTTCCATTGATAACTAGTCTTCCTGGATCCTAGGAAGTGCCAGTCATGGCTTTGCCAAGCTAGCCAATCAGGAAAGTGTGTTCTTTTATTATTATTATAATTATATTTTTGGCAGACAAGGCCCTAATGGTCCTGTATGGGGTAAACCTGTTGTAAATTTTCTAGGCCTAACAGCCTATTTTGAACTTGGCACATTTGACCAACACAACCCATTTTTAGCCTGCCCATCATAGCCATTCCATTCTTGAAACTCAAATGCACCTCTCCCTTGCAATGAGAAATATTATTAATTTATTATCAGGGACAAAATATCTATACTATTACTAGCACTATAGTCATGTCTTCAGCATTCAGCAATGAGTCATCTAAAGAAAAATTCAACATCCGTGGGGTTTGGGGGGAAGGGTACAAGGAAATTTCAGAAAACTATTTTTAAATAGTTCATTTCAGAAATACATATATTATATTATGGTTTGATGGTTTCATCAAGTCATCAAATGTGGGGCATACATTTTAATGTATTATGTATATGTATGTGCTGCTGGAGTCTGGACGGGTGTTGCGGGGGGTGCTTGAAGAAGGAAAGGGGATAATAGGGACAGACAGCTGGAGTCTGGAGATGGGGGGGAAAAGAAACAAATGTAAAGGACTAAGAAGAGATTATGTGCCGCTGAATGTGGAAATGACAAGTGTTGCTGATGGTGCATGGAAGGAGGAGTGGTTTTAAATTTTTAAAGGCTTCTTTATGATGCCTCTGGACTTTCTGCATGGACTGCCAAGCTTCCACGTAACAACCAACAAGCTCTTAAATTGTGAGATACAGCCAAATTGGAATTAAAAAAAATTGTGAGTGTAATTATCAAGACTAAGAAATCTCATGATTCAGAAATCAATCAATACTCAAATGTAAAGAGGAAAACTGATATCTCATTACAACTAAATAGGATGAATCCAACCATCACATTATTTTGTAATATAGTTGACTACAACTTTCAATCAAGCCAGTATTATAGGTTGGCATCCCCCTCAAAAACAATTGCATTCAGCTTATCCAAGGGAGAAAATCTTATATTTGGGGAGGTAAACATTGGGAGTCTGGGACTCAAACCCATGACCTCTTGATTGCAAGATCTTTTGTCAACCATTAAGCTATGGGTCCAAGCAAGCCCCAAGGTAGAAAATCTTTTTTTTTTTATAATATTTTTTCTTGGTCAAATATTTCTCTATCAACAGATGGCAAGACTCGAACCCAAGTCCTTTCACTAAGGAGGGGGTACCTCTACCATCCTACCAAGAGAAGATTTGGTATGTAAATGTATGTTGATCGACATTAAGACTAAGCTTTTACATACGCCCAATTTCAAAAGAAAACCAAGTATCAAAAACTGAAGGTGATAACGCCTCACTATCAAGCAATAATGAAGAAAACACAATCTTCTTTGCATGGGTAGACAATCAAGAAAACTAATCATATTCACCATGTAGAACAAGGCTTTGGTAGTGGATATGAGGTCATAGAGAAGGCAATAAACTATAAAATCAGAAAGCGTGAGCAATAGATCCAGACAACAAATTATCTTCTAATGAAATCAAACACCTTGATTCACCAAAAGACTCAAGTATTAGCTTTCAAGCCTGCTACACATCACTAAGTAGGTAGTTCATATGGTATTTGTCACACGTAAAAAAAATTTGAAAGATGAGAACCTGAAGATCCAGATTCTTCCATGTAGTTTAGATAGTTCAACCACAATTTCATCTGCTCCATTAGAAAATAGATCATTCGTGATCGATTAACTTCCACTTCTTAACATTGTGCAAAAGCTGCAAATCCTTTGCTTACCTAGTCAAGAGCCATCCAAAGAGTCTGTGACATGACCACAATAGCGAGTCTTGCATTTCCAACAAGGAATTAATTTCTCAAATACCCATTTTACAAAAAGCAGATAGAGAACCACCACTAAATGTAACTTTATAGGACTCCATCCATACAACTTTAAATGACTATGAAAAAAAAATTCAGTTTCTTATCCTCCTCTTTTTCATTTCTTGATTATTTTCTTTAAGGACTTCGGTTGCAGTCTTTAATCATTCCATTCTGACCTGTCAATACTCCTAACCTCACACACAAACATACACTTATAAAAACACCAGAACTCTGAACAACTTCCAATAATATTACCACTGTTACAGGGTGTCGACAGTGTACTCCTCCCACATTCTCCATTCAAAATAAATTGAGACACCCTAAAAACAGTGAAGACAAAACAGACACTTTACCCAAATTCTGAAATTTAAATATCTAAACTAGCCCCATCGTAATATTCTTCAAGATAAAATAAAAATAAAAATTCTAGAAGTCATCCCAAAACCCATTTCAAATCTGGCAGTTTGTTATGGTGAGATACCTAACCAAATGATTTAACTATATGTGTATGGTGGCGAAAAGAACTTTATGTTCTCCAAACGCACAACATTGAGTAGGCAAATACTAAAGCACGAATTACAGCTTTCATCGATAAAAAAAAAATCCAAGACATGAATATTATATTCCCATGCCAAAAAATCAAAGACATATATCATACAAACTTCATATGAAGACTTTAAGAAATTACCAACTAAAAAAAAGGGATGGCCAGTCCTTGCTATGGCAGTTTGCAATTGAACAATAGAGAGGAAAGTGAGATCAAATATATATGCAGTTTGTTAGTGAACTGGCTTGGCTAGCAGTGTACAATTGTGATACAAAGATACCATAAGAAGCAATCTTTCTAGATATTAAATTAGTCCATGTTTTGCAAGGACAGAACAAACAGTAATGAACAAAATAATTCGGAAAGAACTTTGTGTTCCCTTCGAAAAGCATAACCATGAAGGCATTTTCCAAGCAATCAAACACAACCATAAAAACCAATAATCAGGCACCTAAACATCATCAGCCATTCCATGCTCCAATCACACCGACGTCAGCCTCACACAATCCAAGATAAAACCCTAAATGGGTGCAATCCAACAAAACCATGTCTTCAACACCCAAATCCAACTAACCCCCCCCCCCCCCCCCCCACACACACACACACACATCTCAAATTACAAGCAAATCAACCACACAAACACCAAACGAAACCCTAAATAACCACATTAAAAAAAAAAAAAAAACGAATCAACCAAAGAATACACGAAACTAACAACCAAATATCAGATCAAAGAAATAGACACACAAACCACACAAACAGATCTCCATCGCCTTCAATTAGAACAAAACGAAATCAAATTCAAGAGAGACTGCGGAGATTGACGGAGAGAGATCTGACCAGTCAAACGGTGTCGGGGATTCTGAAGGGCCTCGACCAAGAAGGGGTCCACCTGAGGATGCTCGACGGTCATCTTGTTCTCTTCCCGGTCATCGGCGCCGGTATCGTGCACCGCGAGGGATGATAAGTGGTCGGACGACGGAGAAGCCATGGATCTCGGCCGAACCCGCCGGGGAGCGAAAAATTGTTAGCTTTACTTGCTCTGTTTCGCTCTCTCGACTCTCTCTCTCTCTCTCTCCCTCTCCGCTCCTTCCCCCCCCTTCCCCTCTCACGGAAGGGTTGAGAAGAGTGCAAACGCTTGCTTTTCTTGTGATAGAAAACGCGGTTGGATTTTTTTTTGTATGTGCAACTTTTGTTTTTAGGGTCCTTTGATTGTTATTGGTTTTTTTTTAAGTTAAAGATAAAGACATTTAAGCCCATCCAAACATAGAAAAATCATATAACTTTTGATTAAAATTGGACAGACATACAAGTTCCTAAAAATTCAAAAAAACTCAATTATCATCCCTGAGTTAAATTTTCATCCAAACTTAACAGAATATTCACATAATATTCTATCACATATAATTGTGTAGATATTGAAGTCCTTATAAACAGTCATAAAAATAAATTAGTTTATGCAAAAGATAAAATTGCATCCGAAAGACTTTTACATTAAATTGTGTATACATTGCAGTCCCTATAAATAAAAGACAAATTAGTCTCTATAAAAGATAAAATTACCCCTGAAAGATTTTTATATTTAATTGGATA
Organism: Acorus gramineus; assembly: GCA_030737835.1. NCBI lineage: Eukaryota > Viridiplantae > Streptophyta > Magnoliopsida > Acorales > Acoraceae > Acorus > Acorus gramineus. The sequence continues at coordinate 22,108,474 of CM060848.1, read as the reverse complement.
AATATTATAGTCCTTATAAATAATCATAAAGACAAAATGATCTCTGTAAAACAAAATTGCCTCTAAAGAATGCATTCTACATGTTAAAATATTGTTTTTACATACAAATTGTGATCTTCAGGTGGAGTGCGATTAATATGATAGAAGATGAAAAAATAAATAAATAAATTATATTATTTGTCTTTGTGATTGTTTATAAGGATTGCAATGTCTACACAATTAAATGTAAAAATCATTCAGGGGTATTTTTGTCTTTTACATGGACCAATTTGTCTTTACGATTGTTTATAAATACTGTAATGTCTATTCAATTAAATGTAAAAGTCTTTCAGGGGCAATTTTATCTTTTGCGGGAACTAATTTGTCTTTATGATTATTTTATAGAGACTACAATGTGTACACAATTTAATGTAAAAATCTTTCAGGGGTAATTTTGTCTTTTGTAGGGACTAATTTGTCTTTATGACTGTTTATAAGGACTTCAATGTCTACACAATTATATGTGATGAAATATTCTGAGAATATTCCGTTTAAGTTTGGATGGAAATTTAACTCAGGGATAATAATTGGATTTTTTTGAGTTTTCAAGGACTTATATGTTTGTCTCAATTTTAATAGGGACTTATATGAATTTTTTCATGTTTATAAAGACTTAGATATCTTTAACCCTTTATTTTTATTGGTTTTTTATATTCAACCCCCTGGAAATCTGGATGTGGAACTTTTGTTTAGGGTCCTTTGAATTTCTCTGGGTTTTTATGTTAACCCCCTTGGAAAATAAATCATGTGCTTTGCACAAAAACCCTTTAAATTACTTTTTAAGAGTGAATTTGGACAGCTTTTTGGAATTTTATTTTCAATGTTTCTACTTATCTTAGCTTTTGAAGAAAAGTGAGAGACAGATTTTTAGAAACAATTTAGAAATACATTTAGGTGAACCTTTTTTTTTTACAGGTATAAAAAAAGTTAAATATGTTTCTAAATGGTTTTATAAAAATATGTTAAATTAAAAAATTTGTTTTAGTTTTTAATATAAATAATATGATTTGTAAAAAGTAAAGAAAATTTTCTAGGAATCGGATTTTATTAAACTACTATATTTAAAATCATATTTTTCAAATGAGTCAAAATAATTTTCTCGAGAATCTATTTTAACTATGTTTATTGAAAATAAAAAAAAAACTGTATTAAAAAACTGCTCTAAACGAAAATGATTTTTCTAAACTCAATTTTAAATGCTATTTGATTTTAAATGCTAATCGCAAAAAGTTATTGACATTGGAAAAACATTATTTTTGAGATTAAGTTATTTTATTGAGAATCGGTGGTTAAATAACTGTTTTTGAAATGCTTGGTCAATGAAGAACCAATACATCTAGTCTAGTTAAAATGGAAGATGGATTAAAGGTTCTTAAAATTGGATTTTTAATTATTATTATTATTTGAAAAAGTAAACACCTAGGAGAATCTAAAAACATGTTAAAATTTAAGATTTTTTAACCAAAAAATCCTGAAAAGCCAGATTTGGGAAAGTCTATTTCAAATGATTCATGATCTTATTGTGGCTTCTCTTTGTGTAAAGTAATTTACTAAACATGAACCATGTGTTGTTAAGAATATATTTTTTTATTTTGCCTGTACTTTCATATTTATCCATATAATAATTAATTAAATTTCTATAAAAATTCTGTTGGTATATATATATATATATATTATAATAATGTGGATCGACAAGTTAAAATAAACTATGATAAATGTTAATAATGTGATTATAATGGAAGTTAAATATATCTTACAGGTCATGATATTAAAGGACTTAATTGAAAGTTAAATCGAAATTCTTGGTACTTTAATGCAAATGTTTCTACCGTTAGGACCTCCTGCGAAAGATGACACGAAGGGGGAGACAATATGTTGTCGGTAACCTAATTAAAGAATGCGGGAATTATGGGTCGCTTTGCTGGCACTATCTGAGCCGCACACGAGGTCGGTGAGAGATCACTCCCCGCCGTTTCTAGTGTGGTTAGAAGATCTGTTTTTTACTATAAAATAAAAATTCTAATTATTTTTAATGCTATATCCTTCAAATACATGCTAATCATTCTTATATTATTATAAATCACATATTTATTTGTAGCCCATTGAAATCTTATTTATTATTTAAAAATATATCATTTGATCACTTGTTATGATCAAAATGAAACTTAATTATAGTGACTTGGGAGTAAGCGATCAAAGCAACTAGGCCCCAAATCCCTTAAAATATGATTGTATTAAAACAATTTTGAGTATTTTTATGATTAAATTTTTAAAATTTATTCTTTTTCCAATAGGATATTATCCTTTCCATTGGTATTTTTAAAATTTCATTCGTTTCCATACATAAGTCTAATTTATATCTTTGATTTTTTAAATTTAAAACTGATTTAATTATTTTTAACTTTGGAGTTTTTTAATTTTTATTTTTTAAAAAAATCATCCTTTTATTTCTTTTTATCCTTTTTTATTTATTTCATAACTTATTTAAAATTTTCAATTATAAAATAATTTAGTTGTGCATTTGAATTTATAAAATAATGTAATCTTTTCATTAACAGATATCACATTTTAAAGAGTTTGTTTTTACTTTTTTTTTATTGTTCATTAAGGGTCCGTTTGGATATGAGTTTAGATAGATTCTGCGTTTTAAAAGTTAAAAATTTTGAAACTCAAATCCAAACACATTTCAGCGTTTAGCTTTTCAAGCCACAATCTTTCTTTTTAAGCCAAAAAATCTTGCTGTTGAAAATCTAATAAAACATAGCTTTTCAAAAGCTGAGTTTGAAATATAAGATTTTAAGAATATGAGAGTTTTAACCTCACATCTAAATGCACCCTAAAAATGAAAACTTAAATAATCGTTTTCTCATCTGGTGGTGTAATTTTGTTTTGTTATTATTTATTGATTTATTTTTAAGATTAATCATGTTGTTACTCATTTTATTTTTTTCATATATGTTCTTTAGGGCCCATTTCATAAATTCGTACAGGGCCCATTCCAATTTGATGAATCACCGAGCTGGCCTAACTATAGTTAACAAATAACTAGCGGGAAAAAAATGACAAAAATAACTTTAGCTTAATATTTATAATAATAGTTTAATCTTTATAAAAATATTAATAATTGATTGTTAACCACTTAATTGATTATTTTTTCCTCTTTCCATATTTGCTTCAAATTAAATATATATGTTGAGTTTTCTATAGTTTCATCATTTTGTTATATGATAAGTATTTTAATGATTTTTAATTATTTTTATTACATTAATGTAATCAAAATATAAAGAAAACTCTTTGATGATTAAAGTAAATATGATTGTAAATCTTTGTTGATTAAACACCTTTTGTTTTAAACTTGAATTCCACATTTTTATATATTAAACAAAAATATATGTTATATTATAAAAATATATACTATATTGTGATAATATATTAAAAATAAAATAAGGGTACTTTGGTCTTTCTATATGATTCAATTGTGTTAATTAACATATTTAGAAAAATAATAAGGAAACTTAACTAGAGTGGAAAACATGCTTATACTTTTGAATGATATAAAAGAAAATAGAGTATTTGTAATAGTATAAAAATAAATATCACATTTTTGAAGGGTATATATGAAAAAAACCCTTATTTTATATATAAAAAAATAGATCAAAGTACTAGAAGTATTTGGAAGCTTTGTTCACATTGACTAATCATTATTTTTTATTTTAATTTACCAGCTAAATTAATTTTTAATTCTATTGTTATTAGGGGAGGGATAGACTCCCCCCATGAATTGAAACCCCACCCCTCATTTTCATCTTTTCGTGGGGGTTAGATTTCATTTTTAAAGAGAGGGGGGGGGGGAAGGGTGGTTGAGGTAGACAGAGGTTTGTAGAGGTGGTGGCGAAGGTGGAGGGGAGAAAAAGAGAAGGGGGCGAAGATGGTGCAACTGCGATAAAAGGGGTCGGTCGGGCGATAGTGAAAGAGGGGAGGGATATTTTTTAGTAACCCCCCACCTCCCCTTTTTTTTTAGTCGAAGATGAAATCCTACAATCAAAAAAGACAAATGCGTGTATATATATAGTGTGTGTATATTGAAATATGTAAAATATTAGATATATATTATAAGGTATACATGATAGATATTAGGAATAATATGATTTTGTATATAGAGTGTATGCTTTGAATTAAATTTAAAAAATGGAAAAATTAAGTTTAAGTGGTTAAAAATAAAAAATTTAAACAAAAAATTTGTTAAAAAAATACACCCATATACTTAATTTGTTACATTATTTTTATTATAACATTGAAAACAAAAATATATTAACTTATATGTTAAATGGATGAGGTTTTTTGGATGATTCGATATTTTATAAATATTTTGTTTATATTATTCTTTATATTAATATTATAATTACATCGTGTATATTTTGATCTACATGTGTTTGTTATGTGTATAAAATTAATTATTAATTATGTAAAAGGGTTAAAGACATAAATGTCCTTGTTAACTTAGGTAATTACATATATATCCCTGTTAAAGTTAGATGTATAAGTCCTTAAAAAGTGAAAACTTACAAAAATCCATATACATCCCTATTATCAATATAATTTAACCATGATTTAACCTGTTTTAATCAACTTTAACCCATACCATAAAACAATTAAATTATCCTTGATTTTTTTAACCTCTCCAAACAATGTCAAGATAAAAATGAAGAAATATAAGTTTTTTATAAATGTAATTTGATATTTTGCATTGATTAATTTATATTTATGATATTTTTTGGAAACTGCAATGTTTACACAAATACATGATAATGGACTATTATGAGAATATTCCATTAAATTTTGATGAAAATTTCACTCAAGAATAATAATTGGATTTTTGTGAGTTTTTAGGGATATGTACGTATGCTCTAACTTTGATAAAAACTTATATGAGATTACTCATGTTTGTAGGGATGTAAATGTCTTTAACTCTATATAAAAATAAAAAAAAATCCATATATTTTCTCGTGTAACTATTCAAAATCCATTTAACCTCTGACTTTTTCTTAACTTCATATAACCCCCCCCCCCCAAAAAAAAAAAAAAAAAACACTTATGCAAGTTCAAATAACCCCGTGTTAAACTTCAATTGACAGATGATGGATATTCTGTTTGGTTAACCCTGACTCAAAACACAGTATATCAAAAACTCTTTATAGTGTGTTAAAAATGCAAAAAAACTTTTATATAATATTCATCTGTCAATGAAAATTTAACTCAGGTTATTTAGATTATATGGATTTCATGAAAAGTTATGTGGATTTCAAACAGTTTAGGGGGGTTATATGAATTTTTCCCATATAATTGGCATCAGATTTTGCGGATCCCTTTATTTTTATATGATTTATCTATTATTTTTCAAATATTTATTAGTTGGTTTGTTATCCGAATCGTAAATCTGTTGGACTGTTTTTAGGATTTATTTTTTCAAAATAAAAAAAAAGAAAAGAAAAAAAAAAACCAAAGCCTCCGTCAACACGTATAGAACGCAGACCATTACAACGAGCGATTTTTATTCCTTAAAAAAAAAAACAAAAAAACACCGCAAAGAGATCGTTTGCAATGGCGGAACCGACGGAATACGAGCACAGACCACCGCCGTCGGATCCCTTCATCCACCAACAAAACAGCGACGGCCAGATCTTCTCCGACGAGGCGTTCGCGTCCCTCCCCTTCCCTGATGACTTTCCCGCCGACGACGACCTCGACTTCTCCCTGTCCGACATCGATCTCGACTTTTCCGTCGACGACCTCCTCATCTTCCCCTTCGCCGACGTCGACGAACATCCCTCCTCGGAACCTGGACCCCCTCCTCCGCCCGTGTCCAGCGGAACCGGAACCGGATCTGTCGTCTCCTCCTCGTCCTCCCCCGACCAGATCCCGGCGATCATGGACTCTTATTCGCCGGAGTCCGGCAACTCGGCGTCATTTACGCAGGATCCTGCAAATGCCGTCAAATCGGAGGAGACGGCGACCGATTCACCCGCGTTGAAGAGGAAGAAAGAGCGGGAGGACGGAAACCCTAACCCTAACCATAATAAGAGGAATGTGAGAGGTCGCCGGATCCCGACCTCATCGGACGAGGCGAATTCTTCTTCGTGTGTGTTCAACGGGGCATCAACCGAGGAGGAGAAGAGAAGGGCGAGGCTGATGCGGAACAGGGAGAGTGCGCAGCTTTCGAGGCAGCGGAAGAAGCACCATGTCGAGGAATTGGAGGAGAAGGTGAGGTTTTTGAACACCACGATTGCCGATTTGAACAACAAAATGCAATATTTCATGGCGGAGAACGCCAATCTCCGGCAACAATTGAGTAGTGGCAAAGGTGGTGCTGCGCGTCCTCTTCCGACGGCGGCATTGTATCAGCCCCCGCCTATGCATTTTCCGTGGATGCCTTGTTCCGCATATGCGTTGAAACCACATGGGTCTCAGGTGCCTCTTGTTCCAATACCGAGGTTGAAACCTCAAAAGCCGACACTGAAGGTGGAGAACAAGAACAAGAGTAAGAGCAAGAAAGTGGCCAGCTCTAGCTTGTTGTGTCTGATGGTTTTCTTTCTTGTTTTTGTGGCATTGGTTCCCTTCCTGAATTTTTGGTTTGATGCGAATCAGTCATTGGGGAGGGTTGTTGATGTTAGTGGGAGGGTTCGTGACTCGAACCAAACCCGTTATGTGAGTTCTAATGTGAAGTCAGGACTTGATAGGGGTGGTTTTGGCAGCAGAGACAGGAAGAAGGAAAATGGGTCTGGGACCCCGAGAAATGCTAGTGAGCCTCTCGTTGCATCATTGTATGTTCCAAGGAATGACAAGCTTGTGAAGATTGATGGGAATTTGATTATTCACTCCGTACTTGCTAGTGAGAAGGCTCTTGCGTCTTCCCGTGAGGTTAATGGTTGGAAGGGTGATAAGCCCGTAACTCAGGGGAAGGAATCAAAAGAGACCGGTCTGGTGGTCTCTGGCAATGTGGCATCTGCTCTGGCAGTACAGAAGGGGGTGAGAGATGTGGAAAGACACTCTCACATGTATAAAAATGACCATCCACGTGCGCTCGCCTCTTCTTCTGGGGACACATACACTAACAACTTGAAATCGTCTTCTGCTGAGGGGTCCTTGCAGCAGTGGTTCCGTGAGGGTCTTGCAGGTAAAGATGATAATTTGCTTTGTCTTGAACACTTGTATGATTATTGCACATGCTTTTCTCCATGTTTTGTATTATTATTATGTTTCTAGAAGAAGAAACCAACATGAGAGTATAATTTGATTCCACTCTCTGCATTATTAGCGGTTGTATTCTTGCATTACACTCACAGCTTGACTTTAAGTATAAGTTATGTTGCCCCTTTGAGGGATTTGCAGGGAAAGATGATAATTGCTTTGCCTTGTCATTGATATGCATGCATATAATTAATTATCATGCATGTATTGTGCTCTCTTTTGGATCATGTGTTTTATTTTGTTCCTAATTTAAGAGTATAACCCGATGGTATGATTTGAGTCCATTGTAATCACAGAGACAGGGAAGGAATATATGAGGCAGATCAGTCCTATTTGCATTATTGATATTTTCCAATGGTCTATCATGATTGAGAATGTGGAAATCAATTACTGCCAGAAATCTAGAAAATAAGAGATGTGAACTAAGCATGCTTGGATGGTAGAACATTAAATTACACCGCGTAATGATAATATAATGATGATGATCTCATCACAGATTCCGCGATTATAATGACATTGCAATAGCTTCAATGACAAATCAGGATTAGCAAGGCAACTTAATACTCCAGCGGCAAAGGATGGAAACATCTTATGTGAACCATGGAATGAAGGATATGAAACCATAGAACTCCTTTTATTCCTGTGCAATGGCTTATGGAATAGAATAGGTGATATTATCTATTGGGGAACAATACTCATTTAAAAATGTAGGTGATATACTGATATGTGGAGATGGTTCAACACTAAAGGAAAAGGGGAGATCGAAATAAAAAACCGAAGTTCATCATGTGTATACCTCATGTGGTGTGTTGAGGAATTTGGGTAACAAGTAGCGAACTGATATTTCAAAGTAGAAAAGCTTATTGGGAGAACATATGGAAACATGGTACTCATATGAAAATGTAGGTGACATGTGGAGATGGTTCAACACTAAAGGAAAAAGTGAGATCGAAATAAAATCATAATGTGTATACCTCATGTGGTGTGTTGTGGAATTTGGGTAACAAGTAGCAAAGTGATTTTTCCAAGTAGAAAAGCTTATTGGGAGAACACATGGAAACATGTTCTCTATCTTCTTAGGGATTGGGGGAACATTTATTAGGGGCCGAAGATGTGAATATTGTGGGGCGAGAGGGGCTATTAAAATATGATTATGATACCACATGGGACTTTGGCCTTGGGAGCCCTTGTAATATTATTTTGATATCTTTATTTTATTGTATTGTAACAGATGTCCCTTGATCCCATGTATGAGGGGAATATTTTCATTGCACCAATGAGATGATATTTTCAATGGGTCAATGTACTTTTGGTGGATGTGACAATGTATTTGTTGATAAGTCATGTCTCAAGATTGCATATTGTCCGTGGTATATGCTGGTGTCATGCATGCTTTTATATTTTGTGAGCACATTATTGAAATGTGGGTTCTGGCTACAATCATTATTCATTACTGTTTGTGAGACACTGGTCCTTGCACTGCTAAAGCCTTCTGTTTTAGCCTTCGTTAACCATTATTCCCAATTTCTCTTTGGTATTCAATAATTTATGCAGTGTTTCATTTCTGGGTTAATCACACAAGTTCCTGGTTGCAATAACTGATTTACGCAAAAATGTATTCCTCTAGGCTTGATCATGAGCATACACATTTACTCACATACATTTTGGAATTGATTTGTATCATCAAAATGTGTGGTTGCCTTTGTTACTATAAAAAAAAACACGGTATAATAGAAAATGAAATAAATCCAAGTGCTGTTGGTGGAGGGTTCAACACAGAGGATCTCATTATGTGGGTGATGATTGTTTTTTTTTTTATTATTATTATTTTTGTTGAGGGGGGGTTTGGACAAAGACATACCTTGATTGGCTAACTCCTTCCTTATATGACTGCAATAAATTAAAGTTATTGTTGCTTGCCAAATTGGGGATGGGCAGCCATGGCTGTTGTATGGTCATGAAACATCTGCTAGTTGTTTTAGGTTCCAGTGTTGGATTATTCTGTTTGAAGCATTTTTTTTTTCTGAAGCAAGTACCAATGTTGGATGTAATTTTAATTGTAAGGAAATGTGGATCCAACTGGGTTTTTTTATACTTTCCCTTCATGAACTTAGTAATATACTGGCTTTGATATGTTTTTTTATCGGTAGCTGCAATATGTTAACAACTATCAGCATGATCAATAGAAGTGATTCTTGGTGCAGTTAGATTAATGAATCCGACTTCAAAATTTTTGGGGCATGCCATGCTGAGCTGAGTTGAAAATGTTTGATCAATCTGTATTTTTATTCAGAAATGTCTTTTTATCTTCCTCATCATGGGGAAGTGAAATAAAACATTATTGAAAACAGCGTTGGTGCAGAGGGGTTAGGATTTTCTGTTAACCTGGCAAGATTTAAGAACTATTGCTCTATGTAAAATGTACATTCACCAGTTGCAGTGCATCATTATTCTGGCCTTTATGATTTAACCCTTCATCTTCTTTCTATTTGTTCGTCTAAAATTTCACTTTTTTTTTTTCAGCTTACACTTTCAGTCTTCAAATTTCTATTTGATGTTTTGTTGTTGTTGCCAATTTGTGACGATTTCTCAATTTTCCGCACCAAGGCCAGAATTAGGATGGCCCAAACCAAGTTGCTTTCAACAATTGTTTTTAAAAACCTTGTTGGTGGGATTAAATAGCTTGGAATTAATTAACTTTTGCGGGGATAGGTTGTATACTTGTGTGCATTATTATCTGAATGAACCATCTTTTTTGGCAGGTCCTTTGCTAAGTTCTGGGATGTGCACTGAAGTGTTTCAATTTGAAGTCGCACCTGGCCAAGGCTCCATCATTCCAGCAACATCAATCACCAACTCCGCCAACTCCACCAACTCTTCCACTAGACGCCCGCTCAAGATTAAAAACCGACGATTCTTGTATCCTGCACCAATTCCACTTCCAGGATCCACCACCAATGAGACAGACAAACCTGTCAGGAAGCCTTCGGAAGGAAGCGATTTCCATGGCAACAAATCCTCATCTTCGATGGTCGTCTCCGTTCTTATAGATCCAAGAGAGGCTGGTGACGGTGATGGTGTGCTGACTCCAAATTCCCTCTCACGAATCTTCGTCGTTGTGCTACTGGATAGCATCAAGTATGTCACTTATTCTTGTGTTCTTCCTTTCAAAACCTCTGGTCCTTTAACGGCTTAGGACCAAAAATGGTCATGTTGGATCAAATTTTTAAGTGACCAATCTAATGTAAATTATTTAGATCACCTATTTCTGCCTTAACAAGACTGAGCAATATATACAATTGTAACAGATGACAGTTATTGTGAATATTTCCTTGTTCTCTATTTGATTTTTGAAGAGTACATAGCAGAGTGAATTTGCCTTTGCTTTTGAACTACTGGAAAACTGAATTTCCAGATTTAATGCCCCTCACTTGCATTGTATACATATAGCAAAAAAATTCAATCGAGTTAGACACAGATGTTCATGCACACACCCTATACTCGGAAAGACTCGAGCATGGCCTTGAGAGTCTTCTGCGCCATGGGCCACTGTTTGTCATTGGCACTCACAACGAACAAGACCACCGTGTTCCCCTTGGCGGTTGCCTTTGCGAGGTTATGCGATCCCGTCGACGCAAACGGCGTCTCGAGCGTGTACGTGTAATACTGCACAATTCAGAATCAACTGCATTACATCCCCTGTAAGTTCTCTCAAAAACACTCAAAATTTTAGCATATCCATACCGTCTGATTGCCCTGCTTTTCTATGGAGGTCTCGACGAGCTCATCCGGGTCAAAAGTATTGCCAGTGACAAACGGCCCAAGCGAGGCGATGAGGCTCTCAGGCGTCCCGATGTCCTCGATTGTCGCGTTGGGCTTGTTTGTGAGGCGGATAAGCGGGGATGCCACGACCTGAATCTTGCCCTGCTTGTCGTCCTCGAACTTGACCTCCACCCACGGTTCCGCGCATTTGGGCTGGCAGTAGTTGCCGGAGAGTATGTTCGCGACCCGCGTCTGCTTCCACGTGGGCGGGATTATGAACTCGTAGGGCTGCACGTTCCCCGCGCGGAGCGCCGGCGTGTCTTTCGGGGTGGCTTTGAAGACGACGAAGGACGGGTCGGAAGGTAGTTGGGGGAGGTACGAGCCGACCTCGATCTCGCGAGCCGTGGATGGTGAGGGGTTGATGATTGAGGTTGTGGTGATTAGAGTGGCTGCTCCTTTGAGGAATTGCCGTCTTGGGAGGGATTGATTGGTGAGTTTTGGTGAATCGACGGTTGAGATTCGATCGGAGGATGATCTGGTGGTGGGGGAGGTGGCGGAGATTAGGCGGGAGAGGGGGGTAGCCGAAGCGGAAGCCATGAGTGAGTGAGTGAGAAAGCAGAGAAAGTTGCTTCTGCTTCTTATCCGTTTTGGATAGAGTTGGGGGACTTTGTGCTTTTGTATGGTGGGCCTTTTTACAGGACTGCCATTGTTGTGGGATGGAGCCTAGCCCGGCCCGATTGAGGCTATTTTAATGGGGCATTTACTTTTCACCCATTAACTTGCTATCCCATCTAGGGCTACAACTTGGGTCCGGTTTAACCTGAATCTGACGAGTTGAATCTGATTTTTACATGGATTGGGTTATAAAAATTAGATTCGAATTCTGGTTGGTCAATTCAGGTTGAATAAGAAATCAGGTTGGGTTTCGGTTGGCATCATAACCATCCAATCCAATCCGAATCCATAGTAGACACTTATATAATATTCGAAATGGGTCATAAGCCATTGATATTAGATTCTTTATTCTAAATCTTTATATTTGGATCACAATATAAATTTTTTTTGGTGGACTTTAATTATTTTAGTGGATGATTAAAATTTGTAAATTTTTTTTTTTGTTAAAAAACAAGCTTGAAAATCGGGTTCTGCGGGTTGGTTTGGGTTACCACGGGTTGGGCTCGGGTTAGAGTTGTCCAGTTAAAATTCGGGTTGGGTAGGAAGAGGGTTGAACATCTTGAACTTCAGGTTGGATTCTGATTCAGGTCAAACCGACCTCGCCCAAGTTACTGCTCTAATCTCATCCCATTCTTTTTTCTTTTTTTTTTTTCTTCTGGGTGAGTAAAGAAAAAGAAACAAAATGGAAGAGATAAAAAAAACGGGTGGGGGCATGCCTGAGGAGAGCGGCCAACTGCCTTCTCTTTCTCTTTTTCTCTCTCCCTACCAATTACTGTCCTCTCCCCGTCTCCGCCGTCATCCATTTCTATCTCTTTCTCTCTTCCCTTCACATGCTCACTGTTTATCGCCGCCCTCTTTCTCCCTTTCACACCAAATTTTTTTTGGGATGGGATGGATAATCAGAAGAGTGGGAGGAAAGGATCCCTATTTTAACACCCACTCAACTGCCGCTGATTCAGGTTGAAATGCCTAGTAGCCTAGGAGATTGGAAAGTCTTTGAGTAAAGATTGGTTTTGAAAACTTTGGAAAGCTAAAAAAACTAAAGGAGAGCGGTCAACTGGCTTATCTTTCTTTCTCTCTCTATCCATAATTGTCCTCTTCAACCTCCTCCGCCGTCATTGTACTCCTCTAACACCATAGAAGCGAGAGAAAAGGACCCCTATTTTAACACCCACTCAACCGCCGGTGATTCAGGTTGAAATGCCTAGTAGCCTAGGAGATTGGGAAGTTGTTGAATGAAAAAGAAGATTATATGTCTTTGAAAACTTTGGGAAGCTAAAACAAAAGGAAAAGAAGGCGTGATGGACGGAGAAATTAACGAATGACGATGATCTGGTTGGCCACTATTTTTTTAGCTTTCAAGAGGAACTATCACATGTGGGGGACAAAAGAACAAACGAGTTAGTGAGCCACCTATAATTTGTTTATTGAAATTTTTTTCCCTATCACAATCTTATTTGAATGAAAGCCCCATGTTTAAAGATTCCCTGTTCAAATTTGATCTACTGACCGAATTTGATTTTTGATATTTATAAAAAGATGTCAAGTCCTACCATTTTTAGTACTGGGTGTTAAGTATTAGTTTACTAGTCAATTTTTTTTTTTTATTATCTTATTAGAGAAGGTGAAAAAATGTTTCCCGAAGGAAATTGATTTTCGTAAGTTTCACAAAGACTTTCTCCAAAATTATTTGATCCGTTTAGCATAAAAAAAAATGTAAAAAGACTCTTCCTGTGAAGTAACTTAATACATAAATCATAAAAAAATTAATACATAAATCAGGGTTAAACTGCAATTTCCATCTATTAAACAATATCCTCTTGTCTTCTCTTGTCACGTGCTTTCGGCACCGAAGCCCCAGCGAATGATTCCCGCAAAAACCCTTTGACCCATCCGATCAACATCAGACGGCAGATAATCCTTCCCCACTCAATCCGCAACCAGTGACACCGTCTCTTCGGAACCATAAAAAGCAATTCAGATTCGAAGCGAACGAAAGCGAGCGAGGGACCCCCAAAAAAAAATTCGAGAATATGGCGGTGACCTGCCACTCCCGAAGCTTCACCTGGCTCGTCAAGTCCTGCCTCCCCAACCCCTCTCCGGACCACCACCACCGCCATCTCCGCCGCGGTCCACCACCTCCTCCGCCTCCTCCCTCGCTCGCAACCCTCCCCGACGACCTCCTCATGGAGTGCCTCTCCCGCGTCCCCCCTTCCTCCCTCCCTTCCCTCTCCCTCGTCTCCCGCCGCTTCTCCCTCCTCCTCTCCTCTCCCTCCTTCCTCCACCTCCGCCGCCGCCTCGGTCACCTCCGCCCCTCCCTCCACGCCCTCTCCCTCTCCGCCGACCTCTCCCTCCTCTCCTCCGCCTCCCACCCCATCCTCCCCTCCCTCCCCTGGACCCTCCACCCCCCGATCCCCCTCCCCGATTCCGTCGGCCCCCACCGCCTCGTCTCCCTCGGCCACGTCATCTACGCCATCGGCCGCTCCTCCACCGTCCGATACGACACCTGGACCCGCTCCACCTCGATCTCCCCGGGCCCGATCCACCCCCGCAAGAGGTTCGCCGCCGCGGAGGTCGACGGCAAGATCTACATCGCCGGCGGATCCGCGCGGTCCTCCGCCGTGGAGGAGTTCGATCCGGAGACCGACACGTGGCGCGCGGTCTCGGAGTGTCCGAGGCGGAGGTACGGCTGCGTCGGCGCGGCGTCGTCGGGCGGGGTGTTCTACGTGATCGGGGGACTGAAGATCGGACGGTCCGAAGACCCGTCACGGCGCGCGCACGTGTACGCGAGCACGATCGACGCGTACGATGTGAGGGGGAGGGTCTGGTTGAGGAGCCGGGGCGTGCCCGGTGGGGGGTGCGTGGTGGGCGCGTGCGGGGTGGGCTCGCATGTGTACATACTGTGCTCGCACGCGGTGGAGATGTCGTTCTGGAGGTGGGACGGGGGGCGCGCGTGGGAGAGGCTTGGGGGACCGCCGATCGCTGGGCAGGTGGGGATGGACGGCTCAGCGAGGTTCGCGTGCGTGGGGTTCGGGGATCGGACGGTCGTGATCGTGGTGGTTCAGGCGGGCTCGTCGAGGGGGGGTGGGGTTTCGCTGGTGTACGATTGCGAGGGCGATGAATGGGCCCGCGGGCCGGACCTTCCCGAGGTGTTGGGCCGGGTGGGCTGTGTATGCGTTGAAGCGTGGGGGACAGGTGGCGAATTGTGATTGGCCTGAATGTACGTGACTTTGGGTCAAATTTCGGGGTTTGACTAATTTGATATACGGATTCTGTGTGCACCGAAACCGAAATCGGTGACCTTAATTTGAACGCAAACGTTTATTTATTTATTTATTTGAATATAATCTCAAATTAGTTTTCATTTAAATCATCTGGGGTGTTTAGTTCAGCGGATTATTTATTTTAAAGGCTGATTTTGCAAATGCAAATAATATTGGTATTGATACTTTAAATAAAAAAAACTGTTTGGTTTAATAAATTCTTATTTATAATATTTATATTAGAGTATTTATCTCGATTTCATGAAATTTTTTTTTATTGATATTTAATTTTTCATTTTTTATAAAATAAAAAAAAAACAAAAACTTATTTTAAATAATAAATCAAATAAATATTTATTTTCTGTTAAACTAAATATTTTTTTTTTTAAAAAAAAGATATATTTGCACAACATGAATCAGGCTATAGAATTTTTTATTTTCTTTCAAAGTATGTGTATCCGTGTGTGATGATGGTCATATGAATATGTGAGATCTAGTTAAGCCTCATAAAATTTTAAAAATTATCTAACCTTTGAATACTGAGAATGATTTTAAAAATGGATACAAATATCAATGTATCTCTTATATTTAAATAATTATCTTCAATGATTAATTGTAAATTTAATATTTTAATAATCATTGTATTTTTCTATGTTATTACTTCAACTGGTATCTATTCTTTAACCCCCTGTTTAGGAAGTGGAATTGCGTTATTCAGCCCTGATAGTTATATTGAGATAGATATTAGTGTTTGGCAGAATAGGCCTATCTGTGTTTGGTTGCACTTTTTGTTATTCTTATTTATTTTTATTGAGAAACGTAAAATTCAGATTTTTGGTGTTTGGTTGACCTAGAACAAACTGTGGATAAATGGTTGATAAGGGATGGATAAGGAGTTATTATTTTTAAAATGTCAACTTTGTTCCTGGAATATATTTTTATGTTTGGTGTAATTGATTAATATAAATCAATCCATTATGAGTGTAATTAAATCTGGACGATCCATCTTATGTAATATTTTATGGTGGGCCTTTATATATTTTTTATAACTAATCTATATATTCATTGGTGATTCCAAATGCTTTGTGGTGATTCTAATTATCTTTATATCAATTTAATTATATTTACTCAATGACTTGATCATAAATAGAAAAATATATATAAATCATAGGTTGTCCATAAAATTGATAGATTTTATTACACAAGTAACATTGTCAATATTGTTGTTATACCAAATAACACTAGCATTCTTATATAAGCCTTCATTTAATTTAATATCGAAATATAAGTTGTTGTTTGGATAATGTTGATAGATATATATCAAGAACATGATGAATGAAATTAAATCTGAACCGTCCATCTTATGTAATATTTTATGGTAGACCCAAATAGAGGTCTCTCAATTGTAAACCCAAATAGAGGTCTCTCATCTCTCTCGTTTTGGTCTCTCACAAAGGAGAAAAAGCAAGCATGAATAAAACGGGTTTGTGGGATTTACAAATCACTCTTATTAATAAAAATTGGGCATTACAAGGTTCTCCAGGCTATCATGCTTTCCAAGTATCTCTGAGAGTGTTCCATTGATCTATTTAAAATGTAAATGTGGTGCTTTATCATTTGACATGATATTTAAAACTGAAAATTAAAATTAAGAAAAAGGGTTTAATCCTTGTATTAAATCAAATGTATTCAACTTAGTTTATGGTGTGCAATCAAACATTCATGTAAGCAGGAGAACAGCACAGAAGGTCACTCGATACAGAAGGTCACACATCATCAGCTCTATGAAGATGAACCAAAATGTTCTAACCTAACCATAATGTTATTATTCACCATGATTTTTTCAAATCAAGCAGGGGATTCACATGAATATTTATCATCTTCAACATAAGATCGCCGAAAAACGAATGGTTTACCTGTGAATCGTCGCGATTAGGGGTGTGAGTCTTAGCTTGATGGGAAGCCACTGTACAATCCTGATCATCGAAATGCCCGAACTTCGATGTATACGTGCTCAAGTTCTCACAAGGTGTTCATGGTGAATCATGGAGAGACAAAGCTAGGGTTTCCATTTGGTTGCAGAGGGAGTCGAGTGAGAGAGATGAGAACGAAATAATGGGTATTCGAGGAAGGTTGGTGGGAGTGAATGTGATGGAATGGTAGCCGGACACGTGTACGAAGATGAAAATAAAAAGTAGAGTGATTTTGGACAGTCAGGATGAGATTTGATTTTTCAGTGTATTTTGGGTGGTCTAGATTTAATCGGAGTGCCCAGGCATATTGATCAGACGGTCCATCTTAAATAAGGGTGTACCATTGGGGTGTGTTAAAGTAAGAGAGATAATATTTTTTGTAATGATGGTGAGGGGTATTTTTATTTTCAAGAATAGATAAGCCCTGATAAGCTATTATCAAATTTTAGTAGAATTGTTATCAGGCCTTATGCTAATTTATCAAGCATAGCTATCAGGGTTTATTCGTTCTAAACAAACAGCGAATAAGGACTATTCTGCTGTTATTCTCCCTTATTCTTATGTTAGTTGACAAACGGGGGTAATGTATGAATTGTCCGATCTAATCAATCTTGTATCTGGAAACCGACCTCCATTTATCATTTTTTTTATCCTCCATTTATCATGGGGGTCTTCTTTTGGAACTGTGACAATAACCCTTAATTATTGTCACAACAACAGAACCTTACATGGATTGTTGTTAATAAACAGTGGCAGAATGGATGGCAACAGGGGTCCCCCATTGAATGAAGTCCTATATAAAAACAGTAGTACAAATGCAACAAAGTCAATAGTCTGTTGCATGACCTATCAATACCAGTTGAGGTCAGTATCACAGTACACAACTGGACATGGATGTCAGACCTCTTGTGTATGTATATTGTGACAAGTCTGTTCTCTCTCTCTCAGTCTCCCTGTGCAGTGAAAAGGAGGAGGAGGTTGAATGAGGTGATGTTGAATTATTGGGTTTTTCAACTCATCTTTATAATTACCAATCATATTCATAATCCCATTTAAGATAAAATGTTATAATTAATCATTAATACGTTTTTTCGGATATTTTTTTTCTTTCAAATGTGTACTTGTTTAGTAAAGCGAATACTCTAGTGAATTGAATGTATGAATTATTTTTTAGATTTTTTTTGTGGTGTCTATAAAAATGAGTGCAAAAGCATCGTAGTTTAAAAATACCCACATTTTAGTCTATCAGTCTTTGAGCCTAACATGTGAAAAGCTACATATCAAACAAGTGAGATGTGTAACATTTCTAGTCACATTTTATTTCACGTTTGTTCATATATAGCACCCAACAAGTGCATTGTAAGAGATGTGATGGAAAGTTCACATGCCCTTACCAACCCATGAAAATATTTTATGAGCATCATTAGGATCAATCCTTTTTTTTAGTTATTTATCATGTAAATAGCACATAGATTCATTTGGAATGTCAAAGTACCCAATTCAAGTAGTTTTTTACAAAATTATTCTATTGTTAGACTCTACAATCTACTATGTCAATAGTTAAGCTGCACGTGATTCATTTCAAAACAAAGTTTTCTTTAAGAAAATAATTTAATAACAATAAAATTGATGAATTTTGTGACGACCTGGGCCAATTACAAAAATAGTAATATTTCAATTAAAAAAAAAGAATAATATGTTCTCTTGTGATTAGTTTAAGTCACCAAATTGATCAAGTTTTTGGTAACTAGATTGAAATTTTTTCTTTAATTGATCATTCAGTTTGAAAACATGTTTAACTTTGTATAAACGGGTTATTAAACTCTCATTTAAATCATGTTATTCATTCCAAAAAACACACAAAAGAAAAGAAAAATGTCCAATGAATGACACAAGTTTTTGTTTGGTAAGAAGGATAAAATTTATAGACAACGCCAGCTTAAATAGCATGTGATATAACATCTTTAGATATATGTATTTATAAAATATGAATAATATATGTTTTATAATTTATATCATAAAATTTTGTCTTTTGTTTTTCAATTTATAACATATTATGTATTACGAATAAAAAAATATAAATTTCAAAATCATTTTTTTTTCTCATAATCTATTTATATCATGTCTTTGAATTTAAACATTCTATTATCTATTATGCATGAATTTAGTTTTTGAAAAACAATTTTTTGGTTTCTTATAATCTATTATCTATAATGTATTAACTTATATTTAAAAACCCTTTTTCGCTCTTATAATTCATATATCTATATTTGAATACAAATAATTTATTATCAATTATGTATTTAAATTTAAAAGTAAAAATCATTTTTGTTATTTTATCTAAAATACATATTTGAATTTAATTTTTTTTAAAGGATATCAAGAAAAAAAAACCGTGAGAAAAAAATATAGAGATGAAGGAAAGAAAGAGCTGTTGAAAATTTAGATAAAATTTGAATCTCCTTAGGTTAAAGGTTTGAGTTTGATCTGTTATGTATATAGGTAAATGATTGGAAAGGTTAGTGGGTGATTTTTATTTAAATTTAAATTTTATTAAATGTTTGGGTATATACTCTATAAATATAATTGTTTATGAGTATCAAGAGGTGGGGATTATGAATGTCTTTGCTTATAATCTTTTGCATGATTTGAGGCATCATTGCAGGCAAGCTGAAGCAAGTCCTAAACAAACAACAAAACAAAACAAAACAATACACCTCGCCCTGCCTCGGCAACAAAGCCGGACATCCTCGTTTTTTTTTTTTTAAAATGTTAATCAAAACATTAATATAAAAACCAAACAACTTTATAATAAAAGCAAATATTTAACATATGGGGGGGATTTGAACGGTCAAGATTGTACAAAGTGAATGATTCGATTATTGATACCCTGATATAAAGAATCTGCGAGAGAACAACATACATGCTTCTGAAATGTGTTTTTGATTGAAATAGTAATAAAAAAAAGGAGTAGAGAAACGAAGATACAGAGCAAGAAAGGAAGAACACATTTGCCTTTTGTGGGTATGGGCCAAGCTATTCTTGTTTTTTCTAATCCAAGTTTTTTCTTTGTGGGTTTGCTTTACATGTTTTGTATCTCTTTTTCTTATTCATTATAAGATGACCCCAGTATGATTTTTTGAGTTGTTTTTTCTGGTTTTGACTGAGTACCATGTCTTTACTTATTGGGTTTTGATTCTGAGTACCATGTCTTTACTTATTGGGTCTTGATTTGTTGAGGGCATGGCGTATGATAGGTAGGTTGGTTGGGGAAAGATGGTTTTTTTTAATGTAAATAGAGGAAACCCATTTGAGTTCTTACATGGGTTGGTTGGAAAAATGTCTCCTTTTTATTGAAAGTGGGACTTGATCCCCTTGAAATTTTACACCCTCATTATGTCGCTTGTGTGAAACCCTTTTATTTGGTGGGTAAGATCTTAATCTTTGAATGGTTTCTGTGTTTGTGTTATCTTTTGATTTTGACAGGATTGTATTTATTTCTATGTGTTGATAAACTCACCTTATGATCGCCTTATGATAGCATTCAACCTCCTCAAGAGCAGATTTTTCATGTGGGTTATGGTTTGCTCTTATTTAGAGACTTTGTTGTCTTTTTTTCTTTCTCTAATAACTGGAAATATGTAACCTTTTATCATCTTTTATAAGGCAGCCATCATGTGTAGTTGTTGATTATGTTGCACTAGAGCCTAATTTTAATGGCTTTATACGCTACCAATATGTTTGGGTTTCCTGTTTGAATAAAAATCTTTGCTTTACCTTCTTCTGTGTTTTTGTTTGTGTATAGTCCTGAATTTGCTTGTAGTGCTGATTTTTTTCCTCTGATCAATTGTTCTTCTTGACCATGCAAGATGATTGTTTCACTTTTATTGTAAAATATAGATATAGATGATTACAAGACTCAATTTTTTGTTTTTTCCTGAATTATTTCCATTATTTGTTCAATAGTTGTCATTCTTTCAGTAGGAACTATTTTTTTTTTTTTTTGTTCAAATTCTAATATATATCAATCTTGTAGGTATTAATTAAACTAACACAAAATGCAAATGAAACCCAAGAGAAGAACAATTATGGAAAATGGGAATGGTGGGGACAAACAGGCACTAGCCACCTCGATCAGGAATGGCGAGGACCTGGGCTCTGTCATCCGCCTTGCCTTCCAAGTTGGAAAGCCCGAGGCCCTCCTCCACCAGTTGAAGAACATTGCCAAGGAGAAAGAGGTCGAGATTGAGGATCTCTGCAAGCTCCACTACGAGGAGTTCATCCTCGCAGTCGACGAACTCCGTGGAGTTCTTGTTGATGCGGAGGGTCTCAAATTTTCTCTCTCAAGAGATAATCATCGCCTTCAAGAGGCAACGAGCCCCCTCCTTGCAAAAGTTGATGAGCTCCTTGAGCTTTGCTCGACTCAAAAGAACATTTCGGAAGCCATAAAAATGTTGAAAGTCTGCATTGCTGTAGTTGGTCTCTGTGCAAAATGCAATAAACATGTCTCCGAAGATCGCCTTTTCCCCGCGTTGAAGTCTTTGGATGTGTTGCAGGAGTACTTGGAGAGAATCCCCATTAAGTCCCTTCGCAAGGTGATCGAGAAGAGCATACCAGCGATAAAGTTGCATGTCGAGGAGAAAGTGTGTAAAGAATTCAATGATTGGCTTGTCCACATAAGAAGCACAGTGAGGGAGATTGGACAGCAGGCGATAGGCCAGGCTGCTTCGGCTCGCCAGAGGGATGAAGAGATGCGTGCCCGACAGAGAGAAGCAGAGGAACAGAGCAGATCCGGTGTTGGAAATTGCGTTTACACTCTAGACATTGAAGACATTGACGAGGACTCCATCTTGAAATTTGATCTCACTCCAGTGTATAGAGCTTATCATATACATTTTTGCCTTGGAATTGAAGACAGGTTCCGTGAGTACTACTATAAGAACCGGCTTTTACAGCTCAATCTTGACTTGCAGCTATCTCCGTCTCAGCCATTCCTCGAATCCCACCAAATTTTTTTTGCTCAGATTGCCGGTTATTTCATTGTGGAGGATCGAGTTTTGCGGACTGTGGGAGGGTTGTTGTTGGACAATCAGGTGGAGACGATATGGGAGACAGCGATCACAAAGATAACTTCCGTTCTCGAGAGTCAATTCTCTCATATGGACACCGCAAGCCACATTCTTTTGATAAAAGATTATGTTACTCTTTTTAGCTCGACTCTTCGGCGTAATGGGTATGCAGTGGATCCTTTGATCGAGATCCTTGATAAGAGCAGGGATAAGTATCATGAGCTTCTCCTCCATGAATGTCGCAAGCATATATCTGACATCCTCACAGATGACCCCTACAAACAGATGATTATAAAGAAGGAATACGAGTATAACATGAACATCTTGTCTTTCCACCTCCAAACATCAGAATTGATGCCGGCATTCCCTTATGTAGCTCCGTTCTCATCTGCCGTCCCCGATACATGTCGCATTGTGAGGTCCTTCATTGGGGACTCAGTGAGCTATTTATCATATGGAGGTCATATAAGTTTTTATGATGTCGTGAAGAAATATCTCGACAAGCTCCTGATTGATGTATTGAATGAAGCTCTATTAAAATCTATCCATGGCAACACCTCAAGCGTACCACATGCAATGCAAATCGCAGCAAATATTTCTGTCTTAGTACGTGCTTGTGACTTCTTTCTCCATCATGCTGCCCAACTCTGTGGGATTCCTCTGCGGTTGGTCGAAATGCCTCATGTTGGATTAACATCCAAGGCGGTCTTGAAATCTTCACAGTCTGCGGCATACAATGTGTTTATTGGGTTGGTGAATTCGAAGCTGGATGAGACCATGTCTCTTGCAACCAACATTAATTGGACGGCTGATGATGTCCCAAAAAATGGGAATGAGTGCATGCATGAGGTCAAGATCTACCTTGACAAAATCATCTCAACAGCTCAACAAAGACTGCCTTTGGATGCTCTTTACAAGGTTGGGCGTGGAGCGCTTGAGCATATATCCGATTCTATTGTATCGGCCCTTCTCAGTGATAGCGTGAAGAGGTTCAATGTCAATTCCATCATCGGCATGGACCATGATTTGAAGCTGTTGGAAACCTTTGCGGATGAGATTTTCCATGATACGGGATTGAGTGAGGTACATGACAAGGAAGGGACATTGAGAGATTGCTTGGTGGAAGCTCGGCAGTTGATTGACCTCTTATTAAGTACTCAGCCTGAGAATTTCTTGAATCCTGAAATACGGGGGAGACAGTACAGTGCATTGGACTATAAAAAGGTGGCAAGCATTTGTGAGAAATTCAAGGATTCACCGGATAGGCTGTTTGGGAGCCTATCCAGCAGGAACTCAAAGCCAAACACACGTAAGAAGTCAATGGACATGTTAATGAAGAGACTGCGGGATTTCCAATAAGCGGTTGGATATCTAAAGTAGAAACTTTTTTGTCCACATTTTTTACTTATCCCTTTCCTTGTAAGTCAATCATATTCCATGCAGAATATGTTAGAAGGAATGTAGTGGTGTTGCTCCAAATTTTGAAATATTGAATCTGTAAATAACTGATTGGAGTATCACATGGAAAATCCTTAAAAATATTAGAAAAAAATGATTTTATCTTGGCATATCTTGGCCTGGAATTGTTATTAAAATGTCCTAGTTTCTATAGTTTTATTAAATATTTATGTTATCAAGTGACTCCATTTAGACTTATGCACCATGTCCTATGGTGTTGGCTTAATGCAGGTATGCTACCTATTTTTCTATAGAAGGCCTTGTGATACACCTTAAATGATACATAATTACATACTTTTATCTGTAAAAGTCCACAAGCAATTTATCTATATATAAGCTTGTGGTATAATGATCCACTGGCTTGGTTCTTTTGCTTTTTCCCCTTTGCTCCACTTTGCAGCTCCTCCTTTGTTAATCCCTCTTGCATAATTAAAACTAAATCGCTATATGAACCGAGGAGCAAAAGAGAAGAAATATGACATGGTGACTACAAATTTTGGTTGTTTTTTCCATAATGGTTGTGGTTATTCATAGTTTTAAACATACCCTTGAGCCTAATTTGTTGTGTCGCTGTTGGATCGGCTGTTTACCTTATTCTTCAGGTTATTTTTTGCTGTCATCACCACTGTTATTATATCTAGTTTGTGAGGGTACAATCACAATTGTTCCACTATAATTCTTTTATCATCAACATTATAAATTCTCATATAAGATGTTGTGGGGTAATTGTTTACAAACATTAATTCTGATCTAATAATTATATGTATGTTGGATATTTGGGTTGTATGCACTAATTGGAAACCGGTGGAGTGCTTAAGGTATAAATAAGCCTTTGTGTGCTTTTAGAGATGGAACTCATGTTGGATTCAGGCAGCATTATTGTTTCTTTTTGTTTTTTATAAAGTTCATGCAGCATCTATATTTATTCCTAGATCAAGTATAAGCTTTCAAAACTTATGCAACTCTCTTGTCCTAATTTGAGACCAATCCATATATTATCTTGGGGTGATGAACAGATATGTGATGAATTTGATTGCCTTACATTCTATTTTCTGACTACGTCTCATGCGTATATTCATACTTCAATGTCTATGGGTAGTATGTTTGACCAAAAGAGGGTATTTTATCTATTATTCATACTGTTTTAAAGGCACTGGCTTTTGTGATTGGACTTATATCTAGGTTATTGATCGATTATATCGAACTACAGAATCATGTCTCTGATAATTGATATTTTCATACTTCAATGGCCTATTGGTAGTATGTTTTGACCGAAAGAATGTAATTGATCTATTATTGATTCTGTTTTAAAGGTACTGGCTTTTGTTATTGGACTTATATCTAGGTTATTAATCAATTATTCGTAACTTCAAAATTATGTCTTTGATTACAATGGCATTTCAAAGATATAACTAAGGTTGTTACTTCACTATGGTCTCTGTGACCCTAGCCCTTTATACACTGTAATGTGGCTTGATTGTTTTACTTGGTCCAACCCTTCTCAAAATTTGCAAGCATCAGAAACATAAGAGACATGAAGTGCAGAAATAAAACAGCACATATGATCTGTAAGTCCATTTCATTTGGTTTTAGCTGTTCTTTTAGATTTCTAGTTTCCTTGATCCTCACCAGGTAGGATTCCAGTTCCCAAGTGGTGGTCAAAATATATTTTTTACCTTGTCTTGTCCTTCGAAACTTTGCTGCATTTTCTAATAAGTAGGTTGAGTAAATCTTTTAACAAGTCTTAAAAGGACACTCAAATCTCTCTACCTATTAAATACACACCGGAAAACGGTTTGTAGAACACACAACCAATGCCATGGTTCATGGTTGAGTAATGGATACTTGTTATAGGAAAAACTCTTTTCATGGATATAATTACAAAGCCTCCCATAATTAGAGCACAGAAAACAGTAGGCATCCATGTATGAGTCGCATTACATTAACATGCTTGTCAACATTTTGGATGGTGTTTCAGAAACCATGCCATACTTCTACCATATTATAATTGATTATTACTTATTACTGCATCATGGAACATTATATTGTTCTTCACTAAGTTCTTTTAATCAAAATTGTTTCCCTATTATCATTCAGTATCAAAGAATGCTCATTATTGTATGTGGTTTTCATTGTCACAGTGACATCTGCACACATAATAGGTTCTTTTCGGCGTATACACCTTCACACTTGAGAATGCAGTGTTTAAGATAAAAAAAGTGGAAGTGGAAAAAAAAGAGGTTTGGAACAGATACACAGCAGCACCACTAATCAGCACAGCCATTGTTGCTTTGATATCTGCTTTCATATATTTGACACACCATCATTTTTTAATACAAATGTATAGAGCAGTTTGTTGTCCAATATATGTTTTTCATTGTAATTGCTTTTGGCTGATCATATATGGGAGCACCTTAATTGACAAAATTGATTATTCTGTATAGATTATTATCTGTTCCATTATAGATATCATGGGAGACTAGCTATAAGGCAAACTTGTGTATGATTGTATATGCTGAAAAGGGTTTCATGAATGAGAAACCAAGGAGAATTTCCATTCATTTGAATTGGTGTTGCTGCGTCAATTGAGCACATTGAACAAGAGAAAACACACACATAACAATGGCATGTGTCTTTTGTTACATAATGGGAGGATGTCACTTCTGTCTTTTGTTAGTGCACACTAATGCTAGTGGGAAATGGAATTATTTCATGAGATGAATAAGGATTAACATCATGCATGTTGTGGGGGGGACTGTTCATCCGTTTGACTTCACATGTGGTGTGTTGGGGCCTTTTGTTTTGACTGACAATTTTCTGTGGCAGATATTGTAGTAGAGTTTGCATTCACTGTCACTATATATTGGGTTGTCTATTGTCCTACAGTGGATGCATTTTGGGAGCAAGGTATAGCATGAGACCAAGTATATACTAGATTTGAGTTTTTCCCCTCTTCGAATTTTGATGGGAAAATTAGGTTTAACATAAGTCATGTAAATGATATTTGCAATCTTTTGTTCTTGTGACAATTCATGAGCACCATAGATAAACCTATCTTTATTTCTAGTTTTCACGGAAGTTATTAGAGTTGAATTTTTTATTTATTAAAGAGTGAAGAATTCTTCTTGTGAATCGGTTATTAAATTGATCTTTTGTTCTTTATTAAAATTGTTAGTCATGATAATCAATTAAATTCTATAAAAAAATATAAGTTATGTGAATTAGCCACAAATATTTCCATAGTTATATTGACATGTATAAACTCTCATAACATAATTTGTCTAGCACTTAACTTTGCAGATGCACTTAATTTTGTGAACTTTATCTTTAAAAAATTCATAATTTGTAAATGAAAAATTGATGTTCACCCCCAAAATGAGTGAACAGGTGAGTATCCTATAGTTCCAAACTTTATTATTACATCTTCAAAGATAAAAGGCAATTATGAACATTTGATTCTAATCTTGTTTAAATCCAGAGAGAAACATCTAAGCCTAATTTTGTTCTCACACCGACATACTTTTGTCATCATTAACATTAATTATTTTTCTTTTTTTTAGGTGATCTTTGCAAAAGATGGCTGTTAAAATGTCCCATTAGAGAAAAATCTTGGAGAGATTAGATTCCTTGTTGTGTGTCATGGAGCTTTGTTTTGTATTCATAGAATGCAAATTCACTATTCACTAATTGTTTTAACTTTAAAAAAACACAAAAAACTAAAATTCAAAATTGAAAGCTCTGTTTGATTGAGGGAGTTGTTACTTGGTCGCCTAATAAACTAAACTCAAATTATGCAACCATGACCCTCTCTGTGCTTTCACTGCACATTATATGAAAAAAAAAAAATCATGAAAGATAGGTACTTCACACAACATCTAATTCTAAACAAGCGAAATTATTTTTTACTTATTAAGATATGAGTTTTATGCATGTGCTAAGCACGTGGTATATATAATATCTCATATTATATACACATTATATAATAATGAGAAAAATAAAAAATTATTACATAAATCGATTTGATTTTGTGTATTTAAGTATAGAATTGTAAAGTTTGATATGTAGTTATATATGAAAGAAATATGTTATAATTAAAAAATAAACTTATTTTAATTCAATGAAATTTGTGAATATAGACGTGATGTTCATAACAAAAAAAAAATGTATATAGAAATTTTCAATCATTATTTTAATATAAAATCAATAAAAAATATAATATACATATTTCTTTAAAAATAAAAAATGATGATGTGATGTGATCATTACCACTCGTTTCATGTTTCTTTAAAAAAAATTGCTAGTGCGACGAATGATTAATGAAGAAAGTTGAAAAATACTCCTGGTTAGTATAATAGATATGCAATATGTTTTTATATGCATACGTAATCTCGTTGGGTTTATGTCTTACATTCTGATTTTTAGATATATGCAACCTTGTTAGGTTTATGCATTTTGATTTTTGTATTATCAATTAAAAAAAGAGTTACAACAACAAAGTTTTTCCATGATCAAAATATCATCTATTTCTCATATATAATGATAATATTGTAATTTAGTAATATGTAAGGGGCATTATGATCATGTATCATAATATATATACTGATTCATGAGCTGAAACAAAAAAAATTGATCACTCAAAATACAGATGTTTGCATCATACAAAAAGTAAAGAAAATAATTTTTTTTTGTCTCTTTGGTCCTCCTAAAAGAGGTAAAAATTTCCCTCCTTTAATTTTTCTTCAAAATACTATGCAATAATACACCCAAAAGTTACATTAGAATACAAAACATTCTATTTATTTATTTGTCCAATTCAAATTAAGTTGTCGTGCATCGGATTATGCCTACAGGACGAACATATCGATCAATTCAATGAGTCCAACTTAAAAAAAAAAAAAAAAGTAGAGAGAGAGTGAAACAAGGACAATTGGACCACTCACATGCATAGAATTCTATCCATTCAATCAACATCTCACACTACTGTTACCCCCCCTCCCTCTTTATATATCCACCCATATTAATACTCCTCTCCTGTGAGAGAGAGACTGATAATCATTCACTCTTCAAAGTGGACAAGAAAAATGGCTGAAGTTGAAGAAGGGATGGTGGAGAAGAAGAAGAGAAAGCTTGGTGGAGCCAAAACAATGCCTTTCATTTTAGGTGAACTTTTTTTTTAATTTCCTGATCCTTTCATGATGTGGGTGCACAAGGAAAATGGAATTCGTGGCCTTTATGAAGCTTTTGTTTTCTTAATCACTTCTGATCTTTGATTCTGCTTTCAAGAATGAATTGTTACAATCTTTTTCTCTATTGCTGTTGTGGTTGGCTCAAGTAAGACATGTTAGTGGAAATTCAAATAATCATATTATATATATCATTGTTGTGAAAGTCGGCCATCTTTATTACTTTTGAAAAGCCAATGTGGCGCTCATCATCTTTGTTGGTATACATCTTCACATATGCCATGACACAATCATGTTTTATTGTTTTTCATGAATAATAATAAAAAAATTGTCAAGTAATTTTTTGTTTGATACAAAGATTTTTGAGGGACTTACAAAATTCTAACCCTAATTTACCGGTACAAACTACGGGATTTACAAAGTCCTAACCAAAACATTGTTTTTATTGTTTTTCATGAATAATAATCAAAACATTATCAAATAATTTTTCTTTTTTATACAAATATTCTTGAGGGACTTACAAAGTCCTAACCCTAATTTACCAGTACAAACTAAGGGACTTACAAAATCCTAACCAAAACAATGTTTTTATTGTTTTTCATGAATAATAATCAAAACATTATCAAATAATTTTTCTTTTTTATACAAATATTCTTGAGGGACTTACAAAGTCCTAACCCTAATTTACCAGTACAAATAAAGGGTCAACATGGACCCACAAACTAACCATGGGCTATTGCACATATGATAAGTCCAGAGCGGCGGTCATGAAGGCTCGGATCCGAATCCCTCCCCAGGGGAAGGGTGTCCTCAACCACTTAGCTAAAGCAAGGAGGAATCACAAGAAGTGATTTTTGGCTAGTGTGGGAATGCATCCACATGCAACCAAAAGAAGGATCATGAATAATAGGATTGACACTTTGGCTCATGTGGGAATGCATTCACATCCATTTTGATACAAAGGTCCCATAAATCTATTACAAACTGATATGCCACATAAGACGATTACAAACTTAACAACCCCTAAAGGTAGGGGTGGTAAACGAGCCGAACGAGCCGAGCTTTGACATGTTCAAGCTCGGCTCGTTTATAAACGAGTCGAGCCGAGCCGAGCCGAGCTCACGAGCCTCAACGAGCCTAGCGTTCTTCTTCATTTTAGGGTTTTTAAGGATCGAAAATAAAATTTTAACCTAAATGAGTCAAGTTCATGAGCCTAAATGAGCATAGCTTTGTATTAATTTAATGTTCTGATCTTATAAAAGAGTTTAGTCAAGTTTCAACTAAGTTTTTTATAACACAACAAGTCGAATTTGAACATAAAATGAAGTTCGATCCAGGTCTCGAGCCTAATCGAGTTTTAAAAATTATTCAAGCTCGCTCATTTGTTTAATCGAATGAGTCTAAACGAGCTTAAACCGAGTCGAGCCCGAGCCGAGCCCGCCCCTAAATGATACAAGTACCTAATACATGACCTAATAAACTGGGCCTATTGACCCATGAACAAGCCCAACTTGGCCGCTGCTTTTTTTTTTTTTTTTTTCACATTCTTAGTGAGAGCAAGAATTGAATCCTTGCCTCTCAAGGGGAGGGTGTCCCCTTACCAAGCGAGCTACGGCTGGCGGGACCACAGACACGGTTCTTTGAGTGGTCCAACATGAGGAGCATATCTCATAAACGACAAATTAAAAAAGCAACTTTGAATATAATGTCATCACCTTTAATATTATATCTATTATTATATTTATAAAAAAAACTAATGCATGCATCATTTGATTTTTAAAATTTTTATTTTTAAGTTATTATAAGCTATAAACTATGTTATTTAGTTATCGATTGTTCCGTTCTTCATATTTTTTTTAATTTTTTAGTTAAAATTCTTAAACTATCATTTGATTCATTTACTTTTTCGTATTGTATTTTTAAGTCTCCAATTTCAAATGTCTCATAAAATTATTGAATTTTTTTTTTTTATGCAGCTAATGAAGCCTGCGATAAGTTTGCGGCGGTAGGGTTTCATGCGAACATGATAACATATTTAACCCAACAGCTTCACATGCCTCTAGTCCAGGCCTCCAACACCCTCACCAACTTCAGTGGGACCTCCAGCTTGACTCCGATCATCGGCGCCCTCATCGCCGACTCCTTCGCCGGCCGCTTCTGGACTATTACCATAGGTTCCATCATCTACCAACTGGTAAACCACTCAAACACATTCATCTCTCCCATGCACACTAGGAAAATGTTGGTGTAGGTCACTCCACATGAATAATGAATGAGGGCCTTGCATTTGAATATGGGTTTGAAAAATAATTTTTGTTATTTAAAATCATTTTTGAAAATATATAACTTTTTGTAGAACATATTTCTATTTTTATGTGTTTGGGGATCCTAGCTGGAGGAGATTAAAAACAAGATTGGATTAAGTATATTTTCTACAGAATCTTGAAAATTATCTAAACTAGTTTTTAAATGTTGCCTTAAAAAAGATACGGAGAATTAACTACAAACCCATACAAGATAAACTCAAGGGATTCAAATTGGAAACCTATGAAAAGAAAATCCATGACTAGGCAAAGAATGAATCCCATGCTTATGAAGTAACTAATAAGAGGATGGCATTACACATGGCATCTAACTTTAATATAAATTAAGATGAAAAAGTAAAAATAAGTTAAAGCTATCATCATTTGTATCAGACCAAAATCGAAGGATAAGATTTGCAATGAACAAAACATGAGATCTAAACTTGCTGAATCCCATCAGATATAATCAGTCTTTCAACGTGTTGTATTCTTACGTGTACGTTAATCTTTTACTTGACACTAATCATATTAACTGGATCCCATCACCACGTCTAGTGATAGAATGATCACGATTGTTTCTAAATTTATACACACTAAACATAGACCTCCTCCTCCTCTTCCTACTAGGGAATGATAAGCCTCACCGTATCCGCCGTCCTCCCCGCCCTCCGACCGCCGCCCTGCCACCCCGGCCAACCATGTGAGCACGCCACCTCCACACAACTCTTCGTCCTCTATGCCTCCCTCCTCCTCACCGCCCTCGGCTCTGGCGGCATCCGCCCCTGCGTCGTAGCCTTCGGGGCCGACCAGTTCGAACTGGGCCACGGCCCACGGGCCGCCTCAAAGAGGGGCTGGAACTTTTTCAACCTCTACTACTTCTGCATGGGCCTGGCTATTCTCACGGCCCTCACTTTGGTGGTCTACATCCAAGACGATGTGGGCTGGGGATGGGGCCTGGGCCTGCCCACCATTTTCATGGGCCTGTCTGTCGTCGCGTTCATAATCGGGTACCCGCTTTACGTCCAGTTTAAGCCCGCCGGGAGCCCGCTGACGAGGCTGGCCCAGGTGGTCGTCGCCGCCTTCCGGAAGCGGAAGGTGGCGGCGCCGGCAGACCCAAGCAAGCTCTATGAGAACAAGGAGTTGGATGCACCCATATCCACCACCGGGAGGCTGCTTCATACCAATGAGCTCAAGTAAGCTAAACTAATTTTTTTTTTTTTTTTTGGTGTTTTAATAATAATTGAATTAAGTTTTAATAACCTAACTTTGACACACAAAAAAAAAAAAAAATTGACTCAAACAGATGGGTATGTACTACTCAGTACATTATAAAAATGATATAATAACGTATCATCTTTTCATTGCTATTAAATAAACTTGATTAAAAATTGGGTTACTGGATCAGCAAGTATATAATATTTCATGGAAATAAATACCAATAACCTATCTAATTATGACTAATGATCTTTTAAGATGTATCTTAAGTACATATTGAGATTACTTAAAATAATTCAAATTTTTCAGGGATATAAAAATGATATATAGATGGATAATCACAGGACCCGAATTAATTTTTTCTATATTTTTAGAAATACTTAAGTTTTCCTTACTCCTTTGTAATTTGATTTGATTTAATAGATAACAAACATTCGATTTGGATCCTCTGTTTGTTTTTTCCTTCTTGTATCTTACTTGATTTTTATTGTGAGATTGTCACATTACTACAATTAAAATTAAACGGTTATAAATATATCATATCATGAATGAATAAATAAATTCATTTTATTTGATGAATTTATAAAATCAAACGGTTATAAATATATCATATCATGAATGAATAAATAAATTCATTTTATTTGATGAATTTATGATCGTCTGATTGATCAAAATATAAAACAATTACAAAAAAATAAGTAGAGAATCTATATCTATTTATACTGAAAGAAAAAAAAAATTACACGGGAGGCTTGATTTATAAATCAATCATTTCTCATTCTAAAAATAAAAATAAAAAATTTAATAAACGCTAATGTGACATCACTGATATAATGAAAGATTACTTTCTGTAAATATAGTTTGGTTAATGTTATTTTTACCAATGCGCCTAAAAAACTTGGTTATTTTTGCAAATTGCCCAAGGTTCTTCGACAAGGCGGCGATCCCTACCGACGGTGACCACCCGTCCGGGGACCGCCCCAACCTCTGGCGCCTCTCGACCGTCCACCGCGTGGAGGAGCTAAAATCCGTCCTCCGCATGCTCCCCATCTGGTCCACCGGCGTCCTCCTCGCAGCCGCCTCCGCCCACAACCACTCCTTTGTCATCCAACAAGCCCGCTCCATGGACCGCCACCTCTCCCCCTCCTTCACCATCCCCCCTGCCACCATGTCCATCTTCACCACCCTCTCTATGCTCCTCTCCCTTGCCCTCTACGACCGCCTCCTCCTCCCCCTCACCCGTGGCCGCTTCACCTACCTCCACCGCATGTGGGTCGGCCTTGCCATCTCCGTCCTCGCCACCGCTGTTGCCGCTGAGGTAGTGATGCAAATTAGTTAAGATATTTTATGATTAGAAACTAACTTTTTTTAATTTGAAAACAAGTTGGCTAGTATATGTTGGTTGAAATTTGTTTTTGGTAGGATATTATACTAGGGGTGGTTAAAAAACCACATCATTATAAACTTTTAGGTGCAGTGCTTTGATTAGTGGATTAGTTGACTAGCATCTTTTATCTATGTGAAAAAGGTCGTCTGTCTTCAATGTATCAAATTTAGTGGAACATCTATTTAAAAAAAAAAAAAAAGCTTTTAAGCATATAAATAATTAAATAGGATTCTCTGTAGAGGAGAAAGAGCTCGAATTTTAGTATTTTTATTTTTTAAAAGTCTAAAAGAGGCCCGTGACTTTTACATTTAGTTTTTGGTCTTGTTTGAAAACAGGCTTAAAAAACTTTGAGGTTTGCAATAAGTTGAGTTCCCGGATCTTTTTTTTTTTTTTTAAAAAAAACTTCTTAATAATACATGAAAAAGGCAACTTTCTGTAAAAGTTGTCTATACAAAACTTCATGAGTTTAATACTGTAAACTCTCAGTTTTAAAAGAAAAGCTAACCCTCGAGTCCTTTTTTGGGCCTTTATTTAGTAAATATAAAAGTTTTATCTTTCATTTTAAAAGAATTTTTTTTCTTTATAAGCTTTTAGTATTTTTTTTTTTTGGTTGGTTTTAGTATTTTGAGGTCTCCCTGGTCTTGCATCAGGTGGAGACGAGGCGGAGGAGGGCCGCTGCCGCCGCCGCCACCATGAGCGTGTTCTGGTTGGTGCCGCAGTACGCGCTGCATGGGGTGGCGGAGGCGTTCATGTCAGTGGGGCATTTGGAGTTTCTATACGACCAGGCGCCGGAGAGCATGAGGAGTTCGGCGGCGGCGCTGTTTTGGATGGCGAGCTCGATCGGGAACTACGTGAGCACTCTTTTGGTGACGGTTGTGCATGACTACACGAAGGGGAGGGGCCACGACTGGCTTCAGGACAACATTAATAAGGGGCGTTTGGACTGTTATTATCGGCTCGTGACGTGTTTGCAGGTTGTGAATTTGGTGTATTATACGGTTTGTGTGAGGTTTTATACGTACAAGCCTCTGGAGACGGCGGTGGAGGTGGAGAAAATGGTGGTGGGTGATGGACGGTTTGTGCAGGTGGACGAGGGGGATGGACGGTCGGAGAGGGTGGTGGTCGGTGGGAGGCATAACCAAAGAGAAGGTGTTTAGTTTGGATTGTGTTTTATAAAGTTTTATATATATAGTTTTAAAGCTAAGGTTTATAAACCAGGACTGATTGTAACATTACGTGATAGTTATAAAAGTTCTACCTTTCCTTAAAAAAAATTGTGTATTATATATTATAGAGTATGATGATATGTATAAAGTATTATTAGTGCTACGTAGGGTTGGGCATCGCTCAAGCTCTTAATGAGATATTAGCATAAGATGACATCTCATATTTTTTATTAATCAGGTTCTAGGGTTTTTTTTATATTTTTAATGTGACCATTGTAAAACTTTTCGATGATAGTGGATTGATATCTGATGTGCTCCGTAGACGTAAACAAGATTTGTCGAACCATGTAATTCCTTGCGTCATTCATTCGATCTTGTTAAAGAGTCATTATTATGAGAATATTGACTCTTTATTATCATTATTATGATATTATTAGTTTCCTAGTTTTCCTAGTTTCCTTTTTTGATATTTTAGGTTTTCCTTTATGTATCTATAAATAGAGCATTTGGCTCCTCTAATACAATAACAAGAATTCATTTTCCTTTATTCTAACATGGTATCAGAGCCATCTAAAAAATCCTAGATCCACAAATATTTTCTTTTCTTCTTCCCCTCTCCGATTGAGGAATCTTCATTCGGAGCGGGGGAGGACTCTTGATATTCATATTTTTCTTTTTAGTTACTTTATTTGTTTCTCGCGCGAACTCTATTCGTTTACGTTGTTATTGTTCTTCTCTTTTTGCTGTGTAATACCACCGCGCCCTCCGCGAGAGTCTTCTGCGCGCCTTTGCACCGCTGCCACCGCCTCGTGCCTCCGTGAGCCCTATGCGTGCCATCTGATCTAATAGACCACCAACTCCGACAGACTCAAGAAGAGCGGGAGCGACTCCGACTGACTCAACGAGCGGGAGCGACTCCGACTGACTCAAGAAGAGCAGGAGCGAAGTGATGGATCCCAAAAGACAGATGACAACTATCAATTCACAAAATTGAGTTATTCGATTATTGGAGTTGTTTGTTATTTTTGTGCAAACTCTAAGGGTTCTACCATTCAGAGTTTGGGAGGGGGTGTTAAAGAGTCATTATTATGAGAATATTGACTCTTTATTATCATTATTATGATATTATTAGTTTCTTAGTTTTCCTAGTTTCTTTTTCTGATATTTTAGGTTTTCTTTTATGTATCTATAAATAGAGCATTTGACTCCTCTAATTCAATAACAAGAATTCTCTTTTCTTTATTCTAACATATCTGTTTGTTTATTTATTTGATTGATTGCATTCCAAGATCCAAAAATCATAACATGATTGGAATGACATTGAAAATTCTTTAGAAGAGCAAAATGGGAGGATGGCCCTCCATCCAACATATGTTTTGAATTGAATGCCGAAACACTTAATCCATTTCGCAGCACAATTTATAGCTTAAAAGCAATTCACTTACCACTTATATATTATCATAGTGTATACTGTATTATCGTAATATATAAAAATAATTTTTTATAAAAAAGATTCTAAGAAAAAAATACATTAGTGTATCTCAATGTATATTTTTTTCTTTGAAATTTTTTTATAAAAAATTATTTTTAGTGTATCTCAATGTATATTTTATTTTCTGATAACATTATATACTTCAACATGTATATATATTTGTGCCTATAATTCCAATAAAAAAAAATGTGTACATATTTTTTTTTTTTTAAATAAAATTGGTGAGGTGCTGTACACAAAGCTAGACATATCATGTTCCTTTTGAATTTTTTTAATAATTGTTTAGTGAAGTCTTTCATGATTAAAATGAAAATTTTAAGAGATCAAGAACCCATTAAGCTCAATAAAGGGTGAGAGTGATGGGGAGGTGAGTCATACCTATAGTTTAGTCCCACATCGTCTAATAAGGAAGGATGTCTAGTACACATACATGAGTGCAAATCTTACATGTGTGACACATTTTTAAAACACATAAAACCATATACTTACAAAAAAAAGAACAAATAATAAGGGTACAATGGATAAGATAAACAATAAGATATTGGGTACTATTACACTCAATTTTTTTTACAGCCCAAAATACAGTTTTATATACCTCAATAAATTTTTTCTTAACACTTACTATAAATGGTTCATTTAACTCGAAATGGAATGATATACATTTTTTATTAAAGCATATGCATAATTAGATAATGTTTATTATTTTTTTAAATATGAAAATATATGTTGTGTGAGTTTTAGTTGGTAAAAAAAACTGAGTGTACCATTTTCTAAAAAAAAATTCACATCCGGCTCAACTTTTATTTAAAATGGGCTGAGTGTAACAGCCCTCTTACAAGTAGTTGGGTTGGGCTGAAGTGCTGAACAATTACGATCGGCATCACTGTCTCTCTTGACGGGCAGAAGCACCACAGCGAAACCCTTCACTCGTTCAGCTCTCCTTCGCTCCTCATTCGTCTCCTCTTCAATCTCTCTCTCCTCTCCTTCTATATGTTCATGTTCTCTGATGTAGGACAAATTTTAATGCAGATCAGGATCTAGGAATCGCATGGAATTTTACATAGAAATATATTTCGTGGAGATCTTCTGACTTAGTTGTTATACAATTAACAATGCTTAGTTTTTTTAAATTCCTTCGTTTAAGCCCTTAAATTAGCGAATTTACTCTTTATAATAAATTGTAGATTTGAGATATCTCTATCCTAACAAATCGGAATTGATCTCTATCAATTCCTATGATCATTTAGCCCATGTTTGGTTCAAGAATATAATTATTCTGAGATTTATGACTATTCTAGTATAAATAAGGATAAAATGATTTTGTGTTTGGTTGTGTTTTGAATTATTTCCATTGAAAAACGTAATAATAATTTTTGTTGTTTAGATAAAATATGAATAAAGTGTGGATAAAGATTTATAAAAGATAAAAAAATGATGATAGTTGATTTATAAGAGGTGATGACAGTTGATTTGACAGTGGGCCCACATATTCTTTTAATTTGAATAACCTGGAATAACTTAATTCTAATGGGTGGATGGAATCCATATACCACTTTATACTAGTTAATTTTGACATACAGATTCTCATTTATTCCAGTTATCCAAACAACCATAATGAAGTTATTCCGACTAATTCCAATTTATACCGGGCTTATTCTCTAACCAAACATGGGCTTAGGATATCATAGAATCAGAAAATTAGTTTTTGAATTTTAGTATTTTTAATAATTTTTTCAATTTTATGTTATTATTATAAATATAAGACTTGTAATCTAGGGTTTGCAATTCATTATCAATAATATTTCGAATTTCATCTCTTTTGAGGTTTTCTTCCTCGTGAATTGAAGGAGCTTATGAGATCTCAACGCTGATTGGATCTTTTTATCCGTTTTTCACTGCGTCATTCTCAATCTCTCTCACTCATGCTAAAGATCTCTTTTTTTTGCTCTTTTAGGAACTCATTTAGCCATTCATTCTCTTCAATGCTTCTTTAATATGGGTTAATCAAGTTGTCACTTTTATGCATCTGGGTTGCTCGATTTTTGGTTTAGTCATTCATGGATTGGCTTTGTTTTGGATAAAAATTGGGTTTGATATGTGTGAATCGGTATAAGCTTGTTTTGATATTGAGTGTCACTTGACAAGTCAAAGATGTAATCTTTGCCTTCTAATTAGTTTTTGAGCATATAATGTGTTTGATCAAATGCTGCTGTATTAGACAATTTGTTTCTTTCTCCGTTCAGACATAGCGCTGATTATTTGATCAAAATTTATGTCACTGTGGTAATATATGCAATCAAATGCCTTGTAATGTTATTTTAATTATTTCCTTTGCTAATCTAAAGGATGGGTAATTCAGTAAGTTGTGTATTGCATCAAAGGATATCAATGATTGGTGACATGTTTGGATTCGTTAGGATTGTCTTTGGGGATCAATTTTGGTTTTTATAGAGTGGTTGAGAAGAAGAGGCGCGAACTCCAAGTGAGGGCGGGGAAGGCTGTCCTATGTATGACCAAGAGGAACAGGTCGCAGAGATTGCTCGCTCGAACTCATGGGTTTAGGAGGTGGATGAGGACGACTAGTGGAAGAGCCGCATTGAAATGGAGATGTGCCAAGGGATGGCAAGTCCTCTGCACGAAATCTAATCCAAACAGCGGCAAGGCTTCCTGATCAACTTTGTTTGCATTTTAAATCTGCTATGAATGAGTCAGTTTGGTAGGCTGAACTTATATCCACATATTTATCTGATAGAGAAACCTTTCCTTTGCCAATTGCAACCTTTTTGGTCATTTTGGATCATATTGCCTCCTTTTGTTTACATAGGTTTCATTTTTTTTGTTACATATATTCTTGAACCTAATGTCAAAATGTCAATGATGAACTTTGCAAGAATATGATTGGTCTTTTTGATATTTAGAATTCTTTTTCATGGTCATTTGAGGATAGAGAATTTCAAGGAAACAATCACACAAGAAATAGGATTTACATGGTTCATCAAATTACCTACACCCATGGGCATTGGTGATGAGTTTTTATTGAGGAATATCTTGTACTACATTGAGTTTTAACGAAGAAAATAAAATTATTTTGTGATTCCCGGAATTTTGAATTTGTAGATCTCCTAATCATCTGAACGTTTCGGTGGAGGCAGAAACTCATAACCGGACTCTTCTGTCGTTGCGTGTCACAAATGTTTATCTGATTATTTCTTCTCGATTGCACATCTATGGCTTCAACTTTGAGTCATTCTTTCAGCAGGCTAACCTATATTTGTGACTTGAAAGTAGACCAAGAAAGCCATTTTGATACCTCACCTCTCTCTGGCTTTGAAGGATGTCCAATACAAACATCAAGCAGGAGCAGTGGTCTGATAATGTTGAAGTGTAAATGAAGTAACTTTCCTGTGGAGCTGATGTATGATTATCTACTTTAGAAGCTGTTATTAGCTTCTTTTTTTATATTGATCTGCATTGCTAGAAAAGTTCATTTCAGTTGTCAAGATATAGTCTGGGAAGGATTAGGATGTGAAGTACGAAATTTGTTGTATTTTTGGCCATTGTTACACAGTCCTTGTATGTGGTCTCAATTAGATTTTCTCACAAGTCTAATTAGTTAATGTGATAAAAATATATTTCTTTGGAAAGTTGTTTAGAATGAAAAGCTATTTTCAAACTTGTTTACTGGAGCATTGAAAGTTTAACATTTTTGAAAAAAAAATAATGCTTTACCGTATCTGTCCCAATCAACATGACCTGACTATATTTATTCATGACAATTAACAGTGCTGATGCCCCCTCAAACATTTTTAATATGCGAGGACAAATGATTGAAGGCATTGAATATGGAAGCTGCAAAGCCTGTCATTTGATTTGTGCATATTGAGCTTCTAAAAGAGTTTTTAAGTAGATTACGTAATTAAAAAGTTAAAATACTTGTACTCCGATCTAAAATGCTTTTTTGAATATCAAATTTAAAACATAAGAATTTAAAAATTTTAACGTTTCAACATCTAAATGCATTATTTAATTAGAGATATAATAAAATTAATTGAATATTTTTTGTTTGTTGTAATAGAATATAATTATAGTTCTTCATTAAAAATAAGAATGAATTATACTTTTTCGGGGCATAAGTTTATTTACATCAAACAAACAATTTTTTTTAAATTAAATATGCTATTTTTTTATTCACTTTTTTATTCATAGGGCTATTGTAGATACACTTTACCATTTTTACAGTTTTAAATACAATCTCATATACCTTATTAGCTAACTCCACTCACTGTGATGAGATATATACTTCATTAAAAAAATTTAATATTTTTTAATAAATGATACAATTCATATAATTAGAATATATCTTTTATATTTATATAAAAATACATAACTCATTAGATTAAATATATGATTTTTAAAAGATAAGAATATGGACAGACTGAGTGTAACACTTTTCATGTAAAATAGATAAGGGAAGTTGATAAACACAGATAATACAAGCTAACGAAGAAACATCATATAAACAACAAAACACTAATTTTCATAAAAACTCATTCACTTTAATCGACATTTCCATAACGTTCAAATTAAAAATACTTAAAAAAAAAATGCATTAAAACTAAAATCTACGCTTCGAATTTTTCGATCGACGATGGCGGTGCGGGTGATAGCCCTTGTCTCTCAAGTCAAATACGCATCGAAATCCAAAACAAATTAAAAATCTTCATTTACAATCCCGATTACACAAAAGCCGGCTTTCATGCCCCTGCCCGATCCCGTAAATACGACGAAACACTCGAGGGCATTCCAGTAAATCACACTCTCCACCCCCACATTTAATATGGACAATTTTCATTTTTGACCCATTATATATTTAAACTTCAAGATGGATCCAGTTCCATATTTTATTGCAGAATTAGCCTTGGGTCAGTTTTGATCAGGTTAGCGTTGATTGTAAATCACTCATCGTCTTCCATATAAAAAAGAAAAAAAGAATCTAGGTCAGTACTGACACGATCAAGCTGACCCAGGGATAGTTTTACGACTGATATGGGATCAAACATGAAATCAATTTTTTGGGGGGGCTAAAAACGAAAATTGTCCATTTATTATCCCCCCCGCCTTTAATTTTCTCGTGCCCTTCCTAACAACACAAACCATACACATTTATTAACACCTCTCTCTCTCTTTCTCTCTCTCATTCTACATGTTTCAGTGATCCATGTCATCGAATTCCATTTATACCCCTCTCCCCTCCTCCGCCGCGAGCGGCGTCGGCCTAGGCTACGGCATCGCCATCGCCGTGGGCATTCTCGTCCTTGTCTCCACAATCATGCTCGCCTCCTACCTCTGCGTCCGCGTCAAGGGCGGTCACAACCCCCGGCCCGACCCTCGGCCCGCCAACTTCACCGGGCCACAACCCGTGCCACCCAACGTCGTCGTCGGGCCGGCCCACATCACAACAGAGTACCCGAAGCTCGTCTTCGACGGGAGCTTCAGGAGGCTCCCCCGGCCCGACGACACGTCATGCCCGATTTGCCTTTCGGAGTACAAGCCCGAGGAGGTTCTCAAGTGTGTGTCCGAGTGCAACCACTGCTTCCACGAGGGGTGCGTCGACGAGTGGCTCAGGATGAGCGCGACGTGCCCGGTCTGTCGGAGCTCGCCTGCGCCTTCGCCTCTGCCGACACCACTCTCGGAGCTCATACCGTTGGCCGTTCATGGCAGGTGACCTACCATCAGTGGAAGTCAATACTTCTTAAGGGTTTTATTTGACTGTGCATGTGCAACAAGTCGGTGGTTTTTGCAGTGTTTTTGAGTATCTTAGTTGGAGTAGATTTTATTAATCTTCTAAGTTGATCTGGATCTTTATTGGTTATTTTTATTATTCAACTTTCAATACACTATATTTAAGTTTTCAACGTCACTAGATCTGAGGAGGTTGACTCACTTGGGGTTGGGGATATAAAGGACATTACTGCTATATCACTACATCTCTGTAACAAGAGTCTTGTTTTGGTTCCACTTTGAAGTAATTGTTGTATATCTAAACAAATGTGTTGTATAAACTAATGGTCGAGTAGACTTGGAATTCTTGGTTGGTCTGCAGTGGACATTTTGTAATCTGGCAATTTCCAATGTAAGAGTTCTGAATTTTGCATTAATCATGGATATGAGTGATACACAATCATCTAGCACTACCAGTTTTCTACATTCAAAGGCCAGCCTTGGCATTGTAGAAATGAAAGCATTCATGTATCCCCTCAACAGAAACCAAGATCAAATGAAGGGCCTAAATTTTGCATTATTTTTTTTTCTTCTTTGGATGAGCCATTCAAATAGGTGTGAAAATTCTGAATATGAAACCGCTTTGGGACATCTCTCCACTTCCCGTGGATTTCAAGAATAAGAATCTATATACCACTATCTCCACATCGGATTAGTAGGTATCAGTAGAATCCTTAATCCAAGAAAACTTGAATACTGCATTCTTAATATGCTTCCAAGACAATTGGCATCTAAAATTTGCTGAGATTTCAAGAATAAGAATCTATACAACCTTCAAGTCAGGAATACAATAATAATTGCCAGACTTACCTGACATCAATTGGAAATAGAGATACAATTTTTTTTTAAAAAAATAAACTTTTGAATATCCAAGTGAAACTGACAAAACTCAGTTATAAACAAGATTTGACACAGCCTTGGCCAACGGTTTTGGTACCAACAACCACATCCCAGAAATAAAACGGCAATTGCCTCAGATACACTAATAATAGATAATCAGAATAAACACTATAATCATGTTTCACATATTGGCGCACATATATGACACTCAATTCAAAAGATTATTCCAACAGGCGGGAATTATGCAGTAGACGAGGAACATCAAAGACAGGAAGATGGTGGCCTTGAAAAATGGAAGGGGGAGAGGGGGGGCGCTCTGTATCAAAATGAAATACTTTCCTGGAATATCTGGGTAT
Source organism: Acorus gramineus (assembly GCA_030737835.1). Classification (NCBI taxonomy): domain Eukaryota; kingdom Viridiplantae; phylum Streptophyta; class Magnoliopsida; order Acorales; family Acoraceae; genus Acorus; species Acorus gramineus. The sequence goes on along the minus strand of CM060848.1, from coordinate 22,065,264 downwards.
ACAAAACCCAGAAATGAAGCAAGGAAATGGACAAGAATAAAGGACGAGAGAATTGGATAAAAAAAAAGAAAGGGCAAAGGACGATTATCTGATGAGAAAATGCTCGTAGGCCAGAATGTTAAAGACTGACTTTATGGGGATCCCAAGGAAAGAAGATAGAGGCAAAGATCATGTGCAGTGTATATAAAGGAAGGAGAGGGAAAACAAAGTTCTTCCATGGGATATCCAATATATGGAGAAAGAGTAGTGCCAAAATTCCATAAAGAGTTTCAAGGATGTGCCCGCCAGAGTGCAACATTCTTAGCTGTGAACCACGAGGAGGGAACATCAAGTACTGTCTAGTTAGCTTTCTCAACGACCCTACAAAATGGGTGCCAAGGTACTTGCTAATAGACTGAATGGGGTTATATGGTAGTGGTGGTTCATACAACATTTAGAAAGGGAATATCTATGGTCATTGGCTATGTAATTGCTAAAAACAATTTATAGCTATTATGCATAATGGGAAGGGAAGAAGCCCAACATGCAAACTAGATTTTGAGAAGGCTCATGAAGGTGAAATGAACATTCTAATGGAAGCTGTTAACCATGCATGGGTTTCCACTTTTAGATGGACTATGTGGCTTAAGGAGTGTATTTCCATCCTCAAATTTTCCATGCTTGTAAATGGAAAACATTAGTGGTCAGAGGAGGCTGCATCAGTGAGATGCCCAATGTTATGTATAATGGTCACAAATGTCATTAATAGAATGTGCTTCAGAGAGGAGGGCTGATTAAAAGGCATGATAGTTGGCGGATAAGGGCCCAGATGTTGCATACTCTTGGGTCATGGAGGTCTGCAGCAACACAGTTTCAAATTAATTCTGTGTTTGGGATTAACATGTCATGAGATGAGGTGGACAGTGCAGAGATTCTTGGTCATTATCTAGAGAAGCTTCAAGTTTTCAGTGCAAGTACATAGGACACCCTCTTCATACAGTGCAGAGATTTTGTTCATGTATGCAGTGCAATGTGGGTTGGAACATGACAGAAAGGTTACATTATATCATTTTTTTGGTGAGACCGATAAGTATGTATCAACCTTTCAATGGGTGTGTGTAAATGCACTGAGTATATACCGCATTTATACTACCCAAAACTGTGGCATATACTAATTGTATCACATGCTTGAGGCCCGCATAGAAACGTGTTTGGGTGTTAGCTTTTTAAAAAAAAAACGATTTAAAACCAGAGCCTTAGGTCTCGTTAATTGGATCAGCGTTTGGGTGGATTCCGCCTTTGAAAAGTGAAAGATTCCTAAACGCAGCTTTTCAAAACCCCGCACCCTTTGCTTTTTAAACAAAAAAAAACAGCAATTGAAAATGTAATAAAATAACGCTTTTTAAAAGTGTTTGAAACACGAGATTTTAAGAATTCTAGTGTTTCAACAGCACATGCAAATTCAGCCTTTCCGTTTGGATGTGGGTTGAACTGTTGGCTTTCTGAAAATCCAACCCGCCTTTGAAAAACATATATTGTTTTCAAAACTTTTGAAACGCGAGAAATTTATCAAAAAAAAAATTGAAAACACAGAATCTGCTACACTTACAGAAAACCGTATGAATCCGCGTTTCATAAGTGATCATGTGGCATGATCAATACCATTCACTCCATGTGTCTTTAAAAATTTGTTATTTTATTTAGCGTGACAAAGGAAGGAAGGAAGAAAGAAAGGAAGAAAGTTGAAAAATCATTTTGGTTAGTAATATAGATAGATGCATATCACATGGGTCAGGGAGGTGGGAGCTGGTCCCCAAGGCCATAGATGAATCTGAGATGAAGAACCAGTATAGGTGGAGGTTCTGTTCTACTGGTTGTGGGAAGTGGATCCACAAAAACAGAGATCATGTAGGGCAAGGACTAAAAAAACAAAAACAATAGAAAGCAACAGAACTAGAATTAGGAGTGAAAAAAATCAAGAATATATGCACTGAACAGATAATAAATTGGGGTGAATACAACAGAACAATGAAGACATGAAAAATCACTCAATGACCCTCGTAATGGGTGGAAATCAAAATAGGGAGCAAAGGTCTTAAAAAACCAGGGATGAGAAGCATTGGGCGCAAGCAGATGAAGCTTGGAGAAGGAATAACAGAGATATAAGAAACACCTTAGATGGTAATAACTAGAGAACAGACTTGCAGAGGTGTTGATAGTATCATTTTAGACTATTGGACATACCTGAAGTCACACAAGAAGTTTTGTACCACTGTTGAGGTTCTCTACCTGCAAATAATGGAAGAGATGATAAGTAAATGTATATTGGCATTTCTAAGAAGGAACCAATTATATTCTGATGCTGAGCAAATTGAATGAGAAAATGTTGACTACGTGAACAAAAGATAGTTTTGTTCACAAATAATGCAAATAAAATTACTTTAATTTCTTTTTGCAATGGGAATCCACAGAACAAGAAATGTACATCTATAATATGAGAATATATTAGACAAGATCATACGTCAAATATGCTTTTGTTTCAAAATCATGATGTTGAGTTCACATAATACTGAACTGTGTGAACAGGACAGAAATAACATGATATTAGAATAGATAAACATGCAATGACAAAAAAAAAAGAACCTTGAGAGTCATAAAGCATAAGGATGTTCTGAATTATGCAAAAAAAAAACTGAATTGCACAATTTTAATGGAAAAAATTCAATAGAACAAGGAAAACTATAGGAATTCACAATCCTACAAAATTACACAAGAAGTCCAACAGGGAGTACCTCTTAATTAAAAAAAAATTTCAGTATTGCAAAATTTGTGCATATCTATCTTATGAGATCTACCATCGCTAAATGATAAAAGTGATTTTCTTCCATTCTAGGACACACACATGTCATGTTAAATGTTTGAAAGGCTCTGGCTAATCCAGAGTTCATGATGCACTGTGACTAATCCAGAAGAAACAGAGACAGCGCTGGCTCCTACCCCAATTTTATGAAAATGAAGTAAATGCCCAAGGAGAACAAAACAACTAAAAAACAAAGTAAAAATAAAAATATAAACAAAGAGAAACCAGGCAGAGATTCAGTAGAAAAGATATCTACCAACCCTGCGGCTCCAAAAATAACACCCTACAATGTTACTACCAAAGTACTCAATAACTATTCTCCCTCCCACACACAACACAGGATTAGCCCCTGCAAAAAATCTACCCCAATCTTTGATGAACTGAATCCCCTACTCAAATATTCTCCACATACAATGGGGCACATGTATAACATGTGCTATTGGCCATACTTGGTATAAATGAAACATGACCCTAACCACCTTGCAAATTTAAGAATGATGCAGGCTAACACAGTCACACAAGAGATGAGGATGAGCAACTGTATAATCTGGAGTTTGGGGTACTGTCCCTCAAAATGTTTTGGAGAAAGACGAAACAATTCTTGTACAAGAAGCTAGTAAAAAGAGAGAGCGAATATTTTTTCTGTTTTGAAAACGATAAACACTTAGAATAAGTCGGCGGACTGATGAATTTATAGAAATCTTCAAAGAATAAACAATTAGATTTAAAATACATGCATCTTGCATAATCATTTTTGGGAGATCATCTATGCATTACAGAAACTATTATAATGTTGCACATTTCAGTATCCATAATGCCACTAGTACATTGATATTTCTAGGAAAGCAAAGGATTGTTGCTAAGTTCGTAAGTACACCACACAGAGCAGCTGAACCACCGCATGAAAACATATTAATATAATATCACATCTCTGTCCTAGTATTTTCCCTAACAAAAAAAGTAAAACTTAACATATTCTCCTCCTGACTAAAATGGAACAGTGCAATAGAGCACAATCCACACCAAGCAAATACACCAAAATCTGAGTCCAGCTGCGGCACAAATTTCAGCCAATATTCACACTATAATAAGAGAGTAAATTCTACCCATAGTTGTGTGATCTTGCCTTTCTCAATATCGTTTGATGAGTTCACTATGTCCATGCCAAACCAGCATTAGGCCTTAATAATCTAGACAAAATAAGGTCTGGATGTAGAAGGGGAAAAATGGGTAGGTAGAAAAGGCATCAAAAGACCAATTTGTTTGTGAAATATGGGACAACAATTCCACATCAATCAATCTGTGTATGCACAGACACCCTGCAGTACACAAGGCATCCACTTAATTCTGAAAGTTTAATAACAGACCTGAAGAATCTTCAACAAAATACTCCAGAATTGAATGGGTGTTGACATCAATAAATCCCAAACTTTCTTGAGATGCTACCAACTTTGCCAAATCACAGTCTGGATTGTCTACGTAATCCTCAATAGAGTAGCATGTACGGGTACAACGAAACAACAGGTCTACCAGATACTGGAAATTGCATGGACTAAATAATCTTCAAATAGGATGGCCTTTAAACCTCAGGGACAACCATTACCTAGTACCTAACTTGAGAATCACATATCTGGAAATTGCATGTAATAACAAAATAATCTTCAAATAGGATGTCCTTTAAACCTCAGGAACAACCACTACCTAGTACCTAACTTAAGAATCACATCTTCTAAAAAGAATCCTTGGATACAGAATAATCATCATATTTTTTCATTGGCCTCTCAAACATCCAGGGCCAGGTCCTAAAAAGTAACCACTAGCAAGAATGTCCACCACTCGCATGTAAAACATCTGCTCAAACAGATAAAAACTTTTTTCTGGAGAAAGAAATTGTAATATTGTATGTGCCAAATCCCTCCAACCTCACATACAAACACTATGATTCAGCAGCAAGTTACTAGCTTGAACATCTCACATTATTACCATTAAATTATAAATTCATTTCCCGCAGATTTGAGCCACAACTGATGCAAGAAAATACACTGACTACACGATTATTCCACTCATTCCATTTAACCACTCCAACAAGCAACACAAAACATGACATAGTTGTGGAGAAGTGCATCCAGGAAGCACATGGGCTCATTGATGTATCAACAGAAGTTTTCTAAAGTATCTAAAGGATGCATGCCGTCAACTCTACCTCGATTGACCCATAACTCATAAACGCATAACACGACATAACTAGATAGGAAAAGAAAACATTTATCATACATAACAAATTAAGTGCAGTAGAAGAATACTTGCCTATCAGATTCAGGCCATAGAAAGTCGACTCTTCTCCAATAGGTTTGCCCACCATCTTCCAAAGTTCCAAGTTTAGTGAGGTTCAAGGAAGAGCAAGATAGAAACTTAATGACAAATAAAAAAGATAGTTAATAGACATTTATAACAAGAAAGGAAAATGTCTAGGTCCAGAGATTCCAAGTATATATATAAATGTTTTTACAAGAATCCCACCATGACATTTTTAACAAGCAATCCCACTGCTTTTTTTCCAATCACATATACTGGCGGGGCTAAGTTCACCAATGAGCATTGATTATGCTGTCCATGAACAGATTAAGGTAGTTAACTGTATCCATATTTTTCCAGACTGCAAAGCCATTAAAACTCAATTTGTACCTCACTCTATCACCAATGTAACTATCCTATCAAGACAACACGACCACCTCAACAATAACTATCCAGATCAACATTGTATTCGAATATATTGGACCTCACCAGATTAGAACCATAACCAGAGGTATCAACATTGTGATAACAATGCCAACCATACAAGGGTAAATAATCAGCTCTCAAACAACCCCATCAAATTTCAGCATCAAATGCATCATGGTTTATTTAAGGTGGCAATGAAAAAGACAAACCATCCTCTATGAAAGCAGCTTCGAGTTTTCTCTATCCCACCTTCAATTAAATAGCTATATGAATCCAAATGATATTTCAATAGGATAAACCTCCACTCAGATGTACTAAATTAAGAAACAATAATGATTGATTAGTTGGATCATCATGAAAGCATGGTCAGAATTCAGAAGTCATCTTAACACCTAAGCACTACCAATGTATCATCGAAACCAAAGAGTTCATCTTTAAAGGCTCCGGCTCAGAAGGCAATACTTCAAACATCCTAGAAACCATGGATGATTAAAGCATGGCTATACACAAAACCAAACAAACTACGCTCACCTATGCTTTCTCACTCCAACAAAAGAAGTCAACAACAAACTTTAGTTGGGATAAATCAAGCACCCAGTCAAATTTCATCCACACATTTGCTATTACTCCATTAAATCCCAATTGAGCACAGATTTCTATTAACACTGTCAGACTTCAAATAAAAAATGAGAATGCTACTGTAAGTATTTGGAAAAATAGTACATTATTGAAGTGCAATCTAAATGGTATGCCCTTCAGCAAACAAGCCATTATAAGTACATTCATCTCCAATGAATCCTCCACTATTCTTTCCCCCCAGACAGCATCATGTACAGAGCCTTTCCAGTCATGTACATATGTAAAAAATGAAAAATGCACAATACATTTATTTGTCCTATCCACATAATATTTTTCCTGACACTGGAGAGGGTTTATAACTCTAAATATTTTAAAAAATCCGCTTTCCAGTCCATTCCAAATGAAATCATTCTCACATTCCAAAGAAACACAGAAAGTTACCGATTTTGACACTCATTTCTGAGAATATTCACAAGAGCTACATCCACAGAGACATTATTATACAAATATGAGCAAAATCTAGGTATCAAGAGCATTTTTGTAGTGAATTGAGAAGCCACGCATCCATCTGAAATCATACATCTCAGAGTGAACATGAGAACTATGACTTGTTTAACCTGTCCATCTTCAATATCTAGCTTGGAAAGCCTAAAACCTTCATAACTAATCATGGGGTATTGAATTATATCTAATCCCTCACTTCAAATACAAGAATAAGTTTATCCAAGTCTCAGATACACAACAAAACCAAACTCTAAATGAAGCTGAATCAGCTTTATAATACAACACAAATTAGCAGAATAAAAGCTATTAGAAAAAATTGTTACATGCAACAACACAATGAAGACCATAGAAGTATAACTAAAAACCATGCAGCCAAAATATCAAGCTGAAATACAGATAGAAAATCTTCATAAGATATTTTCATACTTCCTAGAACAAGTTCAAATTAGAAACAATAGAAACATTCCTTAAAGTTCACTGGTGTAGCATGCACCGGCAATGAATCTAGTACTTTGAGTTTCTAACCCTTTAACATAGAAGAAACGGCATCGGCAGCTTTTGCCTTCAAATGGACAATACAGCTGCACCTCAACGACGTGGAAGGCGGGACTTGTCAAGTGCTCCCCATGAACCAGAACCAATGCCATACATATGACTCTTGTCAGGAACACCCTGATAGTGTAATTAAGACATGTAATAAACTATTTAATCCGACGGTTCCATATTTAAAAAAAAATAGAGAGAGAATTCACAAAGATTTTCATAACAAAAACTGTACCGGCTGACGCCCATATCCATCTCCATAAGAAGAAGGAAAGCCGCCATCAGGGCTGCCAAGCTTCATTCCATAAGCACCGCCTTCATCCAGATATCCAGCATTATAATTATATATATGAAAAGAAAAGTGTGGGTATATTATTTATATTGCATCTTAGAGGCTAGAGGTAAAAGAGCGCTCAAGTTGAGAAGCGAAAAAAACAATGGTTGTGTATACAGCCATGGAAACTGCATTATGGATTAGGTAATGACATGATTTCACAACATGAAAAAATTGTGAGGATGAGTATGATACCACTGTAAGCCAGATGATCAGTAAACCACAATTTCCAAACAAGAAAAGAAAAGGCACTGATCTATATCTACGAATATTTGACTAAAAAAACATCCATTTGACTATCATAAATCGTGACAGTACACAACCAGTGTTTATAAGGCAGAAGCATATTTCCTCAAAAAAGGAATGATGGAAGCACAAGCAAGTCATTAAAAGAATATCAAGACATGCATAAACCTTAAGGGCTGGTTCAGCAAGGGATTGGGGGGTTGGTGGGGGGTTAAATGGATGGAGAACAACTTATCCCGTTTGTGATAAAAATAATCGGGATAAAGTGGGATAGTTGTTCCAATTTTGAAATGAAAATGAAGATATTTTGTTCTACCTAAAGGCTAGAATAACATTTATCCCCTCTTTATATCCCGATTTTGAAAGTGTGAATAATGACAAATTTGATAGACTTTGTATCCCCTAAATTAAGAACATTTATCCTTTAAATTTTATCCCCTTGTCAAACTAGCCTCAAGAGTCGTCATATTATAAACAAAACTGTTATATCCTTAACAAGTATAAAAATGATATATTAATCGGAAAAAAACTATAAAGCTTCACTGCTGACCTGTTATTATGTAACCCTAGCTGACTCAGCTAGAAGAGCAAGTTGCTCTTGCAAATACAACAAATGATTACTTTTGTATAGCCACACATAATTTCTCATGAAAAATATGCATGGATGCATGCATTCATGCAATCTACATACTGAAGAATGATGAGATCTAGTCCATACAGGGTCAAAATTTACAATAGAGTGAAACTTACCAGCACCCCACGGTCTACCATCAGCACTTCCTAAGTCAGCACGCAGTTTTTCCACTTCACGTGCCATGGAAATCAAATTTTTTTCCATAGCCTGCCTTTGCTCCATAAGCTCTGCACTTCCTTTCATTTCAAACTCAAAAGCAGTTCTACAAAAAGGACAATTATGATTTAAAATTCTATGTTTGGAAGCAAATCAGAGTCACATGCTATACTAATCAATGGAATAAATGAAAAGAATGTGTTTGGTATAACCTAGTACGCATGAGCTCCTGCCGCAGGTTATCAATCTCTGTCCTCAGAATGGGGATCTGTTTATTATCAGATTGTGACATAGACAGATCTTCATTAAGGGTCTGAACCTGCCCGGCCAAGTCCTGCCTCAGGGCATTTATTTTCTGGACTTCATTACGCAGCTGAGCCACTTCATTTCGTAATGGTTCAGTTGCTCGCAGGTCATCCTCTAACTTCATACCCTTTTCGATTAGCTCTCTAGCATGTGCATCCTTTTGTGCACGAATATCTGCTATAATTAAGTTCATCCGGTGCAGCTCCTCCTTTACAGCAGCTAGTTCACGCTGCAAACCCATCCGGTCTTCAGCCAGTCTCCGGTTTTCTGTCAAAATCCTTCGAATTTCAATCTGCTGCAGTTCCAGTTCCTCTTCGTACAGTGCAGCGGGAGGAGGGCGTGGCATTGGGGGGCCTCGAATAAAGGGGCCTTCATGAATATTGGGATTATACCCACGCCGTCCATCATCAAAAGCATGGCGAGGCATGCGACCTCTCCCTGCCATCACGGCTTAAGCTGCTATCCACGCACAGAACCCAACAAACAGTAAGTTCATAAAGATAAGCTATTACAATATATCAACAATCATGAAAATGCACTGCTTGCTCAGAGGAAGGTCATGAAATACACACATAAATCTCTTCCTTATGAAACACAACTCAAAACCCACATCTCCAATGCATAGTGAGGTGCTTCATCCAAGATATTAGACAACTTAAAAAAAAACAAATAACACATCCAAATTTTATGTAATGGATGATCTAAAGCAGATGTTGGTTATCTCATGCATCTCAATTTTTTCGTACGCACTACGCAAACATCTGAACAAATAAATCCAATTCTCGAGGACAACATTTATATTTCAAATGCATAAAAAATATGGATCTCCTATGGTGTAATCCCCAGTATAAAATAGAAATCCAAACCAAATTTCACAGAGACAATCATCAGGCAGTAGATTTACAATATTGCATCAGTGAGGACTCAATTTCATATTATCTGCAACAGAAGACAACAAGAGGATAAAAGCTATTGCTTCTACGATTGATCATAGAAGTGCAAGACGATGCAAGTGCACGTGTGAAATTCTTTTTGTGGTTTAAAAGGTTCCAATACATGATTCAACAGTCCACTGCACCAAACATTTAATGACAGTTCAAACAGATTTCCATTTCCACCAACATTTCACCAATAATGAACTCCCTTTTTCACCGTGAAAGTCATACAAATATGAAATATCTTACATGATAGACAATGAATTCTCACATTCAAGATTGCAATATTAAGCTCCAAAATAGGGTTGTATATAATACATGGACATCATCACGAAATACGCATTACATAAAATTCAAAAGAATTTAATTCGAGCTAATCAGGATCACTAAATAACAACTCATATCGAACAGGTGAAGCTTAAATCGAAATGAGAGAACAAATTAGGAAAGACTTACTTGAAACCCTAAAAAATGGATGGACGAGAAGGTGTAATTGAAACAGGTCCCTCTTTTTTTTTTTTCTGTTTCCCCTTCTGTTCGGGCTCTGTTGATATTTATTTTTGCTTCTCTTTTTCTCTGCGAGGGTTTTGTCTCACTGTGGGCGTTTATGCCCACCCCACCAATAGGGATAATTGTTCAACAAATAAGGGTAAAATGTATTTGGTCCTTGAAACTGGCTCCTAAATTTTTGAAAGATGCAGAAACACCTTCTTGAAGTTAAAAAATATACACTTAAACCCATTACTGTTAGATTTTTCGTACAGATGAGATAAAATATAGTTTTACTCTTTTATTAAATCATTATCATGTTTTCATCATTTAATTAACTTTTGTATGAGTTAATTCTACAAAAAAAAATGCAATCATATGTACTTGAAGAGTTAATTATTTTACCAATTAATATTTATAAAATATATCCAAAATTTATTGGATTTTTTTGGGATATTTGGAAAACTAATTAAATTTTGAAATATTTATTTTCATCTTAACAAAAATTTAACAGGAGAGAGGGTGTAAATTGATGTTTCTAAACTTCGGGGTTCTATTGCATTTTACCCAAAATATAATAAAATAGAAAGAGCTGGAGATGCAGGGGATCGAACCCTGTACCTCTCGCATGCAAAGCGAGCGCTCTACCATTTGAGCTACATCCCCGATTTGATAAAGGAATTTAGTTATTTTTATATAACACCAACAATAATTATTAGAATTTGGCAGATACACATTGGTCATGTTATATTTAAGATAATATTTTAAAATTTGAGATGAATAACGTTCACTTATTGATGGGACGGGCAAATGTATGTCCATCGGGCATAGATCTTCATGTGCCATCAATGAATGAGCGTCACATATGCAATAATACATTTAAATTTTCTTTTGAAAAATTATGCTCAATTTTATTGAAATTTACTAAAATACCATGCATAATGCAATTAAGTGTTTTTACAGTGCATATATGGCATGTTCTTATTTGTTAACATATAGATCTTCTCTATGGCCAACACAGAGAATCTCCTATGCAATGAGACAAAATGGGAGATATGACTTCTTGTGTCTGAATGTGATGTTAAAATGCTAAAAAATTCTTAGAATCTTATGTCTCAAACTCAATTTTTAAAAAATATTATTTTATTAGATTTTTAACCGTAAGATCTTTTGACCTAAAAAAGAAAGATAGTGTTTTAAAAAGTTAAACGCTGAAAATATATTTGGATCTGAGTTTGAGAATTTTTAACTTTTTAAACATAGAATATACCTAAACTCATATTCAAACAGGAGACAAAATAATAATAATAATAATAATAAAGATTGCTTCACGGCCAATATTGAAATTAAAACAAAAAAGTTTGAAAGTAAGATAATTCAAGTCCTTATTATAACATATTTTGTCTATCTTGAGAAGACAAATATGATATCATCTCTACCTCGTAATAGAGTCAAATAATTGAAATATCGTATCTTGTTTATCTTGAGATAGATATATTTACATTCATAAATTCAACCTTAAGATATGTCATCAAATGAAAATAGTTATGAAAATTTTATTAATGTTACTACAGTCAACAACCAAATCAAGAGAGGGTGAATCTCACGAATCTCAAACAATTTTTTTTTTTAATAAAAAGATAAAACTACTATAACGAAAAGTCAAAAACAAAAGAGATCAAAAACTTATTATTTTTGAATTCTCATTATATTATCCAAAAGAATTTAATTTTTATAGCTCATTATCTTCTCAACGCAAACCCCACTCTCTATTAATTATATTATATGTTCATAGCAGAAGTTGACATCATACTATGTTATATATTGTGGAGCCTGATGATGATGTGCACAGAAGATTTTTGGGGTGTCTTTTGTGTTTTGATTTTTGGATTTTTTATTTTTAAGCCCCCACAAACCATCATATTTAGTGATCGATCCCTCACTTCTTTGTAATTAGGTTTTAGTCCCCAGATTTAAAGGATAATTCCTTTTTAATACCTATCAGGGACTAAAAAGAAAACTAAATAATTTATGGATAGGTCCCTCTCAGGGACTAAAAAGGAATTATCCTTTAAATCTGGGGACTAAAACTCAAATACGAAGAAGTGAGGGATCGATCACTAAATATGATGGTTTGTGGGGACTTAAAAATAAAAAACCCTTGATTTTTTTGTCTTTAATGAGATGTCAGTATAAAAATGGCATCTCATATCTTTTATTAAGCTCTAGGGTTTTAATTTCAACGTGATCATTGTAAAAATTTCTCGTTGACAGTGGATTAATCTCTGATGTACTCCGTGGACGTAGACAAGATTTGTCGAACTACGTAATTCTTTGTGTCTTTCATTGATTTGTTTGTTCATTTATTTGATTAATTGCATCCCAAAATTCAAAATTCGTAACTCATTATCCTTCTATATAATTGAATTCAAGCTTCTTTGACCCTCAAATAGCAAGAGTTGAAATAAATTTTATTCTCAAGTGCTTTGATTAGTTTGGTAATCCCAATTCAGTAAAGAAGTTATTCTTACTGAAGTATCCAATTCTGAAAGATGGGAATGAGAAATTAAGAGAATTCAATGAATAATTGAAAATAGAACGAGAACGTTACAAAACTTACATACAATCATTATATGTTTTGAGTTTTTATAAAGGTGTGTATTTCAGTATATGAAATACATACTTTAGAAGAAAAAAAATATTGTCATGAATTGTATTGATCTACTTAGAAGGAAAAGTTTTTTTAAAAAAGTTAAACGTTATTTAACGAGCTATAAACCTTATTTGCCTTACTACAAAACTACACGCAGGGTTGTAACAAGTAACAACCACCCATCTAAAAAATAAAAGGGAAAATCCATATAAACCCTTATAAATTGCTTGAAATCCATATAACCCCATGAATTTTCTTGAAGTTCATATACCCCTTGAAAACATCTATATAAATTCAACTAGTTCCTTGAGTTAAATTTCTATTGACAAATGAAGAATATTATGTGAATATTCTGTTTGATTAACTATAACTGAAAACACAATATGACAAAAACTCCCTACAACGTGTAAAAAAAAAGTAAAAAATCATCTGTAAATGACGTAAATGATTATTTATCTATGAATGCAAAGGTAAAATCATCATTTACCATATGTTTTTTCACATTTTTAACAAATTGTAGAGATTGTTTTTAGTATATTATGTTTTTAGTCAAGATTAATTAAACAAAATATTCATATAATATTTTTCATCTGTTAATAAAGTTTAACTCAGAAGATTATTTGAATTTACATGAGTGTTTTTAAAGAGTAAGTGGATTACATGGATTTTATGGCAATCTACTGCGGGGTCAGAATCACCACTGCAAGAATCAAACCATGGCTTCCCCTTCCAACTCCCTCTCCTTCACCCTCATCCACAACCCTCCCTTCATCCTCAACGTCAGCGAAATCACATACTTCGGCTCCTCCACCTTCTCCACCGCCTCCATCACGAACCTCTCGATCACGCACGCAGCCACCGCCTTCATCTGTGTGTACGCCATCTCCCTCCCCAAACACATCCTCGGCCCCGCGTGAAAAACCGGGTACTTAAACGGACTCTCTGCTTTAAACGCCCCGTCCTCCTCCCCCAACCACCTCTCCGGCCTGTACTCCAAACAGTCCTTCCCCCAAATCGACTCCAACCTCCCCATCACGTACGCGCTGTACGTCACAAACCACCCTTTCCCCACGTATGTCCCGTCCGGCAAAACGTCCTCCCCGCGACACTCCACCGTGTCCAGCGCCACTGGCGGGTACAGCCTCATCGCCTCGGAAATCGCCGCGTGCAGGTAGTGCATCTCGCGCAACTCGTCATACCCGAACGTTGAGCCTGTCGATTATCAAAAACATATATGTATCCCATGTGGATCCGTATCAAATTTTTTTTAAAAAATGATCTGATATTCAAAATCTTTTGTATCTAAAATAAAATACCTGTTATCCAAAATATTTTGGATATAATGGTATACGATCTGAAAAATATTATTATTTATATTGATATATTTATATTTTTAATGTTAATATGAGTTTTTTTATTGTTAATTTTATTTTAAACCATGCAATATTTTGTGTGCACTAATTATTTTATGTTAGATACTCAGTAATTATTGATCTTTTTATATATTTTAGATATATGATTTTTATTTTTGAATATCAAATCTTTGATATTTGAATCATACTTCTATTCATTTAGATTTTTTTGAATATTTTAAATAATTATCTATCTTAATCCAAATTTCTAACGGATATCAAATGCGAATATTTGTTTAGATATCTAATTCGGAGATGGTGGGTCTACAAGATCTGTATCATTTTGTTGGCAGGCTTACTTTCATTGCGCGTACTCATCGTCCGTGCACGCACTGACCGTATCTCCTCTAGCACCTTTGCCACCACCTCCGGGCGCGACGACACGATCCAGAAGAACCACGTCAGCGCGGACGACGTCGTCTCCCTCCCCGCGACCATGAAGTTCACCACGATGTCCCGCAACGCCTCCTCTGAGTACTTCCCCGCCTCGTCGAACCTCGAAAGGAGGTCCGCGTGTTCGGCGCGTGAACCCTCTCTCTTCTTCCTTGACTGTATGACCCGCGTCACGAATTCGCGGACGACCGCGATCGACTCTTTCAACCGCCTCTCCGACCCGACGTTGCACAACCTCTTCAGCCTCCACGTGAAAGGCAGTGCGGACATGAACCGGTCCGCGCTTATTCTCTGCGCGTCCGTGAAAGCGCGCATGAACTCGTCCCCGCCGCCCCCGCCGAGCCACGCCGGATCCTCGTCAAACACAACCTTGCATATGTTGTCGAACGCGAACCGCTCGAGTGCGTCCTGCACGTAACCTTGTCAATTATTTAAAAAAACATTATATAAATATTTTAAAAATTATTCAATATTTGAAATAAAATATCTGTATTCAAAATATTTCGCATCAGATACAGAAATTAAATGATGCTATTCGATCTGAAAAATATGAGGATATGAAATAATATTATTTATTATATTATTATATCAATA
This sequence comes from Acorus gramineus, assembly GCA_030737835.1. Classification (NCBI taxonomy): domain Eukaryota; kingdom Viridiplantae; phylum Streptophyta; class Magnoliopsida; order Acorales; family Acoraceae; genus Acorus; species Acorus gramineus. The sequence continues at coordinate 22,049,926 of CM060848.1, read as the reverse complement.
TTTTAGTGTTAGTAGGAGTTTTTATATTATTTTTTATACTTTAAAACATGTAATATTATGTGTATGTACATGTAATTTAATGTTTTATATTGGATATTTATTAGATTTTTTTATATATTTTAAATCTTGGATATATGATTTTTACTCTCATATATTAAATTTTTGGATATTTGAATCATATTTATATCCATTTAAATTTTTTAAATATTTTGAACAATTATCCGAATCCAATATGAATTTTGAGATTGGATGTGGATGCTTCTTTTGAATATCTCATCTGTATCCTGATGACAGGCTTACCTGCACGTCGACGGGCCTCCCCTCCTCGCTCGCGCGCCTCAGCACGGGCACAAGCCGCTCGAGGGTCTCGTTCCGCACCGCGTCAACGACGAACGCGCGGAGGGAGCGCTTGTTGAATTCGAAGCTCGCCGTCTTGCGCTGCAACTTCCACTCCTCGCCGTCGGAGTTGAAGATGCCGAGACCGAGGAAGTCAGACATCATCGACACGGTGCGCTCGCCTTTCGGGTAGTTGCCGAAGTTGGTCTTGAGGACGTGCTCGACCGTGGCGGGGCTCGCGGTGATGATGCCGTGGACGTCGCCCGGGGTGCGGAAGTCGACGTTGTGGGTGGGGTGGGCAGAGAGGATTTCGACGAGCCATTCGAGGAAGCGGTGGCGGTTGTTGAGGAATTGAGGGAGGATGCCGAGGAAGGGGTAGGGCGAAAGTAGGCCGGCGTGCGAGGCGGGAGTTTTCTTCAATAGGCGGCGGCGGCGGTAGCCGAGGAGGAGGAGGGAGAGAGAGAGGATGAGAAGGGAGTTTTGAAGTAGAAAGAGCTTCATAGGTGGAAATTGAATGATTTGTGTGGGCATAGTTGGGGGGTATATAATTGAACAAAGTCTTGGTGACCAAGAAAAGATTAGAGTATGATGTATTTGGAGAATCATATATAAAATTTGCATTCTTGGACGCCAAGTAGTTTGAGTTGATAAACATTTTTTTTTTTAGTGTTTGAGTTTGAGGTGAAGCACGCGTGGTTCAATGGCTGTGTTTTGTTCAAGTTGATGATGATACCAGAATAGGGATTAGTTTGTTTTTCTACTGGTGGTGCTTATGTTAATCAGTTGACTAATTTGTGTGAATGTGATGAGTGTTGGGATTATGTCTCGATCTAGTGTATCACATCGGATGACCATGATTAAATCATATTAGGTTGGGCACCTAATAAGTAGAATATTATTTAAGATTTGATCTTAATTAATATTTAAAGTGAATCTCCTAAAATAGGAAACAATATTTGTTTGTTAATTAGGAGAGTGAATATCTCCTAATTAATGTGAATAATATTTGTTTGTTAATTGAGAGATTACTTGGGGATGAAGTTATTTAGCTCTATAAATATCTTCTAAGGTTTCATGGCAAGAAAATGCAATGTATACAATGTAGAGATCCTAAGGGAAGGTTGAGAGGGTTCTAAGAGAGTTTGTGAATCTCTTAATGTATCTCAACTATCAAAGTAGATTATCTGTTTTTACCCCGTGGATATACGCCTAAGCTGAACCACATATATCTTGTGTTCTTCACGTGATGTGATGTTTCGTTCTTGTATTTGTTGGTGGTTTCCGTGAATAACTTTCTCAACAATGAGATGCAAAATAAAATACAACATGTAGAAATATATATATTATAATAACATTATCCTCATAAGAAACAAACGAAATTTTTTTTTTTTTTTTATAGAGAAAACTCATCTGTCAACGACAACTATGTGAGTGGACGGATGAAAGGAGGTGACATAATGACCAAAATGAGTCCATTTGATGAATTATGATTTATTTAAATAAATAAAAAAACATATCATTTTATCATTTGTCACACGGTTGTAACTTGAATTGGGTGACACGCATACAAGGGGTTGAATCTAATATCCAAACGGGTTGGGTAAAAGATTTGGGTTTGGTTTTGAATTCGGGATGTAAGATTCGGGTCATATAAATTTTTGAGTTGGGTTTAGATTGATATCTCAAAGATCTGGATACAACCCAAATACTATCATCTATATGAAATTTGATTAAATTGGATGACTAAAATTTGTTTAAACTTTAGTTTTCACGTTCATCAAAGATAAAGTTCGGTTTTGGAGAGGAGGGGAAAATGGTTTTCATTCCATGACAAAAATTTGACAAGTTTCTTTAACTAAACACATTTAATATTAATCAAAAGGAGATATGTCATGGGAGTTAAAAAATTAAAGTTAAAAATTTGTTACACATCATTTCCCATGATGCAAATTAAACCCATTACCTTAAAAATGACCAGTCTGATTATTGAATTAGTGTACAGACGAGGTAGGCGACCGCCTGGTGCCCATCCATGTAAGGTCTTTATTTCCAATTTTTTCACTACTTATTTATTAGGATTTTTATTGTTATATTTTAAAGAGAAAATAATTTTTTTAAGAGACTAACAAAATGTACCCGACCCAGCCAAAAAAAAAAAAAACTGTATCCGCGAAACAAACCCAAAGATTTAAGTATCTTTTGTATCATTATTCTATTTTAAGAAGAACAAAAAATTGATAAAATTTCTTCTTATTAAAATTTTTTAAAAAATTTATAAGTAGTTTTTTTTCTTTTTTTTGGGTGTGGTTTTGCTTACCTGATCTGATGGATACCTCATCTTCCCTGTGAAAAATCTTTTATGACTTTTATAAATAATAATAGCGCAATCAATCAGAAACTCAATTTATTGTGCAGGTACAAAAACAAGCAAACAAGCATTCTAATAAGACAGTTTAACAATTATATTTACCTTTTCCTATGCAACCCCAACGTATAGAAAGCATATGCTCCTCTGGTCGCAATCACAATCCCTCTTCCAGTGCAATGTGTCAATATTTGTTTGTCCACTATCTCAATTTCATGTCCTTTGTGTCACAACATGTCTGAGAGAAGATGCACCACAATTTCATGTCCTTTGTGTCACAACACGTCTACAGAAGATGCACCACAAACATCACTATCATATCCCATACACTATAACCCAAACATACTGATCACTGAAAAAAATTGGACTTCATCGACCAGGTTAAACCGTCGGCTGCTCGAACTTCCTGTCTAGTTAAAATTCATAACATCTTATTAAACCATGACTAGTTGAAAATTTTAAAATCGATCAATTCATTAGTTGAACTGATGTTTTCTCTTTAATTGAGTGCATATTGTTTGACCTGATTTAGGTTTCATTTGAAAACGGATTTTAAAATTTTTTGGGTTTGCGTAAAGTTGAGTTCTCCTAACTCGTTATCAAATGTTAAAAAAAAAAAGTTACAACTTAATTAAAAAGTGCAGACATATTTTTGTAATGAAATGTTCAAAAGCTCATTTTTCATAATTTGTGAAGAGAAATCTTCTTGTAAACTCAGTTTTAAACACAGTTTTTTTTTAAGTTAACTCTCACACCCGTTTCCAAACGGGATAATTCTTAAATTATAATAAATCAATTGCCATGTACCAAATTAAACACGATGATGTGTTATATAAAGATTTAAAAGGATAACATGATTGTGTTATTAAATTAATAGTTAATATATTTATTACGTCATGATAATATCACAATTAATTCTGATCTGACTTGAAAATTGAATCAAGGGCATGTAACCCTATCATTTCTTAGTTAGTCACACTTAGTTCATTTTACAGTTCCATATATCTTGTTAATCACGTGCATTCATTGTAAAGATGTATATATCTTAGATTAAAAGAATTTAGACATTTAAAAATGAATCTATAGAATTATCGAAATACATACTTCATTTTTTACAAAATAAATGCGACATTATTTACTTTGTAAAACATCTGACTTCAACAACAATCTAGAAAAACTTTTAACCAAAAAAAAAAAAAAAACACCACAATCTAGATAAATTATGACCAATCTCAAAAGATTTTTTTGAAATTCTTTCACATACACATGGTAAGCATGAGATCCAGGTCCTCTGCTTGATTTTTTTGTACTTATATATTACAATCGTATGATTTTAAATGTCACAATGTGATAACACCATAAAGAAAATATATAAAGAGAAGTAGAAGATCTTATTCCACGAGCAATATCAACCGAACACAAAACATGCACAATCAATCAATCGATCCCACCCGTGCACCTCTCCCTGACCCGCACACGCAGCCCCCCTTTCATCCTCAACGTAAGCGAGAACATCTGCTGCGGCGGCGGCGGTGGCGAAGGCGCTCCCATCTCCGCGACCACGTCGATCACGAACCGCTCGATCACGCATGCCGCGATCGACTTCATCTGTATATACGCCATCTCCTTCCCCAAACACGTCCGCGGCCCCGCGTGGAACACCGGGTACTTAAACGGATTCTCCCCTTTAAACACCCCGTCCTCCTCCCCCAACCACCTCTCCGGCCTGTAATCCAAACAGTCCTTCCCCCAAATCGACTCCATCCGCCCCATTGCGTACGCATTGTACGACACGAACCACCCCTCCCCAACAAACGTCCCGTCGGGTAACACGTCGTCTCTTTGGCTACTGTTGCTGTTCGCCGGCACCGGCGGGTACAGCCTCATCGCCTCGGATATCGCCGCATGCAAGTACTGCATCTCCCTCAGCTCCTCGAACGCGTACGCCTCCTCCTCCCCCGGTTGCGCGCGCTTCGCGCGGATCGGCGCGAGCTCGTCCAGTATCGCACGCTCCACGCGCGGGTTGTGCGCGAGCAGCCAGAAGAACCAGGTGAGCGTGGACGAGGTCGTCTCGCGCCCCGCTAAGATGAAGCTTATGACGATGTCACGGAGGAGTTCCTCCGAGTCGACCCCGCTCGCGATGAACCTCGACAGTAGGTCCGCGTCGGGGGACGCGGAATTCTCTTGCTTTCTCGTTTTGATGATTCGGGTTGCGAAGTCGTGGACGATCCTTATCGCCTCCGCAAGCCGCCTCTCGGACCCGACGTGCAATGCTTTCTTCACCCTCCACATGATTGGGATCGCGTATCTGAGTTAAAAAGTTCATGTACGACAGATATTTGTTAAGTGCTCCTAATCAATGAGGAAAGTTCAGAGTATACGTGACTATGACCTGAACCTCCCGGCACTGAGGTTCGCGGCATCCTCGAACGCTTTAGCGAACTCCGCAGAAGCCGCGGACCTCTCCTCGGAGAGACACGCGGGGTCCTCCCCGAACGCGACCCTGCACACGTTATCAAACGCGAACCTCTCGAGCAAATCCTGCAAGTCCACGACCTCCCTGCGCTCCGCAGCCCGCGCGAGCGCGGGCAAGAGGCGCCGGGCGACCTCGTCGCTCACGTTCGACACGACGAATCCGCGTAGCGAGCGCGTGTTGAACTCGAAACTCGCGGTCTTGCGCTGCGAGCGCCAGAGGTCGCCATCGGAGTTGAAGATGCCGTCGCCGAGGAAGTCGCCGAGGAGGGACGCGAAGCGGGGGCCTTTTGGGTAGTTGTCGAAGTTGGTCTTTAAGATGTGTTCGACGTTGGAGGGGTTCGCGGTGAGAATGCCTTTGATGTTGCCCGGGCGGACGATGCCGACGGTGTGGGTAGGGGTGGATAAGAGGATATCGGTAATCCAATCGAGGAGGCGGTGGCGGTGGCGGAGGAACTGGGGAAGGATTCCGATGAGTGGGTAGGATGTGAGGGGTCCAGTGTTGGGTGTGTTTTGTGGGTTTTGGGTGAAGTGGTTGAAGAGGAATGTGAAGGTGATGAAGAGGAGGAGGTAGAGGACAGAATCTATGGAGATCAAATCCATTAGTGTTGGGTCTATTGGTTGTTATTGTGTTTTTTGAGGAGATGAAGTGGAGGAGGGGAAAGATGAATTGTGGATGTGTTGTTGAAGTGTGAACCGCATATTGTGGGGGGCTCTTGATGTGGGTTTGTTTTGTAAAGGTGGGAGTGGTTTTGCTTTTTGAACTTTAATTTGGTTGGATTCATGTGTCTTTCACTTTGATTAGTGTTGTATTATTGGTTTTTAATGTGGTGGTTATTCATTGTGTACTGGAAAAGACTAATGGGTTCAATTTTATTTGACAAAGTTTTTTTTCACATGTTTAGGTTTGGGTTTGACACTTGTTAATCCTTCATTGGCTACAAGAATCGATAAATCGAGTACTCAGTTGGATTCTATCCTGTTTTAATAAACATGGTAAGTGTAATCATGATAGATTCGTGAGAAGCATGTCCACACAAACGCAAAAATGAAACAAAAAAAATGTCCACACAAGTGAAGGATTTCAAATGTCTCTTTTAATGTTACAACAAGATAATGGAAAGGGTTACCCAACCGAACTTATATTTTATCATGATGGAGTACTTTAACTTCTTTGGGGAACCGTTTGGACTTATTAGTTTATTTGTTATAAATAAGTGAATTATATATAAGGGTGTAAATTGGGTTGGTTAAACCAAACATGAATTGATTCATACCGAATGTTTTCAGTTTAAATTCATATTTTTTTTTTATTGATAGGCACAAAACCAGATCAAACCGATCAAATTACATCATGCACTTTATATAGTAAAAATGATTTGTATAAGATAATAAGAATTATAGGTTCTTTACAACGCCTAAGAACTATAGGTTCTTTACAACACCTTTTATTCAAAATGGTAGGTACCTAATGCTAGACAAAATCGGTACATATATTTTTCGATTTTAAGATCTACCTAGATTTGACCTCATTTTTCTCGTAACACTTTTCATCTTTAAGAATATTCTCTTCTTATTCCAAATGTAAGTATATATTATTCAAGACATTAAAACAATGATGAAATAACATGATGTGCAATTTCACAACGACTATGATAATTCATTGATTTGAATATGTAGAGGGTTTGCTTTCATCCTAGGTTGCCTAGAATATCCGGATCTATATGATGGTTATATCGAGGGCTTTCAATTCATTGTCTTGCTGTTGATTACCAATCAGGTGATTATTCATACTTAAAAATTTATATACATTGAAAAGTTCCTTGGTTGATATCTTGTTGTCTTTTTAGTTATCCTTCTTTTGTTGTTTACTTTTTAATCTTTGATATCTGATTTGGTAAGATGTAAATAGCGAGATAAAATAATAAGTGACAGGTTTGGTAGAATAAGATTTTGGAGTGTACTTCCTCTGGTGGAGAGGAAGTTGAAGTCAGTTGATTGGCAACCCTTGATTGGAAAGAAGGTTCGATGGATGGTGTGGACAGACTTCTTAGCTCAGGGGCAAATTAACTCTGCTTCAGGCAGTCTTGGCCAACATGTTGGCCCATTTTCTTATTTCTATATGTCCTTATTTTGCATTCCCATTGTTGTTGCGAATAAGATTGAGGTGATTCGAAGGCGCTTTCTTTGGAGCGGTCTGGAGAGGGGAGCGATGAAACCTTGTTTGTCAGCCTAAACTTAAGGGTGGCTTAGGGATTTGCCGGCTGACTGACATGAACATAGTCCTGTTGGCTAAATGGATGTGGAATTGGATGGCTGCCCCTCAGTCCATGTGGGTGAAAGTTTTCAAGATGAAAAGGTTCAGTTCTAGTCTCGCACTGGCCCCATCCCTCTCGTGGTGCGTCTGCCCTTTTCAAGGGCTGATTATGTGAAGCGAATCGGTGGTGGCCCGTGTTCACTTGGAGGGTAGGTGATGGTAGTGAGGTTCATTTCTAGATGGATATTTGGTGCGGGGACGAACCATTGAAGGACCACTTCCCTAGCATGTACCAGATTGCATGTAGTAAATAAGCACGGGAAGGGGAGTACCCCTCTACTTATAGACAAAGGTTACATGCCAAGCACGCTTGGCTGACTTGGAAGAATCTTTCACGTGGTCCACTAATTAGATGAGATGTACACTTTCTCTTTTTTTGACCGAGTCAATCAGATTACCTAGCGCTAGCTGGGGTGATTTGGCTACAACTAGCATGTTCTTATGGGTAGATTAGTGTACTTTAATGTACTTTTATGCAATATTTCCAGGGTTATTTGTGTACACGTGGCGCTAGGCCTCTCCTCCATCGGATTCGCCACGCTTCCGATGAGAATCCCTGCACCTTGAACACCGACAGACCTGAAGAGGTCAGGCCCTCTTTCTCGGATGATCTGTCTTTTAGAGGCATAGTCCGAGGTGAGCCGCAAGTCTCATAATAAGCATTATCTAACTTTGGTGTGTCTCTTCCCCTATTATTGACTTATTCCAGTATAGTTATTCTCTATTAATTCAAGGTGGATTTTATCCTCTATATATATGATAATAAGAACTATAGGTCCTTCACAACATCATTTATTCAAAATGGAAGGTACTTGATGCCAGCCAAAATTACTACATATATTTTTCTTTTTTAACATCTACCTAAATTTGATCTCCTTTTCCTCACACTTATCAGCTTTGAAAATCTCCTCTTCTTGTTCCTAATGTATGTCCATGTATTATTGAAGACATTAAAAAAAGGATGAAATCACCGTAATGATGTGCAAGTATTGAACTTATTAGAACATATATTTTATTTCAAAGTAAATTACATGATTATCTACTTTTAAAAAGATCCGAAATTTCTGTAATCTCGAGAATGATTTTTATGATTACATCTAAAAGTTTTTCAAACTCCATCACATACACATGGCGAGCCATACCAACACAAAGCATACCCAATCAATCAATCCATTCTATCCGCGCATCTCTCCCTGACCCTCACATGCAGTCCCCCTTTCATTCTCAGCGTCAGCGACAGCACATGCTGCGGCTGCGACGGCGCGACTACATCGATCACGAACCGCTCGATCACGCACGCTGCGATCGACTTCATCTGTGTATACGCCATCTCCTTCCCCAAACACATCCTTGGCCCCGCGTGGAACACCGGGTACTTAAACGAACTCTCCGCTTTAAACACCCCGTCCTCCTCCCCCAACCACCTCTCCGGCCTGTACTCCAAACAGTCATTCCCCCAAATCGACTCCAACCTCCCCATCACGTACGTGCTGTGCGTCACGAACCACCCTTTCCCCACGTATGTCCCGTCCGGGAACACGTCCTCGCTTCGGCTACAGTTTTCGTTTACCGGCACTGGCGGGTACAGCCTCATCGCCTCCGATATCGCCGCGTGCAAGTACTGCATCTCCCTCAGCTCCTCGAACGCGTACGCCTCCTCCTCGCGAGCGTTGCGCGCGCGTGCGGCGCGGATCGGCGCGAGCTCGTTCAGTATCGCACGCTCCACGCGCGGGTTGCGCGCGAGCAGCCAGAAGAACCAGGTGAGCGCGGACGAGGTCGTCTCGCGCCCCGCTAAGATGAAGCTTACGACGATGTCACGCAGGAACTCCTCTGAGTTGACCCCACTCGCGATGAACCTTGACAGGAGGTCCCCGTCGGTGGATGCGGATTTCTCTTGCTTTCTGGTTTTGATGATTTGGGTCGCAAAGTCGTGGACGATCCTTATCGCCTCCGCAAGCCGCCTCTCGGACCCGATGTTCAACGCCTTCTTCACCCTCCACATGATCCGGATGGCGTATCTGAGTAACAAAGGTCATATACAACAGATTAAGTGTTCCACTCAGCACCCCCCGTTTGGAAACTGTTTTGGGCATTCTCTTTTTTTAAAAGCCTAATTTAAATTCAATTTTGCAGGAAATTATTTCTTCATTGATTATGGAAAAGCTATATATTTGCAGCTTTTAATTATGTTATACTTTTTTCTATTTAGGAACAGGATTGGAAAATCAAATTCTTGCAGACTCAAAAATACTCCCGTTTCCAAACAAACCCTTGAATATTAAGAAAAATGCAGAGTATTATGTGAGTATAACCTGAACCTGCCGATGCTGAGGTTGGCGGCGTCCTCGAACGCCTTTGCGAATTCCGTAGAAGCCGCGGACCTCTCCTCTGAAAGACACGCGGGGTCCTCCCCGAACGCGACCCTGCACACGTTGTCGAACGCGAACCTCTCGAGCAAGTCCTGCAAGTCCACGACCTCCCCGCGCTCCGCAGCCCGCGCGAGCGCGGGCAACAGGCGGCGCGCGACCTCATCGCGGATGGTCGACACGACGAATCCGCGGAGCGAGCGCGTGTTGAATTCGAAGCTCGCCAACTTGCGCTGCGAGCGCCAGAGGTCGGCGTCGGAGTTGAAGATGCCGTCGCCGAGGAAGTCGCGGAGGATGAACGTGAAGCGGGGGCCTTTTGGGTAGTTGTCGAAGTTCGACTTTAAGACGTGTTCGACGTTGGAGGGGTTGGCGGTGAGGATGCTGATGCTGCCCGGGCGGACGAAGCCGACGGTGTGGGTAGGGGAGGATGAGAGGATATCGGTCATCCAGTCGAGGAAGCGGTGGCGGTGGCGGAGGAACTGGGGGAGGTTTCCGATGAGTGGGTAGGATGTGAGGGGGCCAGTGTTGGGTGTGTTTTGTGGGTTCTGGGTGAAGTGGTTGAAAAGGATTGTGAAGGTGATGAAGAGGAGGAGGTAGAGGACAGAATCTATGGAGATCAAATCCATTCTCTCTCTCTCTCTCTCTCTTTCTCTCTCATATATATATATATGTGTGTGTGTGTGTGTGTGGTTGATGTCGGTTGTTGAATCTATGGATACAAGGGGCGGCGCTACAACATTACGGTGGGTTGACCGCATCATATTTTTCTTTAAAAAAAAAAACTGTTTGGTTGCGCGATTCGGCGCGCTTTTGTTTTTTGAAAAGCTAAAAAGTTAAAAGCGTGCAGTTAAATGGGATAGCTTTTTACAGAATCGGAAGCTGGATTCCTTTTAATTTTTCATTTGAAATCTGTGTTTTAAAAAGCTCAGAAACAACGTTTTTTTATCGGAATCGATTTTTTTAATTGAAAAGCAACTTTCTCTGCCAAACATTAAACTCCTTTCAAATATTGATTCCTGATTTTAAAAAAAGCATCCTAAAAAAATCAACGTCTAAAATTATCTTAAAAAGCAGCTTTATTCCAAAAGCTACTTTTCAATCTGTGTTTCCAAACGGACCCTAAGGTTATGATTATCTCCCTTTAAATTAGGGGCATTGTTACATTTAATTTTTTTTATAATAAAAATTACATTCTTATATAATTCGTTAGAAATCCAGTGGACAATATATATATCTTGTTAGACGATGTATATACCTCGTTAAATTTTTTTTCTTACACTTACTAAAATACGTTAATTCAATTTGAAATGGAGCGATATACACTTTTTATAAAAGTATATACCTCATAGATATTTATTATTTTTTTAAAAATAAAAATATCTGTAGTATGAATTTTAGTTGATAAAAATGACTGAGTCTAATATTTTCCTTTAAATTATGACAATCTAGCCCACCAATGACTCCACCAGCCCATTAGTTGACCCTGTCGACCCATATTTTATATTAAAATCTCCAAATTGTAAAAATTTATATATTGAAAATTCTCTATCTTCCATCTTTGATGGTTTATCTTTTATTATTGTAAGTTGTTGTTCTATTTTTAAAAGAAAGCTTTATGTTTTTTATCAATATAGCATAAGAGTAGATTTTAAAAAAAATTGTGGAATTTATTTTTAAATGACCCCGTATATAAAAATTTTTGGAGCTGCCACTATCGTATTGGTTGGTCATTTGAATTTTAAGTAACATTTAGAGTATCTCGGGCCGTGTTTGCACCGATGATAGTTATAAAACATCGCTTTTCTAACTCAGCCTTGCTTTTTCTAACGCGGTATCGCACAATGCACTCCCAAACAAACACTTACTTTGATTTGATTGATATGTCTTTGACTTTGATTGATGTTATATAATTACTTTTTATAATAGATGTGATCCAATCAGTACTTCACTGTGTAACGTGTATTGAAAAAAAAAGACTATTTGATTCAATTTTAATTGACAAGTGTTTGGTTACATCTTTGTGAGGTTTGGGTTTTAGACATTTATTAGTTCATCATTGGATATTGATAAGAACCGATAGATCTAATACTTATTGGGTTATATCTTGTGTTAATAATCTTGGTTTAAAAGAAAAAATTTGTCTTCTTACGGTTAGTGTGAGAGGTGAAAATATCATTCTCTTTGAATGGGCCTGACTTAAGGACGGTCACAGCTTGGTTTGAGTAGATTCGCGAAGAGACGACGATTAAGGTCCGCTGTAGAAGGATTGACAAGGTTTGTCTGGACTGAACCTGATGTAAATCAGGCTGCCTCCGTACCCTTTTTGAGGGATCAAGCCACACGTAGTTTTTTTTTACAAGAATCTCCGCCGATGAAGCTCAATCTCCATTAAAATGAGATTTCAAGCTTGAGTCTAGAGTTCTCTTTTTTGGGGAAGAAAAAGAAGTCTCTCCCTCTTTGATGAAGGGGATATCCTTCTATTTATAGTGGGAGGGGGTGTGCTTATTTTCACGGAGGTGTGAGCATATCATGACCCAACCTAAGATGGCGTTGTGTTTTTGGCTCAATGCCATAGGCCAGGGTGGTATGGCATTTTAAATGGATCCTAAAGTGTGATAGATTTAGACTTCTACAGTTATGATTCTGATAGTTTCATGGAAAACATGAAGCTCAAAAATGTCCACACAAATGAAAGATTTCAAAAGCAGCCTCAATGTTACAATATGAGAAAGGAAAAATTGCCTGAACTTAGAACTTATATTTTATCATGTTGTAATAATTTAACTTCATCGGGGAACCTGGTTGTACTTATTAGTTTATATGTTATAAATAAGTGAATATACATAGGGGTGTAACTTAGGTTGGTTAAACCTAACATGAGCTGATCCGCACTGAATTTTTTTCAGTTTGAATTCATAATTATTCGGCTTGATTTGATTATGGCCGGGTTGAAAAATTAATAAACAATTAATTTGATTTAGGTTTGGTTTTACAAATCAAACCAAACAGGACCAAGCCAAATTCCTCTAACTAATTGGTTTTTCTCCATATTTTATAATCACGTTTATTCTTCAAACTCTCCATCATGGTCATGTTTGAGAAAAATATTCACCCTTCTAAAAAAATATTTATTTGAGATGATATATGTTTGAATTTATATATCCTAATGGGACAAAAAAAACTTAATTTATAAACTCGGTTTGATTCTACTTGACTAAATAAATTCAATTCGGTTCACAGGTAGGTTAATTCAATTTCAAAGGATTCAGGTTTGGGTTGGGGGTAATGATATCTCAGTTCAACTTGGTTTATTAGCACAAAATCAGATCAAATCAATCGAATTATACCTGGAATTTTATATAGTAAAGATTTTATATAGGATAATAAGAACTATAGGTTAGTTTTTCTTCAGAAGCAATCACTGAAATTGTGCCTAATGTTAGTGAAGATGACACCTTTGATTCAAAATGGTAAGACAGGTCCCTAATTCATGCCAGAATTTTTTTTTTTTTTTTTTTTAAGATGCCAGAAAAATTGGTACATATAGTTTCTTTTTTTAAGATCTACCTAGAATTCATTGAAAATCTTTGAAAATTATGCCTAATGTATGTCTATATATTCTTCAAGCCATTAAAAAAATGATGAAATGACATGATGTGCAGTTTCCATGACGACTATGATAATTTCATTGATTTGAATATGGGTTAGCTTTTATTCTAGGTTGCCTAAAATATACGGATCTATGATGGTTATATCGAGGGCTTTCCAATTCATGGTCTCGCTGGTGATTACCAATCAGCCAATCAGGTGAATATTTGTATGATCCATTCTATGAGCCCAATGACAATCACTCCATTTATCCACAGTCCATGATTCGATCGGTCTGGGCCCACGACCCGAATACCCGGCCAAGCTTGGATCCGGCCTGCTAGCCCATCCAGATCTGATGGGTAAACCAAATCAAGTCAGGGTTGAGATCAAATCTCAGAATGCCATAGCATTATATATTTTATTTGGGGTTATCAATGATTGATTCTTCAAATCCCACGAATATATATCAAATTTTCTCTGAATCAAGGATCTCTCATTATCCATCCGATGGAGAGAAGATCACCATTGATTCTTGGGCATCCAGCTCTATAAATAAGGAACCAGCTCTTCTAAGTGAGAAATCTATTTCTAGAAAATCCTAAATTGTTCATTGGCTGACTTGAGCATCAGAGGTAGGTCACCCCACCCCGTTTTTATGACGCTCGAGGAGTGGGATCTCTGGCAACCTAATGGAACCCGTCGAAGGGAGCAGAGTGGACATGGCAGAGATCGAGCCGTGACTGATGAGGATGGATTAATAGAGAAAAGAAACACAGTGAATAACTAGTGGATGAGTATTTATCCACACATTAATAAATATTGATTAGATATTTTTACAGATAGGTTCATTTATCCACAAAATTTACATCAACATGATAAATGACCCCATCTGTAAAATTCTATTGATAAATAATAAGAATAGTTTTTTTAAAAATTTTATAAAATTTATTTTTTTAAATGAACCCATCTATAATAATTCATAAAACCGTCACCAGTGGAGTGATAGCTTCTTTTAAACTCAATTTTAAAATCAACTTTTAAGAAAAAATTAATATCCAAAATTACATCCAAACACACCCTTAGATAATCCCAATCTTTATTAAAAACAAACAAACGATCAAACAAACGCAGCAACAGACAACAAAATCCAACCCACGAACAGTGATCTCATAAAAAGCCTAACTTTGCATGAACTGTTGCTACTTTCAGTGGCGGCGGACGAAGTCGCGGATCCCGTCGATGAGCTTCTCGGTCTCCTCCGCCGTCTTCGGATCCTCCTTGACAGCGAAGGAATTCAAGTAAAAGCTATGGCCGACCCCTTCATTCACCAGAACCTCGACCTCCAACCCTGACTTCCTAGCGGCCTCCACGTACTCCATCTCCGTGTCCCTTATCAGGTCCTTCTCCGCCACCACCACCATCATCGGCGGCATCTGACCCACCACCTCCCCCACAAACCCCTCCTCCCCCATCGGACAAGTGATTGGGTGGTCCTTCGTCTCCCCCTCCGGCAATGCCAACGCTAGAAACCTGTTGATGATGCAGAGAAGAAAGAGGAATCATAGACACTTGAAAAAGTTGTTTGACTAGAGAAATTGGAAAAGAATAAATCTAAAAAACTGTTTGTTTTAAAAAAAAATAGATGAATTTAACTATAATAGAATATGTCGAAATAAATATTTGTATTTATAAACACAGGGCTAGAAATCTAAAAACCATCTCTGGCACCACCAGTGCTAGAAACTTGTTGATGCACAGCAGACAGAGGAATTCTAGACACAGGCTGGTTTGGCGAGCGATTAAAAGTTAATCAATTTTCTTCTTATTTGCATTTATATAAAAAGTCCAGTTAAATGTTATTTTAACCTTTAAGTTAAACAAAAAAGTTTTATTTTTATTTTAAAATGAAGACAACTGTTCGCACTTTATCTTAATTATTTTTATATCAAAAGAAATAAGTTGTTATCTCCCATCACTCATCTCCGCAATTAATTATCTCTTATCCCATCAGTTATCCCCTTCTTAGACCATACGAGGAAATGGGGGAGAATAAGCCTAAAAGGTTATTTGTTTAAAAGAATGGATGAATATAGCTATGATAGAACATGTAGGAATAAGCTGATTTTTGTATTTCAGGTCACCTTAGAACTATGTTATTCCATCCAATCATTCCACTGGTATCAAGGATTCAATATCAAATCAACTGTCATCATTTATTATAAATTAAAGGGCTCTCAAGTCAAATAATTTGTTCACCTTTTATAAATCTTTATCTACTCCTTATTCACATTTTATAGACAGTTTATATATGGTTAATCAAACAAAAAAAATTTTATTATTACATTTTTTATTAGAATAACAAAAAACACACGATCAAATAAAAAATCACTTATTACACTTATATTTATTTATTCCTAACAATCAGAAACTAGAATAATTTATGTGACTATTCAAACACCACCTTAAATTTGTTGAGATTGTATATTACCATGAGCAGGCACTCACTGAAAAACATTGTTGGGTAAATGGGATCCTAGGCAAGATCATAACCTAAGGCTTCATATTCACAAAAAAAAAATTCTTTTACCATAAATTTCTATAATTTGTTTTTAAAATTCTACTTCTTTTAGATAGGATAAAAACATATCCTAATAAAATAGGAACAAAAAATATAAAAACAAAATGAAATTCAAAATAAATATATATGATAAAAATAACACATTATTTATAAAAATACACTACAAAAAACACATAAAATAAAGAAAATAAAATAGAAAAAGTAACACAAATCAAATAAGATAATTTTTTGGGTAAATCAAATAACAAATAAAATAAAATCACATTATAATAGGAATAAATTAAATAAATAACAAACAACATAAAAAAATGTATAAATTTAAAATAAAATATCTAAAGAAGAGCAAAAATCTTTTCTTATTTAAATAGTTGTCCTGGTCGGCCTGGGCCAGATAACATCTTATCTAAATCTTGCTTTCATATTCTAATTTGGATAAGTCTAACTTAATTGTATGATTTTATCATTTTGAGATGTTCAATTTAATGAATTTCATATTATATGTTGAACAATCAAATTGTTCGATGCAGAGTTAGACTTAAGACTTAACTCAGACCCACAATAAGTATAAAATTTTTTTGAATACTGATACACTCAATCCGTTTTATAATCCTATACATAATGATAGGATAGCATATACTGCGTTATCATAATATCTGTAATTCTATCATAATATATTAATTAAATTTTTTTTAAATGAAAAAAAATATATTATTACATTTAAATATGTAAGTCATTTTATATAATTGTATGTATTTCAATAAAATAGGGAATGATTTAAAAAAAATCCTTATGAACTACAAATGAGACTGTATCATTTTTTAATTTTTATTTTATATCGTACCGATAAGAATCTCTATCAGTGTGGATGGATGAAATACGTTGTCCATCAATTAAATGTAAAATTTTCCACCAAATACCTGTCCAACATGTCCAGAGTGAGCATAGGCGACTCATTCCCCAAATCCTTCTCCGACTCGCTCCGCCTCGCCCGAACAAACCCCGGGTGGATAGGTATCGCCCCGGCGATGCGGACCGGCGACACGTCCCCCGTGCGCGCCGCGACCTGGTGGACGAGGTTCCCGCCGGAGCTGTCCCCGATCAGAAACACACGTGTCAGATCTACACCTGCGGAGGCAAGGACATCGGACGGCGAGGATCGCAGCCAAGAGAGGGCGGAGAGGCAGTCATCGACGGCGGCGGGGAGTCGGTGCTCCGGTGCAAGACGTGTCTGAACGGAGACACAGGCGGCGGGGAGAGATCTGAGTACAGTAACAAAATTTGTGTCCCACAAATATTCAGCAGCATGTGTACATTCATAAATAAATATGAAAAAGTATAGAGATAATTAGACCTGACGAGGCGGGAGTAGAAGTCGTGGTACATGCGCCACGTGGGACGGCTGACGCAGAAGCCGCCGCCTTGGAAGTGGAGGAGGAGGGGGAGGTGGGGGTGGTGGGGGGAGGGGAGGGGGAGGTAGAGACGGAGGAGGACGTCGGAGAGGGGGTCGAGGATGACGTCGTAGGTGGCGACGCCGTCGACGTAATCGCCGTTGGTTGGGGGGATGGTTTGGAAGGCGGAGAGGATTTGAGGGGGACCGGTCCAGGTGCGGTCGACGGTGCCGTCGGAGTAGACGCGGAGCCAGCCGGCGATGTCTTCTACTATGGTTTTGGGTGGGGGATTGGGGGTGGTGGTGGACATGGTTGGAGGTTGGGGTTTGGGGGAGATTGGGGATTGGTATTCGAAGAGAGTACGAGTACTCTTAAATGTTAATATATTCAACGATGAAAATCACACCAAACAAACAAATATACCACCTCTAAACAAGGAAAACGGTTTGATTTATTTCTAGGATTGTGGAGATTTCATTAATTACTATATTTCTTCTTCCCTTGCATTGTGTAAAATCATTAATACCTATAATTTAAGATAAACATATTTGTAGCAGTCCCGAAATTTTAATCTGAAGAAGTTTGAAAAACTGATTTGTTCTTTATCGAGTTAGATCTCTCTTTCGGATCAGGTTTGTCAATTGTTTTTTTTATTTTTTTTTATCTTATTGAATGAAAGTCACATCGAATTTGAAATTAAATTTTTGATGATCAAATATTCAATCTATGTTACATGTTTCAATTCAAAAAATGAATTTTTTTATGTTTTGATCACTATTTCACACCTTTTTTTATATTTGTTTCGTTATAATTTCATAAATGTAATTTTGATATTGTTACATTTAATTGTTACTGGTTCGTGTGATGTTTATATTAGACTCCCGAACTCGGATATTCATTTACACAATTTTGTTACATTCATAAATGTAACACTCTGAAATGTAATATTATCTCATGTTGTGCATTTCTTTTAACAATGCAAATAGAAATAACGTATAAATGTAACAGTGAAGTACATACTTTTACAGAGGATTCTGATACATTTTCTTTGGAAGGCAGTGCACTAGAAATTGAAATAGATAATTTTAAATAGTAAATGTAACTGTTTGACATTTAGGTAAATATAATTGTTTGTTCCATCTATATAAATGTAACAGTTTTTATATAAATGTAACAAATCGTTGTGACAGATGTAAACATTTAAGAAATGTATTTGTAACTACCAATATAAAATGTAATTGTTTCATATGTTAACTATATGTGTTTTTTATTTAAATTTGAATACAATAACTACCTAAAGAAAATGAGTCGTTTGAAGGATTTTAATGAAAACAATTTCGGTAATTTTTGGTATAATCTAGGTTCAATTATAATTTAGGTAATGATTTCAAAATTCAAAATTTGAAATAGGTAAATGGATTTTAAGATTTACATGGAAGAGTCATAACCAAATAGAGAAAATGGGGGGATTTGGGTTAATAAGACAAATTTTTAATGAAGGGTAAATTTGTATTTTGTCATTTTATCATTTTTTTGAAAAAGTCAACAAACCAAAAAATCAACCAATGAAATGATGACACCTCATGGGGCTTGTGAGTGAGGCTTATATTATGGGGCCTAGGTATCATGACTTATTTTCATCATCATTTTCAGGATACATGTATTTTAGATTTTTTAAAAATAAAATATTTCATCTAATAAAATATATATTTTTATAAAAATGAAACATATATTTTAATAAATTGTATAAATGTATTTATAAAAAATATAAAAAAATTATTTCAAAGCGTATGTTTTATTAACGTGAGTATATGTGTTAATAGAAATCTATCGACTTATATAAGATAGGAATCGAAATTAGAAATAGATATGGGTGTAAGAGCAATTTTTGTTAATGAAGAGAAATAATGTACTTCAGGGAAAATGAGGTGTTTTTGTGCTACATTGAAAAGTTTGGAAAAATTAAAAAATACAAAAAGTGGAATTTTTTTTCTCATTCTCTTTATTTTTTTTATCTTATTTGGCGGGGGGGGGGGGGGGGGGGGGGGGTTGTTGGGTTTCCTCACCCTAGAAAAGGAAAAGTAAGAGAAAAATGAGAGAATCTAATTTCCTCACCCTAGAAAAAAGGGAAAATAAGAGAAAATGAGATAATCTAAATAAAATAACAGTTTTTATTTTTATCATTTTTCATCTAGGCTTGACACATGTCGCTATTAACATGGCGTGGATTTTTACCTCCACATGCACAAATAACATATAAACTAATTAAAATGAAAATGATTTATTTTTTTTTGCCAGTTTTTTTTTTTTTTTTTTACTCAAATACCTTCATTTTCCTACAATATCTCTTCACATTTGTGCACAAACACGCTTTTAGTTGGCACTGAGAGGATTTAACTAGGTTGTTAATTCTGGTTCAAAAGTAAAATTTCAATTATCCAATTGTGATAGATTACGTCCGGTGGAGGAATGAAGAAAATTTTATTTTGGATGA
The DNA here is from genome assembly GCA_030737835.1 of Acorus gramineus. Classification (NCBI taxonomy): domain Eukaryota; kingdom Viridiplantae; phylum Streptophyta; class Magnoliopsida; order Acorales; family Acoraceae; genus Acorus; species Acorus gramineus. The sequence continues at coordinate 22,030,019 of CM060848.1, read as the reverse complement.
CCTTCAACGACCACATGATGAAAGATTTCAAACACTATTTATCGGTGCTCTTTAGTAAGTTATTACTAAGCCCTTGTTTGGGACTCTAAGGGTGCGTTTGTTTGGATGTGAGGTTCAAACTATGAGATTCTTAAAATCTTATGTTTCAAATTCAGTTTTTGAAAAACTATGTTTTATTAGATTTTTAACCACAAGATTTTTTGGCTTAAAAACGAAGATTGTGGTTTGAAAAGCTAAACACTGTAAATGTGTTTAGATTTGAGTTTCAGAATTTTTAACTTTTGAAACGCAGACTCTACCTAAACTCGTATTCAAACGGACTCTAAATAAGTTCTCACTGGAGGTAGAACTTTTTGATTAGTGCACATAAAATTTGACAGTTATGATTGAATTAAAATAGGATAAATTTTAATAGTAATATTAAGTGAAACCAGCCATTTATCTTAGAAAACCAAATACATATTAATAAATAAAATAATGATGATAGAATAAAAAAATATAATCAAATGAAAACTACCATCCAGGAATTTATATAAAAATTTTAATTAAAAAATTAAAGCACCTTTCATGACGCTTTTTTATTAGCTCACACGAGAATTTATATATATTTGCCATACAAAGTAGGACCTTTTAAAGAAGGGTGTTGTATTATCCTGCTATTCATTATTCATAGAACACTAGTGATATGTGTATATATACAAAGGATCACAATCAGTTTAGTTAGAATTTGAGATATGTGACCATTTCATGCAAGTTTCTCGTTTATTCGTCTTGAGCTCTGGTACACTCAATCCGTTTTGTAGCTCAGTCTGTAACTTCATACACTATAATAATACAGTATATACTGCGTTATCACAGTGCATGTGATTCTATCATAGTGTATGGTATTAAAAAAAAAAAACTTATTTTTTTAAAACACAAAATATATATTAATATATTTTAATATATAATTTATTTTATATAACAAGATGTATTTTAAAAAATTTGGTGTACTCTGGACAAAGAACTAAAAACATATCATTTTTTCATCAGTTTTTAGCTTATGGAATACACCACTTGGAATCAAACGTCAACTTGCAACTGGGATGAGAATGAATCATATGCAAAGTAGAGCTTTCAAGTGGGAATCAATCATTGTTTTTTAGTCTTCCCACTATTCAGTGGTGCTTCAGTCTAAAGCAAGCGACATTTTTAATTTTTTTTATTTTTTTTTAAAGCACATTCTTTCAATGTAGAGAAACAGAGGATCTACAAGTGGATCGGAGTAGGTGGATTTTTATCCGGGATAACGATAAGCCGCCCAACCATAGATGTTGGGGCGTTACTTTCACCCGGTAAGTGGGAATTCTATCATGGCAAAAAAAATTATTTATTTTTTTAGGGTAGGAAAGAAAAAACAGAGTGGGAGCAGAGAGGGCGGCCTCCTCGTCCCCTCCCCCTCTCTCTTTCTTTCTCATTCGTCCTTTCTCTCTCTTACTAGTCGGTCACCCAATCTCTCTTTTTTTTCTTTTTTCCGAAGAATAAAATGGGTTGTATTACTAGTCGGTCAGCATATGTTTGACTTTTTGTGAAATTATAAATTTCAATGATGAATTGCATATCTTTTTAGTGCTGTCACGTATAATAATTTCTTCTGTTCTAATTCTAGTTTCACGTGCCTGTATTTTCTATGAGAAAATAACCCACTATGAATTGATTGTAATTCATATAACCTCCTGACTTTTATTAAAATTTATATAATTTTTTAAAAATATTTAGTAAATCCAAATAATTTCCTGAATAAAATTTATATTCACAAATGACAAATATTATGTTTAGTTAACCCTAGTAGAAAATACAGTATTCCTAAAAACCCTACAATATATTAAAAATGTGAAAAATCATTTGTAATTACATTGTTACCCCTCTAGATATGGTTTAATAATATATCCAAAGAGGATAAAATTATCATTTTCATATGACTTTTTACATTTTTAACACATTGTAAGGGTTTTTTTAGTATATTATATTTTTAATCAAAGTTAACCAAATGAAATATTCACAAAATATTCATCATCTGTCAACGAAAATTTTATTCAGGTGGTTATTTGGATTTACGAGGTGTTTTCAGGGGGTTACATGGATTTTAAGAAAAGCCAAGGGGTTATATGCATTTCAGTCAGATTTAAAGGGATTGTATGGATTTTTTTCTTTCTATAAATACATCTATGAAAATAATTGAATGTAGGTTTAATTTAAAAAAAAAACATGCATCTTATTAGATGAAATATAATATTTTTAAAATATTCAAAATACCTGTAAACTAGAATTGATGTTAAAAAAATGATTTTAAGTAACATTTTCTATATTTTTTTGTTTTAAAAAAAAGAGCAGACAGCTATGAGACCAGACATCATTTTCCTTTGATCCTGGGTGGGCGGGCCTCCAAAGAGACTTATGGTGCGTTTGGTTACGCGATTGCGCTGCGATTGCGATTGCAGGAAGCTGCGTTTACAATCGTGCAACCAAACAGTTTTACTGTAGCAGCTTCATGCACACAGATTTCAGGCAAATAGTGTCCAAAAGCTGCGATTTCAGAAAGCTGAGAAAGTGAGCTTCCTGGGAAATCAGTTTGCAATCGCAGATTCCTACAGAATCAATTTTGCAATCGCGCAACCAAACGCTAACTATGAAAGGAAACAATTAGACAGACGATAGACAAAATTATAAAAGCTACTATGACTAATTATAGAAGCAATGACTATAGACCACCTAAGCTAATGAGATGCCTTGGCCCATTCATTCCCAGTTGATCCATTACAAATGAGTGCTGTTACACTTAGGGTGCGTTTGGTTGCACGATTGCTTTCGTAGGAAGCTGTATTTACAATCGTACAACCAAACAGTTTTACTGTAACAGCTTCCTGCACACTGATTTCAGGTAAATAGTGTCCAAAAGCTGCGATTTCAGAAAGCTGAGAAAGTGAGCTTCTTACAGAATCAGTTTTACAATCGCAGATTCCTGCAGAACAGTTTTGCAATCACGCAACCAGATGCACCCTTAATTTTTTTTCTCAATCTAAAATACAATCCTATATATCACATTAGAAATGCAATCAAACATATACCTCTTGTATATATCACATTAAATATTTTTTTATACTTATTAAAAATGAGTTCATTCAATTCAAAATGGAGCAATATGTATTTTTTATCAAAGCATATACTTCATTAAATAATATTTATTATTTAAAAATAAATAAAAACACGTAAAGTTTAAGTTTTGATTGACAAATATAACCGAACATTTTTCATTATAAATAGCTATAAAAGCTCAACTCGACCTTTTGCTGAAGAATCGAATATGGTTGTACAACTTGTACACCAAAGAACTCGACATGTTTTTTTTCTTCTTAATAAAAAAAAAGTGCTAAAGACTTACCTGTCCAGTGAGATATGGCCATACGAGCAAACACCAATTTGATTTTTATTTTTTAAAAGATATTATATTTTATGGATAATGTTACATCCAGTCTTATTTTCAGTCTCAATTCTAGTCTGTATGTGTTTTGAATTTTTTTAAAAATAAGATACATCATTTAATTAGATACATGTTTTTATAAAAAATGAAACATATAATCTATTGCATGGATGTATATATAGAAAATGTAAAAAAATTCTTTCTTTTTTATATATACCTTGTTAACGTGAGCATATGCATCGTTAGTTTTCTATCGACGCATATAAGACTAGAATTAAGACTAAAAACGGATCAGGATATAACAGTGCTCATATTTTATCTAACAAGACATATTACGAGTATGGGTGCTGTTACACTCAGTTCTTTTTCCAACCCTATATGCGCCAATACAAAATCATCAAAACATATGCTTACATTAACAAGGTATATGCTTCCATAAAATTTTTTTATAGCTTTTATAAATGCATGTATTTTATTATATAAGTTATATACTATTTTTAAAAAATTTAAAAAACATGCAGACTGAAATTGAAATTAAAAATAGAGTTGTACGTAGGATCATCAGATTATCATTTGAGTATGTGTATACACATGCTATGATGCTAATGAGGAAAAAGGACAACGTGCCACAAACACAATTTTTGTTATAAGTGCAAGGAAAGAGATGATTTCTTTCATCCATATTGTATACAGCACACAATTTTGTGTAGTATATAATAAAATATATTATATTTTGATATTCTTCAATGTGATATCTTTAATATCTGTATTTACTACCATGAATTTTTTTATACTGATTTTTGTATTGTTTGTCATAAAATTTAACAAGAAAAAACATAATAACAAAGCCTAACGAAGAACCTTTGTTTAATTGCATCGTAACAATTAAGGATAATGATATAGACTCATTTCCGACCATAATTCCAGTCTACATGTGTTTTGAATTTTTTAAAAATTGTATACTTCATCTAATGAGATACATAATTTTATAAAAAAAATGAAACATATACTCCTATAAATTACATTGATGCATTTATATAAAATGTAAAAAAATTCTTTTGAACCATATACCTTGTTAACATGAGTATATCTCTGTTAATTTTCTATCGATGCATATAGGACTGTAGTTGGGGCTGGAAACGGGCTCTCGGTGTAACAGCACTCAATAATTAATGCTTTGAGGGAGGTACAACTTACAAGGCTTATAAAATCTCAATAGTTTAAAAAACATATTTTTTTGATAAAAAAAAGTTATTAGCTCACAAAATGCAAAGAAACACAAATCCATACAAGTGCCATGGAATCGGTGTGGATTAATTCTTTTCCAAAAAAGAACTAAAAATCAAAATTTAGTCCACCTCCAACCAAAAACACAAACAATTTATATCAAAACTAAAGTAAATATGAGCCTCCAGAGTGTGCGCACCTGTTGCAGGAGCCAAATTTGAAGCTTTGCTCAACAAGAGATGAACAAGGAAACTGGGGGGAAAATTTGTTAGACCGAAACCGTATTCTTACCGACGTTTGGAGGAAGGAAGCAGACAATCATAAACCCGCTCCATACGAGAAGTCACCGCGAGTTTATATGGGGTCGCGAATCCAGGCTTACCCAGATCCACAATATCCTGTCTCAAACTGCACAAAAAATGGATAGCATGAAAACCAATCTCTTGGTTGGTGAAAGCATCTCTTGAAACGACTCTTGGCATAACAGAAAAAATTGATGACCTTAGCCACTCGCCCGTCGCCCTTGCATGCCTCTCAACAGCCCTGTAAAGGCGATCCAAACTATAGAGCACCAGCCCGAATGCACATTGAGCATCTTCATCCTGTACATATCAAGATGCAAGATTGAGGAATAGGTAAGAGGGTAGCTACCAACTCAAAATATTAAGGCAAGACATCCTAACAATAATAAACATTGGTCTACACCAGATTCAGATCCAGACTTGTTTAGTTTCAGACTTGTATACAATAATATAAGATTAGGTATATATTACCTGTCCTTGATCTAAACAAGTCTGATACTGCATTATCCTTTTCTCTACTTCGACAACAAGAAGCCTTCTTTGAAGACGAGCAATCCTTCCTTTACCTTCTGCTCCTTTGTCCTATTTACATCACACGAGTCACGCAAAAAATATGACATTTTAAAAAAATTATAGAAATAGAAATTTACTTTATTCACTTCCACCAGTATGTATTCTAACATCTTTAATGCAATGACTTGACTCATTTTTACTCAGAAAAAAACATGGAAATGAAGTGCATAAATCACCGAGAAAGCTACTACTATTACGCATTTTCATGTCGATGGTAATAGATCATCCATTGATCCATATAAAATTAGTGCAAGTTACTGTCAAGGAAAGCAAAAACCATGGATTGAAAAAAAAAACCATATAGATTCCGAAACAAATCTCTTCAGTTTAAAGTAGGTAAACTTTAAAGGACAGATTTGGGATAGGGGAAAATATAAAAAATTTACCAGCATTCATAACAAAGTTATTAGAATCATGGTTTTACAAATTGGTGCATATAGTATCAAAAGCATAGGTTGGGAAGAATCTTTAAAATGCCTGGGCATTATCATCCCCAGTCAAAATTATTATGCCTTCCCTTTCTTCAGATTATGAAGTGTAATTGCATAGCCCTGCTCTCTCACTTTAGAGAAAGGTAGGTGTTATCCTATTCATAGAAAGCCCCCGCGGTATAACAAATTACATACTTTTGTTTAACCCTGATCTCATTTTTTAATTTAATCGAACAAAGCCTAAATTTTCTGCTGAATCAGAATTATTGTACAAAAGCTTTTCAAGGGCATGCGCTTCAAAACAGGCTAATAATAGAGCATAATACATTTACGTGGACAGTGCCTATGTGACCTCCATTTGCACTTGCAGGCATCTGTCGTAGTGTCGTGTTCACACGTTTGTGTATTTGTCAATACGTGTGCATGCATATATATAATAAAGCATGCAGATGCATCCACTTTCAGACTGACCATTGAATGAGAAGCAAAGCTTTTAGCCAAGTTCAAGTTTTATAAGCAAAGGGAAATCAACCATTCTAAGCATTACTTGTTCTAGATGATGCAAATAATGAACATCTAGAAGCACCCACAAGAACACATTATTCATTCACCTGAGTGATCCATGTCCGCACCAACATGAGGAGAGCAAGAGAGAGAAAGAAGGCCGGAAGAGCAGCAAGAATAGCAAAATTGATTTCGTTTGCTTTGAGAATCTGATTCAGTTCAAGCATTGCCCTGTTTAACAAAAAAAAAAAAAAGTCTTCAACAATAAAGTGTATATACATCTTTCTACCACTGTATAAAGTTAAAATGTATTTTAGTATGAACAAAGAGAGGAAGGCTATACTCACGTTTCAATATCCAATTTCAACTTTTGCACCTGTAATGACATGAAGTTATGAGTACATAACAGATATCTGAGACTTTCGAAAACCACAATAATGCTAAGCAGCATACTTGGATAAGTAAGCCCCGAACGAGCTCTCCCTTAACTAAATTTTGGATTGGATGGACAAGCTCCTCCTCATACCTGCATTCAGAAAATATGTAATCATCTATGTATAAATGCTAAATAATTGCTTTAAACATAAAACAATAAAGAAAATAAGCTTAAGAGTAACAGAAGACTAGTTGTGCTAGGAAATTGTATATAAATTTCATAGCCATCCCATAACCATGAAACCTTAACTGAAGAAAGATAATATACCACATGCAAGAAAAATAAAATATATGGTTTACTAATATACTAATACAAGTTGATACGCATATTTAAAACCATATTAAGTTTAACGTTTTACAAAAAAAAAAAAAACATATTCTATGCAATGTGATATACTTCACCTCGCCATGACTATTTCCAACAACTCTTGATCTGATGCATCCACTGGCAGCTTTTGTCCTTTTGTTTGCTCACTAAAGGCCAACAACATCCTGAAAATGTGACAGCATAAGATAATGTGAACTGGATCCTGAAGTAAATGACACAATTACTTCAACCATCAAAAGAACATGTTCGAGAATGCTTTTGGACTAAAAAAAAGGATCCGCACTATATAGGATAACTTGAAGAAGGCTGATCTTGAATTATGTCTTATTGTAGCATCATACGTCATGAAATATATGAATATGAAAAACTATTCATTGTTAAACGTAACAATAAGTATGAATGGATCCTAGATTACTCAAGCGTCACCAACCATCAAGTTTATGGAAAAAGGTACTATAAAGTTGGATTTAGTTACTCTTTCCGAACATACAAAAGAGGCCCCTGCCAAATTTCCATAGCAAAATTGTTATTTTAAATTGAGATGGTTGTTTTAAACATATGCATGATTTTACTTTGAGATTAAAAGCGACTTAACATGCATCTGCAAAATATGGCTCCACAAAATTTTAATATTTCAATAGGTATATTTGGGATCAATAACGGAGCAGAAATGAAAAAAAAAGGGAAACGGGGAAACTCCTTTTCAATATACAACACTACAACTAGGGACTACAATTCTAAAAATTAACTTGCAAAGCATTATAACCTGCGTAGAGAAATTGCAGTCAACTGGACCTCATCAAGCTCCATTACTCCTTTATGTCTCCTCCTGAAAGTCTCAAAAAGCTCATCCCTGATAGAGAGAATCTGACAAATGAAGGATTCAGAAAAAATGAGAAAATAGTGTCACAAAAAGTACCTATTCAATGTCATGATTATTGGGATTTTTGCCAGTTATTTGAAAATAAGACCTCAATGATAGAACACAACTTAGATAGAAGAACCTTGTTGAATAGGAAAATTTCAAACAATTTAAAGATAGGTTATTAATTAACATACTAGGAAGAGCATCAAGTAATGCTCAGTTCTAAAAAAACAAAATGCCAGAAAGCCTGACAGAATGTATGACATTATCCATTCATTAAAAGGTTATTTTTACACAAGGAGCATTCATTGTCATGACTATTTCACAAAAATTGGACATGCTATTTTAAGCAAAGAGGAGGATCAGTAAAAAAAAAATCCTTTAAAAAAACAAAGAATGCGAAGAAATTTAATGAATTTAAATTTTATGCAAGGAAAAGGAGTTGTTATCACGTAAATTTTCATAGACTTGTCTCATAAATTTCATAACATGTGATATAATTTCAATGAAAAATTCTCTGCAGTCCATAGTTCAACTGATAAGCTTCATTAGCTATGGCACTGTCATGAAAAAACAATAAACTACAGAGGATCCCACCGGCTGCTCTACGTGATCCTTCCAAAATACAGTTGTCGACTCTTTTGCTTCATGAATCCAATTGTCGATGTCAGGACTTCCCATTAAACTACTATGACGTAACAGCCACACTGAACATATTGACAAGCCAACTGCTCCACATGTATAGTGTAACCAGTATAAAGTCAGATTCCTCGGCTTTTGACATCTGGAAACCTAATTACGAAGAGCATATGTGTCAGAATTTATTCGATACACAGAAACTAACCTGAGATATGAATTTGACAGAACCACAAAATTCACGTGGCACAGAGAAAATTTAGGATGAGAATATTTATGTGGAAAATATCTATGATAAACATTTATAATACACATACGCCTCCAGAATTAATCACAATGTAAACAGTGACTATTTGTCACATAATAAATCTGAATAACAAACACAGACAACATAATGAATATGGAAAAGGAATCTTACAATGAATGCTAAATAAGAATCAAGTCTCTGCAGATTCTCGTAAATCAGATTGATAGCATCTCTTACTTCAGTGTCTGTCCACTGTGATCTTTCCTGATCAATGCCAGGCAACCTCTCAAAAAGAAGAGCACATGAATTACTTTCATCCCCAAATAAAGAATAATCACTCTGCAAGTAAAATTCCAGACAAGATGGACAAAAACACGTCAGTGGGATGATTTGAATAATGATTGCGGGTTATGTGGAAGATCTAAAAATCAATTTACAAGTCAACAAACACTTAAACAACCTTATATATTTCTGGTGGGTGGCTAATTGATGCTTCCAATTTTGAAAACAAGCTATTAACGTTCACCAGTAGCAAAGGCAGTGACTGTTCTGGTTCCTTGGACAATGCTCCCCCAAATTTTTCAACCTCCACATAAACCTTAGAAAATATCAAAAAGATGTCCATTAGATTCATAATACCTGAATCTAGCTGCTGAGTGTTCAGATGTTATATGCCCGATTTCCAAGAGTCTAAGACAAGGACAAATCACAGAGATAAACTATCAAAAGCATAGTTGTCATTCTATGCCAATACCTACATAAAAAAAACATTAAAGTCCATACTTCAAGACATTCCGGAATACAAAGACTAGCTTGAATGTATTTCAAGATTCATGCATGCAATTATGAGAAGAAAAATAATATATTATAAAGGTGAATTACTTGAGATCATATACAATGACAAATAAATGTCATTCAAAAAAGACGGTGGAGAAAATGACTGGTCCAATTGACACCAAACTAGTATGCACAAAAGCAATTGCAGACTGAATAAAGAAAAAACAAAGAAACAAAAAATTGTTAAGAACGCCAATGCTTAAAGCGTGAACATGAACTGGTAAATGATTTGAGAATCAGAAAAACCAAATTGAATCTCAAACTGATTGACCAAAGATGAAGCAGAAAAGTTACCAAGCAAGTAGCGCCACTACAACAAATACTGATTTGTGATATGTATATAAAGATCAGAGCAAACCTGTGCAAGAAATTTTGCCAAGCAGCTCTGCAGGCTCATCAAGATAGATATATTCTCAGATATCATAACAGCAGCAGAATGAGAGAGACGCTGCATAGTTGGGCCCTCGCCATGTCTTCGTACTAATTGAAACGTTCTGTCCACAAAAGCTCGTGGTCCTCTTTCAAACAGCATGAAGTAAGCCTTTTGAGCATCTGTTCCCTGAATAACAAGCCAGAAAATAAAAGAAGGTGGACCATTAAAAAAATTTCTCAATGCTGATGGACATTTTCGACCAAAAAATTATTTACTTAAAAGAAATGGAACCTCTGCACGAGATTGCCAAAACTGTAAGTTCTTCTGAACATCATGCAAACTTGAAAGGACATGGCCCAATATATCCTCCAACACACAATACACTCTTGAAGCATCTGATATGACCCTGCAAACATACAACACATCATCATCCCTAATGGACGACCCATTTCTAAATCTTAAGTTGTTTAATAGGCAACAATGCCCAATTAAGTGATTCATGTGTGATATTTAAAGATAAAATTCAAGGAAACTTGAAATTCTGAAGCACTGCCACACTATGTGCGCGCTCCATCACATACATCCAATATTTGATTTCAAGGTATAGGCACTCAAACCCATTAAAACTAAAAAACATGTCCGCTTGCACGATTTCCAATATACTACTTTCTCTCTCTCTCTCTCTCTCTCAATCGATCAAGAGAAACTGAAACTAAAACCTCATTACATGCATTCACTATAGGATTTCAAGATATCAAATAAAAATTTCATTAAGCACAGCTTCATCACCGCATTGTTAATGTGAAATCACAGGTGAACAGATTACGAATTAGAAACATCGAATCATAAAAACTCACGAAGACGACTCGAGAGAGTTTGAATGCAAGGGAAGGGGGAGTCCGAGCTTCCTCCGCCGCCGGAGAGACCGGGAGGAAGAGCCCGTCGTCCTCCGCGAGTAGAGCCCCAGAATCGAGTCCGACGAGGGGAGGAATCGGAGGAGACTGTTCCATAGACGGCTCGAATAGGAGGTCACAAGGGCTTTCACGTCGTTCGATCCGGAGTTAGGGTTTCTTGACGATGAAGTCGCCATGAAAGAGTGAGCGAGCGGGTTTTTGATTCGAGGACGACGAAAGCGAAATGCAGGTTTTCTTTTGTATTTATGAAAATTTTGGGAGAGATCACAAATTTCCCCTCTCCGAAAATGCCTCTTCTACGCTCGCGCCGCAAGCCGAGTAACGATCACGATTCACGAACACTCAACCGCTCGACCCGGACCCATATAACCAAAACCCGGTCCGTTCTGAGGGCGGGCAGGGCTTTAGACCGGGCCGGCTCGACCCATCGGTCAGCAAGAATTGGACCACTTTAGAGGGTGAAAGGGGGGGTCGCATCCCTCCATCAATCTATCATTACAATAAATATTACGTAATTATACAATTTTTTAACTGATTCATTCATTTTATTTTTTAAAATCTAATAGATATAAACTTTTTTTTAATATGTATAACACAAATTAATTTCAATTTTTATTTAAAAATTAAACGTTAATATACAAATACACATTGAGAACAAAAAAAATAAAAAATAAACTTGTTCAAAATATGGGCCTGTTGGTCAGCCCATACCGGCAGGCCCAGACCTGTGGGTAGGGCCCACCCAGTTATTTGGCCTTGGGCTAGTTTAGCTCGGGTCTGCTGGTCAGACAGGCCCGTGGGCCTAGGGCCTAGGCCGAGCTTGGGCCTTGTTTCAACTGGCCACCACGGCCCAGTCCATTGTTGATGTCTAGGTGGGTTTAGCATCTGAGAAGGAGAAGTGTTTCAAAAAGAAATAAGAAGGGAGAGAGGAAAAGAAAGATAAGAGGGGGAGAGGGGAGAACGGAGGAGGATGGCGATCAAGAGGAGGCAGAGTAGAGAGAGAGAGACGAAGAGCTGGGAGGGGTGCGACAGGGTGGAGAGGGCAGGATGAGGCAGCGCGACAACAGGGCGGAGAAGGTATCCCTCTTGGCTCTCTCTCTCTCCCTCTCTTTTTCTCCCTTTCTCTCTCCTTCTATCTCTACACCGTCTCCGCCCCGCCACATCTCCAGTCGCCGACTCGCTGCCTCCTCCAGTCGCCACCCTTCTCTCTTTTCCCCTACCCCTTCCATTTTGTTTTCTTTTTTTTTTTTGAACCCCCCCCCCCCCTTCCCAGGTTACCAACCCCACTACCCAAAAAAAAAAAAAAAATTAGGTGATGGGTTTGACAAGTTAGCTGGAGGAATTAGTTGCTTCCTTATATGAAATGGGTTCAGGTCATTTTATCCAATGATTATAGGTGTTTCTATTTGTATCTCATATTTCAATTTGCACGCAATAGTAAATGAATCGATAAATTATTATCATCGTGCAAATTAAGATGAGGGGTAAAATAGATTCACCCATGATTACGTATCAATATGGACCCGGACTTGTGACTTAGGTGTTGATATTCTCAAACTTTAATCTATAAATTATGGTTTAAATTTGTAATAGATTTTAGCCTTTTAAAACAATAAATATGTTTGTTGTTCTTATGAAAAATTTATCAGAACAAAATGTAAAATGACTTTTTTGTTGTGTTATACAAAAAAAAAAAGAAAAAAATTTAAACCATAGAAGTGAAAAATTAATCATGTTTTGTGCATAAAGAGGCACAACTGTTATTTCAGAGGTAGGTTAAAGGTATCTGTGTCCAAGGAATGATACATTCAAGCATGTGCGCAACCCTATTTCTATCTGTAGCCAATAACTGTTTTGATTTTTTATTTAAAAAATCTTATTTAATAAAGTATATATTATTATAAAAAGTGAAATATGTACTTGAATAAATTACTATTTTTCCTAAAAAATGATTTTTTTTATAATCTGTATACATTGTACAAATATAATATATATTGTACTAGGATAGTATATAATGGAGTGTATAGACGACGAGGATTGTATCTGGAAATGGGACTACAAACGGACTGATTGTATAAGCGCCCGAGTGCTGATACACTCAGTCCGTTTTGCAGCCCCAATCGTTATGATAACGTAGTATATATTGCACTATCATAATGTGTGTATGTGGTTTTATCATAGTGTATGATCCAAATTTTTTGTTTTATTTTTTCACTATGAAAAAATACACTAACATATACTTCATTTCATATAACAACATACATTTTAAATAATGAGTGTATGATTTAAAAAAAAAAAAAAATCAGATGGACTGTAATTAGGGCTGCAATCGGGCACCACACTGCTAATCCATCATCTAGTAGCCCATGTGTTGCAGTGACACATACCCAACCTAGTTCATTCTGGACATGCCCTTCCTACAACCCACACAATAGCCTTAGATGGGCTGATCCTACTTTGTGGGGTCTTGACATGAACAAGCAGCCCAATAAAAAAAAAATAGCTAGTGCATTCATTTTAGGCGTTGATAGTTGATACACTCTGGCCATTTTTCCATCCGTTTTATAGTACTATATATTAAAGTTTTATCATAATGTAATAATGTATAGAATAAAAAAAATATTTAATTTTTTAAAGAAAAAAATACATTATTGTATCTCAATATATATTTTATTTCGTATAACAGTATGTATTTCAATGAGAGAGTGTATAATTAAAAATAGGAGGTCACCAGGACTTTCACGTTGTTCGATTCGGAGTTAAGGATTCTTCACGATGAAGCCACCATGAAAGAGTGAGAGAGCAGGCTTTTGATTCGAGGACGACGAAAGCGAAAGGCAGGGCTTTTTTTTGTATTTATGAAAATTTTGGGAGAGACCACAAAATGCCCCTCCGAAAATGCCTCTTCTACACTCGCGCCGCAAGCCGAGTAATGACCACGAACACGATCAACCTTTGGTATAGTTTATATGTAGGGAAACTACTCCCCCAGTGGGTTGAGGTAGGGGTCATTGTTTTGGTCCAGGCCCATAAGGCCAAAATCCGGCCTATCATGAGGGTGGGCTTGGACCTGCTTTTGGAGGCCTGGCCCAGCCCACGGGCCAGCAAGAATTGGGTTCGTTCGCATACCCCCTCCTCAATCTATCATTGCAATAAATATTATGTAATGATGCATTGTTTTAATTAATTAATTTATTTTATTTTTGAAAATCTAATAGATGTAAACATTTTTTTTAATATGTATAACACACACAATTAATTTTAATATTAGATTTTCAATTTTTATTTAAAAATTAAAACATTAATATACAAATACACATTGAAAACAAAAAAACAAAAAAACTTGTTTAAAATCTCGGTCCACAAATCCGCCCATGGGCCCAAGCCCGAGCCTGGCCCAACAGGCCCGTTCAGACCCAGGCCCATGGGTAGGCCTGCCCAATTATTTTGCATTGGGCTTAGTGCGGCTCGAGCCCGCTGGCCAGACAAGCCCACGGGCCTGGGCCTTTGGTTGAGCTTGGGCCCTGTTTCAACTGACCGACCGTTATTGATGCTAGGTGAGTTTAGCAATTTGTGAAGGAGGAGTGCTTTAAAAAGAAATGGGAAGGACGAGGGGAAAAGAAAGAGAAGAGAAGGAGAGAGTGGAGGAGGGTGGCAATCAAAGGAGGCGGGATAGAAAGAGAGAGAGAGATAAAAGGGAGAAAAGAGAGGGAGAGAGAGAGAGAGAAAGGGAGAGAGACGAAGAGCTAGGAGGGGTACGGTGGGATGAAGAGGGCAGGATGGGGCAGCTCGACGGTGAGGCAGAGAAGATACCCCTTGCGACTCTCTCTCTCTCTCTCTCTACACCATCTCCGCCCCACCACATCTCCAGTCGCTACTTTCTCTCTCTTTTCCCCTACCCCTCCCCTCCCCCCCCCCCTTCTTGGAAACACCCCCCTTCCCAGGTTACCAACCCCACCACCCAATTTACATCTCATATTTCAATTTGTACACATTAGAAAATAAATCGATAAATTATTAGCATTGTGCAAATTAAGATGAGGGGTGCAAATAAAATCACCCATGATTACGGATCAATATGGACCCGGAATTTGTGACTTAGGTGTTCATATTCTCAAACTTTGATTTATAATTTATGGTTTTAAATTTGTAATAGATTTTAGTCTTTTAAATAAACAATAAATATGTTTGTTGTACATGTGAAAAATTTATTAAAACAAAATGCAAAATGACTTTTTGTCATGTAATTATCAAAAATATCATTTTAAACTATAAAAGTGAAAAATTAATCATGTTTTGTACATGAAGAGGCACAATTGTTATTTCAGAGGTAAGTTAAAGGTATTTGTGTTCAAGGAATGATACTTTCAGGTATGTATGCAACCCCCTCTGTAGCCACTAACTGTTTTATTTTTATTAAAATATATTCTTACTTAATAAAGTACATATTATTATAAAAAGTGAAGTATGTACTTGGATAAACTACCATTTTTCCTAAAGAAATAATTTTTTTAATTATTTTTATACATTGTACGAATAGAATATATATTATACTATGATAATATGTTATGGAGTGTATAGACAATAGGAACTCTAGCCGGACTTTAAATGAGACTACAAAATGGACTAATTGTATAAGTACTCACAATGCTAATCCATCCTCTCGTAACCCATGGGTTGCATTGACACATACCCAACCTAGTTCATTTTGGACATGCCCATCCTACAAATAATTAGAGGAAAGTGTTACACTCGATTTTTTTTTACCAACTAAAAATAAGATCAAACATATTTTTATTTTTATTTTAAATAGTAAATATTATCTAATAAAGTATATGATTTGATAAAAAATGTATATCTCTTCATTTCGAATTAAATGAACTCAATAAGTGTAAGAAAATATTTAATAAGGTATATACAACATCTAAGAAGGTATATGCTTCACTAGATTTCTCACGAAGTATATAAAGCTATATTTTGGACTGAGTGTAGCAGCACTCATAATTAGACCCACATACTCTGCTTTGATGGGCTTGTCCTACTGTGCCGGGCCTTAAGATGGACAAGCAGCCCAATAAAGAAAATAGCGTGAGCATTATTACACTCTGTCTATTTTGCAATTCGTTTTGCAGTCCCATATACTATAATAATATAGGATATACTGTGTTATCATAGTGTATAAAGTTTTGTCATAATGTATGGAATAAAAAGAAATTTATTTTTTCAAAAATAAAAAAATTACACTATTGTATTTCAATATATATTTCATTTTGTATAAGAGTATGTACTTCAATGAGAGAGTATATAATTAAAAAAATAAAACAGTATAAACTACCAATGGGACTGCACAAGGGGCTGGACATATCATTTTCCTTTCTTTTTGACGTCGATATGAAAAATGATATGTCTAGCTCCCAATGTAGTCCATTGTTTTTTTTAAATCATACATTCTTCCACTGAAATACATATTGTTATACAAAATAAAATATGTATTAAGATACAACGTTAAATATATTTTTATATAATTTTTTTTTATTTCATATACTAATAACACAATATGTAATGCACTATTATAAATTTATAATATATGCTGTTGCAGACGGGGCTACATGACAATCTAAGTGTATCGGCGCTCTCTCAATAGATATATACTAGGTAAAGTGCACGCGCTAAAGCGGGTGTTAATTACTAATCACAGATACGCAATGAATAACTAATAAATGAGCCATTCAACGAAAAAAAAAAGAACAAAAACCAATTTGATTTATGAATATATTTTCTATTTGAAACCTATGTCATAAAAAAGAAAAAAAAATAATTTGATAATAAAATTCATTATCATATATACTTCATTTTTTGTTAGTGGTGGTGTTAATGGTAATTGTGGACCCTACTGAAATTAGAATCATGCATGTTAAAAAATAAGGTGAAATCAAATTCTCACCATTTTTTGTGATAATTTCAAATTCCACCAAAAATATTAAATGAGATTATTATCCTATCCTTTATCTATATTTCTTCTAAAATAAATAGCATCTTCTTTCTTTTTTTTATTCAGTGCCTCCTCTCATTCAACTAATTTAACTAATTTTAAAAAATTACTCTAAATACGTATTTAACACTGAGAAACTATTGCATGGAATTTTATGAATTAGAAGTTTGGGAAAATATGGACGAGGCACATGTTTGTAACACAAATAGGGGTCTGGTTGTGAAATTGATAGAATCTGAGGATCGACGTGCAAAAAACCCATAAAAAGAGCCGGTTTTAGGAAGGGGCCTGATTATAAAACTGGTATAGATTGGGGGTCCAATTGTAAATAGCTCAGAGGAGATAAAAAAAAATCGGGTTTGTCTTAGGGAGGAACCTCATTGTTAAATTGGTAACATTGGGGGGCTTTCTGCAAAATCCCATGTTACACCGTTTTGTCCTGTGCGGGTGCCATTCTTTTACCCACCGTATGGCTAGAGAAATAAACTCAGAATAAAGAAGAATACAAAAGAATAGTAAAAAAAAACTGTTTGTTTTACAGAATAAACCCTGATAGTTATGTCTGGATAAGCTAGAATAAGGCCTGATAACTATTCTATGAAAATTGTGGAATTGCTTATCAAGGCTTATCTATACCAATGAATAAAAATACCCTTCTCTGTCATTTTAAAAAATTTATCTCACCTAACAGACTCACACAGATTTCAAAAACTGTCACATCTATCAAATCAATCATATATCTCTCACACTATTCCCAGGGGGTATAATTGTCATTTAAAAAATCATAAACTCTTATTCATCCCTTATCAACCATTTATCATCACTTTATCCAAGGTGAATCAAACAACAAAAAAGTCATTTTTACGTTTCCCAATGAGAATAACAAAAAAAACAACCAAACAAAAAATTGTTTATTTAACCTGGATTGTTATCTATCCCAGTATAGCTATCGGGAGCGAATAACCTAATGTCACAGCCCATAAGGGGGGTTAATGTATAAGTAATAGATATGAGGGAATTCCCTCCTAGTCCATCCACATTATGGGCCTCCACTGGGCTGATTATAAGAAGGGATTTCATTAATTGGATTGATTGAACAAAAAAATTAAATACAACCCCCCCCCCTCCCGCGTTTGTTTTGAGAATAAGCCCTCGGATAATCTTAGATATCGGATAAAGCCCGTTTAGAAACCTCGGATAACCTCTGATAAAGTATGTCATAATAAACTGGTATAAAGTGGCATATGGATTCAAACCAATCCCTGGAATTAAAGTTATCTTAGGTCATTCCACTCAAAGAATATGTGGATCCACTGTCAAATCAACTGTCATCACCTCTTATAAATCACATATCAAATCAACTATCATTATTTTTTCACCTTTTATAAATCCTTATCCATATTTTATTCATATTTTACCCAAACAACAAAACATTTATTCTTACGTTTACCAACGAGAATAATTCAAACACAACCAAACACAAAATCACTTTATCCTCATTTATACTCACTTATGCTTAGATAAATATGTACTCAATAATAAATCTTATTCCCATTCTAAACGAGGGTACAATTTTTCTTTTGAGCGAATTAAGGGCATTCTTTATTTTAAAAAAATATTAAAATAGAAAATGTTTGAATCAGAGATGAAAAAGAACAAATTAAAAAAGAAAAATACTGAAAAAAATAGACTGCGAAGAAGGTTTCCTAGCCCGACGCAAAGTCTCACCAAGCTAAATCTCGATACGCAGTTGATCTTCCTCGAACAGGATCCAGGCCGCTCCCCGATGCATTCACTTCTACGGTTATACAAGCTTTTTGAAAAACTATTGTTCTTAGAGTCACATACAATCACAAAAAATGGAATATGTGTTTGATTGAATGGAATACAATATTCTTGCATATTTTTTAATCTGAGTATATACTCATTTGAGCCATAGGAATTTGCCCCAGAAGGAAAAATGTAACAATATGCTTGGAGATATTTTGGGTGACAAAGCATATCTCACCACATTTTGAAAGTACAGATTCATAGTTTTGTAGGGTTATATGTAACACTTCGAATGTGTGATGGTGAGGTCATTTGGATACATGATCTTTGAAAAGAGAAAAACAGATCATTAGAATACATAAGAAAAAAAAAGAAGCAAGTTGAGTTAACCAATGCGTCACAGATCTCCAACAAACTATATTTGTAGTTGATTCGGATTTGCATTCTCTTTATTTTTTTAATAAATAAAGTAGAACTAATAAGTTGCTCTGGTGATTCTTGATGTTGATGTAACCAATTTTCATTAGTGGGAGATACAACTTAAATGTACTAAAAACCTGTGTGCCCGCCCTGTTTTTTGCACAAGTCATGATCATTCACTTCTGGATAATGACTTCATATAAAATTTGGTTTGGAAACATGCATCTAATTATCTAAACCATGCATAACCTTTTTTTTTTTTTTGAAGTTGTGATAGCCTCTATCTAATCATGAAATTAAAATAATCCTTGCAAAATCGGTTTAATTAAATTTATAACCCCAAATTATGTTGTTTTTAATTTAATATATTAAAGTAACATTTTATACATTAAAGTTGAAAATTATACTTTCTAAAAGCTATAATGAAATATGTGTAGAAAATAAGTCTGATTTCCAAACACTAAATTGGCCAAACAAAACCCATGTCTATTTTTCGGAAGTATATAGGGGTTATTGATATTTCAAAAAGTCCAAAGGGGTTTAGATCAAATTTCCCCTTTTTTAATTACCAATCAAAGATAGAAGTTTAATTGTGTGGGTTAAGCCAGCCTTGCTGTAATTAGACAGTTAGGCATGAATTGTAACATGAGAGAGCACCAATAAAGTAGAATGTTTTTAGGCCAAAACAGAGGAGTGTGTGTATATATATGTGTATATTTTTCCTTAGAAAAAAACAGATGATGGTGATGCTGCATACATGTCACCTAAACTTACAACCATCTCAAGACCCTAATCATTACCAAATTGTGATTAATCTAATCTTAACAACCCCCCCTCCCTCCCCTAATTTTTGCTAATAACTCCCCACTTAGGGTTTCATGTTTATCTGAATTCGACAAAGCTCTTAACTTGGGTGTAAAAGAAATCAATCTATGTGTACTCCACTGAATTTCATAGCATGTTTTATATATACACGTATATATAAACATTTATTATAATCATGTGACGTTAAGATCTTCTCTTCGTGCAAGTTATTGTCCATGTAAAGCTTTAATAACAACTTCTGTCCAATAATGCAGAAGATTTTTTAAAAAAAAAAAGATTAAAGTAGCTTCAATGTTGGAACACCACAAAAACATTGGAAGGATCTTTAGTTTTGATGGAACAGCCTATAGAATACATAGATCCTACAAACAATATTGCTTCGTTAGCTGTATAACATATATGTGGAGAACTTCTTCATGTTTACTTATAGGGTTAAAGACATCTAAGTCCCTACAAACATAGAAAAACCCATATAAATCCCTACTAAAATTGGGACAGACGTACGAGTCCCTGAAAACTAAAAAAAACCCAATTATCATCCCTGAGTTAAATTTCCATCCAAACTTAATGGAATATTCCCAGAATATTCTATCACATATAATTGTGTAGACATTGAAATCCTTATAAACAGTCATAAAGACAAATTAGTCCCTGCAAAAGACAAAATTGCCCCTGAAAGACTTTTACATTAAATTGTGTACACATTGCAATCCCTATAAACAATCATAAAGATAAATTAATCTTTGCAAAAGATAAAATTGCCCCTGAAAGACTTTTACATGTAATTGAATAGACATTACAGTTCTTATAAATAATCGTAAAGACAAATTGATACATGTAAAAGACAAAAATGCCCCTGAAGAATTTTTACATTTAATTGTGTAGAAATTACAGTCTTTTAGAGGGTATTTAATTTTTAAATTGCAATGTCTGCACAATTAAATGTAAAAATACTTCAAGGGTATTTTTGTCTTTTAGAAGAACCAATTTGTTTTTACGATTGTTTATAAGGACTGTAATGTCTATTCAATTACATGTAAAAGTCTTTTAAGGGCAATTTTGTCTTTTGAATAGACTAATTTGTCTTTATGATTATTTATAGGGACTAGAATGTATACACAATTTAATGTAAAAGTCTTTTAGGGGCAATTTTATCTTTTGTAGGGACTAATTTGTCTTTATGACTGTTTATACGGATTTTAATGTCTACACAATTATATGTGATGGAATATTTTAGGAATATTCCGTTAAATTTGGATAGAAATTTAACTCAGGGATGATAATTGGGTTTTTCTGAGTTTTCAGGGACTCGTACGTCTGTCCCAATTTTAGTAGGGACTTATATGGGTTTTCCCATGTTTGTAGGGACTTAAATGTCTTTAACCCTTACTTATATTAAAGGAAATTTTTTAAAGAAATTTCAATGTTGACTGGATGGAAAGATATGTAGTTTTGAGGAAGAGCCTATACAGCACAAACATATTAAGGTCTTAAAGAAATTAACTAAGACTAGATCCAATCAGACATGCATGGGAAAACCTCATCCGAGGGAAGAAACTCCTTTTTATTGAATTAAACAATATATAAAACTAAACAACTCATAAATCAAGCCAAATTATTCATAAATTGAACTAAATAATTATACAAATGAAATTGAACAACACTATGACATCAAAATGAACTCTTTTGTATTGAATCAAACAACCCATAATTTGAATAGTTCATGAATGAAACTGGATAATCATATGAATAAACTGAACAACCCATAAATTGAACAATTTGTAAAATGCTTTACTGGCTATGAAGTCTAAAAAAAATTCTGACAATGCTTGATTAGCTATCTAGCATTTGGAGGACTTGCTCATGTTCATCACAAAAAAACAATGTATATTTTCACATTCACTTTGTGATTCCACTTACTATTAGACCATTGAATCTCCTGCATTTTATAAATCACATGATAAAAGGTGATCCCCTATTTAAATGAGAGATTCCATAGAAATGGAAGATACTTTTGATTCACACCCCTTCTTTTTCTTCTGACTTTATGTCCTCCATGATGAACCTGTCATCGCTAGCATCGACGAATAGAATTGAACGAACATAATGTAAAAGAAATAAAAACAAATCTAATCGTACGTGGAAGATTAAATTATGCATTGTTGATTGAGGTCTCTTCAATTGAGTTGTCTAGCTTTCAATAGAAAAGTTTGCATGTTTTTGCATGTTTTCACTTTCTTTCTCTTCTTTTAAAACCCATTAGAGAGCAAAAGCTTTATGAAAAAGCTTGTTTTGAGTGGCTACTTTGATTGAACATAAAGATTCAATACCCTAGGGGGTGTTAGAAATGAATGGATCTTTGACCACATAAGCTTGGAATCTTTGGCTTTTGACGACCCTTATATGATATCATTTGGTTTGCAATTATAGAAGGGGCTTTATGCAATGTTGTGAAGGAGATTGAAGGTTGGCAAAAGATGGTGATACACCATGAAAAAAGAAAGTGATCATGCATGAGGAAGAGACATAATAAGATGAATTTTTAAGAAAGAATTAAAGTAGGGTTTGTTTTGTGTATCATCACGACATCGTATTAATTAGATTAGATTAATTTGTAGATCGCGACGTGTGCTTGAATACATGAAATGTTGAAGTGGCCACAACAAGATTTGGTCTTAAACTAATGAGGTTTTTTTGAAAACTTTAATTTTTGAGGGTGCATGAATGAATCCAAATGTTTAAACTATTGCCTTTTGTTTGAGGTGTTTCAAGCATGAAATCATGCATCTGTCGTGCTCTTGGATAAAGATTCATGGATTCCAATTTCTACCCATGTAAACCTAATTTAATGTTAGTTTGCTAACCCTCATTTTAAAGTAACTCAGTGTGGTGTCCAACACTAAAAGTAATCTGTGTTTAATAATTGCTACTACAGTATTTGTTCTCATTATCTGTTCTAGACTCATGATGGTGAAAGCCTTAGCTTTCTCGTATGAATAGTGGTTTGACTAATTATATTAAGAATTTTATAGCTCATGAAGAGTTTCTATACTAAAAAAAAAAAAAAAAGTTTTCCTTCTTCCCTCCATCACATGCGTATCTGTCCATTGTATTTACGAAGCCATTTTGAGCAAGCCAATCAACAAATAATGAATAATTTTTTTTTTGGGAGGTGTATACCATTCACAAAATTACATTCACAATGAAGAACAATTTATCAATGTGTCAAACCATTTCGATCACTTTGATTCTTACTCAAGCTCATAGAATAAGATTTAACCCAAAAAACTTACCTAAAAAATCCACATTCATCTATGATATGCTGACAAAGGAGGGAATTACAAACAAATCCAAAATGGTGAAAGAGAACAGGATTAAATATCTCAATACCTATCAATCTCAAAACACACACCCATACAACACCACCACCTTTTCTAATCCAAACATTCCCTAGTGGGGGCTTCAGACTGTCCCTTACCCCCTCCCTTTTAGACACACAAAACACACTCACTTCATTGAGTCTTTTGTGAGAGAGCCAGCTGAGACAACACTGATGCATCACTCTTAGAAATGCCACACAAATTTCCAACACAAATCAATTGATTGAGGTCCACACACAAGGCCTACCACAAACAATCCCCCACTACCCCTAACACACCTTCATTTTTCACTGTCCCATCTCTGCTTTGCTTTGTCTAAAAATCTCACTTTGACATGTCATTTCACCGGGCCTTTGTTTAGGTCAGACCGACTCCGGCACCGGAGATTTGTTGGTGCTTCGTGGACACGATGATGGCAACGCCGAGGCCAATGTAGATACCTCGGCCCCCCAGTGGATCTCTTTGTTGTTGGTGCTCCACTTGAATCGATGAGGCACGAAACTTGTCCATTTTGAAAACTAGATAAAGTTGAATTAAACTACAATATTTTTATTTGATAAACTCACCTATGTGAATGTGGGATAATCATTTAATTTTTAACTCGTAGTTTGCAACTAGTATTTGTTTTCTCACCATAAAAATAGTTATATGGTGTTACATGATGAGAAAATAAATGTTAGAGATAAAGGAAACCAAGAATTAAGAATCAGAAACTTGTTTGATAATGGACTTGATAGATGTTATTTTTGTGAAAATTGGTTAGTGATACTCCATACATGAAATGTTAATGAACTTTGATATATGCACCCAAAATTTTTCTCCCGGTCATATAGGCTTATTATGCATTTTAATATATGATCTCAAATAAAAAGCATATCAAATATACACACACGTTGCATGGAATTGATATTTCTGCATGGTGCATGCAATCACTCGGTTAACTCTATTTATAATAATAATAATAATAACTATATTTATGAAGAGATCAAGTTGGCACCCACCCCTCCAAAAAAAAAATTGGCACCCCTCCCTCCCCCAATAAAATTTGTACTATTGCTTTCGGTGTTTAATAACTTCATTCCCCAAGGTACTTAAATATATATAACTATTTATGAATATAATTAATAAGAATGAATTAGATTGAATATTGCATCACTTTGGGGTAGGTAATTTAAAAGATCAGGGGATATTTGCAAATCAAAATTTCCCAGGAGAATCACATGATAATATTAGTTTTTTTGTCTGGGTTAAAGTATAAATTTTTAAAGCTAATTTGATAAGAGAACAATATTTTAGAGCAAGGGACAAAAATTAATAATATTAATTATTTTTATTTGTATTTGTCAAAATCATGATAAAATGAATGTTACTCTAGCTAGGTTTTAAACATACAAAAAAAATCATTTTAGACTATAAACCATGATAATTCTATGTGTTTTATCTTGATTTTTTTATAACAAAAAGAATATAATAAATATCCTGTTATTTTATTATTTATCTTTATCTCGAAATTTATCCCCTTGGAAGAATATATAGTGCACACAAAGGTGGATGATGCATGCATATTCGTTATTCACATATTCATGTAGTGCACACAAAGGTGGATGTTTGCGAAGTGCAGTACAGGTTTCAAGTGACAAAATAGATGATTTTTTTTCAACTTTTACAACCTTCAAGAAACTAATCAATATGATTCTCTCAGCATCAAAGTCTTGTCATTAATTTTTTTACATATATGGTATGTTTGTACCGAAAGAAAAGTAACAGTAAATGATGGAAATCAAAAAAAAATTTCTTTGACCATTCAGAGACTAGTAGTCGTGCAAACATGGAAAAGAAAAAAAAAAAATCTCTTATTTTATCTTATTGAAAATGTAAGAAATGTTTTTTTTTTTTTCAATAAGTGAAAATTTGAGAGAAAGTAATGGAAAATGATTTTATCACTTTCATCACGTGCATAAACACCATGAAAGTTGATTAAAAAGAAAATATTTTATTTTCCACCACTTTTCATTTGATTCAAATTCCTTCACTTTTTTTTTTAATTTTCTCTTTAAATTTGTGCACAAACACATCATTTATAGTCTTATGTACATTTAATTTTTCACTACTTTTATAAAGTGGGCTCACACAATTTATTATAGTATATATTTCATTTTTATAAAAGCATTTCGACTACACGTACGAAACATATACCTTTAAAAAATTCAATATATGTGGGAATTGCAGTTAGGGCTATATGCAAGACCATCCCTAACAATTTTTTTATTAAAAAAAAAAGAACATATATCCTAGACTACTTCATTTTGTTTTGCTACTAAAGTCTCAATTAACTAGGAAAAAAAATTAAAAAGTGAAAACACTTACCTATAATAGAAAATTGTAAATAATTCTACGTATTAAAATAAGGTACACAAACAACATAAAGCAATATAATGCCCAGCATTAGAAATAAAATCAGTGCATCTGCTCCTCTAGAAGCCCACTGTTGAACTTTTTTCTACATATATTTAATAAAAGGCAAAAAAAGCTTAAGCATAGCATATAATTTATAACAACACGGTGATTATATAAGTTATTTAACAGTATATATACTTTGAAGGGAATTATGCTCACCACTTTTCATTAAAAATTAATTAAGGCACAAATATCTTATGATAGATCACACATATAATAATGGGATCCTGGACTAGCTAACAAGCTACATTCTTCTAGAAGAGATTTTTCACATGAAATTGAGCCTTCAATAAGGCACACAAACTAACAACAATTAGATATGCTCACTTAAGGCAAAGTTTTATAAAGCCAAAGGTTGGACTTCGAAAAAGGTCAAGACAATATATTCCATTTAACAAATGGTGGCATATTAGCTTTTCTTAACTTAGGCATTGTGGGAATCGAATTTAACAGCCCACATTGTCAACCATATTAAGCATTCCAGAGGATCGGATCAAAAATGGCGTCACCGTATCGGAATCCGGTGGTGATCGATCCCCCGAAATTGAGGCAATGAAAGCCGATACCCGCCCCAGGAATGTCGCCTCCCCCCCACAGGGGTCCCCGGAATCTTGGCCGGTGGTGGTGGCAATTTGCCTGAGGAATCACATACTTGGTTTCTATACAATTTGATTCCATTTTATCACAGTTTAATTATCTTCATAATCAAGGCATATATCCAATATATGTTTAGGACATATTGCCAAAAAGTCCTTAGAGGAATTTTTTTATCTCCATTAAGTCCTTAATTGGGCATTTCCCATACACAGTACACACATTCTACTTAATTAATCACCATCACGGTATAATTAACTAATGATTTACTAGGGACCTGCTGTCATGCTTGCCACGTCTTATAACAACTAAGATACATTAGGTATGTATCCTAGAAACAGAAAGGAAATCTATTCTCATCTTCAAGATTCATCACCATCATTGTCTTTCATAAAATCTGTTTTGTCGATTCGTAACACACTAAAAATAAAAAGTCAATTTGAAATCCATTATCTCAAAAATTGATTTTGACAACTGGTTCTATACAGGACCTTCAAAATGTCATTATTAAAGTTCAGCTAAAGAAGATCTCAAACAAACTCTTAAAATACTACTGATATTCATTCACATTATATTTTTTTTATGAGTACAAGTCCACCCCGATCCAATCCGAATCAAGACCCGACCCGTTGACAGACCTACATCTAACCAGTTCAAAATCAGGGTGCATCCTGAACCCACCTACAACCACCACCAGAGTGTTAGTTAACACACATGCACATAGACAGTTTTTTTTTTCCAAGTGGCCCCCCCATTCATCCCCATATCACAAACACCCCCCTCTCCAAAGACTCAGCACGCACAAACCCACCCTCTGCTTAATTGGATGCCCTCTCAAAATCCCCTCCCACTATCCCCTCCCATGACACTTGCAGTAGACCGCACCAAAAACCCTTATATCCACTTAAAGCCCCTCCCATTGCAGACACGTGAGCATCATCTCTGTAACAGGACCTACATGCAAATATAAAACTGTATAAAAATTGTGAAAGAATATTCAAACAGATCCCCCACACACTGGCCCATGCTGATGCAGCTCTGGATAGAAGCCCTAATGGAAGAAACACAAAACCAACATGACAAAAAAGAGAATAAACAAATCAAAAGTTCTCATTATTTCCAAAATACCCTCACTAGTCCATCCGGATAGGGATATCCAAACGTGTATAAATAGTGGACATGGGGTGGCCATTCCTCCTAATTAGAAGAGAGTAACACAAGTGAAAGTAGTGCCTACTACTTGTTCTCTTCCTCCTCCTTGTCCTCCTCCTCCTGATCCAAACCATGGCGGCCACGACCAGCATCATCGAGCGGTGCAAGCCTTACATTGCGGTGATATCGCTCCAATTCGGCTACGCCGGCATGAACATCATCACAAAAGTCTCCCTCAACCATGGCATGAGCCACTATGTCCTCGTAGTGTACCGTCACGCCTTCGCCACCCTCGCCATCGCACCTTTCGCTCTCATCCTTGAGAGGTTCGATCGCCTTAAAACGATTCCATGCACATAAAATTAACAAAAGCACACGCTTCTTATAGTCCTAACATGTTTTGAATTCTCTCTTTGTTCTTGCACAGGAAGGTCCGCCCCAAGATGACGTTCATGATCTTCATGCAGATCTTCGTCTTGGGTCTTCTTGGGTAAGATCCATATATTTGATCCCATCAGATTTAGTTAGTCTATCTGATAATTCAGCCTTCTAACATCGACGTTTTATTAGGCCGGTGATCGATCAGAACTTTTACTACGCGGGGCTCAAGTACACTTCTCCAACCTTCTCTTGCGCCATGAGCAATATCTTGCCCGCCATGACATTCATCATGGCCGTCCTTTGCCGGTATATAAACCATTCATTCATTCGAAATGGAACGATTCATTAGCGTTCAATTAGCGCGATGAATCAAGGACTAATTTTTTATTTCTTCCCCTCTTTAGGATGGAGAAAGTGAACATGAAGAAGGTGATGTGCCAGGCGAAGGTGGCGGGGACGGTGGTGACGGTGGCGGGGGCGATGGTGATGACCCTCTACAAAGGACCCATAGTGGAGATGGTGTGGACCAAGCACATGCACCCCCACAGCTCGAACGCGCCCGCACCTGTCTCGGCCGCCACGGCCGACAAGGACTGGTTGAAGGGCTCTATCTTCCTCATCATAGCCACCTTGGCCTGGTCTGGACTCTTCATATTGCAGGCTATCACGATGAGGAAGTACGACGCGCAGCTCTCTCTCACGGCCTTGATATGCTTCATGGGGACTCTTCAGTCCATCGCCGTCACCTTCGTCATGGAACACTCCCTCTCTGTCTGGTCCATTGGTTGGGACATGAACCTCCTCGCCGCTGCTTACGCCGTGAGTCTCTCTCTCGACTGACTTGTGATAAAAACAGTTAAAAACTATCACAGTTTTGACAAGTCAATCTCTAAGATTTTGTCACGTGCATATTATTATAACATTGTATGCATGTATGTATGTGTGCAGGGTATTGTGACATCTAGCATAGCATATTATATACAAGGGTTGGTGATGAAGAAGAGGGGGCCAGTTTTTGTGACTGCATTCAGTCCTCTGATGATGATCATAGTTGCAATCATGGGTTCTTTTGTCCTTGCTGAAAATATCTACTTGGGAGGGTATGTTTTTTTGGTCATTTGTACTTATAAAGCTATTTCATTATCAAACAAAGTTTTCATTCATATTGAATTGTATTCATTTATACACTTGATGCAGCATCCTTGGTTCTATATTGATTGTGGCCGGGCTGTACTCGGTCTTGTGGGGGAAATACAAGGAGAGAGAGTGGGAGAAGGCGAACGAGATACCGGAGCCGGTGAAAGGCGGAGAAAGCGGACAGACGATGATAGAAGACATCGAAGCGAACGATGTGGCGTTGGAGAAGGCTTTGGCTAACAAGAAGGCGATCGTTTCGGGGGAGAACGATGTCTCTGTGTCGATCGAGCTCCCTGAGACGATGCCCATCAAGGCTAAGGAAGTACCAAAGGCTTAGAACACTTTGGAGTTAGAAGAGGAGAGGAAGTGGATGGAATTAGGGAGGGGCTTTTTTGTCTTTTCCCTTCTCACATTTTGAATTCCCTCCCTTTTTTTGGTTTTTAATTTTTCACTTTTGGTTGTTGTTGTAATGAACCTCTTATTTTCTTTTGTGTGGAAGCTAATATAACATTTGGTGATAAAAACAAAAGGTGTGAAAATGGATGTTCTTGTTATATTTCTATTTTTATTTTCATTGATGTAATATTTAGTTATGCTCTGGCCGATCAGTTCCTCCTTCAATACGATCAAAGAAATCGACCCTTGATCAAATTAATAAAGATTTTAAAAAAAAATTATTATTTTTTTTTTCTTTTCTCCTTAGCAATAATAATTTCATATATATATATACATGAAATCGAATCTTCAATTTAAGTCTAATTGCATACTGCATTATCATCAATAAAATCTCAAGTTATAACTCGTTCCACATGACACTCATTAGAGGTGAACTTTAATGCACATGTCATTTTTAGTTATATATAGAATCTGTAATTGATTCTAGGAACTTGATTATGCAGATCCCACTATGTATTGATAGTGGCTGTTTGACATGTGCTGGGTACCAGTTGTGGCCTCTTGAATCTGATGCCCCCACCTTCTCAAAGGTTTTAATTTTTTTTTTTTTTCCTTTCTTTTATTGCTTGCCATGCAAAATTGAAGCCTTTAAACCCATCAACTTTTCATTGTGGAAAATAATCCTTTTCCCCTAGAGGAAACATAGATTTACATTTGTAGTTGTCTTAAAAGACAACAAACTTTGGAGTTAATTATGAGATTCAGTTTATATATTTACTGAGTGGAAATAAAAACCATTGTGGGCATGCAGGAACTCTGCTCTTCTATATTTGTGGAATATAACACTAAACTTTGGTAGAGGATAAAAATAATTGCAAATTTTAATTTACTACTTTACCAACTTTTGGTGGTCATTCAGAATACATGTAAACTTCATGATTTTGACTTATCATATACAAAAATAACAACAAACTCATGTGTTTGCTTATAAAATCTTTTGGTAGCTAGGTACCCTCCAAAATAAAATAAAATAATAATCTTTTGGTAGGTAATTGTTTTGTATGATTTTCTTATCATTATAAGTTATCCTATTAGCGTGAGGAAGGTTCGAACTTAGGCTCCCTCAGTTAAAATAGGTATTCGAACAACCCATCAAAGAGGTGAATATATCATTGTAAATTCAGTTGATTAAAAATGTAACAAACGCATGACCCTACAAGATGTACAAATCAATCAACAACTAGGATCATCTTTATCTCTCTCTCTCTCTTCTTCTAACATACGTATCTTTGGATACCTCAATGTGGGGAATTCATGTGGCCTGGAGATTGCCAAGGATCAATTGAGCCAAGAATCTCAACCTAAGTAATCAGTTCGAACCTCACTGACATGACCCTGAGGGATCTATGTGCATCGGTTCGGGCCGACAATCACTTCAACCGAGAAATTCGATGCTTTAGTGTTAATGTCCAACATAATTAAGTGGGACAATTTGAGTTCTTTGGGAAGAATATTATCACTTGATTAGTTCCAATCCCATCTACTTTGGGTGTTCATAATTGATGGACCACCTGATTCTTGTGCTTCTTGGAATCCTTTCAGTTATATATATATATATATATATATATATTCTCATTCCATATAACTTAAGTTACATATCTCTGCTTAGAATCTCATAGATTGATATGGAGAGAACAACAAGTTGATTATTTTTAAGGAATGAAGAATAATTAATCACTTTTTGTTTTTTTTTTAAAAAAAAATTGTTGTCATATTTTAGTAGAGCTGATAATAGAGAGAGATAATATTCCTCCTAATCTGATGAAGTGATGATCTGAAATTGATAATGTACAATAATGTACCACTATTATATTGAACCTCACCTGACCACTAACCAGTTTTATATTTTTGATAATCAATTAATTTGAGGGTGAGATCTAAGACAAGAAAATCCAATATTTTGCTATAGTTTTAGATGAATTGAGAATTTGGTCTGAAGAGTGTCAATTTGCACAAATTCATGCTATGAGGTATTTCAGATAATTAACTAAAGTAATCAGCCTTCAAATGCTTATAATAATTTGATAGTATTTTTTGTTTGGTCTATTAATGAAACTTTGAAATATATTCTCATCACATCCATGAGCATCTGAATTTAGTATTTTAGTACCAGGGCGTAATGAAATGACAACTTATTCTAGGGTTTCAGGTGCTATGTATTTTCGATTTGAATTTCATAGGGTAATTTGATCCTTTGTACCATTATTTTTTATTCTCTTTCTTGATAGATCTAAAAGGTTTTTTTGTTATAAGAAACAATATACATGGGTTGCTTCTTGAAGGAGAATATAATTAATGAGACATTGGTGAGGAGAGATGCTGAAGTTTTTTGTATTTCAATAACTTGATCATATATTGAATCAATCTCTCTTCTCTCACGTGAATGTAGACAAATTTGCTTAACCACATAAATATCTCATGCTTTATTGTTGGAACCTCTTCTTCATCCTTAAACTATCAAGCTTTCTTGCTAATCATGTCTTTATTATATTTGCATTATGTTTGCTTAGTGCGGCTTTGTAGAAATATATTAATGAAAGCTTTAAAGGGGAATTGAAACTTGAAACAATGGTGATTCCTTTGGATCAGTGGGCATAAGACAAACAGCTTATTGGTTTTTTTTTATGAAAAAAAAAAGGTTAATTATTCTCTCATCATATATTCAACTTGCATGATATGATCTGCAAATCAAGCTCACACACACACACACATATGTTCATGCGCGACTACGCCTTCTCTTTGTTGATATTATTTTATAATATAATAAAAAAGTATTAATCTTATTCTCTCATCATATATTCAACTTGCATGATATCTGCAAATCAAGCTGCATGATACACACACATGTACATGTTCATGCGCGATTATGCCTTCTCTTTGCTGATTTTATTTTATAGGGTTTTTTATTTTTAAGTCCCCATAAACTATAGGATTTAGTGATCGATCTCTCACTCCTTCATATTTTGGTTTTAATCCCTTAAATTTAAAAGATACGTTCTTTTTTAGTCCCTGAGAGGGACCTATCTCTAAATTATTTTGTTTCTTTTTAGTTCTGTGAGGGACTAAAAAGGAACATATCCTTTAAATCTGATGACTAAAACCAAAATATGAAGAAGTTGAGAATCGATCACTAAATCCTATAGTTTATGAAGACTTAAAAATAAAAAAACCCTATTTTTATATTATAAAAAGTATTATTTCATGTATTAAAAAGCCTAGAATCATGTACAAACAACACAAAAGAGAGACGCATATAATTAACTTCAATCGAGAGGGGCTGGTGGGGAACAAACCAACCATCATGTAGTGCTTGTCCCACTCAGTGAATAGAAATCTCATGACATATATAAATATATATTCTACTGTTGAATTAGCATATATGGATTTGATTTTTGTGGATGACACGGTTTCGAGAAAAAAAAAACTAATAATTAAGGCTAAAATCTGAATGGAAATCAACACAGAAAATAAAGGCTTTGAGATGTGATTAATTATGCGGTATCGATTCTTCACATATCTTTAATTTTTTTTATTTTGGTAACAGACACTTTAAACAACACTGACAAAAATATCAAACCCAACATGGACGATGTTACACACAGTCCTCATAGGCAAACATAAATGTTATCCCATTTAATTGAAGATCATGTATATGTTTCGTCAGATGGAATTATAATTCCACGCTTTACATTTTTTTCCAGGAGAAGTTCTAAGCTTAACATTGAGAAATTACAGCATATATTCAAATAGATATCCACCAACACTGTGTTCAAAAGAGATTAATAATATTTCATGTATAAATCAAGGTAGTCTCAAGTAGCACCAAGAAATTGATAATCATTTTAATTAATCAGAAAATGTTTAATCAAAGTTTATTATTGGGTTTGAAACCCAAACAGTCGAAGAAAAAAAAATTCAAAGTGTGACATACATATATATATCAATGTTTAGTAGACAGAGAGCCATGCAGTATGTATAAGATTTTTCACCTAAATGAAATTTTATGTTCATTTGATTCAAAAAAGTTTGTTATAAAGTCTTCCAATGTTACACACTTCATTAAATATATAACTGATCTATGTCTTCTTTGCACCCTCATTTGCCCAAAATCATATCTTAAAAGGTGACATCACTATATGATCACAAAAAAAAAACAATGGTTTTGTTGCACCCAAAACCATACTTTGAGATGTCATTGTTTCACGTATAATCTCATGAGTTTGTTGTAAAGCAATCTGGATACCAAGTGTGCTGGATCAGCAATACATGATCTAAAAAGATGATTGTGAAGTGACCAATAATACATTATAAACATGGAAATCTGACAAGGCACACTTCCATAACCAACATTCCCTACAATTTGTCTTGGAATATTAATTAATTATTGTGCCTTGATTGCCATAGCAAGCTTAATTAGGAGATTCACAAATTAGACAATAAAACCATTTGTTTTGCATGGATTTGTGTTTAATTAATAAAATCACCCCCATATATGCTTCATCATTGATAACAGTGATTAATGCATTCTATTCATTTGTTTTATCTTAATCCATGGTGTAGATATTAACTAACAATTTAGTTGTGATTCAAGAATTAAATACAAAGAAAGATAACGAAATCATTTTCAGCATGACAAATAACACAACAACAAAATAATTGAACTATCACTTGACAATTCGATAGATGTATTTCTTCTTCTTTAAGAAGAGGTCATGAATTCCAATTTTATTCATATTGATGAGAGAAGAATTAATGAAAAATACAAAAAAAAATCATAACATAGACCGAAGGATATAATTCGGTGCTTGCATTTCCCCAATCATACAATTCAGTGCTCATTCATTCCTGCCGTTGAATTTTTTGAAAAGCAAATACTTGTTTTAATGAAAATGAAATATATATTTGAATGAATTAAGTACATATCAACTTGTATTTTTTCAACGCAATATATATTATATTAGAATTCCTATATACTAAGTTAAGACGGCAGGAACGACTTGATGGAAAACACAACCAACCATTGGAATCGTAAGACAAGGGGTCCCGCCACTTGTGTGATCCATCTTAAATCTTTCTTCAAATATCTTTTCCCAAAACACATTGAAGCAGACAGAGGAGTGAAAAACACAGGTCCACCACCATATGATATGAGGAAAATCGAAATAAAAGAAACTGCGATGTACAGTGAACTTCCTAATTGGATCTCAACATCAAACATAATGCATGGTCAAGATGATGGAAGAACAGCATGTATGCACAGTGCCCACACTGATAAATTAATTGATGATCTCTCTGTTTTTTTTAGTTGAAGTTCCATGGATGAAAACATAATGGTTTGCTCTTTCATAGCCACTACTGTTGCTGTCTTTGCATGACAGTGTTCATGTGGGGGGATCATGTTTACTATTGAATGTTTGATTAAGGGGTTATCACTGTCCATGCTATATGCCTTTTATGTTTGGCCAATGGTAACTAACCCCAACAGGTTGTGGATAATGAAAAAGAACCATTCAATGGTTATTGGGTCATCTGGATCTTCAAATCTTGCATTGTAGATTTATGCAGAAAGAGTGGTGGACGCGTGTCAAGAACAATTGGATCACAAGAAAAGGTTTAGAAAGTGAGATCATGGAAAATAGCATGCGAGAGGAATAAATGACGACGTGGAGGATTATTTTGTGGAGATGATATAGATTAATAGCTATGTCACAATCTATTCATATTTTAAGAAAATTCTTTTTTGATTCAGGTCTTTAAATAAAAAAAATTATTATTTACAGTTAATATTCGCATGATAGTTTTTTTCTTTTCAATAAATCAAAATTGATTGTCATTCTTAGACCTTTTTTTTTTAATAAATTATGTTCTTCATTGAGTCTATCGAACTATATATGAAGAGACGTACAGAAGAACATGAACATCCTCTTCATCAATAATATTCAATGTCCAACTCACCTTCTTTCATGGACAAAATCTAAGCTTTTACAATATGAAAACGAGTGGCGATTGACCAATTGTGAAACTGATTTGCTTCTACCAAAATCAAATTGCGTTTTAAATCCAGCTTTTGAAAGCAAACTTTTCTCGGTTTTTGAAACTCTTATTATTTAAACTACAGATACTAAACCATGGCAACCAAATCACAGCTTCCACTCACAACCAAACGCTGCCCGGAGTGTATCAGCACCCCCAATATAAAAATTAGGAGGCGGCTATCCCACCAAACGTTTTACTTAACCCACCATTAAAAAAAAATAACCGGTGTTTGACTGTTCCCACTTCCCATCAATCCAGGTCGACCGAACTTGATCGTCATTACAAGTTTTAGACGACCGAACTTAATCGTCATTTCAGGTTTTAGGTGATCGAAATTAGTCGAACATGGTCCAAATTATATTTATATTTTCTTTGTAAACAAATAAATTTTTGGATTTATCTATCATATTCTACGTTTATTCTTTTATCCAAATAACAGCTAAGAGACTGAAAAAAATATAAATACGTATACTTTCAATTAATTCAAATTTTTATAAAAAAATATCTTATTAAACAAATATATATCATTTTTAAGTTTCGTTTGAATTCATAGTTAAACGGATTCTTTGTTTAAAAATAAAAAAAACTTACTAATTGATCTAAACACATTTTATATTTAACTTTTAAAAATTTGTCTGTCACTCATATAAAAAAATTATTCTTATGTTCTATATTTAAAAATAATAATTGATTCGCCGTACATTACAACTCAGACTTAAAGTGATATGAAATATCCAAGGAGGATACACGCTATGAGATTAAGTTTTCAAGAAAAAAAAATTAAAAACTTTATTATAAATTCTGTTCAACCAAGTTCGATCGCCTGAAACCTGAAATGGTAACCAAGTTAGATCGCCGAAAACTTAAAATGACGACCAAGTTTAGTCGACCTGACCGGATGGATGGGAATAGAAAAAACACTGTTTTTTTTTTTAAAAAAAAAGACTTGGTGAGGATAGACGCATGTTGAAAATTATGTGAGCAGGAGAAACACCAGAAAGCATGAAAAACTGAAGACCATGATAAACCTCTCTCTCTCTCTCTCTCTCTCTCTTTGGGGAACAAAAAAATAAAATCAAAATAAAACACTATCTGATGTTGGTCGTCATCATTCATCACTAGCATATTGTACAAGGTATGCTTTCCTTTCTAGCAGCAATAGCACCCCATCCTCCCAGTAGGCATCTTAAACTGAATGAACCTGCCCTATACTAAAGTTACCATTCTCTTCGAACCTCAGCAGACATCACCCATCTTCATTGTCATTGTCCTCCACCACCACCACCCTTGCATTGAGCTGTCACCCTACCTGAACTGGATCAATGGCCATTCCATCCACCTCGGAGACCGACCATCCCAGATAATCCTCAGGCTTCATCTCAGCCACCCTCGCCGAGGCTGTTGTGTTCATGCTATCATTCAAGTCTATGTTGAGGTCAAAATTCTGGGTAATGGCTCCTGCAGCACTGCTGCTGCAGCCGGCCAATGTCTCTTTTGAGTCCTTTGCTTCGGTCGTGTTGCTTGGTCTCTCATAAATGGAACAGGGTTTCTCGGTGTGTTGGGGGGAGGAGACGTCAGGGTCGTCCTCTCATTTGTCATGCAAGTGGCTGTCTCTGTCTAGTGGTGGTCTGCCCCAACCACGCCCTCTTCCCCGGCCCCAACCACACCCTTGGCTCACGCTGCTGTGGCCTGCCTCCTGATGCAAGGATATATACTAATACTGCTGCAGAATACAAATGAAAATTGTAAAGTTGCTTCAAGCAAAAAATAGATAAACATTTGAAATTCACATGGCGAGAAGACCAAAGACAGCCAAATCCCAAGAGCAATGAATGGCCATGAATGCGATAATATATGGTTAATACATGTTTGAACTTTCATAAATACAAGTCAATGTGGAGCATCGTCCCAAAGGCTTGTGGTTTAGTGGTAAGGGATATTTTCCCCTTAAGGCCCACCCTGGTTCAAATCCTGCATTTCACAATACCACAGATGGAGGCAGAGGCGGACCCAGGAATTGTTTTTAGGGGTGTTTAAAAGTTATTCAAAATATAAAGGAAAAATTCTATAAATACTTTTTCATATGTGATTCAAGGTTCAAATCCAGTCATATTATAAATTATATCATGTTTATATTGTTATATTTGTTTGAAAGCATGTAAAAATAAAGACAAAGTAAAATTATTTTACCTGACTAGAATAACACTTTAATTCTGAGATATTGATCATCTCTTGCTTTGACCAAGTCAAAATGACATTTCAAAAATTTGTAATCTGTAAGACTATAATCTCTAGATCCTAAAATAAAATCAAATTAAACCTAAGGTCCAACAAAAATAAATAAATTTTGAATAAAGATCAATGTAACATACAATCTAATAATCTAAAATCAAACCCAATAATTAAATCTCTTAGCCTCCAATATAAAAGTACACACAAAAAAAGATAAAAAATAATTTACCCAAGAGATGTTGGCCAATTGGGGAAAATAAAATTTGGGACCAATTGATTGATTGTGGGAGAGAGGACAAGGAGTGGTTTTAATTTAGAGGAGCAAATTTGATTTTTTTTTTTTTATCACCTCTTTTATTAAATTTTAATGCTTGAATTTTTCTAAAAAAAATTATTTGCTTGAGATATAAGAGAACATTATGGAAAATTTGTTTCTTTTTATCATATTTTTATGAAATTTTAATGATTGAGACTTACTTTTCTTCTAATTTTTATATTGTTGAGTGTCATGAGTTTTAGGAAGAGGGCTTCTAATTTGATGGAAAAATTTGTGGAAAGTTAGTTTACAATTGATGGTTAAGATGTTATATTTTTTTTTTTTTTCAAAAATGGAGATGCAGTGCTTTTTTTTTTTATGTTGGAGCCCTAAGGGAAGAAGCATGGGTCTGCCCCTGCGTGGAGGAAAAACGTGTGTAGCGCCCGTGTTGACCCAAACCTTTCTAATACTAGTAGTGGTCTACTACTATACGTTAGGACTTTGTAGCCTATTAAGGGCCCTTGTATCAGCCAAAAAAAAAAAGTACATACAGAGCATCATTCAGGATGTCAGACACAACCACAAGTATTTTGAACACTGGTAAATTCTTGGACTGCTAAAATTCACAGTTCACAAGTATCTCACTGATAGCATCAGTAAAAATAAATAAATTTAAAAAAAAAATCAGAGAAGGAAAAAAAAGGATATAGGGACTTTGACAACATAAAAAGACCAGCCAAATGCATAAAAACACCCAAAAGCCACAAATAAAAGAAGGTAAAAGATCTTACAGTCCAACTCTTCTTTGACCCTTCATCGCTGTTGTCTTCATCATCTGCAGCTTTCCTGCAAGGAAAACAAACATCGCTATTATTACATATAGTCCATATTAGTGGGGAAAAAATAGGTAAGATGCAGGTTCCAAAACCTTCTTTTTGCAGATCTATCATCACCGCCAGCATCTGAACCACCCAAGTCTGGAACTTTCCCCACAATTCTCTCAAGAAGACAAAGACAATATAGCTTTGTACACACTGTTTTCTTCAAAACAAAACCAAGTACACAAAATTACAACAACACCTATGTACAAGAACCAAACAGGTGAAACTATTTTACATCATACACAAATCCAATAATCAGTGTCCCATTTTAACAACCACAACAGCAGCAAAAGAGATTCAAGAAGTCAAAGACACTGTAGCTTTGCACACACTGTTTTCTTCAAAGCAAAACCAAGTACACAAAATTACAACAACACCTATGTACAAGAACCAAACAGGCAAAACTATTTTACATCATACACAAATCCAATAATCAGTGTCCCATTTTAACAACCACAACAGCAGCAAAAGTGATTCCCTGGTGCACTCAAATTAAAAGTCTGCCAGCACGAGAGCCCATAAAAACCAAAAAAAAAAAAAACCAAGACAAAACCTACCATGATGCTAATATTGGATGACAGGATTAATGGTTTGGTTCCCACTGTGGTCGCATATTTTAAACATTACAGGACTAATGTTTCAAAACAGAGCATTTCATCACCAAAAACCATGCAAGCAGGTAGTTGAGGAGAAACAAAAAATTGAGTTTTTGCATTTCTCATGGATTTTGAAAAAACAAAAATCACTTTTGAGAAAAACAGATCCTCAATCCAACAAGTTTGCTTCAACCAACATATACTTGCCAACTGAAAAGATTAGCGAAAAATAATCTGTGTATATACCGATGTATCAAAAAATCCCAGAGTCATGATTTATGAGAACCACTCAACCATCACAACTCATTTAACATGGATGCTTCTTATTAAGGTGAGATCAAGTAGGTAGATTTAACTCATCAGATATTTCTAGCAAAATAACTTATTCTAGGTTTCTAGCCCACTAAAAGAGAAAAACACAACTCAAGTTTTCTACATTTGTGCTTCCACTAATAAAGTAGCCATTGTAGCATTATTACAAGGAAGATAAAAGAGACTGCATCATTGCCAAGTAGAAAACATTCAAAAATTTCTCAAAAACAATTGAACTGCCAAAAATAACATCTTCAACAAAAAAAAAAAACTAAAAGATAGCATAACCAAAGAGGAAAGCAACTCACAAACTAAAAGGGGCACTGCCATTGCAATCTTCCCAACATCATCATCTGTTTGCATTATTCTTTTGATCCAAGACTGGAAATAGAAGTATAAGAAAACAGTAGACATAATTGAGCTTTTTTTTTTTGCTATTAGAGGTATCCCAAACCCTTCGAGACAAGGACTAATCCTCCAAATGTCTCCACCGACCCACTCTGAAGTTTCCCTATGAACACTTGGGTAAGTCGAGGGTCGAACGCGCACCAATGGGGAGCAAACCCATGGTGCTAGCCAACCCACCAAGCCCTTGGTGGGTTTAATTAATCAAGCATTGTTGGCATGCAAGATAATATAACCTATTACAGGTGGGTTCCATAACATTTTCGCGCAGCGATACATATAGTTTTGTGGTGATTATAATTCACAAGTACTCAATCCTCCATCAAATGTCATGAACCTATTTTGTTCGACGAAAAACAGGTGAAACATAAAGGCCTAAAATTGTCATTTTTTTTACAAATCAGCATAAGTAACCAACATTAGAATTTTTACTCAAGCATAGAAGATAAGGATTTCTCGATTTTCCTTCTCTTTTTTATTTGGTTGAACAGTTGCCACATATAAAAGCTCCGTAAGAAGAGAGGGAAAAAAAAATCAACACACAACTCCTCCCATCATAAAATATTATTTTTTCCTCATTAAGAAGCATGAGATTTCCAAAACAAATCAAGACCCAGTTTTCATGAGATTTCCAAAAAAAAAATAAAAAAAAAAATCATGAGATTTCCAAAACAACAAACAGAATGAAAGATCACAACTTTTCATGACACGGAAACTAGAAAAAAAAATTAACAAAAAAATGGAAAAGACGGAGGTTGAAATAAGTACATACGGCGGGGAATCGTGTGTCAAGTTTCTTCCTCATGGATTTCGATCGAGATCGAAACCCTAATTTCCGGGAACGGCGAGAGAAGGGACAGAGGATGCGAGGAAACGAAAAAAATCGGCGATTCAATGAGAGGATTGCTATTCCTCTGAAGGGTTATTTACTTATTTTGCATGTATATACCCTCTTAAAAACCATGTTTACGGAATTATCTCTCTTATGTCCTCAATGGCAAAAATACCCTAGCTAAATTTCAATTTTGGTAAGAACCCCTGAAAAACCAACGGTTCAAAAATACTCCCGTTAAGCTCCTGTTTGGATGTAGAATAGGGGTCGAAATATCCTTGAATAAATGAGAATTATGTATTTTGATTGTTTGAGAGTCTTGAATACTTAGGATAAACTATGACGGAATAATTAATATAAAGTCGTATATGAATTCCAATCAACTCCTGAAATTAAATTATTCTAGATTATTCAACTCAAAAGAATATGTAGACCCTATGTCAAATCAACTATCATTACATCTTATAAATCAACTGTCATCATTTTTTCACATTTTATCTGAATAAAAAAAAAATTATTATTACTTTTTTCAACGAAAATAATTCAAAACACAACCAAACAAAAAAATCATTATATTCTTATTTATACTAGAATAGTCATAAACCTCATAATAACTTAATTTTTTTTATCTAAAAAGTGGCTACAAATTAAAATAACTTATACTCAGGATCTCAACCCTTACCAAACCGGCTCTCTTATTCTTCTCCTCTTCCTTGAAACAAGAGCAGGGGAAAAGTTTAGCTTGTATAAGCTAGTTTGACAATGTGTTAAGGTTTTGAGGATAATCGGTAAGGATAAAAAATCCATCAAAATTATTCATATTTACATTTGTCAAAATTGAAACAAAAAATTAGGATAAATGCAATCCCAGATTTTAGATGGAATAAAATATCTCCATTTCATTTTTAAATTGGGACAATTGTCTACAGTTTATCTCAAATTTTTTTATACCAAATGAGGATAAGCTGTCCTTACACTCACTTATCCTCATAAATATCATTTATCCCATCACTTATCCCCTTATTAAACCAGTCTTATAAGTTCTATTAGATCATCCACATCCAGATTTTTATCTATGAAAATATCTGCAAAGGGAAAATGAATGGTTATTCTTATTCTTCTATCTTGTTCTTTTTTATTCTAAAACCACCTATATTGGATCCGTCCATTCCGGATCCGGTTGATTTGATCAATTTCATCATAATATTTAATAATATGAGAGTGACATATGTATCTAAATTGTGCCTGATTCATAAGCTGAAGTCCAATTGGGTATAAATGTTATTATCTTGGATACTGATAGTATTTGACCAAATCGGATCCGCCCGACCCGCTAAATGTAATGCTTCGACCCTAAGTAATCACCGTCCGCAGAAAGAGATCAGAGAAAAATCAACCGTCCGATTTCCTCCACGTGTAAGCAACGTGTCTTCCAAGGGGCAGATCCGGCACGCGTAATGAGGAGGCTTTAATGGCCGAAGTGGGATAAAGAGCAAGCCAAAGCATTCAAGTAGGGGACGATGAGATTCGCAGGCGGTTGTTTTTACTTGTTAGCGTCGCTGCTTTTGTTTTCTCGTGTATCCTGTGAAGGTCTGATAAGGATGGCGACCTTGGGTGGAGTCCATGAGAAGTCGGGGAGCGAGAACAGTCTGGAGACCGAGAGCCTCGCTCGCTTCGCCATTGATGAGCACAACAAGAAGGAGGTCTCTCTCTCTCTCTCTCTCTCTCTCTGTTTCAATTTTTGTTGGATTTGTATCTTGTTTTGTGATAGTGATAGATCTTCGAAAGTTGCGTTCTTGGGGGGGGGGGGGGTGGTTATTGGGTTTGGATTTTGTGTGTGTGTGTGTTGGGGCGTTGAGGATTTTGTTTATTGCCCCTTTTTTAAAAAAAAAAAATTGAGAACTTCGAATTTTGGGGTTTCAGAGTTGAAAATGCGTTTTGGGTTGCGTTTTTTTGTAATTGTTTTTAAGGTGACTTTAAAAAAAAAAAAAAGAATTAGGGTTTTGAATGATTTTCGGTGTTTATAGGTTTTTTCCCCATAATTTTTACTTTTTCATAAATTTGTATTGATTTTTTTACAGTGAATAAGCAAACAATCTGTTTATTGTTATTGTGTTCTTGATTTTTATTTTTTACGTCTTTTCTATCTTTCTTTCTTTCTTGATTTTTGGGGATTTAATAATAATATATGCATCATCGAAACATTTATCAATTGTTCAGTTTTCCCATTTTTTATTTTGATTACAGTGATTTCCTTTCTTGCTTTTTTGAAAAGATTGTGATTTTTTTTTTTGCTTTCTTCCAAATCAGAATGCTTTGCTTGAGTTTGCAAGGGTGGTGAAAGCGAAAGAGCAGGTGGTGGCAGGAACCATGCACCACCTGACCCTTGAAGCTATCGACGCGGGCAAGAAGAAGATCTACGAAGCGAAGGTCTGGGTCAAGCCATGGATGAACTTCAAGGAGCTTCATGAGTTCAAGCACGTCGAGGAGTCCTCGTCTCTCACATCTTCGGATCTTGGCGCAAAGCGAGGTAAATCTTCTTGAAATGCATACCCTTTATTTGTTTCATTGTCACAGTCATTGGTTGGTGATGGTGTGTAATACCCTTTATTTGTTTCATTGTCACAGTAATTGATTGATCTTGCTTTTGATCAATAGTTTTTATGTGATTTGTTATGTATTGAATTCATAAAAGTCATCAAAGGTTCACAAGTTGGACTTGTTACATGCAATGGGTTTCATTGAATGTGATCAACTAACAGGGGCAAAGTTAGCGGTGCTGGGT
Organism: Acorus gramineus; assembly: GCA_030737835.1. Lineage (NCBI taxonomy): Eukaryota > Viridiplantae > Streptophyta > Magnoliopsida > Acorales > Acoraceae > Acorus > Acorus gramineus. Next base: position 21,985,988 of record CM060848.1, on the reverse strand, counting down.
AAACTGGGGATGCCCCTTTTCAATCTGTTCTATTTTAATATGCAAGATTTATATTTTGGAATGGTGGGTTCATATTTCATGTAATGCGCAGTTCTCATTGACAATTTTTCTTGGGTTCTTTATATTGAATTTTCTGTATTCAATGGTTGTATGAAATCTTTATGCCAACCTTCACTTGTCATGGTGGACTATCTACCATAATATGGGTAAAATGCCTGTTTAGGATAATTTTATTTGGCAAAATTATCTTAAAATTATAACAATGATATTTAGTAACAGTGATATCTAATGTTTTGACCTTAAGGAGAAGAAATCTTAGAATGAGCTTCTCTCATATGTTCATTTCCCATGATAAGAGATTCACCTACCAGGACCTACCTGCAAAGGAGCAGAATGTTTAGAAAGTGTGGTCATCCCTCGTTTTTGGGAGGCTCATTCAGTTTTGACATTACGCTAACCATAGATCTGCTGTATAGAAATGTAACTGGAGTGGGGTTGTGGCCAGGACTTATATTATATTTGAAGAGTGGAAAGCAGATGGCTGTTCTGAGGATGTCTTTCTCCTTGGGTTCGTCATGTGTTAATGCCCTTGTCTTGATTGGATTTGCGAGCAGTCGTTCTTGTAATTTTGTTACCTGATCATCTAGGTGTGCGATATTTCAGGTTATGTAAACCTAATATGAATATATGATCAGTTTAGAATAGCTTTGTCGAGTGCCTCTAACTCTAAGCCATGTAACATGTAAACTGTGAAGATGTGGAGACTTATTTGTCAGATTTAGATAAATAGCAAGGAAATTTGGGACAACTGGATGAAGAAGCTTTGCTCTTCTCATACTTTCAATCTAATATATGCGTATAAATCTTGTATCTATCGGAATACTATGGCATCATATGTGATCTTTTAGTTTGGCTATAATTACTTCCATTTTGTGATAAACCCAATCATGTACCAGATGGTCATCAACCTGGATGGCGTGAAGTGCCAGCACACGATCCCGTCATCCAGGATGCAGCGAACCATGCTGTCAAGACCATCCAGCAGAGGTCCAATTCACTGGCTCCCTATGAACTGCTTGAGATCCTTCACTCGAAAGCTGAGGTTGGCAACTATTTTTTTTAAAAAAAAAAATTACTTTCCATTGCTTGCTTGGTTTCTGATCATCATTTGTTTTGCAGGTGATTGAAGATCTTGCTAAGTTTGATCTGCTGCTGAAGCTGAAGAGGGGGAGCAAGGAGGAGAAATACAAGGTGGAGGTACACAAGAATGTTGAAGGGACCTTTCACCTGAATCACATGCAGCAAGAGCATTCTGACTCTGGCAATTGAATATATGAAATGTAAATGCTTGACTGCGAAGCAACTTTATAAATAATGCATGATGTGTACATGCATGGCATGTTTCTTGTACATGGTACCTCTCTTGTACATGGTTGCAGTTGACAAGTCTGTTGGTTTATTATATCATGAGTGCCCCTCATTTGGAACAAATTATATTCTCGACCAGTTATTGCATTACATGTGAAGAACCCCATTATTTGAGGTATTGGTGTTCGTGGGACCAACACAGCAGGAAGAACAGCAGCTCCCTGCTAATTAGTTTTTATTTTAAGAAAATGTTAGCCCTCCGTCTAGGCTTAGGCGAACTCAGCTTACAACGATTTGTGACTAATTTTGTTTTATTTATCTCTAAGTTGATTAATAAATTATTAAATTATCTTATATAGGGGTGCAACTTGGGCGGGTTGAACCCGACCCAACCCGGCTCATGGGCGGGTTCGGGCCGGGTTGGGGTTTTTTAGCGTCGGGTTCAACCCGAACCAACCCGAACCCAATTCGGGTCGGGTTCGGGTTGGCATATCGGGTTGGCCGGGTTGAACCCGAACCCGTATATTATTATAGAGGAGGTTAAATCTCAACCCTTCATCTTGATATGAAAAAATCATAGCCCTCCATTCCCATTAAACCTAATTCATCCAACCCCTTTCACTCACTGCCGTCAAACTACACTCAAACCTCTCCAATCGGACCAATCCTCACCGACCGGGCGACCCTCACCGACCGCCCGACCCTCCCCGACTCTCGACGGCCCTCAGCCCTCGCCGACCGCCCGACGTTCACCGATCCACGCCGCCCGACCCTCCCCGACTCTCGACGGCCCTCAGTCCTCGCCGACCGCCAGACGTTCACCGATCCACGCCGCCCGACCCTCCCCGACTCTCGACGGCCCTCAGCCCTCGCCGACCGCCCGACGTTCACCGATCCACGCCGCCCGACCCTCCCCGACTCTCGACGGCCCTCAGCCCTCGCCGACCGCCCGACGTTCACCGATCCACGCCGCCCGACCCTCCCCGACTCTCGACGGCCCTCAGCCCTCGTCGACGCAAAAAGAGAGTTATTCACAAAAATAACCCGAGCCCAACCCGAACCCGAGCCTGAGCCCGGGTTCAACCCGAACCCGACCCGAACCCGCGGGTTGAGGTCGGGTTCGGGCTCGGGTTGCACCGTTCGGGTTCGGGTTGAGTACTGTATATCGTGAGTTGGGCTTGGACACATCTTCAACCCGACCCGACCCGACCCGACCCGCCCGAGTTGCACCCCTATCTTATATATTGTAGGAAAAATGACAAAAGTCTATCAAAATTAGAAATATTCAAATAAGTCATTTTTTAATATTATATCTAAAAAAATCTTATTTTATAATTTTAGAAACACAAAAGATAAATCTATCCTCGTACAATTAGATCTTTAATACATTCCATATCTTTGTAATTAGGTGGATTTTGTGAAATATGTATCAATATAATTTGAGTTTTTAATGATGAACTCTATTAAATGTTGATGTTTTTTTTAAATGGATATGTACTAATGATATCATAAAAATATAAATAAAGATTTAGAATACTAAAATATCATCTACTGCATTGGGGCACAACACAATTTAAATTAAAATTATGATTATATACAGTGAAAAATGATAAACAATATCATGTAAGATATATATAAGAAACACAAAGTATGATATATAATAACAAAACCTCTAAGAGGATTGATTTTCATCATGTATAGAGAAATTGTTGTTTTGTAGGAAAAATAGATTTTTAGTGTGGAATAAAGAGGGATATTAAAGATTTAATTACATAAGGGCAGATTAGTCTTTTGTGTTTTCAAAACTGTGAAATGAGACTTTTGTAGGTTTAATTTAAAAAAATGACTGATTTGAGTATTTCAAACTCGTAGGAGATTTTATTTTTTGGTCATTTTTTCTATATTGTATTTATTAATTAAATTTTTATATTATTAATTTTGTTGTGATATAGTTTTGTATTATTTTATAATCTGATATTATTATATATGTATAATATGTATATGTATATGTCCGTGGTCTATCATCACCCACCACCGATCACTTTCACCCTTGTCTTTCTCTCTTTTTCTCTCTGTTTATTCTTTTCATCTCTTTTACATTGTCATTCCCTTCTTCCTGATTTTTCTTTGGGGTGGGATGATTTATTGGAGGGGTGTAAATAACACTCCTGGTTATTGAAAAGTTTTTCAAAAACGCTATTATTTAATAGTGTAAATCATTTAAACAAATTTATCTACAGAATCAATGGCGACCGTTGGTTTCACCACTCTCTCACCTCGTCCGCCCATTCGCAATCCGAGGCAGTCGCGTCTCATCTCCTCCTGTCATGCCCGTCGCTCCTCCCCTTCCCCCGTCCAGACCCTCGCCGAGATCGAGAGGTCCGGCGTCATCGCCTGTCTTCGTGCCGATAGGTCTCTCTCTCTCTCTCTCGATTCCTGGATCCATGGATGAACTCCTCGATCGCCCGTGTTTACTTCCGAATTCCAGGGTTGGAAATGTTAGTTTGGAGAATTTGTTAGGGTTTAATGGTTTGGGGCTTGTCATTTAATTTGAATTGATTGGCATTGGATACTAGGTGACTTGTTGTTCAAAGGATAGTAAGGGTCACCATAGACATTGTTATTTATAATCCATCCCCCGATACCTTTGAATTGAGGATCATCTATAGCTTACATTTGGTGTGAAGTACTTGTGGATGCTGCAAATGCAAAGATTGGAAAACAAAGTGATGCGCAATAGCGGAAAAACACCGTACTCGCCTTCTATAGTTTACTGAATGAAGTAATATGTGTCATGCCTTACATTATCATTTATCTTGCAAAAACTTCTTTAAATAAATGATCAAAATGCTTTGTTCTTATTCTTTTTTTTTTTTTTTTGAGGGAAATGGTAGACTGGCTACCACGATTCATTAAAATTGGGGAATCAATCAATTATTACATAAGACAAAAACCAAAAAACACGCCCCCAACTGGGTTGTTGTAGAGAGCATTACCATCCAATAGGAGACCACTCAGAGTGACATACCATTACTCCTCAATTAACAAGACACTGTTTACAAACTCAATTTTGGACGCCTAGGCTATATATCTATCCCACTCGATGGGAATATAATTATCATCTTAACACGTTTTGATTGGTGAAGTTAATAGCTGATCCAGTGGCATATGAACTCGCCCATGCATGCATGTGGGTTTGACCTGCAATTTTAAGGGAATTCACTTTGTTTATTTGGATTATTGTTTACGATTGAGTCTTCTGATTATGTTAAGACGCATTCATCTGTTAAATTTTGTAGTGGTGATGTGGCACTGGAAGCTGCCCATGCTGCCCTCAGGGCTGGAATTTCAGTTGTGAGTACTTTACACATATGACCTTGTCATTGTAGGAATCAAATGATAAGAATTAATTCATTGAAATGCTTCGATTTATTATATAATTTTTTGTCTCAAAAGTTGACCTTTTTCTGTTCAATTATGTTGTTTCTCTTTTCTTGATGTGTAGCTGGAGGTTGTGATGTCCACTCCGGGTGTATTTGAGGTAGTTCAACCCATGATGTCATCTAATTTTTTTTTTCAATAAATTGTTTTATGGGAACTTACATGTTCTCATTATAATACAGGTTATACGGAAATTGATTCACGACCACCCGACATCCATCATAGGAGTAATTTTTTGAACTATTTCTATATCTGGTAGCCATTTACATTGGAGTTTGTGCAGTCGGTTAACTGTTGGGTACTTGGGTAACACAATTCTGTGACATATGAATGGGTGAAATGGTGATTGCATTCATCATAACCTTGGGTGGACGTTTGAAATCTGGATCCTTTTTATTCACTGGTCGAAGCGAAGGAGAAAAATAATTGATGATCTCTAACGTGGCAGACAACTTGATGCTCTAATAGTGTCTAAAGTTAAGCATATAAGAGATTAGTTTGTGGAATGACATAAACAGTTTTACTGATCTTGTATGAGTGTTTGAATCCCTATTTCAATGAGTTTTTTAGAGGAGGAAGAGTAAAATATTAGATTTGGCAGATATACCTGGTGATTCGTATTTTCATTAGCTAGTTATATCTGCTGCTTAGATGTCCAAGATCAATATGTGTTTGCCTTTCACTGATCAAAGTTTCAAATCCATGTATCAGTACTGGTTCTGACTAGGCTGGAAATTATATATGGTACTATGGGTACCATCCACAACAGATGATTTGATCCCATTATGCATATTGGAGTCATTATATAGGCCTGTTGTTGGGCCTATTCCTGGAGGCCCGGGGGTTAGGGGACAACGCCCCCCATGGGCCACAGGCCCCCGACTCGAATTTTTGTCATGAGTATTTTGGTCTTTTTTGTTCTTAGGGTTTGTACATCTTGTTTCATATATAAGAGATCTTTCGGCTTCCATTACTCAATACAACATTATTTCATTTATTTCTTCTATGCATATACCGTTTTGAATCTTACATATGTGCATATTTTTATATTTACTGGATATAAAGTCACAAATCACAATGAACTTTGTAATATTGGTATGAATAATATTTACAGGCTTTATCATTTCCTTACCTACATGGAGATTAAGTGTAAGTGCCTTGTCTTTCACTTTCTTAATAAAAAGTGTCCCGTCTTTCCGCATCCAGCAAATGAGATTAGATTGCTGATGCAAATCAAAATTTTGTTATGATACTATTATAGGGTTTAGTGTTTACATTGGATTTTAAGATCCGAAATATTTTGGATAATATGTAATCATTTGATATTTTAGTAATTGATTCATATTCTTATAAGTATTGGAACTCATTGAGATATATGTCTTTACTCGTCTTCCTCTATTTTAATTGGCTGGTGATTTAGGTGTTTTTGGGGTTTTGATCGTGGATGGATCTTTTTAATTTATGCATGGGTTTTGACAGCACAGAAATTCATGTCTTTCTTGACATCGCTGTACGATATCTCAATTTGTAGGCTGGAACTATCTTAAATGCTAAAGATGCGAGAAAAGTAGCACAAGCCGGAGCCCAATTCTTCATGAGTCCTGCTACAATCAAGGTGCGTGATAATGCACTTCTATGACCTATCATTTTTCTTTTTTTTTTAAATGCAAGCTAGTGAATTTCTGAGCCTTCTCCAATAGTACTGTTATCATCTTGGTTTCATAAGTACTGTAACAGTGCTCTATTGGCTTTCCTGTGCCGCTGTGCGTAATGGATGTAGTGAATATAAGGTTTTCCTTCTTAAATTCCTGGTATATGCCTTTCGATTCTACTGTTGTTCAAGTTGGGAAGAAGTCATGTTACATATTCGTATGATTTTGGTGTCTTTTAGTTCTGCTCTTGTATCTCCAAGATATGATGTTTCTTGTGTGTCTATATGTTTATGCATTCACATTCTTCTGGTTCACATCCATGCCTAAAAATGGATAAGGTTGCTGGTCAAATGAAATCCTATGAGGGTCGCCTGAATCAGTCATATTGACCAATACGAAATCAATATGTATCAAGATATTATTTATATTTTTCCAGGTTAGATATGTCATATTTTAGTGAAATGGCATGTTGGCTTGATCTTTGTCGTTGATGGACAGTTACATTTCTAGTGTTTTGAATCCCAAGAAACTGAAAACTTGTTTATGAAAACCCATTTACAGAAATCTCATAGCTCTACCTTTTTGGAATTTTTTTTCAGTGGTGGGCAATTTCCCAGTCCGATCCTTCTGTTGTAAATTGAAAATCCTAAGTTTCACTTCATTGCCGGTGACATGCGTGCTGCATTAAGTTTGGGTGACAAGTTTTGCAGACTGGAATTTGTCCTGTGTTTGAAGATCATATGTTGTGTATCAGTGATGGAAAGATTATAGGGTCTGTTGAGTTGCAATTGTCCACAAGTTTGAAGTTTATGTGTAGTGTGTCTGATAGAAATATTATAGGGTTTGCTGGGTTAAAATTGGCCATGTGTGTGAAGATATATATGTAATGCATCAGTGATTGAAGGGTTATAGGTTCTTCTGAGTTGAAATTGATAGAGTGTTTATTGGCTGGAATATTTTGAGGCTGTAAGTTATCCTGTAATCATAGTTGTCTGGGCGACGCCTAGGCGACTAGGCGGTCCAGATGGACCTAGGCGACCGCCCGCCTAATAGCATGTTAATTAAGCGGGCGATTAGGTGCCGCCTAGGCGACTAGGCGGTCCAGATGGACCTAGGCGACCGCCCGCCTAATAGCATGTTAATTAAGCGGGTGCCTGGGCCTGCCTACCCCCCTAAATCACACCTAGCCCGCTTTAATCACGCCTAGCTCGCTCAATCCCTCGCCTAACCTAAAAAATAAAAGACAAAAAAAATACAATCGAAAGATTGAAACATCACCTACCCTGCTGGCCAACAATGCAGCAAATGTTTCCGGTCCCAAGTGAGTCTCTATTGATTTTTTGTCTCTCCCTCCTATCTCTCTTCAAAATTTCTGAACTCTTATCTCATTCTCCCTCAATCTCTTTCCCCTTTTCTCCTTCTTTAATGCCACTATGATTAGATTATATTAATTTTGTTGAAATGGACATGCACCAATAAATTACATCCATGTGTTCTTTATTTATAAATAACATTCTTCATTTTAAGTAATATTCCTGAAAAAATTAAACAATGGATAAGCAGATAAATAACTTTAATATAATTACCAATTTAAATAATAAAATCTTAATTAAGCGCCGCCTAGGTGAGCCTAGGCACGCCTAGGCGGCTAGGCGGTTGGCCACCGCCTAGGCTCGCCTAGCCGCCTAGACAACTATGCCTGTAATGCTTCAACTTAGGTGACTGCATAGTTTTGGCTTACATCCTACTGAACATAAGTTTCATTTTCACTGACATAATGCTTGAGTCTTACACAAATCCAACTAATTTATTTTTATTATTTTGATCATTGTTTTCTACATCATAGCTTTTCTAGGAATTAATTGATGCAAAAGAATGTGATATTATGAGGCACGTGATCATAATTGACGATGGACAACTCGTCCGGTTGTGGAACAGGAAATTTTGCATGATGTCCAAGGTGGTGAAATTCTTTACATCCCTGGAGTCATGACACCAACAGAAGTAAGGGTACAAACTGAAACACTTGTATCATTTATATTTCTATTCTAGAGTATGAGTTTGTTCTTTTTTATGTGTTTACATTTATATATATTTATTCATCACCTCACCTTCTCTTTCCTCAAATCCATGTTGGCCTACTTGACTCCTCACTGTATCCATTTTATTATTTCATGAATATTGCTTCCGAATTTACACATGTTCTGTTCAGAACACAAAACTCATATTTCCTAATTTCTAAATTTAATATTTTCATCGCTTTGGAGGTATTGAGTGCTTGCAATGCTGGTGCCAGAATTGTCAAGGTTAGCCCACTGACCTGTAATTTTTATTTGTAGTCTGGTAATGCAGCATTCATATGAGAACCAAGAATAGTAATTTTTTATGATTTTTTTGTATTTGTATTTTGTAATAGATCTTTTTTCTTTTCTTTTTTTTGGTGAACACTTCAGCAATCCTTGACCAGATGGTAATTTGAAAAAAACTTTCATATGTTAGGTTTATCCAGTTTCTTCACTAGGTGGAGCCAAATACATATCAGCGCTCAAGAAACCATTCTCTCATATTCCGATGGTTGCTTCTCAAGGAATAACTATAGGTTGGTTAAGTAAAATATAGACAGTTTTTCTATTTTACTCAGCACATAATTCTGTGATGTTTAGTCGCAGAGTAAGGTATTGATCTCAATTGTAATATATTTTATGTTTATGAAATTAGAATTGAATATACATGTTCTGTCACTTTTTTCGGCCCCATTTTTTAAGGACAATGCAACATGAGGACTTCCAAGGAAGTCACCCTTTTTTGACCTTGGATGAACTAGTCAAAGTTAAATTTTGTTTCCGAGGCTTGTATGTCATTTCCTTTTCTTAATTCTCATATCTCCTCATATCATACTGTGCAATATGTACATACCACTTTTTGACTTGCCTCTATTTTTTCTCACTAGTGCTCCTGATTTCATACACATTTTTTTAATTTTAGAAATCTCGCATGAATCAATTGGCAAAAATTTCACTGGAGGCAGAGCACTAAATTATTATTTTTTTCAATGTGTTACATCAATTCCTGTTCTTTTATTTTATAGATTCAATAGGAACATACATTGATGGTGGGGCATCTGCGGTTGTATTGTCTGATGCTATATTTGACAAACAAGCCATGAGGCAGATGAATTTTGATGTGATATTCAAGCTTGCAGCCATGGCTGCTGTCCAAGGACGCAAGGCAGCTGAGAGGTCAGCATTAGGTGCTTCATTATTTTTTCCTGTGCATTAAGATTTTAAGAATTTCCTTATATGTTTTCTGGTTCAGTTTTGCCATTTTTCTTGTATCATTTTGAGCAGTTGACATGACGGTTATTACTTTGGGGCTTTGAACTTCAAATATATGCATATCAGCAATCGAAGTTGGCAAGATGCTTCATCTTTTAACAAAACTGAACTTGCCCCTAAATAAACCTCCCTGGAGTTATTAATGCATCTTTCAATAATCAATATGTACCTTGCATGAATGTGAGACTAAATCCCTGTAGGTACTGTTTTTCTATTATGTGAATCCTAACACACGAAAGATAACTCTGCCTTTTATCAAGAGAAAGTAAAAATGGAAGAGAACCTCTGATAAGTTTTTCATGTTTCTTCAGAATCCATATTTTCTGATACACTACAACTCATTTAATTCTTCTCAACAATGCATATATTACTAAATTTGATATGTAATGTTGACTCTCATTTGAGTGAATTTGCATTATCTAAGAACCTCTTTAGCCATCCAAACAAATGTCTTCTACATTAAGAAAGCAAAAGGTCATCCATCAACCCAATTAATAAAATATCCATAAATCATGACACAACATGGCATATCCGCAATGCATTTTTGACTAATGGCCAAGAAGATGATTTGAAACAATCAAATTATATGAACTATTTTTTTATGGATTTGTCTTGTATGTGCAGGAGAAGAAATAGCCACTCTTGATAAGAATCTCACAGATTACTGGCCAGCTCATGGTTCTTAAGAACGCTCAATGCTAAATCAAATACCTCAAAAGAGATGAAATTGATTCAAGTCTCACATCCCTGGGGTTCTTTCACTTCTACTGTTAAGGTAAAGCCCGAATCCTCAGTCTTCTACTCTGTTTGGTGTTACTGCAATTTTTACATTTTGCTTCATGCGGTTAAAAAGGAGAATCATGTCTTTCATGGGTGAGTTAAATCTTCATGGTTATGTAGATCTCCTATGATTACAAACGTCACAAGTAAACTAAAAATACAAATACCCGTATTTCTTGATGATCATGCAAATTTGTATCTTGCTTTTTGAGTGAACCAGCGAGCCAGTGTGAGAGAGATTGAATGCATAAGAAAGTCTAATCAATTTGTTCTTAATACTCTTAACAGCCAGCCCTCTGTTTCAAGATAGCTGCCTAATGTCATCTTTGTCTTGCTCTATTCAAACCAGTTGTGGACTCAGGCTGAAGGTCTCACTGAATCACAGGACTTATTGGATTTATCGACAGTCAGTCCTCTATGGCAACTCGAACAATATCGATTTCAGATGGCTAAGTGGTGGGAGAGACTGATATACGTGATCTCTCGAGAATCTTCTTTTGCCTGAGCATTCAAGAAAAGTGAGTTCTTTTAACCTACGAATAATGTCTATATTTCCATGATTTGTCCTCTTAATTCACAAATCCAAAACCCTTGGAAAGCTTTTGATTATAGTCACCTTGTTTGCTTCAAAAACTCTGGCTTCCATATGAACCGAATATTATCGCCAACCGATGCTTAAGCATGAGTTGAAGGCTGGTCTTGGTAATACTGGTTGTATGGTTGGCATATATTAGTCATAGTGGTTGAAGCAATTAAATTATCCAGCTTAACTATGTAAGTTTTTTCACCACCATGACTCTAAGTAAACAACTCCTAGTAATAAAAATAAATGCCAATCAAACATACTTTTTTATTCTATTTGAAAGTGTTACAAAACATGTATCTTCATTTAAAAAAAAAGAATAAATTATACATCTATTTGTAGCATATACCTCGTTAATGAAATGAAACTGCTTTATATAAGGATTGTGACAATGTCCATGTTTGTCATTATCCATAAAAAAAAATTATGAATAAAAATTTGTCAATATATACTACTATAAAAATCATAATTTTTATGGAAATAAATTCCAAGTGTTTTGTCGACCCCTTATTTAGGTCCCTGAACTTTTTTTAGTATACATATGAAAACTTGCCCTAAGTTGGTGGTTACTTTTTTTCTAGGTCTGCACCATGAAATACCCATTGTACATGTTATGTATTTTATGTAAATTATTAACCCGTACACTGTTATCTATCCCATGTATATTGTTATATCAACCATGTACATTGTTATATATCTTATGTATATTGTATTATTGTTAAATGTCATACACTTGATCATTAATTGTACAATTGTTTAACTAACCAGCACATATGGATAGTGTTGAATGGAAGTATCTGGAAAAAAAATATAACCATTAATGTGGGAGTATCTTAATATGCTAAAAAAGTTGAAGGACCTAGAAAATAACGGATTAATAAATATCAAAACATATTTTCAATGGATATAAAAATTTTCATTAAAAATGATTTTAGTCACACAAGCTTTTTTGTCATAGACTTACCATGTTCATTATAACTTTGATTTACATATTATAGATTATACATCTTGATTTTTCTGATAATGTTGTGGCTGTGAAGAAGCATCAAAGTAACAAAAATGAATGTTTGTTAGAAGAGGCTGTAACATAAATTTTGTTTGTGTAATTGTCAAAAATACAATTTTAATTTGTGAAAGTTAAATTGATGTGTGTTATAAATGGGTATAATACTATAATTGTTATTCTTCATGCAGGTGGAGGGCATTTGTGTTCAATACCAAAATTATGTAAAGTTTCACATAAATTATAATCTAAAAAACATGTTTGACCTAGCTTTCATATCGTGACTTTTTAAATTTGTTTGTAGCTTAGATATTATTGAATAATGTCAGAAAAACATGTCATCCTTCATAAACTTTAAACTAACACATCTTACTGGGAAAAAAAAAAAAACTTGCGCACTGTCTGTTGTAATGCCTACAGGCACTTACTCATTTGAAAAGAAATAAAAGTAATTGAAAAGGCATTTAAGGCCCTTTTAGATAGAGACATAGGTTATTTTGAGATTTATATATATTCCAGGAATTGTAGATTTTATCAATGGAATAAGTGATTTTGTGTTTGGTTGTGTTTTCAGTTATTCTCGTTGGAAAACGTAATAATAAATGTTGGAGTGTTTGGTTGATGAAGAATAAAATGTATATAAGGTGTAAAAATTTGATTTGACATGTGGGTCCCATTGATGTATAAGAGATGATGACATGTGATTTAATGTGATGACATGTTATTTGATAGGTACCCCTTATACTAGTGGAGGAATAACACAATTCCATGAGAGGACTTGGAATACAAATATCAGTTTATTCTCACTTAATTCTACATAGTTATACTCTCTTATTCTCTCTACCCAATCATTTTTTTTTCTTCCCTATTCTCCTCTATTCTTCCCCTATTCCTGTAGCCAAACAACCCTTACAAGTTTCATTGAATATTATACATGTTTAGAGCGGACACGCTAGTTAAAAATCTTTTATCAATTAAAAATTTATAAAAATGAAAAAGCTTATAAATACCTTTTAATAGACGCATCAATACATTTCAATATAAAAAATCTTTCTAGGGAACACCGTTATATTTGATCTTTTTTACAATTTTAAATAGTAGTCTCATAAGTTTCCTCCACTCACTATAACCTCGTTGGAGGTTTTTTATATTTTGTATTAATTACATCATTTAATTTATTTAAATATATATCTTTTATTTTATAAAAATACGTATGTTATTAGATGAAGTATATGAATTGAAACAAAATAAAAACACGGACTGCATTTTTTTTTATAAAATGGACTTTGTAATGTTTTCCTTTTTGGAAGGCTGTGTAGACCCAGCACATGGTGGCTTTTATTCGAATCATCATTTTTTTAAGTATTTGGCTTCCCAAACAATTAAGTATAAGTAATATACTTCAATGGATCAAACACCGCACCTTACATTTTTTTTTAAGGGAATATCCATATAACCCCTATAATCTTCCTTATATTCATATAATCTCCTGTAAACACATCATAAATACAAATAACTCTATACAAGTAAAAATTATTTAACAGGATTAGAATATTGCAGGGCATATTTCGTTATTTAAACATAGTTAAAAAATATATATTTTTTTAACCATCGAAAAACAGTTAATACTTAAAAAAAAATCCTCATATTTTTAATTTTATACTCTTTTAGGTTTTCTTTTGAAATATTAACTGTTTTTAGAGGATTAAAAAAATATATATTTGTTAACCATTGTTTAGATAATGAAATATGTCCGGAATATTTCAACTCTGTTAAAGAAATTTTAACCACAGAGGGTTTTTTGCATTTATAGTGTGTTTACAAGGGTTATTTGGATATATTGAGATTACATAGGGTTATATAGATATCAGGAAGATTAAAGGGGGTTATATGGACTTTTCTCTTTTTTTAATATATATATTAGATTAAATTTGGGAGTACAAATGACTGTTAGAATGATCAATGTATGAGCGTTTGTTTTTATATATATTTTTGCGTCCCAATTAATTTTTTTGTTGAATTTTTTGTATGTTATTTAGGTTGCAATTTAAGCTGATTGAGTTCGGGTTGATTACAATCTAAACCGTAGTTAGAGATTTGTTATTCCATTTATAACTTCTGCTGTTATTTCTTCAGGTGCCACGTCACGCAACACAGTATCTGAAATCACTTATACTCTATTATCTCAATATTTAATTTATTATGAAAAACGAAAAAAATGTATGTATCTAATTCATCATGTATATCATTCTTGCTTCTTTTTTTATAGTACGCACTTCATCATCCAAGTATATTTCATTTAATTCATGATCCAACTAAAAATGCATGTATTTAATTCATTGAGTATGTATAGAGTTTTGCTACACAGACCCCATCATATAAGCTCATTTCACAGGCTCCATGAGTTGTCAAAATATCATTAGCTGTCTTGTTAACTTTTACAAAAGAGCAAAAAAGCTAAATACTAAAGTATCCCTCATTAATACACACTTTCTTTACTAAGTGTTTTTAAAAATAATAATGGTGTTTTTTTTAAAAAAAAATGAACTATTAATTATGGATGTATAAATAATTCAATTAGAATGAATCCAAAAATAAAAAAAAAGAAACGTGAATTATAAATGAAAATGATTTATTACCCCTCATTTTAAAACATTTTTTTGATATTTAAAAAAACCTCTCTTTTGTTTTTCAAGATCTAATGATTATATGAATATGATGTTTTTATTTTCTTTTTTTTGTGTAGTTTTTTTTTCTTCACTTCAAAGGATCACATATTGTGCAAACCAAATTTAAAATAAAAGTATAAAATCCAACACAAAACAAACAATAATCCACCACCCCACCTGCACGAGACACTTTTTTGTTGTTATTTCTTTTTAGTTGGGGCGGATATGTCCTCGACGCTACCAAGCTTGTCGGAGGCCCCGTTATTCAATTTGGTTCAGGTTGGATCGGATTATTTGTGATGTCAATTCCATTTTTTAAACAACCTGAACTCATCAATCCAAACCCAATTTTTACTATCCAACTTGCACAAAAATCGGGCCAAAGTTGCAAAAGTATGTTACACTGTATGACTCAAACTGGTAATAAATAAATGTGCAAATTACATTTAAACTCCTCTTCAAAAATAGATTCAGAAATGGGACCCGGCTAAAAATTTGTATTAATGAAAGGGAGATATCAGGGAGAGTCCTTTCTTTGAAGAAGATTCCCAAAATTAACTTTTTTTAAATTAAAAAAAAAAAATGCGCATGCGCATAATCAATCACAACTTGTGCATCAAGTAAACCCGAAAAAAATTGAACTCGAGACTACGGATGGCAGTGTCCCAATATGCTACCTAACCCAACCCAATCCGATTGAGACGGGTCAGGTTTTGATTTAAGACAGGTTTAAAATAAATAAAATAAAATCCAACGGGTTTAAGATGAGAAATGGATTTATTTAACAAAACCTACCCCGATTATAATTAATATTCAGATTAAATATTTATTATAATAATTACATAATTTATATGTTTCATTTGGTGTTCCAAAAAAATATCAAAAAAACAAGAATGAACAAATTCAAATGCTAATTAAAATTTAAAATCATATAAACATACACCGATTTGTCTTTTGGTATTAAAAAAAAATTGAAACATTATATTTATCACTTATTATGGAAATTGAAAATTTATATTTTTTTATTTTATTTCTTATTTTGTATGGTTTATTCTAATAAATATTTATTTTTATTTAAAATTTCACTTTAGATTAAATATTAAATAAAAATGTGTTTTAATATTTTTTTCTTAAACCTGTTTTAACCCAACCCGACCCGACCTAAATGGGACATATTTGGGATGAAAAAGCTAAACCCGTCACGGATTTTAAACAGGTTTGGCATAGAATTTTGTGAGCGGGTTTAGGTTTAGGATTCACAAAACCCGTCTCAACCCGCCCCCCATTGCCATCCCTACTCAAGACCTACAGATAGACCAACCACCATGAGCAGGAGCCCCATGAATTTTTGGATCCTCCAGTCTTAATCCAGTATATAAAATATCAAATAGAGTACATACTCTATGCGGATGCATATTGCACTAGGAAAAATGCAAGAATATATCCATTCAATTATATAAATGTCACTCATTCGACAGATATATACTAATATACATTCCAAAATAAAATCATAACCTGTTGAGTCTACAAAAATATATGCATGAATGACTGAGAATAACATTTTCCTTTTACAGGTAGTTTGGCATGCCTACGCAGAATCTCATACATAAATAGGCATGATGCAAAAACAGATCCACTTATCCCCATATTCATAAATTACTACTAGATGGCAACAAACAACCAGAATGAAAACCTCAGACATGTATAACAATGTACAAGTCCATTTTACAAAGCCTAACAAAAAAAATTATAATTTTCAATGCTAATAAATCGAACTTAATTGAATTCAGGCACGCAAGGGGGGAATGATGCTCTTACTATACAAAAAATAAAATAAAATAAAACTTATATTATAATCTTAGAAGAAAATTCTTACAAAATGAGTGGATTTGGGGGTAATGAGTGTTCGATCACTCGACCACCAGCCTCTGGAGATGATCCATGAAGACTTCGAAGCTAACATCATCCGTGAAAAGAACGTCCCCACCTGGTCGGAGGTTATCCGAGTTGTGTGTGGCAGATGGATTCAATTTAGCGAGCAGGAACCGTGCCTACACCAGACACCAAAGAAGAGCCAAACAATCAGCATCGGCGAAGATCACAAACCATGGTGGGGTTTAATATGCAATGATGTATATTATCCATTCAAGCAAAAGCAAATCATAGCATCACAGTGGAAAAATATCACACCTGCGAACCATATTGATCACAGATGACTAAGCGAGGAACAGGAAATCGTTCCTTGACTATTGCATCAACGTCATCGCGAGGAGCTTGCAGCAATTGGGAAAACACCTGCAAGAGCATACCATTACAGATTATCGTATCCATTAATAATAACTAAATGGTAATAATGCTGAGGAAACACATTTTCAGGCCATATGGTACATTGAATTGACTGAATTTCGCTGCTTCGATCACTAATATACACTCTCCTATCTTCTGTGCAAAGATACCAAATAACTAGTAAAATTTTGTCCACAAAAACAAAATTATAAAAAACCAAGAGCAAAGAACCTGGCCTATATTGGTCATTCAAACTTGAAGTTATTTCTAAAAATAACTTAGGCATGATGGCATAGAGAACCTCAAACTCACCCAACGCCCTCCAACCACCATATGCTTGTGCGCGCGCACATACCCCGAACAAAATAAAATAAAAATTTGCAACCAGGAAAAGAAGAACAAACATTTATGCATGACTCTAAACTGTACAAGATCTATCATATAATTTTCTCTTTTCACGTGTATGTAAGCTAATCCATAGAGACACAACCTGTAAAGCAGACATCGTTCTCATTTGAGAACGATCCACAGGACATTATAAAATCGGAACTGCTGAGTAGCATGAAAAAAAGGGAAAAACATTGGAAATGAAGATGATTTCATATTCTACATGTTACCAAGAGTCTTGATCAGGAGCAAAAATATGGGAAAAAAAGAAAAGAAAAATGCAAATAGTGCTATTTAAAAAATCCACATTTTACCTGATGTTCCGATAGCTCGTGATAACCAGCATTCCTCCATTGAGCAATAGTGGTACCATGGAAAATAACAACTGTGAAATAGGAATCTAATAATAGGATCCTGTCAGCAGCGATGGCAGCAACATCCAGGAGAACTGGTTCAGGGGCAGACTGGAAGGAGTATGATATCAATGATGGCTGAATCATCACGACTGAATTAGCTACATTTTCTCTGTCCAGAATTAATCTAAAGTAAGCAGTCTCATCCGGACTGTTGTTGAAAACCTAGAAAGAAACAGAACAAATTAGCTGGTGACCTTTCAAACTTAAAGATTATACCAACCAAAAAATAAATTGAAGACTGAATGATTCTATTATCAAATAAATGAAGAGAAAAGGAAGTACCTGCACAAATTGAGATCGCCGCAAATTGAACATAAATTGAGGAAATATTGAGAGGCGTGGAGATAGACAAAAGGAGGTTGGACTACCTTTCTGGTAGTCTCCAAATCGAGAACATAAACGTATTAAAGACCTATCTAGCCATCTGACTGGGTCAAAGTCAGCCTGAAAGCAAACATCTTGGTTATCAATACATGCAAGTTCGACGTCAGTGAAATGGGTAAAACACACTAACAATTAAAATAATACAACTTTACATGTAGAACCAAAAAGTGTTTAATATTATTAGTTATATGTGCAAGAGGAAACAAGGAATGATTTAGATTTTTTTTTAAGATTGATAAGGAACCTATCACCATAGTTCATTAAGAATCAAATGGGGTATAGTAGCCGAACAGAAAATCCAAAAGGGAACACAACCAGTATGAGAAATATACATTTGGTTGATAGTTTAGGATCTGAATGTTTAACTACATATATAGAGAGTTGAAAATGAAGGGAGAAAATTGGTGAGAACAGACTTTTACTTTTAACTTGCAAAATTCTATATTATTCTTATTCATTGTCACTTGTCACTTGTCAGGAGGACTTTGTTGCTTTAAATCAAACATCAGAACCAGTTAGCATATAAGAACAAAATACATCACCTCATTTTCCATTTTAAAAGAGACTAATCGGGCCATTACTACAGCAGCAGCTTCTTGGTCAAATCCAGCTATCAATTCCTGCATATGGTCACAATTGATTAATATTGGCTGAATACAAATGCATTCCTAATTGAGTTGCAGGGGGCAACAAAACAGATATATCAATAGATGAGTCAAAACATAAAGCTAATTTAAGCGTACCCTTCACAAATCTGTGCCAATATCTAATTAAGAACAGTATTTCCTCAATTGCATGGGAGGAATTTTAATGAGTTATAAAAAACAGCAGCAAAAAACTACAAGAACACATGGAAAACACTTTCATGGACCTCCAAAATGAATACATACTTGAAAAAATAGTTGAAATGTTTGGCAAATAGATGAGGCTTTGGAATGATCCAAGTATATACCTAAAAACAGCACCCAAAAGGCCCATTTAGGCCAATCATCACAAGGGCCATAAAGGCCCATTTATGCAGTTATGGGCCTTATAGTGCAGTAAAGCTCCAGTTCATGAATGGCAGACATATGCAGCACAACAGCAGGGTATACATGGGATGGAAGATAACAAGGCAGATCACCTTTCTAGTTTGAAACTGCTCTTAGCATAGGAAAGTGCTTCAGAATTCATAGTTGTAACCCCCAATCTGATCCACATAATAAAGTTATAGAGCTCAATCATATTTGAAATGTTCAATAATCTAAAAGCATGTTTCACCTAATTTACCCTCCATCGGCCCTCCATCCACTATCACCACCTTTACCAGGATCAGGAAAATTTGAATGGTAATTTGACAAAGATTTTCCTTCATGCATAACATGAGTATCAAAATATTCAGAGCATGTGAAGGGTGTACTTCATGGCAGTTAATTAAAATCCACAAACATATTGTACAATCTACAGTCAAAGTTGTCATGCTTCAAAAAAAATATTTGGAAATCAGAATATCCCCATTCAACATATTAATGCACATGTCAGTTCACAAGGCATAACCAATATTCAATGAAAAGCCACATCGCATTGTGATCAGTAATCCCAAATTTCATGTCTTCGTGTCAGTATGTAAGGCTTATTGTTACTCATAAAATAATGCAACAGCCTGACAATTTATGCCTAGACTCATACCGCATAAAAAATAAAAGAAGAAACAATTAAAATATGTGTAGCAAATTCGAAAAACAGGCAGTGTGCACCAATTTTCAAAAGTGAAAGAAAGGCATGCCTGTTTACTGTCAGGTCCAACAACCCATTTCCTGGACAATGTAGTAGCACGGAGTCTCATTTGGCCATCATTATGCTGATAACTGCAAAATTACATGGCTCAAATATGTAATCCAAAACCATTTATATTATTAGAAATACATTGCAGAACAGTTAACAAAAATAATTCATGATAATGGAGAAAGTCATACTAAGTCAGAAATTGGAAGTAGAACTGATTGTTTGTGGGTTGACCAACTGCATCTGGACCTTCCTTTTTAGCAATCTCAAAGAAAATGCACAACGTTGTGGCTTTGTCAAGGCCACACAATTTCCAGGCACTTGTATTCCCTTGACCAACAACTGTATCAGAGGACAAAGGACCTTTCTGTGCCAAGCCACCACCAATTAAAAATAGGAGGAAAATGTAATTAAATGAAGAGGACGCAATCAATGTGTTTGTGTACCTTCTCAAGAGATGTACAGGGACCAATAACGCCCTGAACTTTGACATCTTTAGAGCAAGCAACCTCAAATATACCACTGCAAGCATAGTTTAGTCAAAGAGTTATGCTAACCACACACAACCACTTTTCAAAATATAAATCACTTTTTTGAAAGAACAATATCACAAAGTCAATAATTCTAGATGAGTAAGGATGCTCAAGAATATCAAAAGCATACAACGGAAATAATTGTAGGGTGCCCAATGGGCGGATTACAAATAAAGATGATGCAGGCCTCCACATTAGTGGATCGAATCTACCTAGTTGTTCTCAGAAAAAATAATTCGAGGAAGCAGATAAAAAATCACTCTGTTCGTTCTCTTGAGAAGTTCTACAAAAGATGACGAACATTGATTGCCCAGTCAAGCCATATTCAACTCTCGAAGTCCCATTCTGCTTCGGATTCAGCACACGAGTGCCTGCCTTTGATGCACAGAGAGGAGCTGATGTAGCGAGGGAAGGAATATCATGTGTTTGGTGAGAAGGATTTAAGGAGTGGATTTCTTGGCGCACTAGGGGTTACAAGGTGAGGTACCAAGCGCTTTTTGAAGGTCACTCCACTCACGGGCCACAGCAAGGATTTGGGAGTGTATTCAAAATTTCATTTTTCCTTGGGGGAAACACATTGCGGAGGCTTCAAGAGTTGAGTTTGTGGACAGTATTTTGTTAATCAAGGAGTGAATGTGGGTGTTTATGTAGTGCCATATCCAGATGGTAGTGCTCTCCACTACTCTTCGGTTTGGATTTTCTTTACCTTAAAATTTGTTTGCAATAATTGACTAGTCTATCCTTCTCTCAAAAAAAAAGAAGGCATCAGATGAACAGAAAAAATAAATACATTACAATGAAAAGCATCCATGTACATTGCCTACACAACAAGGAATGACCATTGCACATGCAAATCACTTATTGCAATACATATAATTTTGCAAACCGAGCTTTGGTTAGCCGGTTAGCAACCCCCCCCCCCCCCCCAAAAAAAAAAAAACAAAGCATAACGATGAAAAAGAGGATGTGCAATGAGCATCAGAGATAGGAACTGGAGGAGAAATGGGGAGAAAGGGCATGTGCACGAGATAGAGAAACACTTTTAGTTCTAAAATTGACAGACTGAAAACAGATACACTATGGTATACTGCACAGGCGGATTGCATAATAAAGAGATAAAAATCCAAATTTAGATACAATTTGAACATATAAAAGTTTCAAAAATATAATGAATAAACCTTACTTGAATGATAAACCAAGGTCAAATTCACTTGACTGGAAAATACGCCTCAGAGAGTCCTTGAAAACAGAATGTCCAAAACTTTCTGCTAGTACAACAAGTCCTCCGGTCCTTTCAACTGCAAATTTCAGTTCTGCTACACCAACCTGCAAAGCAAAATGTTCAAAACAGACCAAAGAAACTATTCTTCATCCAAGAGGGAAACGACCATCAGAATAATGGAACAGGAACATTCTTCCCCCACTACATTTAAGATGTGAAGAATCTAGATCAGTTACTAAGATAGGAACCAAGATATGTTATGCAATGCTGAAAAAAGGTAAAGCAAGCAAAGTAATGAGAACAAGTAAATGCAAGACATCACCATAGTTGCCCAGACATCCACGAGAAACTAGGTGATGGCCAGATGCCTTACCACCTAAGTGAGCCTAGGCTCACCAAGGCAATGTTTAATTGACATAAAGAGCTGAAATATGATGCATGCAATTATAAAATGGATGAAAGTAAATAATCAAAGTTTAATCATGCTGCATATCAATGTATTTGGCTCGGTTGCAACAATTTGAATTTTTGAAGTAGGAGTGCCTATTGGGATAACACAAGAATCTCAACCAAAAAAACCAAAAAAAAGATAGAAATCAGATACTGAGGAATACCTGGTCAAGGGCACAGGCAAACAAATCTAGTACATGGCCTTGATTCACGAGCTGCTTCGCAAGCTCCTCATAGAACTTAACAGCTTTACCATAGAGCGGAGCAGCAGATTTGTCTAAATCCTTGTGCGAACGAATAGGTTCAGATAAATCCTTTGAAACAATCTGCAGGCATTAGATTCGATAGGTAAGCCAATGAACCTGTGCATGCATCTACATATATAGACTATAGAGAGAGTAAGAACAATAAGCATTACAAAATCATCATTAATATAAAATATAAACTTACAGCACCAAAGCCTTCTGTCGATGGCCCGCCAAGAAAGGCCATGATTCTCGCTCCAGAACCGGGAACACAGACCCCCAACAAACACGCAGCAACACTCAATGCAGTGCTGGTGCATCTAGTTGCCCGCTGATCTGTCGGAACTTGCCAGGGGTCCTTCTGAAGCTCTTCCAATAACTTAAAATCACAGACAGTATCATGCAAACACACACATTAAGTTCCCTTCCATAAAAAGACCTAGAATTTCCAAATAAACATCCAACTGAGTTGTTCCTTAAATCACAAGCAAACGCATTTTACTCATATATATATCGACCCAAATTTAAAACCAAAAGAAGAACGGAGAAGAACGGAAAAAAGAAAAAACACAAGCTTTTGAGCCATCGAAACTCACAGAAGTCAAAGCGAACTCGCAGTCCGAAACGGGTACCAAATACCTCGAAATGCTCTCCACAGACAGCCCATCCCTCGCCCCTGCGATGACCCCCGGTCCGGGCCTCGGTTTCCGCGCGAAGAAACCCATCTGCTCCAAGATCTGCTCTTTCGTGATCTCCTTCGACCCCTTGAACACGTACGCCTTCGGGATCTGCCCGAACCCTATCTCATGAACATGAACGTACGTCCCGAACGTGATGAACCCCACGAGCGAGCTCTCCGGCAGGAGCTCGATCGCCTGCGCCAGCGCAGACTTCAGGAACGCGAGCTCCTCCTCGATCACGCACGTGTCCACTACGAAGAGGAACACCGGCGGCACCGAATTCGAAGCCGGCGGGCCCGACTCGTACTCGACGGTCGTGTATTGGGGGAAGAGCTCGGCGGGGAGGGAGTCCTCGGAGATGGAGGCGTAGTGAGGGGGGAAGTGGTTGCGCTGGAAGCAGAAGGGGCAGATCCAGATATTGGCCATGAAGTCGACGATCGAGAAGGGGTTGAGGATCGACCGGCACGTCCGGCACCGGAGGGGGGCGTAGGGGACGACCGGAGCGCCGGAGATCGGGCGGAGAGGGGTGTAGAGGGCGGAGACGGGGACGACGCAGTCGGCCGCGGACTGCTTGGTCCCAGGCAGGACGTTCAGAGGCATCCGCACGCCGTCTTGGTTCTCCAGATCGGCGAATTCGGCCATTGATGAGAGTTTTTTTTAGGGTTTCGAATTCTGAAAATCTGTGGTTTGGTTTTTCTCTTCGGAAGCCTTTTTTGTTTTTGTTGGGATCGGAGACCGGAAGGCCTTCTTGCACTGTTGGAAACGGGTGTTGCACGTGTAATTTGTTTGTTTTTTATGTGAGCTATCTCGACCGTTCATTTTAACGATCGCGGGTTGTTTAGATTGGATGAGTAACGGGAATGGATTTTCTTGTTTTTACATGCGCATGAATTGTTTTAAATATTATTTAAGATTTGATAATGAATATTATAAAATAATATTATACTGGATCTTAACAAATTGAATATTAAAAATAATAATTTTGGTTATCCAGATAAATAACAATCAAATGAAATATTATTAAATTTAATTTAAATCTGTTAAATGAGTATAAAAAAAAATAGGGATTTTTAGTTTTAAGTCCCCACGAACCATCATATTTAGTGATCGATCCCTCCCTTCTTCGTATTTAAATTTTAGTCCCCCGATTTAAAGGATAATTCATGGATAGGTCCCTCATAGGAACTAAAAAGTAAATTAAATAATTTATGGATAGGTCCCTCTCAGGGACTAAAAAGGAACTATCATTTAAATTTGGGGACTAAAACCTAAATACGAAGAAGGGAGTGATCGATCACTAAATATGATGGTTTGTGGGGACTTAAAACTAAAAATCCCAAAAAAATATTGAATTCAAATGAATATTTTTATTAGAAATATTATATAGGATATCAACAAATTGAATATCAAAAATAATAATATTGGTTATCCAGATTAATCACAATCAAATGAATATTATTAAATTTAAACTAAATCTGTTAAATGAATATTAAAAAAATATTGAATTCAAATGAATATTAGCATAAATCAGTTTTAATATGAATTTACACCATTTTTATACCTATTTTTTAGATAAAATATAGGATAATTAGATAAGGTTTGTTGATGATTTTTACAAATGTTATTAAATTGTATTAATGAATATTACTAATATCATTATATTAAGAATACTATATTGGCAATATAACACATAAATGTTAATTAATAATTGCTATCTATTGTATATGTAATATTAGATGGGTTAAAAATCATAATCAGTTTGTAACAACAAAAATATTCTGACATTAGGAATTGAATTGGATTGGATTAAAGTTGAGTTTCAACCTAAACTTATCCATCCCAGTTTAAAAATTATACTTTAAAACATAGTTAGATCAAAAGTACATTAAACTACCGCATCTAAAAACAAAAAATATTCCAAACATCTCAAATTCAGTCATAGCTTCATGGATGCTTGTTTCGCTGTATACCAAAATATCATTTTGCACACTCTTCTCGTAACAAACAACACAAGAGGTGTGTGTAAAATCTCATTCCTATTCTCTCATATTCTCTCTCAATTCCTCTACTCATACTGAGTTATTCTTTGAATTCAATAATAAAATCACTGTAATGACATTTATTTATATTTTTTTCTGATAAAAAACAAAACATTTTTATAGGCACTCATGCAATTCATTGAATAAAATTTTTACATTTTTTTTTTTTTATAGATGCACCCATATAATTCAATGAAATACCCCTCGTTTGGATGGGGGGTTAATGTGATATAAGGGTGGTACAAAAATGGATAGAGGAAAATGATTGTTTGTTTACAGAGTATAACTTTATATTATCATGTCAGTATAAATGAGTATAAGAGAGTACATCAATTATAAGTAACCCCTGGGATAAGTTTATACCCAATTTTATTTATTCCTATTGAAAGCGGAGCCTACCATCACACAAAAAAAATCACATCTAATCACGTATAATCATCTATCATCACCTTTATACATCAATAGGGCCACATGTCAAATCAACTTTTTATATCTTATCCACATTTTATTATTCATCAACCAAACAACTCAACCTTTATTATTATGTTTTCCAATGAAAATTAAAAAACACAACCAAACAGAAAATCACTTATTCCATTGATAAAAGTATTTATTCCTGGAATAGATATAAACCCCATAATTGTTTATTCCTCGATTCAAACGGAGGGTTACATGTTTTATTTTTTTATAAAAGTATGCATCTCAATTTATATAAAAATTCAGAACACTTGTAGACGGTATGTAATATTATATTATATATATAAAAAACAATGGTATAAAAAATAGAGGGTTGTGCAAATTAACTGGCACTACTGAATGATTTTCTCTGAGACTCTGAAGAGTCGGATCCTATTTATGGAAAATCCGCGGAACTCAAAACGCAAATCAATTCGGTTCTTTTACGCCTAGGGGTGGTAAACGAGCCGAGCCGAGTCGAGCTGAGCTCACGAGCCTAAACGAGCCTAATGTTTTTCTTCATTTTAGGGTTTTTAGGGATTGAAAATAAAATTTTAGCCTAAATAAGTCAAACTCGTGAGTCTAAACAAGCATAACTTTGTATTGATTTAATGTTCTGATTTTATAAAGGAGTTGAGTAAAGCTTCACTAATGTTTTTTATAACACAAATGAGTCGAGTTTGAACATAAAATAAAACTTGATCTAGGTCCTGAGCTTAATCAAACTTTAAAAATTATTTAAACCCGTTCATTTGTCTAATTAAACGAGTTTAAACAGAATTGAACCCAAGCGACATTGTTCGTTTCGCAGCCCTACTTACGCCCGAGAATTTATTATTATTATTCCATCGTAGCGACAAACACGCATTTTCTATCTGCATTTGCTGCGAATACTCTCTCCGGTCGAAAACCCTAGATTTTTTTCCGTGAATCGGATCCCAAACTCGCTCGATCGACCATTCCCGGACTCCTCCAGGTGAGTCTCCGAATCATCGAACATGGAAATGGCTCTGAATTTCTCAAACTCTCCTGGGGTTGTTCCCGTCGGATTTGGTGGGGATTTCATGGGGTTTCGTCTCTTCTTGATGCTTCACGTTGAACTTGTGAGGGTTTTCGATCGACTGTTCGTACTTTTTGTTTCCGTCGGTTTTCGTTTTGCGGATGCCTTGGTTGTTCGAAAGAGAGGAGGGGAGATAGAATTGTGAGAGACGGGGGCTTTTGGGGTGGGTGGTTTTGGATGTGTTGCATGCATGATTGATGGTGTTTGGCAACTGAGATTCGGTATCTGTGGTTCCCTCGTATTGGAGATCCCAGTGGATCTTGATTTCAAGGTCTGTTTTTTTTGGGGTATTGAGCATGCGTTTGCTTCAATCCATGTGGCAACCACAATGTCAACTCCTGGGTGTGCTTATTGTAGTGATTTATCGTTTTTTTTTTTAATTTTCTGGTTTTCTTGAAGCTTTAGTTTCTGTACCTACTTGTAAGTTCTGCTAATTTATTAGAATCAAGCGCACTCTTTTAATACAATGAACGTGCTCTGCAGTGTCTTTGGGCTGTTTCTGTACCCATTTTAGGCTTATGTAGCTTTGAGTTTGGTAGCATGTGTACCTCACTTCATATAGTAAGATTAAATCTGTCTGGTCCTCTGTTTTTTTCTTTCTTCCTGTTATAAACCTTTTAATTTGCGTCTTCTTTTGGATCACATCATGGTCATGAGGATCATTCCATTGTAATCCTGCTAAGGTCCAGTTCAAATAGACAAAAAGCAAGGTAATTTGTTAATGGCGCGGAAAAGTTTATCTGGTGTCTGTGGCCAAAAGGAAGAGTTCAAGAGTGGTGTTGATCAAAGCCGTGTTGTCTACTGTCTAGCTCATATACCTTATTTGCTTGTTTTCTCTCGTCCAATGAGCACCTCTTCTCAGGGAGAGTTAGTAGATATCTCTTCTACTGATGCCTTCCCTTTGTAATTCTTTGTAATGCTTTGGTCTCTTGCCCCTTTCTGATGAAATGGAGGTATGGTGCCTACCATTGTGTCAGAAAAAAAGAGCATCTTGGGCAATTAGAAATTATTTGAGGGTTTGTTTTTTTTTTAATGTAGGTGGGGTGTTAGTTCACTACTTGAATAGTGCTCTCTTGGGTAAGTGGCTTTAGAGATTTCTTATTGAAGAAAATTCATTATGGGTGAGAGAGATCAGTTTGAAGTAGTAAAAAACAATGAAAAACTGGGTGTCTGTGTCATCGAAGAAATTTCATTATAAACTCTCTGATCCGTTGAATACTTGAATGGTTTGTCAAAATGTGTCTATTTGGTTTATGGTTGAAATCCAATCCGTTGTTGGGGAAGGGAACATAGTGGATCTAGAAGTGGCTCCCTTTGCTGGAGTTTTTCCAAAGTAATGAGAGTAGTTGTGCACAAAGATGTGTGCAAGGACAGACAGATTACACGATGCCCAAGGGTGTGAAAGGACATGACATGGGAGGTGGTAGAAGCTAAAGATTTTTCTTCGGAGGCTGCAGGAAATGAAAATTGTAATTGGGAGGGGAAGCACAGTGTGCTATAAAAAAGGAAAATAATGGTTTTCTGGGTGATACCCTTCTACTTGCCACTACTTGGTTCTTGAGAAGGGAAAATTTGGGTGTTTACAGATGCAAAACGCAAATGTGGAGATCAGGTGATTCAGGTCCTCCTTCAAGGTTCAATCATGCTTGTGGTTAGAAAGGAAATAAACAGAAATGGGAGCGTGGTGGAAATATCTTTTGCAAACTATGCAGGATGGAAGTGGAGTCATTAAACCACAGGTCCACACCTTTGTAGGATGCATACAACCAAGACATGGAGAAAGTATGTGGACTTCTGGAGAAAATAGTGGTCTGTAGAGTGTTCAACAAATGTGGACTCTTTTATACATGATGAAACGTAGATCAGCAAAAGAAAAAAAAGGGATTTATCCAAGTTATTCCACATGCTGGACAAGAATGAGAAGTTGAAAATTATAAGAGTGCATATGGAAGTACATATTGGATTGCTTAATGCCATGGGGAAATGCATAATCAGGGGCTTCAGAAAAATCATACGGAGAGGAGATTCTTGATTGACCAACCTCACTTTATGGGTGCTGTTTTTGTTCTTGTGTGAATTTCCATGTTTTATTGGTGGGTATTATTATCCTATCAGAAAAAAGATCGATCCTTGAGGATTTTGAAGTAATTCTTGATATTAATGCGTGCATTTGCATATCTGATGTGCTCAGTGGGATTTCGAAAAGCCATATAATCAAATAATTTGGCTTGCTTGTACGGTCTAGAATGGTTCGTGAATGATATCATGGGGATCAGCCAATGGACCTGGCTCAATATTGCAAACAAATTTGGGAATCTAGGGCACCTCCAAAGGTGTTAGTATACATGGCTCATCCCTATGGATATGATCCTTACCAAGGTAAGCCACATTAAGTGGGCAAATGACATCAATGTGTGTTGTAAATTGTGTGGAGAGCAAGTGGAATATATATTTTTTTCTTAGGCAATATCAGCAAAGAAGTTTGGGGTTGGGTGGGGATCTGCATTGGGGCCCATTGCAATTCTCAAAATACTATGTAAGACTAGAAGGACACAGGGATGGAAGTAAATAGTTGTAGTTTAATCACACTGTCTGTCGATGTATTTGGTTCGGGTGCAACAACTAAATTTTCGAAGTAGGAGTGCCTATTGGGAAACTCTTGGTCATTGGGCCAAAATCCTTCTTCAGAACTTGGGGATGTACATATTGCCCTTATCATTTTGTTTGTCGTCGTCGCAGTTTTTCAGTCAACTTTTTATTTTATTTTTTTTAAAGAAGTATTTGTCAGATATAATTATATAGTAATGAATAACATAATTATATCTCTAGTATCTTTCCAAGTTAACAAAATGATACGGCAGGTTTACTGCTTACATAAATGAGTATAATGGTGCTGTACGATAGTAAAAAGAAGGTAGTGGTTTTGTTCTCTGTCCTTTGAAATTAGTTGGAATTAGGGAACATTAAATTTGCCAACTTTGTGATGGTCTATTATACAGAAAATGAAAATGTTATGAAGAAGTCATTGTAATTAGTACAAAGGGAGTTTTATAATTTAGATAATTGTCAACTCTGTTACCATCTTCTTGTAATTGCTCTTATGTTTGGCGTTTAACAGTAAAGAATGCCTATAGTGTTGTGAATCACTTTTTTTTTTTTCCAAAGTGTTATTTGTAACCACTTATAGACATCCACTTTACCTCGTAGTCTGACATGTCGATTCTACTTCTCTCCCTGAACCCTGATGGGTTGGATGTTATAATCACACTTTGGATGCATTGATCAACAATCTTCTCATATGTTAAGAATTGTCATTCACTGTTTGCAGTTTTCCAACAATCGTGGAATCAAATGTCTCCGAAGTACAAGAGCAAGGCCACCCAGAGGGCTTCCAAGGAACAACAAAGAGCTTCCTCCAAACCTTCGCCTGCATTTACCAATGGAACGAGTGGTATTCCAGGTGGGCCCTACAATACAGTCCCGGGGGCATTTCATCCCCTCGAATTGACACCCACTTCTCCACCCTCTCACAACAATGGCTGCTTCCAAACCATTGAAGAGACAGTACCATTCCGGGGTCTCCATTGGGACCAGCACCGAGTACGATTCCGTATCCAATAATGAGAGTTGTTCTGGTGAGTCAGCTGAGGACCAGAAGGAGAAGCTAGTGGCAGCAGCCCCTACCAACCACCGATCTGATGTGATCCTTGGCTCAGACATGGACAAGAGAGAAAAAATCAGGCAGCAGAACGAGAAGAAGCACCAGCACCAGAGGGAGAGGCGGGCCCAGGAGCTGCACGAGCTGTGTAACAGTTACCTCATGTCGAGGAAGCTGGAAGCGCTCGCCCAACAGCTAGTTGCCATGGGCTTCACCTCCGAGCGAGCGACGATGGCTCTGATCCTGAACGATGGCCGGGTCGAGGGGTCGGTGAACTGGCTCTTACAAGGGGGAGAGGAGGGAACAGAGCAGGTTGATGTTTCTACACTAAGCATGGGGGGTAATCTAAAGCTAGACATGTCTGAAGAGCATAAGCGAATTGCGGACATAGAGTTGAGGTTCAAGTGCTCAAAGCGGGAGGTGGAGAGGGCCGTCATCGCGTGTGATGGTGATTTGGAGAAGGCAATGGAGACTTTAAAGGCTCGAAATCAAGAACCACCGCCACCAACATCAACTGCTCCACCTAAAACAGGGAAAATCGAAGATCCTCCCAAGGCTGGCTCTTACAAGGGGGAGAGGAGGGAACAGAGCAGGTTGATGTTTCTACACTAAGCATGGGGGGTAATCTAAAGCTAGACATGTCTGAAGAGCATAAGCGAATTGCGGACATGGAGTTGAGGTTCAAGTGCTCAAAGCGGGAGGTGGAGAGGGCTGTCATCGCTTGTGATGGTGATTTGGAGAAGGCAATGGAGACTTTAAAGGCTCGAAATCAAGAACCACCGCCACCAACATCAACTGCTCCACCTAAAACAGGGAAAATCGAAGATCCTCCCAAGGCCGTGATGGCGTCTGTTGCTACCGCTTCAAATCTGATGACGGCTAGGATGAACCTGTCTAAGGCGGTGGCTCAAGGCCGTGATGGCGTCTGTTGCTACCGCTTCAAATCTGATGACGGCTAGGATGAACCTGTCTAAGGTGGTGGCTCATACTGTCATTTTACAACAAAGGAGAGATGAAACGAACTTTAACTACACAAAGGCGGGGACTGTGAACAGAAACATGCAACCTCCAAGGGGGGTGCCGTCTAAACCCGCATCTGTGGTTGTGATGCAGGTGGAGAAGAGGTGGCCGACCCCGGGCTCGTCCCCTCCATCCTACCCAGCACGTTATGTGGTCGCAAATGCTGGTATTGAAGGAAGGGCAGCTGTGCAGCAGCAGCAGGTGAGAGAGCCGGTCATCGTGATACAACCACCGCAGACCCTCCAGCCCAAGCAAAGCCCGGTGGTCCCGGTCGGCCTGAGCGCCACTTCTCCTCCACTGAACACCGGATGGCATTCGAACAGGCTCACGGGGATTGATATGTTGAAGATGAATGGCGGCGATCTGGGTCAGCGTGGTGCGCAACCGCAGTTCTGCAACCGCAGTTCTACAAGCAGAACCACTACCAGAACTCGTGGAATGCGTCGGTCGGGTTGAATACGATGCCATCGTCACGTGTTTCTCCCTCATTGTCTTCTCTGGGTTTCTTCACGGGGAGGACCTCGCTGGGGACATCGGGCTCGTCGTTGTCGTCCCTCGTGGATTGGAACACGGATGGGAGGATGCCGCAGTTGGACTACAACAGCATAGACTGGAGTGTGGATTGGAGCTCTGCCTCAGGATCCGGTGGGCCGTTGTACCGGCCAAGTTCTTCACACAAGGGTTTGTCGCGCCCCCCTCAGGCGTCCAAAGCGTATTTGGCCGTCCCTGCCCCGGTTGACGGGCAGACGGTGAGACCTGGTGGTTCGGCTCCGACACCGGCGGACGCTGCGGTGGGGGGTTGTCGAGTGGGTTGTCTAAATGGAAACCCTTTGATGGGAATGATTTCTTGTCGTGCATCTTGGTAACTGATTGTTACCTCCTCCCATATCTGTTGTTGTCATAAAAAGTGAATTTTATTTTCTTTTTAAAAAAAGTTGGTTTGAATGAAAAGGAAAAAAAAAGAAAAGAAAAAAAGAGAGAATTTTGTTTTGGATTCGGTGAATTTTGTTGTTTTTGATGTCATTATATATATATATATGTGTGTGTTAGGGTTAATGATAGATTAGATTTTTCTTTGTTTTTTTTTTGTATTATAAATATTGAATGTGAATCCTAATAAAATTCTTGATTCATTCTTTTCATATTCTAACAATTATATCTTATAATAGTGGGAATATAAACCATTTCTTCATTACAAGAGTCCATGAGAACATGATTTTCCATACCAATTTCGTTTGGGTTGATGACTGAAATTTAAAATGCAATGAAAGTAAAGATCAACACAAGGCAAGCCACTTCCAATTAACAAAACCAGCAAAGGTTACAAAGCCAGTCCTTGAGGGCTACTATATATGAACCAAAGAATTAAAAAAACCATATACATCACATTACAGCAGTACACAGAGAGAGAGAGAGAGAGAGAGAGAGAGAGAGAATGTACAGAAAATACAAGTTATACATCAAACCAAACCAAGCTCTTCTTTTCCTGTTCAAAACTCACATGAAGTCCCCAGCCTCTGCTTCCCTCCCTCGAAAAGCCTCCGGCAGCGCCGCCTCGAACAGCTCCAAGAACACCTCCCACTCAGTCTCACTGAGATCTTCAAACGACACCCTCCTGAAGCTCGAGCGCTTGACGCCGTCCCTCGCTCGCCTGCAAATCATCTCTAACGTGCTCTGCCCCTCCTCCGCCCCGCGGAACTCCCGCGTCATCATGGACCCGATCTCCGCAAGACAGAGCCCCGCCCGCGCGGCGCGCTTGAGGAAGACTGTGCAGACGATCATGACGCGCAGCGACGCCTCGCGCAGCGCGGGCTGCTGGGACCGCAGGAGGTCCGCGTCCTTGAATGGGTCGAGCGCGCTTATGTACTCTGCTTCGGACTCCGAGAAGGGGACGGTCGCCTAGGGCCACAGTGACAAAATTCGTATACGATAAATATTCGATAAGTATCATATTCGATGCGATACATGTATATTCATAAATCATACAAAATAAATATGAAAAAGTACGAAGATCATTAAAACTATTTTTGTTCTAATTCAAGCATTAGTATGTATTAATTATTTTCACATGAATTGTGGTCATGTTTATTATAACTTTAATTCATAAATCATATTTTAATTTTTCTCATAATTAAACAATGGACATATTTGTTATAGCTATTAAAATAAAGAAATAAACAGTAATAAATATTTGTTAGATTAAGTCGTATAATAGCCTTTGATGTGTTATTATCACCAATATCCCTAGGATGAATGTCAGGTAAGAGGAGAAGAAGAGTTTGAGAGGAGATAAAAAGATATTTATCATTAACAAGAAAAATTTAATTAAGAACATCAATGTTCAAAATAAAGATGATTTATAGCACTCCACAAGCAATAAAGAAGCAATATTTCCCATACTTTTATATTCTGATTTTTTTTCAAGCATTTTTAGTTTAAATAAATTTTAATAAATTTAAACAAACAAGCAACAATTGTTTATTTTAAACTAAAATTTATAATATCTAATTTATAAATTTTAACAAATATGTAACGTTTTCAGTATGATATGTATCATGTAGAAAATATTTAATCTGAATATTTTGACAAATATTTTTTTTTGAGATAAAAAAAAAAACTTTGACAAATATTAAATTAAACTACGGAGTATTTCGTATCTATACCTGGGGCCAGTGGAGCCACTCGAAGTATGGGCCGTCGAGGAACTCCGGGAGGCAGAGGCCGTGGTCGATGGGCACCAATTCTCCGGCCTCGCCGACGAGGATGTTCCCGGCGTGGCGGTCCACGTTGAGCACGCGCACGTCGAGCGCGCCGATGCGGTGGACCGACGCCACGGGGAACCGCGACGGGCCGACCTCCCCCGCGTCGCACTCGTGCGGCACGTACCTCTGGATCGACGCGTCGCCGCCGCCGTCGGAGGAGATGCGGACGAAGGTCGTCGGCGGGACGCCGGCGAAGCCTCCGTGGTCGAGGAGGTACGCGGCGGCCTCGCGCGCCGCGGCGGCGGAGGAGGTGGAGACGGCGGGCTTGACGACGGCGAAGCGGGAGCCGGACCGGTTGAGGAGGAAGAAGGCGCCGCCGGTGAGGCCGCCGGCGGCGGGGATGCGGGGGAGGGAGGAGGAGAGGGAGATGGCGGCCTCGGCGAGGAGGGAGCGAACGGAGGGGGAGAGGGTAGGGGGGTTAGGGTCGGGGTGGGGATAGGAGGGGAAGCAGGGGGTGGAGAGACTGCGGGGGATGGTGGGGTGGGAAGGGGTCGGGGTGGGGTGATCGAGATGGAGCCAGTCGGGGTGGGGAAAGGAGCGGCGCTTGGGGCGGGCGGAGGGAGGAGGGTGGTGGGGATGATGGTGGTGGTGGTGGTGATCGATGGCTACGACGGCGGCCATGATGGGTGGTGGTGGTGGAGTTGCATATGTAGGACCGGGGGCAGGTTTGCTTGTTTTTGTTTCTATAGAGATATAATATCTTTTTATATATGTTATATTTGGGGTGTCTCTGGATTGATTTGTTTTACTTGCTTTCTATGTTGAGGGGCTCTGAGACTGCTCCAGTGTTGTCTTCATGAGCATATCTAGAACTGCATTAAAAAAAATAGAATCAGTGGCATATCAAAGACTTCGATATTGAGTAGAAGTATATTTCATAACAACATAAACTTTCCATTGGGTGTGACAATTCCTTGTACATCAAAAAGGATATAAACATATAATAGCAATTCAAACACATGATTTTACACTTCATAATTGGTTTGAATAATTTTGTTCATGCAGGAGACCTCTCGTATTCATATGATAATAGACCAACCTAGAAATTATACTTCGTTAAATATACCATCTATATTTTTCTCTCTTTTATTACACAAACAAGACATGTGAATGCTAACCTGAAATTCATCTCGCCGGCGATCAAGATCATCGTATTTTTTTCCCTACAAAAAAATAAATAAAACTTTAATAATAAAAACCTTGATTTTCATTTTCAATTTTGTTCGTAGAAAACATGAACATATTTATTTTGAATTTTAACCAAACAGATCATGTCTGAATAAAGTGCCAGAGCAAGAGAGAACAGAAAAGAAAAATGATACGAATATCATTACTCACAAACCTTTATGAAATCCCTCGCACCTCTGGTTCAAGACCTTCACCCAAAAAAAAAAAAAAAAAATCAGCACCAAACAATAAAGGACCACCACCACCACATGGTGATCATGGCCGGCCCTGACTATAGGCCCGGTAGGCGACCGCCTAGGGCCCCTTCTTCAAAGAGGGCCCCCAAATCCAAGATTTTTTTTTATATTAAACTTTTGAAATTAAACTTAATAATAATTTTACATCCATTTTGTAGCCCTAAATTCAATTTAAAAGTGTTTTGAATTTTTTTAAAATAGTATACATCATCTAATAAGGTACATGTTTTTACAATAAGTGAAGTATATACCTCTAATAAATAGCATATATGCATTGCTAAGGTCAGTATACGATTTGATAATTTTTCATCGACGCATATGAGACTGGAATTGAGGCTGGAATAAAAACTATGTGTAACAACACTCTAAAATTAAATTTTTTTTTAAAATAATTTGAATATGTCTTCCTATTTATTTTAAATTTAAATTTATAAGTTTTATTTGAAAATGTAATCTTTGTTGGCATCATTATGAAAAGTATTTTTTTGTGATTTTTAAAAAATTTCATCTGTATCTTTATATATTTAATATATTTTTAGTATACTCTATTTTATAGGGATTTATTTATTTTCTATAAAAGAAATGATCTTATTTTTGTGATTTTTTTTTCTTTTTAAAGAAGAACTCGATGAGTTTTTTGCTTAGTCTTGATCTTTTTATTACTAACATGATTAAAACATTAACTCAAAAATTTCAATATACATATATAGGGCTCCATTTTATGAGTTGGCCTAGGGTCCCACCTAGATTTTCTTATCTCAGGGCCGGCCCTGATGGTGATCCAATAAGATCAGAACCGTTCACATAAAAAAAAACAAAATCTGAACGGCTATGATTCAGAGAGAGAGAGAGGGGAGACCTTGTTCTTGAACAGCAAAGGCAGCGAGAGGGGTCGCAATGCACCGGAGATTTTCCAAAAACCACCCCTCGAAATATATAATTACGTTTGGAATAAAAAAAAACGGATTCCAGTGTTTAAAAAAGCGGGGCCCGCGGTGGGCCAGAGACCGCTGTTTTTTTTTTGTCAGATTCTGTGGGTCCCGCCCCCGATTTTTCGGGAGGTTACCGGACCGACCGGTAAGAAAATCAATGGCCGCCCGGGTCAACCGGGTGAGTGAAAACCGGGTTACCAGTAGAATCCGGTTTGTGCGGATGGTACGTACCTTGCATGGACCTCACGTGCCATGCAAGCCCCCATTTTTCTTTCCAAAGTGTTATTTGTAACCACTTATAGACATCCACCTTTACCTCGTAGTCTGACATGTCCATTCTACTTCTCTCCCTGAACCCTGATGGGTTGGATGTTATAATCACACTTTGGATGCATTGATCAACAATCTTCTCATATGTTAAGAATTGTCATTCACTGTTTGCAGTTTTCCAACAATCGTGGAATCAAATGTCTCCGAAGTACAAGAGCAAGGCCACCCAGAGGGCTTCCAAGGAACAACAAAGAGCTTCCTCCAAACCTTCGCCTGCATTTACCAATGGAACGAGTGGTATTCCAGGTGGGCCCTACAATACAGTCCCGGGGGCATTTCATCCCCTCGAATTGACACCCACTTCTCCACCCTCTCACAACAATGGCTGCTTCCAAACCATTGAAGAGACAGTACCATTCCGGGGTCTCCATTGGGACCAGCGCCGAGTACGATTCCGTATCCAATAATGAGAGTTGTTCTGGTGAGTCAGCTGAGGACCAGAAGGAGAGGCCAGTGGCAGCAGCCCCTACCAACCACCGATCTGATGTGATCCCTGGCTCAGACATGGACAAGAGAGAAAAAAATCAGGCAGCAGAACGAGAAGAAGCACCAGCGCCAGAGGGAGAGGCGGGCCCAGGAGCTGCATGAGCTGTGTAACAGTTACCTCATGTCGAGGAAGCTGGAAGCGCTCGCCCAACAGCTAGTTGCCATGGGATTCACCTCCGAGCGAGCGACGATGGCT
Source organism: Acorus gramineus (assembly GCA_030737835.1). Taxonomy (NCBI): domain Eukaryota; kingdom Viridiplantae; phylum Streptophyta; class Magnoliopsida; order Acorales; family Acoraceae; genus Acorus; species Acorus gramineus. The sequence goes on along the minus strand of CM060848.1, from coordinate 21,948,427 downwards.
CTGATCCTGAACGATGGCCGGGTCGAGGAGTCGGTGAACTGGGTCTTACAAGGGGAAGAGGAGGGAACAGAGCAGGTTGATGTTTCTACACTAAGCATGGGGGGTAATCTAAAGCTAGACATGTCTGAAGAGCATAAGCGAATTGCGGACATGGAGTTGAGGTTCAAGTGCTCAAAGCGGGAGGTGGAGAGGGCCGTCATCGCGTGTGATGGTGATTTGGAGAAGGCAATGGAGACTTTAAAGGCTCGAAATCAAGAACCACCGCCACCAACATCAACTGCTCCACCTAAAACAGGGAAAATCTGATGACGGCTAGGATGAACCTGTCCAAGGCGGTGGCTCATACTGTCATTTTACAACAAAGGAGAGATGAAACGAACTTTTAACTACACAAAGGCAGGGACTGTGAACAGAAACATGCAACCTCCACGGGGGGTGCCGGCTAAGCCCGCATCTGTTGTTGTGACGCAGGTGGAGAAGAGGTGGCCGACCCCGGGCTCGTCCCCTCCATCCTACCCAGCACGTTATGCGGTCGCAAATGCTGGTATTGAAGGAAGGGCAGCTGTGCAGCAGCAGCAGCAGCAGGTGAGAGAGCCGGTGGGGACATCGGGCTCGTCGTTGTCGTCCCTCGTGGATTGGAACACAGACGGGACGATGCTGCCGCAGTTGGACTACAACAACATAGACTGGAGTGTGGATTGGAGCTCCACCTCAGGATCCGGTGGGCCGTTGTACCGGCCAAGTTCTTCACACAAGGGTTTGTCGCGCCCCCCTCAGGCGTCCGAAGCGTATTTGGCCGTCCCTGCCCCGGTTGACGGGCAGACGGTGAGACCTGGTGGTTCGGCTCCGACACCGGCGGACGCTGCGGTGGGGGGTTGTTGAGTGGGTTGTCTAAATGGAAACCCTTTGATGGGAATGATTTCTTGCGTGCATCTTGGTAGCTGATTGTTACCTCCTCCCATATCTGTTGTTGTCATAAAAAGTGAATTTTTGGTTTGAATGAAAAGGAAAAAAAAAAGAAAGAAAAAAAGAGAGAACTTTGGGTTGGATTTGGTGAATTTTGTTGTTTTTGATGTCATTATATCATATAATAGTGGGAATATAAACCATTTCTTCATTACAAGGGTCCATGGGAACATGATTTTCCATACCACAATTTCATTTGGGTTGATGACCCATCATTGAAATTTAAAATGCAATGAAAGAAAAGATCAACACACAGACATTGAAAAGGCAAGCCACTTCCAATTAACAAAACCAGCAAAGATTACAAAGCCAGTCCTTGAGGGCTACTACATATGAACCAAACAATTAAAAAAACCATAGACATCACATTACAGCAGTAATCACACACACACGCAGAGAGAGAGAGAGAGAATCAAATGTACAGAAAATACAAGTTATACATCAAACGAAACCAAGCTCTTCTTTTCTTGTTCAAAACTCACATGAAGTCCCCAGCCTCTGCTTCCCTCCCTTGAAAAGCCTCCGGCAGCGCCGCCTCGAACCGCTCCAAGAACACCTCCCACTCAGTCTCACTGAGATCTTCAAACGACACCCTGCTGAAGCTCGAGCGCTTGACGCCGTCCTTCGCTCGCCTGCAAATCGTCTCTAACGTGCTCCGCCCCTCCTCCGCCCCGCGGAACTCCGGCGTCATCATGGACCCGATCTCCGCAAGACAGAGCCCCGCCCGCCCGGCGCGCTTGAGGAAGACTGTGCAGACGATCATGACGCGCAGCGACGCCTCGCGCAGCGCGGGCTGCTGGGACCGCAGGAGGTCCGCGTCCTTGAATGGGTCGAGCGCGCGTATGTACTCTGCTTCGGACTCCGAGAAGGGGACAGTCGCCTAGGGCCACAGTGATAAAATTCGTATACGATAAATATTCGATAAATATCATGTCTGATGCGATACATGTATATTAATAAATCATACGTGATAAATTTAAAAAAGCGAGGTTTGCTGTGGGTAAGAGACTTCTGTTTCTTTTATCAGATTCTATGGGTCCCGCCCCCTATTTTTCTGGAGGTTACCAGACCGATCAGTAAGAAAATCGATGGCGCCCAGGTCAACCGGGTGAGTGAAAGCCGGGTTATCGATAGGATACGATTAGCATGGATAATCCGTATCTTGCATGGACCTACCGCCTACGTGCCATGCAAGCCCCCATTTTTTATTTTACGGAAAAAATCTATATAACACCCCCACCGTAAACTGTTCTAAATCAATATAACTCTTTGATTTTTTCTAAAGTTCATTTAAACATCTTGAATTAAATTTTCGTTGACAGATGATTAATATTATGCGAATATTCAGTTTGGTTAACCATGACTGAAAATACTATATATAAAAAACCCCGTAGATATGTTCAAAATACGAAAAAATCATCTATAAATGACAATTTTATTATTTCAATTATGGTTTATAATTTATTCAGAAAAATAAAATCATAATTTACATAAATTTTTTATATTTTTAACATATTTTAAGGTGTTTTTGATATATTGTAGTATTTGAATTGACATAGATGTTTTTAGGGTAGGAAAAGTTAAGAGGTTATATGTATTGAAGAATTGTACGGGTGGTTGTTTGGACTTTTCTCAAATTTTCACTTTCTAATTTAATAATTTAGGAGAGCTTTTTTGTGTCGGTGCTGGTAAGATGTTCATGTTTAGTTCCATAAATTTTAAATTTAACCCCGATCTATCCCAACTCGATTAACATATAAGACGGGTTTGAGATTCGAGTGTAAAACATGTCCTATCCTGTTTTACACCATTTAAATCACTTATATCTTTCATATTTAATGTAATACATAAATAAAACTAACCTGTCACATATTATTATTGTTACAGCGGATAAAATATTTATTAAATAATGTTATATAACATAATGAATAAATATAATTATTTAGTTTATAAATTAAATAACATTAAAAATGTGATATTCTTAAACACATTCCCTTTTTAAATGGGATGGGACGGGATGGAGTTGGGTTTTTTAAAAACACGTTAAAATGAGTTTGAGACGGAATAATCAAACTTGTCATGAATTTGAGACTAAATTTTGTTAGTAGATTTGAGTTTGAGATTAACCAAATTCGTCCTGATCTGCACCGTTGCGCAATCCTTAGTCAAGTGGTTATGCCTTTAAATATGTAAATTATTATTATTATTTTGATAGTTAAAATGATCCAATGACATATAGAACAATATTATAACTATCATTACTGGGTTACCCCATACGAGCATCACCGATACCAAACATCAATTTGATAATTCTAATCTAAAAAGAGAATTTTTCTTTCTCAGACATTAGTTTACAGAATGAGACCCCAATTATTTGAAAAACTTGAAATAGCTTTTATTGTCGAATCTATATATAAAAAAAACATGTTCATAGGGAAAACTTGAAATAGAAATCTTATTAATGCATTTTTGATGGACATGTGTGGCTCATTCAGATACGTATTGATTGAAATCCCATCAATATATAATGATATAAAATTTTTCGTTCATAGGAGAAAATAATATTGTGATATCCATTTGGGTGATTTGGCTATCGAGAAACTTGGTTGCGTTCCGGGGGCAACACTTCCACCTGGAGAATTTATGGGAGTCTACAAAACGGTTCATCTGGGATTGGGGAAGATTCATTGTTGGTGCTCATCCATTGAGCTTCATCGAGGGGTTATGCATATCACTTCGTGAGGTGTTGCTTTTTGTTTGTTTTCAGTGAACAATAAACCTCTCATCTATTTTTCCAGTATCAATAAGCTTTATTGCCTTTTTTTTCCCTTTCCTTATTGGATGTTGTAACCTTGTTTTTTTATATGCAATAAGGGTTGCAATCGTTTACCAATTCCAAAAAAGTTGTTTGTTAGAGGGAACTTAAAAAAATGTGGTGCTTAAAAAATACTTTTAGAATTAATTTTTTCAAAAATTACACGTTATAAGTAAAATAAATAACTAAATCATATATTTGTTTTCTACCAAAAAAACACATAAATCTTAGCATGTGAAGATTTTAATTAATACTATAACTAGAGACGTTAACATGTCTCAATGTCTCATCCCCTCCTTTTTGAGTTCAGATCCAGTCAGGTCTGGTACCATCAAGCTGTACAACCCATGAATTGAATTACATAATCTATTAATTGAACTGCATAAAAAGTGATACCATATCCAATAATTGATTGTGCAGTACAGACGGTACAATGGTACACAAGTCTAACTTAATCGAACTGCCCTCCTCATCCCCCTCTCATTCTCTCTCTCTTTTCTTCCACTCATTCACCCCACCCCATTTTGTTTTCAAGGTGGGGGAGGGGTGGCAGTAAACATACACCTAGTTTTTTCTTTAGGGTACCAATATTTCCACCCACTTAGTTATTCACCCCACCCTGCTTTAAAAATAAGAATGTGGTTTTTTTTAGAGGTGAACACACTCCGACCTAACCCACCCCATCTAAACTTAACCCCCCCCCCCTATATTTTTAACCCCTCATATCCCTGATTTAAACCCCGCCCACCCCTCTGTGGCATGTTCGACTTTGTGTTGTCATCCCTTTGAAGACCAATTCGACGTCACATGGTCGAACGGCTCACAGAGACTTAAGATCTCTTTGTAACCGTTTTGACTTTGTGAAGTCGTCACTTATATCCCAGATCGAAATCACAAGGCCGAACAGGTCACAGAGACTTAATGCCCTCTTTGTAACCCGTTTGACATTGTAATGTCATCCATTCTATCTGAGGTCGACTTTACAAAGTCGAACGGGTCACAGAGACTTAAGGCACTCTCTGTAACCCGTTTGACGTTGTAAAGTCATCACTTATATCCCAGCTCGACTGCATAGGGTCGAACGGGTCATAGAGATTTAAGACCTTCTCTGTAATTCGTTCGACATTGTGAAGTCGTCATTGATATCCGAGATCGACTTCACAGGGTCAAATGGGTCAGAGAGATTTAAGACCCTCTCTGTAACCCGTTCGACTTTGTGAAGTCGTTATTTATATCCCAGGTCAACTTTGTGCATAAAATCTAGCTTAGCAGCAACATGATCGCGTTATATCTATAAATATCTCCAAAACATCATTCATTGGGAACACCATAACACGTGAATGCATTGTATCTATAAAACATCTTCAAAACTCATGTATACAAAACACATTTGTTTCAAAACATGTTAAAAACCCATATCAAACCCAAAACGCTATTATAGTCAATATCAACACCATACAACATCGTGTCTATAGTCGACTAAGATTTCGTTTGTTTCTGGACCCCTCGGGAAAGGTCCTTTTAAATTATCTGTATCTATCTTTGAATCGACCGATCTATGTGTATCTTCTTCCTGCACTTCATCTTCCTCTACCTCGGGCTCATTTGCTTCCTCTTCCACAAACTTTTGTTCAACAAATGAAATGTTTGAACTTGAAGGTACATCATTGCCTAATCTTTGAGATTGCTTCCTCTACCTCGGGCTCATGTGCTTCCTCTTCCACAAACTTTTGTTCAACAAATGAAATGTTTGAACTTGAAGGTACATCATTGCCTAATCTTTGAGATTGACGTCTTCGGTGCGACGCTATTTGTGGAACGCGTAGTTTTGGAGCCATGATGCACAAAAAATAAGAAGATTACTATAACCAGTATGCAATGAATATTGAATGAACTAATGATACAAATCATTTACTAAAAAGCAGTGCTACATATCATTATCAATCACCCAATATTTTTCATTATCCAACAAATATATGGCTAAATAATGCAAGAGGTAAATTTAAACTCATTATTCACAAACCCCCTAATACATAACACTATACTCCACTATTTTTTTCATTCTTTGCCATAACTAATACACAAAAAAATATCTATCATTCAATGGTACTTCCTTTAAAAAAAAAGTTAAAAAGGTACAAAATCAACCTCATCCAACCAAAGTTACAAACCACAAGTACTAAATCATTCAATGATATATTCTCTACAATAGGTTTGTTAATTTATGGGTGCCTAGTTTGATTGCATGAAGTATGAGTGACCACTCAAGCAGAACAGCAAGAGTGTAATTGCTCATATGAGATTGGTGTATTCAAGTGGACAGTGGAATGGAACGTTGAGTGAAAATTTTAGGAGCAGCCACAAAAGAGTGTAGTATATATTAACCATGATAAGTATACCCTCATGTTCATGTCAAATCATTCAGAGCATAAGTTTCACAGAGAGTTAGGAGAAAATGTTCTTTAATTATTTTTAGCTCCACTTCTAGTTTTCGAGGGATATAACTGTATATGAATGCATATAAATGATGGATGTATTTCTATATCAATGCATATGCATCCATACAAGTGCATATACCATTTATGATCCTAAAAGTAGGGCTAAAAGGCTGTGTATTACTCCATACTCAATGAGTGAGTACCTTTTTTTTCTTTATAGATTGGCATAGAAGAGGATCAATGATATAGAGCAATGGTGTCCTTATCATATATCTGGCCAATGGTCTTCACGAACATGGAAAAAATAGAAGATCAGATTTAAAAGTTAAACAATAGTTAGTAAATGCATAATTTAAGTTGAAGAAACCTATTATCATGATACATAAATAAATACAATGACAAATGATTAGCAGTTGAAACCAAAGATGAAGTCACCACATATGAGAAAGGTGTTGACATAAATAGAAGTACTTATGTTTATTTCATTTGATCTCTTGCTACATTTTCAATATCAGATTTGTTGGTTGATCATATTTTTTTTCTTCTGAAACAAAATATGATATGATATTGAGATAGGGGATCCAAAAAGTTCTTAAACAGAGGACTCACAGGTTTAGTAAGTTAACCAGATGAGTAAAGAATAAATGTCAGCAAACTAGACAATAAAGCAGAAATGGTCAATGTTTACTGATATGAGATGGAACATAGAGAAATTAATATATCTTGCAAGCAACACATCAACCATATAAATTTTACTGTTCATTTTATTGTCATATCCCCTTTTATTTATATATTTAGTCAACACATTCCAATCCATAAAAAAAACAACACTCAGTTCAATATCTTTGGTCCAAAAATAATCTCTACATATTTTACACAAATAAGAAGCTTGAATGTGAAAGTGTAATTCAACAATTTGTTTGAACCAAATTTAAGAATACATTATTACATGTTTTGGGACATTTAACTAAACAAATGAATGGAATTGAACTTGCACATCTAAATAAAATACTTGCTGATGTGGAAGGAAAAGGGAAAGGATATTGGCAGTTGCAATGTGCAATATGAAAGTAGGTATAAAAATAAATGGAATTGACTAAATAAATTGGACATTTAACTAAATAAATGAATGGAATTAAACTCAGACATCTAAATGAAATACTTGCTGATAGAAAGGAAAAGGGAAAGGATATTGGCAGTTGCAATGTGGAATATGAAAACAGGTATAAAAATACAAAATAACATACATAGTATTTGGGTTGATGTCGTAGGCCCTAATTTTAAATTCATTACTTTTTTTGCAAAATAGCATATATAGTATTTTGATTGATTTTTTTATGCAAAATAACATTTATATTTGTATGATTTGTATAACAAAATAGTATATTTATATGATTTGCATCAATGGGAGAACCGAAAATGACTTAAATTAATTGAGCATGATTTGCAAAATATAACACTTGTCGACCCTAAAACTAGGGTTAGTTTTGCTATAAGCTGTGAATGGTTGGAGGGGAGCAAGCAATGACGGTGGGTGGAGCCGGAGAGGGAGCTGCGACGGCGGTTGAAGCTGAGGGGGAGCAGTGGCGGCAGGTGAAGCCAGAGGGGGAGCAGCGGCGGGGGTGGAGTCAGAGGTGGAGCAGCGGTGACGAGTAAGCTGAAGGGGGAGGATAAATGGATCGCAAGTGGCCGGAGATGGAGAAGGTGGAGGAAAAATGGAGGGGAGAAAACTAAGAAAAAAAATGTTTGGGTAGGGTTGTGAAGCAAATCTTCATCTATGTATATTAGGGGCGGGTAAAAACCTTTAAAAGTTTGTTGGGGTGGGACAAAAAAATCGGGTGGATAAGAAAATACAAGGGGTGGTAATATCCATCACCTTTTCTTTATCCACAACAAACGGGGGAGAATTGGCCAAGTTTTACAAAAACCCGAATAACTTTTATTCAATTTGGGCGGTTCTGATCGTTTTTTCTGATGCGGGACCTAAACTTCCTCCGCGAGTCATCATAGTAATTCAACCGTTAAAAAATGCTTCATCTCTTCCATTTCTTTTTTATCCAAACTCTGTCACACACAGACAGAGATCGAAACCCTAAAAATGGCGACTTTAACACCGGCACTGCAGTTCCCCTCCCTCTCCGTACTCCGCCGGAGCTCCCCCGCCTTCTCCATTGTCGCCCCTCGCAGTAGAACATCAAATCCCCTTCGCTTCCCTCATCGCCCTCTCCGTCGCCCCCCTCTCCGGAGAGCCCTAAAGTGCCTCTCTCAGAGACAGTCGACGGAGAACCTCGAGAGGCTGTTCTCGAACCTCAATCAGGTCACCTTGAAAAGAGAGCCAGGTCCGGAACCCCAAAAGAGATACCTTTTTTCAAAAAACAAACAAAATAAACTACGTGTGCAATTCTCTTTATTTGGAGCTGATGAGTGGTTTTGGATTGGTTTCGTTGTCAGGAAGCATTACGAGCGGGGTTTTCTTGGTCGCTGGAACTACGGTATGGGCGTCAAAATTTCAAATTGTCTTCTTTAGTGATTTTGTATGGATTTTGTTTGATTGGTAGTTTTAGTTGGTAGTTTCATAGGATGACAATCAATTAGTCAACATGGATGTGCTTTGATGATCATATGGTTTTGTGCATATGGTATATTTGAATGATAGCATATTTTAAAAGAATGTTTTAGCATTTAGTGCCCTTGTTACATACTTACATGAGGAAAGCAAGTTTGTTATATATTCGGATGTCCACACATGAAGCAAACTGGTTGTCTTTAGTTATTAAGAAAACATGCCTCTTTTGTGTTTCTTCAATAGGCAGTAGATTATATACACCTCTATAATTAAGTTAATGATATTCCCTGTCAAGAAATTTAGTGATATTACAAAAGGAGTAGAATACTTGTACTGGTTAACTCCATTTAGGATTGTGTCTGAGGAAATCTTTCCCTTGTTAGTAAGTCCTTGGGAAGCCAAACCCGTTGATAAACTTTGAAATGTGTTATTTTGGACCTCCTGCAGCTGACTTTACGGTCAAGCTGGGAAGGCTACCTCCACCTATTTGTGCCGGTCCCACAGAAAATTCTTTCGAATTTTTGCTAACAAACAGGTGGGTAAGTGAGCGCTAAAACATAAAATGTGTTATTTGTTCTATTATGCTTTTTTTTTTGGCATGAGATTATGAGAAGGATATGTTTATTTTTCTTGTTTGGTTTAGTCCTCAATTTTTTGCCAGTTGTTCTAAGTGCCATTTATTTTTATAGGTAGGCGCAGGTATACTTGCTATCCCTGCTGTCACGCAAGAAGCTGGATTTTCGGCCTCTGCAATCACTTGCATTTTCTGTTGGGCATATATGGTAATAGCTAAACCCTTGTAATCATGCAACTTCTATATAGTTGAACACTCAAACCAAAAATCATTCAGAAGTGCCTTAAATCGAAAGGGGTGACAGTTATGTGATAATCATTTTTCAGTAAAGCAGATTTCAGTATAAATGAGCAGGGAGACCTTCTGTTTTATTGTTAATTTTGAAGATTTTTGTTGATTTAGGTTGTGACAGGGTTATTGATCGCAGAAGTAAATGTAAATACAATGTGTGATCTTGGTTCTGGTGGTGTCTCATTGGTAAGTGGCACTTAATTTAATCGTTTCAAGCATGGAGCCTGCTCTCATTGAATTTAAGAATACTAAGTTGCTTATAATTTTAACTTCTGTTTGGATGTGTTTAATATTGTTTTAGGATGAACTGGCTTAACTTAATACAAATTTAGCAAGTGCAGGGCAGGGAAAGTTCATTATGTATGCTGTACTTTAATGCTTTAAAGAAACGAAGTTTGTAAGTTTGATTGATGACCTTTTCTAATTGAAATTTAAGATAAGTTACAGCTGCTTCTGTCTTTTGCCCCTTATTTTAGAGCTCCTTTTCTTATGCTAGACTGTAAAAATTTTCATCTCAAGTTTTTTTTTCTTCTTAACTAGTCTTTCTTTGGAAAGAATTATGAATCTGACTATGTGGGGCTGCTTTTCTCTTTTTTCTTTCTCCTCCCATTTCACCTTCTTGCCCTTTCTTTTTCTTACAAAATCTCGTATCCCAAAAGATCGAATTAACTGATGGCCATTTGTTTATGTTTAATTCTGAATTTATCCTCGCCTTTTTGGAGGTAGCGGTTTGACTCTTTTTTTTTTACTTTACATTATAGGATTTTTTTCAATCTTCAAAATTTTAACAGAATTCTTTTAAATCAGTCGATGGACGTCTATGAGACGGATAATTATTGTTCTATAGCAGCATATGGACATGGAAATTCGAAAATCTAGCTAAATTTCTTTTGTCTGAACTACAAGAGCATATTTTCCGTTACATAAATGAGTCATGAACTGGAAGATGTATAATCGTTTGTCATAGTGGTTTGTGGATGTGGTCAACTATCAACATTTTAAAAACTTTGTAATTATATTTTTTCATGTAATTTTACTTTTATCATAATGTAATTTAGTGCATGAAATAGTATTTTATCAATATTTGTCTTCACTTAGGGTATAATTTTTATTTTTAACTCTTAGTTATCAATACTTGTTTTGGGTGACAATTTTCAGGTGTCAATGGCAATGAGAACTCTTGGAAAAGCTGGAGTTCAGGTTGCATGGTAGGTCAGTTCTCAGATGGGAATTTGAGGTGAAATAGGATGTATGAAAGTTGGTCCCAGTTCGTTTGGAATAAAGCCATACAAATAGGCCATGACAATCCATATATTTATGACCACTATTGATGGCATTTTATTTTTCTCTGTATTCCAATGCATTTATTCAACCATATCTATTTCCAAAGGGGAATTTTTTTTGCCTATTATATAAGGATTCAAAAAGAACTTAAGGACATTTAGTTTTCTTGAAAGGGTATTTAAAATCTCTTTCTTTGTCAGCATGATAGACAGTTCTTAGAGAAGAATGTCTACTTCCTGATGGCATCGTTGCATCATTTTTGAATCTGTGAGCAAGTTCTGTCTTTATAAATGCATCCTTTTTCCTACTTAGTTTTAGTTATTTTTTGTATTTGCAATCTGTACATTGAATATGACATTGCTGTTTGTATTGCAGCTGGACATATGTTTTCATACATTATGCTCTTCTGGTTGCTTATGTATCTCGCTCCTCAGATATCTTGTCAGGCTTCTTTGGAATTCCATTGTATGATTATAATCCTGGTGTTTTTAGATTTCTAATAAATATGGTTTTATCAGCAGGCTTTTCTTTTACAGTTTTCTTTTTTGAACAATTGAACTCCATTTGTGTAGATTCCCCCTTTTCTTTTGCCTTTGTTTGGATTATTATATTTTCTAGTGTCAATTATAGGCCAAACACAGTTTATTATCAGTCATTCATTGAAGGTTATACCTTGTTGATAACTAGTGATTTTATTCATATTGTTGCTTTTTCAAATTTGCCATATGTTTCGACCTTTTTCTTTGTGAAGGTACTTTCGTACTTGGCTGTTATAACAATGACACAGATGTGTTAAAATATTTATTTGTTCTTGATCTATGATTGTCTCAGATGGGAAAGTGCCAGCTTCTTTTCTTTGGTACTGGGAAGCATATGCTATTTTGGAAGGTCAGGTATTTTTTACAGAATTCTTAGATTATTTGGATGCATTATTATATAAAATTTAATGTGATTGTTGTTTAACAGATGCTCATCCAGTCAGATTTATCATCAGTTTGGCTGTGTAGCTTAAATTTAGAAGTGTAATTTAAACTTAACTAAAAGCATCTTTGGGAATGTTTGTACATCTGATATTGTACATTATTTTTGAAATAGATGCCTTTCTTCCCTGGATAAACGTCTACCTATCTACCTATATATCTCCATCTCCTCAGTATTGTTAATAATCAGATATGAAAAAATTTGCTTCTCTTCATCCTGTGATACAATGGATAAGGATGTTGATATCACTTTCTTTTCTTGCAGAAATTATCGTTCTATACATCGGTTATTGTTAAAATGTTGCGAGCATTCAAATTCTTTATGGAATGAATGGAACTGATTTCAAACTGATGTTCTTTTGTGTAGCCAGCGGTTTATTGGTGCAATCAATGGGCTTTTAGTGTTGGGCATCCTCATTTCTTTTGCTGCTCTAGTGGTAACTTCCTTTCTCATTATAACATTTGAATTTATGCTTACGATGGAAAATTCATCTCAGGCTTTACAGATTTGTGGTTAACGTAATATGCGTTAGAATGTCAATCGCACATCTTTGAACAGTGAAGCAGTATTAAAGATTGGTAGAATCACTATTAGTTTTATATCCAATTTGTTACTTAAAAACAGGCTTTAGCTCCCTCTTCTTATGAATAGATAATTTGGGCCACTGCTCATATACCCCCCTACAAAAAATAAAGACGTCAGGTATAGCTTTGTCTGTAATTTTTTGAGACAGGAAAGATTAAACACCCCTACATGATACTTCAGAATCCATTCAATGCATTTGTTACCTTTTGTTAGTATCAAGAAGAATACAGACATTCAATTCTCAGTCACTAACTTCTGTGACTTTTTTACCTTATCGTGGAGACTATTGATTAAAAAATGGTTTTCTTCTTTCATTACACATGTTTTATTATAATCCTAGCATTAATTAGAATATGGAAGCTGCAATGTTGAATGTCATTTTCTGAGACTGGTTTTTCCATCTTGCCCATTAGATTGATTAGCTAATTTGCAGTAATTCCAGAGCTATCTGCATTGCCTTTGTCATCTTCTGCCATGAAAGTTTACTAGTTGTACTCCTTGACATTTGAGTATTTTCAACTATATTTCATAGGGTGTGGCAGGTGGAGATCTGCAATGGAATTCTCTTCTGCAAGCCAATTGGGGAGCTGTTCCACTCAGTATACCCATTGTAGTACTTTCATTTGTATATCAGGTAATTGTAGTATTTGCAATTTTAAATTAGGCGTGAAATAATTGTATTAACATGTTTGTGTCTTGTTTTAGAATGTTGTCCCAGTTCTTTGCACTAATCTTGAGGGAGACCTATCAAAAGTAAGGTGACATATCTTACCACGGGTCTTTGATCTAACTTTTTTTACTTTAAGCAAATCCTGCATGAGAAAATGCATAATTCATGCAAATTTGGTTCAATGAAACCACACCCTTTATTATCATTAAGGGTAAAGTTAATTTCTTGTGGCAAAACTGCTTTTCTTGCACATGAAACCTCTTGAATTGCAATCTTAGCTGATGGATGAGTTGTAAGTTTTTGTCTTACCTATGGATGTATGTTTTCTCCTCCAATTTTCTTTGGATTATGCTTCAGTACAACAATGATTTACGCCATATGTTTTTTTGTTTATGGCTTCTTAATTTAATGCGCATTTCATGTTTTATATGAAAATATTTCCATGCTTTTCTTATACTCCTGTATGGCTAATGACCAGTTTTCTTTTTCTACATGGATAAATTATGGTTGCTGGGGTGGTTGGATTGAATATAATTTGAATATTCTAGAACCGCAATCTTTCTGGGAACATCTATTCCCCTTGTTCTATTTCTCATATGGGATGCTGTCATTCTTGGGACTATTCCAGCCATTGGGACAAACGGAGATAAGATCACTGACCCATTAGAGCTGTTACGATCCAACAGTGGCATAGTTGGAGTAAGTTTTTCGCTCTTTATCAAGTAATGATTATCGATACCTACATTGGAAGGGAATGGAAATCCTAGTTCCTTCTCACTCATGATTATGATGTTTTGCAGCCAATCGTAGAGATTTTTTCTTTTCTTGCAATTGCTACCTCGTACATTGGATTTGTTTTAGGACTTTCAGATTTCCTTTCTGACTGTAAGTAGTTTCTCTGCTTCTGAAGAACAAATAATTTCCTTTTGAATTTTTTAGTCACACACAAGTACAAACCAATCACTGTTCACAACAGCTTGTGTGGGCATAAGCTTTTGTGCAAGGATATTCATGCTGATATTCTGTTTTGCTGTTTTTCATGCGAATTTCAGTGCTGAAATTACCAAGCGGTCAGAATAAACCTTTGCCGTACTTGTTGACTTTGCTTCCGCCCGTGGTTTTGTCATTACTTGACCCAGAGATATTTTTCAAAGCCTTGGACTTTGCAGGAACTTATGGAGGTGAGTTGCTTTTCTATTTTATTACTCTTGGAACTTGGAGGGATCAAATTTAGTTGAGCAATTTGGATTTTATAATTTCTTTTCCATGTCCAAAAACCGCATAATTAAAACCCGTGAACCATTTTGAAAAGGGATATTAGCAATGACACTGAAGCATTTAAACATGTTTTTAGAACCTTAACCAATAAAAATAATGCAATAAATGAAAACTTTGGAACAAAAGGAAAGTTTCATTTACTTTCCATGAAGTTTTAAATTTAAAGTTCGAATTTGGATGCATTTACAAATCTATGGATCTCTATGTTTACAAATTTATCCATATAGCCAAACCATTCTGTATTCATCTGGTTATCCACCTCGTCTTCAAAATTGCTACACCAAAGCTTACTAGCTTCGTCCTGATTGGTGCCATTTTCCAACAATCTCGTATCATCAATTGGATCATCAATGCGTACTACCACTCACTTGTCTCACATTCACGCGATAAATTCATATAACTTTGCTTGTGTGGAGTTCTCCACAGCTTGGGCTAATGTCTATGCATCTCACCTTAAAAGTGTTAAAAAAATACTGTCCAGTGGATTGATGTTGTTTTCCTTTTCATAACTATTTAGTTTATCGGGACCTTTTCACATAGCATCAGCTATCTCGTTAGCTTCTCTTTCAACAACATATTCTGTGAAAGTCATTTTATCTATGAACATAAGTGCGACTGGCGCAGATTTTTTTTCTTCTGAAGCATAACTATGTACTTCATTATATCAGAATCTGACATGAAAAGCTTGTTTGCAGTTCTGGTGCTCTTTGGGATTCTCCCGGCCGCCATGTCATGGTCTGAGAGGTACTCTGATTCATCTGAAACTCCAAAACTGCCTCCTGTTGTTCCTGGAGGAAGATTCACCCTATCGATTCTGATTGGAGGTGCGTTATTTGTCATTCTCTCCGAGATTTATGAGAATTTCACGCACACATGAGAGCGAGCGTGTATTATTTTTGAAAATGATGTTTTATGTTTTTGAAGCATATATGTATGTGGACTATTAGAAAAAAAAGGGCGCGAAAAATCAGGTGCCTCTTAATTTGATTCATCTTATTGAATCAACATGAAATCAGAACTTTGGGTTCATAATTCAAATCAAATGTATAGATCAATTTTTAAGTAGTTTAAAATGTGAACATATGATATGATGAGTTGCCTTGGAGTGGGTCCAGATTCAGTCAGGATCAGCTTCGACCAGTATTGAATCGAACTATATAGTTTATGAAATGAACTACAAAGCCTATTTTTTTTTAGATTGATCGTTGAAGAGCGTTGTTGAAACGGTAGATGAAAATTGCAGTGTTAAATAAACTCTTAAAATTGAATCTTATATATAAATTCATATAAGCCAAAAAAATTGATAAATATATTGATATTATATTATATTATCTTATTTATTTGAGAATTGGGATTTGAGTTTATGCTAATTCCTTTTCCAACCTATCTAACAGCAGACTGGCCCGAATGAAATTCAAGGAACAACCTAATGTAGCTATACTTTTATGGCCTTTAACATGTTTTAAATATTTTTCTTTAATGTATTTCTTCATAATAAAAAATGAACTATACAGTAATGCAGATATTTTTATATTTTTTTAAATCTAGTATGTACAAGTCTAAAACCTGTACTAGATTAAAAAATGGCGAATGAACGAGTGTATCAACAACCTTGGTCTGAATGAATCATGTCTACAAGTTAGGTCATGACCTACTTTAGTCACTGTTTTTGGTCTTCTCTCTTGGTACATAAAGAAAAGGTTTAAGCCCCTGTTAGGTGGCCATGTAAGCTTTTTCTAGAAAAGATAACTATTTCAAATATAATGTTTAATTGCATTTTTAATTATTCTAGTTGTAAACGTATTAATGAAGTATCTGTAGTTTGATTAACTATGGATAAGCACCAAACCACATCTTAATAGGTTGATAGAGATACTTACTGAGAGGTTTTAGGTTTCGAGTTTTGTCTCTCTTGAATAGGAGAAAATTTAATCATAATTTAAAAAGAAAAAAATTAAAAAAAGCCATAGATAAGTTATTGATAAAAAGTGAATAAAATGTGCATAATGATTAATAAAATGTGAAAATATGATTTTACATATGGATCTCTTAAGGTTATAACAGTTGATTTAATATGTGAGTATTTATTATACCAGTGGAATAGATTAAGTAAAATAACAATTTGAGGGGGATCAATAATATCAATACCAACTTATTCTCATTTGTTATAATATATTTATACCTCTCTATTCTCGGCAAACACAAGTTTGGCTGGGTCCTATACTGGAGTGTTTATGCCTCTTTGGCATTACTGGGACACCGTGTCGGAAACTCAGTACAGGGATTGAAAAACAGTGTTTCCATACATTTGAGAACATGAAAATAAGATTGTCTACCACTACCATTGAGCCGAGCCAGAAACGTTAACATGAGTTTTCCGCTTGGTTTTGTGGTGGCATTCCATCGCGTTCGCCAGTGCAAACACTCCCTAATCTTAATGTCAAACAGTGCTTTAATCACACACACACACACACAAAAAAACACGTTGACACATTTAATTCTTATACTTATGATTTATCTCATCAATCATGTGCTACATTTTAAATAAATATATAGAAAAATATAAAAAAACATGTATTTAATTTATTTTAGAATACAATTTTTTTTAAAAAAAAATTTATATTTTTCACTAAACAACTATCTACCTTGCAAAAATTTGCAAAATGACTCTAATAAGTAAGAATGATTTTTCTAATGTTTTCCGAAAGGAAAAAGCTTACAATGCGGGGAAAAAAAGTGCTTTCAAATGTGTTAAAAAAAATTCACAAATTACTACAAGTCCCTAAGAATAATTATAACATGAGTATTGGTACACTTAATTTTTTTTCTCAGTCTAAAACATGGTCTTATATATAACGTTAGAAATTCAGTGAAGCATATACCTTGTTAGATATTATATATAACATGTTAAATATTTTCTTACACTTTTTAAAAATGGGTTCATTTAATTCGAAATGAAGCGATATGTATTTTTTATTAATGCATGTAGCTTATTAGATGTTGTTTACTATTTTTAAAAAAAGAAAAATATGTGAGGTCTGAATTTTAGTTAGTGAATGTGACTAAGTGTAACATTTTCCTTATAACACACCCGATGTTAGGGACTCATAATACATTATAGAAAATGTAGGAACTCATCACTAAATGTTCCCCACTGTTCTTATAAAATCAATGGTCGTACATGATTCTATCCTGTCCAAAATTTTAGGGTTTTCGTTAGGGTTTTTACTTCGTTGAATCTCTCACTCACAGCAACAGCAGCAGCAGCCATGACTGCCCAGACCCAAGAAGAGCTCCTCGCCGCTCATCTCGAGCAGCAGAAGATCGACGACGTAAATCCCCCCCTCCGTCTCTCAGATTTGTTTTCTGCCGTTCGATTTCATCGTGGTTTCCCTTCATTACGATTTTTTTAGTCCTTGTTTGGGTTTTTTTGTGGGATCTGTTAATGAAGCTGATCGGCGGACAAATGAATAACCTTTACTTGGGTTTTGTCGATTTTGGGTGAACACTTGGATTTTGGTCTTCTGGTTCTTCATTGGCTGTATTTTTGGCCGAAAAAAAGTTAGCTTTTACAGGATTTCAGTATTTATGAGCTTTGAAATCGTGCCATTTCTTGGAAGATTTTGAAATGGCATGGGATTATTTGAAATGCTTTATTTTTGCAAGCTGTTCATTTTTTTCTTTTTTAATTGGTGAAAGATTTGTTGGTATTTAATGTAATCACTTCTTTGTGTGTCTAAGTTTTATCAGATCAGGATGACCCAGAATATCAGATATTAGATACACCTTTTCTTAGCAGTCAGTTTTGTTTCAATTGCTTGTGATATTAAGAGGATTGTTTGTTTGCTTTTACAATTGGATTGTTGTTGTGGTTGGGCTTTGTGTGTGGTGAATTTTGAAATCTGTTCGTAATGAATTCAATCGTATGCTGGTGGTATTTTGTATTTGGAAGTGTAATATATATGTTTATAAAGCTTGGATGTAGTTAATACCTGAATCTGAAGTGGGAAGCATGGAAAGTCTGGATTGGAATGGTGACTGAGTAAGTCTGAAGTTTATTATGTTTATTATGTAGGGATTCAGTAGGTTTATTGATACAGTGTCGGTTGATGTTATTTGGGTATATATCCATGAAATTGAAGGTGACTTCTTGAGGGACAAGATGAATGATTGGATGTATTTACTATAAAGGAATGAAGTCTATGTTTTTAGTGTTTGGGACTAATGATATTGAATTTGATCTCTCATGTAATTTTGCTGTGATAGTTTTTTTTTTTTTTGGAAATCCAAGTAAGAACATTGAGAAGATCAAAAGTTAATGAAAGAAATAAACTATGATATACCTTTCCTTAACCTATGGAAAATACAAGTTTCTCTTTCAGACTTGCCATCTTTCATTTACATTAAATGCATATTCTCGTGTTTGTGGGATGGTTAAGTTATTTCATAGCTTGCAAGTTGCATTTGTTTGTGTCTGCAATGTTCTTAGCCCCATGCTGATCAAGGACCATCAATCTTACTGTGTGTTTTGGATAGTCCTGCAAGGTCTGGACTAAAAAGAAGGTTAAGGTGTATACAATTTACATGTTTACATATGTATTTGAGCAGAATTAAGTTCATAACATTTTTTTCCAAAGCAGCTAGGTGCACGAATTTTGTTAAGCTAAGCATATGTTGATATTTAAAGATTTACATTTGTTTTTTTGGCATTTATATGTGGCAGCATGGACAACTGATATTTTGTGTTCTATATGTTATAGCATCACACCAAAAAATACATTAGGAGCAATGTCTGACTCACATGTCTGTCACTGACTCACTGTTACATATGGCGTAGCTATTGTCTAACACGAACATTTAACTTGTTATTATGTTATTGTGTAACAAAAACCTTGCTCGTGGCCCTTTCTCTGTGAAACTTCTATACAATGTGTGTTTTCTATCGACTATGCTGTGAACACAGGTTGATGTGAAACTGTAAAAGTCATCTCCTCTTTGGATTTGCTTTCACATGGCTCTTTAATTGCTGGTTTTAAGTTCTTTTGGATGACAACAGAATTTATTAATCAAGAATGGAGTTTTATTGAATAACTGTGCCACTCTTCTTTGCAGCCTGATGCACCTGTTGTTGAAGACGAAGAGGATGACGAGGATGAAGAAGATGATGATGATGACAAGGATGAGGATGATGTTGACGGTAAACATCTTGCAGACATAAATTATTAAGATCTATGTATATGCATGGGACAATATTTTATGTAGCTGTGTCACTACTAAATGTGGAAGCTGAACAGCTAAGGGTGTGCGTTTGGAAATACAGTTTGAAAATAACTTTTAGCTTTTAGATGTTTTATGCACACCTTTTAAGAGTGTAATGATGATGGCTACTTTATGAAACACAGATTTCGAGGCACCGTGTTAGAGACAAAATCAAGTAATGATGATGTATTTAAGCTGGCCTATTTGATAACAGCTTTTAGCTTGAGCTTATAAAAAAACTAAAAGCTTAATTATTTTTTTTGGTGGCAAACGCATCCTAAATGTCAAACAGAAACAATCATTTCTTGACACAACTTAATGAAGAGAGAGCACATTCTTGCTTGGTTTAAGGGTGTTCCACTCTGTCAATTATGTAAGAAATTGGACATTGCATTTGCGGATACTAAACCATACTCAAACTATACCGATCATTGCTACCGGTTTGTTTAAAGTGCTGTTTAATTATATGTTTTGCAGAGCAAGGTGATGCAAGTGGTCGGTCGAAGCAGAGCCGAAGTGAGAAGAAGAGTCGAAAGGCCATGTTGAAGCTTGGGATGAAGCCCATCCCTGGTGTCAGCCGTGTGACTGTCAAAAAGAGCAAAAACGTAAGTGCTTCCAACCCACCTGTGCATACAACCTTTAAATATAAAATTTGCTAGGATGTTTCATATGCACAAAATTTATCCTTCTTTGCCTCCCAAAGGCTAATATTTTTCAAGACTAACATCATGCACTGGGAGTTCTGATTTTTCCACTCTGTTATCCAGATATGGACAAAATTTAACCTTCTTTTGGCTTACAAAGGCTAATATTTTTCAAGACTGGCATCAAGCACTGGGAGTTCTGATTTTTCCACTCTGTTATCCAGATATTGTTTGTCATTTCAAAACCTGACGTCTTCAAAAGCCCGACATCGGACACATACGTGATATTTGGGGAGGCAAAAATAGAGGACCTGAGCTCACAGCTTCAGACCCAGGCGGCTGAGCAGTTCAAGGCCCCAGACCTGAGCCACATGGCCAAGCCCGAGTCGTCTGCGATGTTGGCTCAGGACGATGAGGACGTTGATGAGACGGGGGTCGAGCCCAAGGACATCGAGCTGGTCATGACCCAGGCCGGCGTCTCCAGGTCCAAGGCCGTCAGGGCCCTCAAGGCCGCCGATGGTGACATTGTCACTGCGATCATGGAGCTTACCAATTAAGGTATTTCCATCTCTTTTTCTTTTTGGTCTGTCGGACCTTTTTCCTTTTTATACTTTCTGTTTCAGTCTGGTTGGATGATGTGAACGCTTGTGCGCTGCGGTGAATTTCTTTTATCTATTGTGGGACATCAGTAGTTTTTGGTCTATTTCATGCGGTATCGAATGAGTTGAGATTGAATTTGAACTCTTTTTATCTTCTGAGGCATAGGAGCTTGTATGTTCGTGCTTGAGATGCTATTCACTGAAAATATTTTCTATTGGATGTGTTGGTTTATCTGATGCTGGCCATTTTGTATTTTTTTTTTCCCCTTGGGCATGAATGCATGATGTCAATTGAATAGGGAATTAATGGCAAGTTTTCCATGCTTTAATTGTGCCTTTGCCTAATTGTATTTAGGTATCTTTTATTTTTGGTGGGTGAAAAAGAACACTGTTACATTGTCTCATTTATAGTCTTCATTGCAGTTCCAGGTTCCTTAAACGAGATATATATCTTGTTAAACAGAGCATGTGATTTTTCACTTTATTTATAAGTAGTTTTATATAGTATATTTTTAATTTCTGTGAAAGTATATTTTCGGTTTGTGGAGTACACTTTTTGTTTAAAAAATTTTGAAGCACGTGATAACTGTACATGGGATTGCATGCATACTGACTACTGTATCTAACGTTTTTCTATATTGACTATATATCTCAATAGTGTCTGTATTGTTTGGTATCATTCAATCGAACAGTTAATAAACTATGTATTCCTAAATCCCAGCCCCCGCTTGCATGGAAGAATTAGATTATTATGGATAAATAATTGTATTAGTGAAATAAATTATTTTTAATTATTCTTGTTGAGAGACGTAATAATGAAATTTTTGTTATTTAGTTAACCATGAAGACAAAATAAAGATGTGTATAAAGTATTATAAAAGTTAAAAAAAGATTATTGTTATACCCAGATTCGTTTTCAGTCTCAATTTCAATCTTATATGCATTGATAGACAGATTCGTTTTCAGTTCCAATTTCAGTCTTATATGCATCAATAGAAAATTAACGACGCATATGTTCATGTTAATAAGATATGTTTTAAAAGAATTTTTTTACATTTTTTATAAATATATTCATGCAATTCATTGGTGTATATGTTTCATTTTTTATAAAAGCATGTACCTTATTCGATGAGGTATATTATTTTTAAAAAATTCAAAACACATGTAATATGAAATTGGGGCTGAAAATGGACTGGATGTAACATTATCCTTAAAAAAATGATTTGAGATGTGAACACTTTTGATGTATAAGAAGAGAGAATGTGATTTTGATATATGATGTGATCCCCACATGCACTAGTAGCATAGATTCGGTGAAATAACTCCATTTTGAAGAGTCTCTTAGAACTGTTATACCATCTTATTCTTTATTCTGCATTTCTTTGACAATGCAATGTTTGTTATTTCAAAAACAAAAATATCTTATTCACCCTTATCCACTCCTATTACGGTTCTTGGAAAATCAATCTCAAATAGTAATACTTGAACCCGAAAGATTTAAGAATTGATGTGGGCATGTTTCTCTTTATTTGGGCATGTTGTTCTTTGATTTGGACATATTGCTCTTTATTAATATAATTAAGTCCAATACCTACTATTTATATATATATATATATAAAAATTGAATTTTTTTAAGAATTGATAATTATAAATATAAAAAAGTGACACTCAGTTTTGCATTCCACCCGTAGTTTACACTATTTTTCTTTTTAATAAAAAACTATACACTCATTTATTAGAATACATATTGTTATATAAAATAATATATATATATATATATATATATATATAGTTAAAAATAAAATATATATTGAGAGATAATAGTAATCTTTTTCTTTTTATTTCCTGGATAAAATAATTTTTTTTTAACATTCATATGATGTGATAAAGACGATACGCTATGATTGCGCAATAAGCTGTAGATGGAGCTACAAAATGAATTGAGTGTATCGCTCTATTAAATAATCTAGCTGGTGAACAGGCTTAGCGTATATTTGTCATTTATCATGCATCACCACGGTATCCATATGCGTGTCCACCGTATGTTGTGTCGTGTGTCTTGTCTAATGCGTGTCACAAGACATGTTCATTGAAGTGTCCGTGCTTCCTAAAAGAATAACAATGGTGGCTGTTGGATCTAAAATGTGAAAAAATAAAGATTGGAACACAACAATCTGAAAACACAATTGAGAGTGAATGATCATTGAAACTGTGCAGTGTTTCAAAAGGAGGTAAACTATTCAACACAAGCCAAAAGCACCATCAAGTGACTAGCACAAGCGCAGCTTATGAAAGAAAAGCACATCACAAGATATATCTCAATAAACAAGCACTCTCTTTATTTTGAAACTGGCGTCATTAGCATCCAATCAAGTCATATTAAACCAAAACTCACAAATATTTACATTCATACGAGTATATATCAGCAAGAACATTCCCTCACCTTCATAGATTGAACAACCTTCAGTAGTTAAATGGCCATCCGGAGTAGCCCGACCGGTCGCGATGATCATCCTCAACAGAAGGTGTGGTAGCAGCAGAGCTGCTCCCTCCAGATTCATTCCTACTCCCGCTCAAATTGGTCGAGTTCGACGAGCGAAAAGGCCAAAAGGAGGAGAACATGTTACTCCTCCCCTGGCTTTCACCACCCGTCGAACTCGGATTGATCGGCCTCGCATTGGCTCCACTGGGAGGCAGTTCAACGCGACATACAGGGCACGAGTTATGCTGAACCAGCCACGGCACGATGCAGTCCGAGTGATACAAATGCTTGCACGCCATCTCTCGTGCTTCGCACCCCAACTCGAACCGCTCCTTGCAGACTGGGCAGTGTGGGTCGGCCCGAATGTGCCTCGGCGAGATCTTGATCCTTGGCATGGCATCGATGGAGGACCGGCTCGCAGGGGCGGGACCCCTCCTGTTGTTCCTCGTGAGCTGCTCGATCAGCTCGTCGAGTCCTGGACCGATGAAGTAGTCACGGACATTGCCCGAGCCCCCATTGAAGAGGACTTCAAGGCCGCCATTGCTGCTCGAAGGGATCTGGCCGCGGAAGATCAGCCACGGGCCGGCCCCGAAGCCCGCCACTGGGTGGTCGGGCGGGGGGACGGGCCGCCCATGGTAGGTGGTCTCGCGTGGCCTCATAGCGGCCATGAAGGCTTCCATGATCCTGTCACGGGGGCTGCTCTCCCCCTCGAAGAAGTTGAACGGGTTGAACCCGCCGATATCGTTCAAGTCGAGGATGAACCCGTCGTCGCAGTTGGGGCAGACGAGGTTCGGCCCGCGGGGGCGGATCAGCTGCTTGCATCTGTAACACCAGTGTGTGTTTTCGGTGCTTGACATCCTGAGAGATTTTTGGACACCAAAAAAATTAAGAACAAAAACACTTCTTCTGTGACCAGTCATGAATTGGTACTATAACATGGTACTAAAGCATCAATTGAAGACTACTACCCTTTTAAATCCATTTTGAATCTCCATGAATTTTAAGATTACCCATTTCAAACTAGTCTGAATTCGCGAAAACAAAGCTTTTATTTCCCCCAAAATGTCACTAATTCAGATGAATTAAAAAGTCAAGAGACATTTAAACAGTTGTAATCTGAATTCAGATTCACAACATATTATCCTTTATGAAGAGCAAAAACACTTTACTTTGTGAACTATCGTGAATGAGTACTAAAACATCAATTGAAGACTACTACCCTTTTAAACCCATTTTGAATCTCCATGAATTGATTACCCATTTCAAACTAGTTTGAATTTGGAAAATAAAACTATTATTCCCCCAAAATGTCACTAATTCAGCTGAACTAAGAAGTCAGAGACATCCAAACAGTTGTAATTTGAGTTCAGATTCACACCATATGATCCTTTCTGAAGAACAAAAATCACTTTTTTGCGATCAATCGTGAATTAGTATTAAAACATCAATTGAACACTACTACCCATTTAAACCCATCTTGAATCTCCAACAATTCCAAGATTACCTATATAAAACTAATCTGAAATGCAAAAATGAAAGCTTTGATCTCCCTAAAAATATCACTAGCTCAGCTGAATTAAGAAGTCAGAGACATCCAAACAGTTGTGATTTGAGTTCAGATGCACACAATATGATTCTTTGCTGATGAGTCAAACAAAACCCCCAAAAGAAATCAGTATCATCTGAATTCAATCATGAATCATTCATAAAACTCAAATGGGTATCCAAAAAACCTTTATTTTGGATTCAAAACAAAACCGACCCAAGCAAATTCAACTACTCAAAACCAAGATCCCAACAAGTGAAAGAACAAAACAGATCAAAATCTACAAACCCACTAAAGAAAAGTCGAAAATATGGTCCAAAAACACAAAAAAGAGAGAAAAAAAGGGGGGGGGGGGAGTAAAACAAAGAAAAGCTATACCTTTAGTTGAAGGTACTGTGAATGATGTGAAGATGAGCTCCAAGAAATACTGACAGAGTGAGAGAAAGGAATCCTCACGGACCTTCTTTTTGTCTTGCAGTGTATAACCCAGCATCTATTCCCCTTACCCATATTTTTAATCCCACTCATAAACAAGTTTCACAAATCATAAGTCTCCATCAAAATTGCGTTAGACATGGATGATTAAAAACTCATAAAAATTTAATTATTATTATTAAATTAAATTTTTATCTATATTTGATTAAATAAATATTTATATAAACATCATAGTCCTCGTAAATAATTAAAAAGATAAATTTATTTTTATATAATATTTAATTACTCTAATAAAACTTTTATATTTTTTTCATTTTTTACAATGATATTGTTTGAAGGGGGGTAAAACAATTAGAATAATTTAGTAATTTCATAATAAAGATTATGATTAATTAAGATAAGTTAGATCAGAATTTTATGAAATTGAGTTTATGTGAGTTAAATTTATATGTTTACCTCAATTTTTGACAAGAAAAGCTTTTTTATTCCCATGTTTTAAGCACGACCCCACCCAAAAAAAAAAAAAAAAAAAAATTCCGACCCCACATTCCAGCAAACCGTAGGACCGCCGCTTCCTTCCCCACCAAACCAAGAGACGCCGCTGTTCGGACCGCCGGACTGTGGCGGAGGCCCTCCGCCACAAAGCCCTTCATCCACTCTTGTCGACTATGCTCCGTCCATCCACCCTTCCTCCTCCTGCTCCTCCAGTCCTGATGCAAGGTCTCTCTCTTCCCCCTTGATCTTTCAATTTTGATTACGTTAGAAATTTTGTGGTTTTATTTGATCGTGTGGATTTTTTTATGTTTTTAATTGGAAAGATGAGATTTTTTTGTCAAGTATGTTCATTACATTTTTTTGATTCTTTGTTTTCTTTTGCTGCTTTGTTTATGCCCTTTTGGTCCACTTCCTTAAATGCGTTGGCCTACGGTTTCATCAAAAAAAAAAAAGTATGTTCATTACATTGTATTGTTGGATTTGGACAAATTGGGCTTCTCTCTCTCTCTCTCTCTCTCTCTCTCGAATTGATTTATAATGCATGGGCAAATATGTTTTGGTTATTTGATGTGGGTAATACATATAGTATCATATCCTTGTTTTTGTTTTTCACTATATGCTAACAGTTCTTGTATTTGTGGGTTCTGTGGGATGTTAGAGAAACAATGCAGGAGTTGACATTACTCTGCAGTTTGGGTTGTTGATTTTTAGCTGTTTTCTGTATTCATTCTTCCTTTTATGGATAATAGTGTGATCATTGTAACTAATTTGTGATTGAAACAATGTTTTACTGCAATGTTTTTTCTTTAATATGAATCAGTGAAGTGTGGGACTTAACAAAAGGTTTTCTTTAGCTAGAGAAAGAAAACAGACTTGAAATTTATCCCTTTTTGTGAATTGGATTGATGATTTTAGAATGATGCATTGAAGGAATTATGAAAATTCTATTTGCAGTATTGCATTATATTTTTTGTGGTTTTCCCCCAACACAGATTTCGATTTGTGTTTTATCAGTTCGATACTGTAATTGATGAGGATCACATTCTATTTTTTAATTTTGTTATTGTGTGATATTGTAGCTCCCCTTTACATTGATGAGCTGGGGGAAATGCTTGATGACTGCGTATTGTCTTCCTTCAACACAGAAGCTGATGATGGCAGTATTGAGGAGGTGAGTTAACACCCCCAAGTTTATTGGTTTAAAGGCTATCTCGTAGCTAATCAGTGACATTCTTTATGCGTCTTGAAGGGGCTCCCACCTATTTGCTCGGATCATTCCCTCCTGTTATTGGAGGGAGGTGGGGAGGAGCGATGGCAGAAGAACTTCAATTTTGAAGTGTGGTGGCTTCAATGCGAGGGTTTCTCAGAGGTGGTAGCTTCTTCTTGGAGAGTGCCGGTTCCAGGTATCTTTGGGGCAAAGAAACTATCTTTCAAAATCAAGAGGTTGAAAGCTAAATTGAAACAATGGGGGAAGGAGGCGAGGAGAAGTAGAGTGCAAACAAAGAAGAGCCTTGAGGCGGACGTTGGGCGCTTTGACTTATTGGAAGAGGCAGGTTTGTTAACGAAGGTAGATAGGGAGGAGAGGAACAAGAAAAAGGATGAGTGGATGAAGATATTGAGGTTGGAGGAGGCGGAGTGGCAACAACGGTTGAGGTCCCTTCGGCTAAAGGAGGAGGATAATAACACAGAATTCTTTGGCAAGACGGAAAATCAAAGAAGACAGGTGTATAAAATCACAAAGCTCCAGGTTAATGGTAGGGTGGAGGAGGATGTTCGGAGGATTGAAGACAATTTGGTTGATCACTTCAAGCTTGCTTTCTCGACTACTCGCGATTGGCGTCCTGAGTGGTTTGATGAAGATTCGAAGCGTTTGCCAGATCATTGCCTTCCTCAGCTGGAGGCACCTTTCTTCGAGGAAGAAATTAAATCAACTATATTTGGATCAGATGGAGATGAAGACTCGGGGCCGGACGGTTTTGGGCTCAAGTTTTACCAGGAGTTTTGGCACATCGTGCAGGAGGACATCATGGACATGTTTGAGGATTTCTTTCGAGGGTCACAAGGGATCGGGGGGCTCAATGCATCTTTCTTAGCTCTAATTCCGAAGAAGGATGGAGCAGTGGAGATTAGTGACTTCAGATCGATTAGCTTGGTGAACGGAGATGACAAAATGATTGCCCAGGTTTTGGCTAACAGACTTAAAGCGGTGATTGGAGACCTAGTGGAGGAAAATCAGACAGCATTCTTCCCTGGGAGGTGTCTGCAGGATGGCTTCATGACTGTGCAGGAGTGTATTTCAGCTGTGCATCGTGAAAAAAGAAGGGGTGTTGTGATCAAGCTCAATTTGACAAATGCCTACGATAACATGAATTGGGGCTTCCTGCTCCATATTCTGCAATTGTATAGGTTCGAGCCGAACTAGATTCGGATGATTCAAACATGCATTTCCACGAAGGCATCTGTGCTTGTGAATGGGAAGCCGTGTGGTTTTTTCCATTTAAATAAGGGGCTAAGGCAAGGAGATCCGTTGTCCCCGTTGTTGTTTGTCCTAGTGATGAATGCTTTCAGCAGAATGATGAAGATGGCAGAAGAAGGTGGTTGGGTGAAGGGCCTCAGATGCTCGATGTCGGGTCCTTCAGTCTCTCATGTGTTGTACGCGGATGACGCGATCATTCTCTGTGAGGCAGAGGAGGGAACAGTGCGAGGTGTGAAGTTTGTGCTCAAATGCTTTGAGCTGGTGTCAGGTTTGTCAATCAATTTTGGTAAGAGCTCAATGCTGGGGATTAACATGGATAGGGCAGATGTCGAGCAGTTGGCCAAGGTGTTCGGGTGTGGCGTGCAGACTTTTCCTATCAGACATTTGGGGCTTCCACTCCATTTGGGAAAATTCTAACTAGTAGGAGAATGTATGCGAAGAATGTATGGGAAATGGTGACTTGGTTCATTAAAGATTGGTTAGCTTTTTGGGGTGTTGTATTCTGATTGAAGAATGGTCTTTTGGGGTGAAGGGATGTGAGTGGGAGAACACAGTAGATACCTCTTCTGGTACGTGCTACGCCACTTTTTGTTGTACCAGATTAGCTTTGTTATGTTTTTGTAATTGGGCATTCATTTCATTTTAATATATTGGGATATGATACCATTTCCTTTCAAATACAAGGCACTCTCTTAAGCCCATGTTTTTTAGTTCATTCTCAGTTCATACCATAGCATTGAAATCCTATTAGACGTCCCATAAACAATGTGCAATTCAAATTGTATTCTTGTGACATTCTAGTAAAACAGAATACCTAGCTTAAAATTATCCAAAATTACAAATAAAGATTTTTTTTTTTATTTGAATATAGTCCTAAAGCTACATTGGAGACCTTGGATATAGTCCTACCAACAACAATAGGAATAGGTGAAACTTCTGTGTCTCCCTGTCTAAAGCTTCATTTTTGTTGTCTGTTGCTATCACTGATTGGCTTTGTTCCTTGATCAGTAATTCAGTATACCAACACTGAATTAGAGTTCATCACAATATGAGACTGGTTTTCATAAATATAATTTTTTTTTTTTGTTGGTGGGTAAAGGTTGGGACTCCGAATTCATAACCTTTTGGTTATAAATTATCTTGTCAGCTACTGATCTACTGGTCCAAGCTTACATGTTATATTGTTGGGAAAAATTGATCTAGCTTCTTGAAAATTTATGAAAATAAAAAAAAATCTCTATAAAATTAGTAAATCCTCTCATGTCCCTATCTTATTAGATAATATTTATTTTAGTCTATATAACTAACCAGATGCGTGGTTATCCTTAATCATGCATGGTAAATTACTGTTATATCATTTTAAAATTTATTTTCTTTGTTAGAAAAAATTGATATAACTCTCTGAAAACTTATAAAAATCGAAAAAAGTCCTTGTGAAATTTAAAAATCGTCTTAACTCTCTGAAATCTTCTAAAAATCATAAAAAAATCCATGTGATTATTAAAAAATATATACTGATTTATTTAAATTTTATTAAACAAATTATAGTTTTATAGTCAAGGTGTAATGTTTTTTATTGCTAGTAATTTTGAGTTAACAATATATTATAGAATTTTGATTTGGTTTTTAAATTGTTTTCTCTACTGATTTTGTAATGGAGTTAATGAAACTGTAATTTTTTTTTGTTCAGTCTCTGTAATGAGATTGAGGAGGGAAAAATGTTGAAAAATTACTCAATTTTGTAGATCAATTGAGGTTTAACAGATTTTTTTTTTTTTTACAGATGAGGATGACATTTCAGGACATGAGGATGTTGAAAAATGACAGGAGTATTTTTGTCTTTCAAAAGAAATAAATATGATTTTATAAAGTTTAGAGGGCTTAATCCAAATTTAGTAAGTTTCTGAAGACTTATTTTAATATACTCTTGATCAGGAGACTAAATTCGTTAACCATATATATTTTATAGGTACCTAAGATGATTTTTTGACTTTAGATAGACTTTTTATGATTTTAAAAAGATTTCATGGAGTTAAAAGAAGATTTTTCTCTTTTTTTATGCATGAGTATGCAAGGGATAGAAAAATATATTGAAGATCATATTTCATCCACAAGGGTCACAATTTATGTGAAAATCGTGATTTTTTTTGTCCTAACATGTTTTCACCAATATTATTTATTTTTATTTTAGCCATTGTTTGGGTTAAACAAATTATTTTGAGATGGATAACAATTCCAATAGAGATAATTATATTGAGGATTAAATTATTTTTTTATTTGAATTATTCTAGTTGGGGCGTAAAAATAAAAAAAAATTGTTTAAATAATGATGAATAAAATGTGAGTAATTATTTATTTAAAGGTAAAAAATGTTTTGATACGCCAATCTTGACACAAATCCAGGTGTCGTGGAATATCAATAGCATATCTATACCGTTTATTATTATAAACCAACATGTTTTTTTTTTTAATTTTATTCACACATATTCCATATCTATTATTCTACCTTAGCTTCTTTGTTTCTGTTTTTCACCACAATTTGTTCAAACATAAATCAAAGGTTTTGGACACAAAATAATGCACTTAGTCTGTTTTTCAATCCAATTTGTAGTCTCATTCATTATGATAACTTAATATATACTGCGCTATCATGATGAATGAGGTTGTATCATAATGTATGACGTATAAAAAATTATCAATTTTTTAACTTAAAAAGAAATATATTAATACATCTTAATTCAATTGAAGAGTATATGATTTTTTTTAAAAAAAAATGATATAGACTATAATTGAGATTGTAAAAGGGGCTGGACGGATGGCTCTCGATTCATAAGATAAATGGGCCTTGTGTGAATTTGATGAATTTAAAGCCTCTCGATGGATCCAAACAAAAGACAAAACAAGCACAGGTAGAGAATTTAAATCACATTTCATTATTCTATTATTTCATGGGATCGGATTAGGTCCAAAGCGATCATGACTGTTCGATCTTATAGAAAAATAATGCTGAGATATTCTATCAGATTTCAAAATTAAAATTACAATCAATTAAATTCTAAATTTTTTTTAAGATTCAATTAAATTGCATATCTAAAAGTGATAAAATCAGGCTATCATGATCGCATTAAATAATCAAATTGTTCAACGTGCGTTAGACATAATCTAATCCCATTATTCACATAATCAAAATCAACGTGGTTGCTTGTATTCAATCAAGCAAAAAAATATAAATCATATTGTATACAATTTCTTTCACTACTTTGATGGGTCAATTTCAACGTTCTCTTTAGCGTGGTGAACCTCCCTTTTGCGGGAGGTCATGTGGTCAAATCATGTTGGACGTAGAAAAAAAAAAAATGATTTAGTCTCGTAAAGACTGGTTACTGTGATCTTTTGGACTGGTTGTTAGGGGTCTAGTGGCCTTATATCTCTATGCTCTAAATACATGGCATCTTTGCAAAATAAATACATGCTTGGTGAGGAAGATTTTGTTGTGCGTGACACACAAATATTAGGCTAAACACAAATTCTTATAATTATCCCACCAAGAATATAGACATCGAATAAATATATTAAATCATGCATATTCTAAAATATATAGTAAGAGCATGAAATAAAAGAGTTAGAGATTAGAAAATGTATCCTGTGGAAGCGAGTGAAGACACTCTGTCCTCGGTGAATAAGGCCCCCTCACGCACAGGGTTGAATGGCTCCTACCACTGAGAGATACGACCACAATAGGTTTTGTCTTCCGGGGTGCGAGCTACGGAAGAACCACGGTGAACAGACTACGATCCTTTCAGACGCCCGGATCAAAGAGAATAGCTAGAAATTAGTGGATGAATTTCAACACTGGTTTGTAGAAAATTGGAGTGCTAAGTGCTCCTCACGGGTTAGTGATGAAAAAATGTTGAATGGTGGTTTGTTGATTATGTTGATCATCATCCTCTCTCCTTTATCAAAGGGTGCATGAGGCCTTTATATAGGCAACAATATTAATTAACCCAATTAAATGATACATGCAACAAATGATTCAGTTACACCATTTCATTCACAATGCATGCAATTATGAATTTTTAACCATTGCATACAAATGAAACCGATTTGGAATGAAACGTTGCATGAGGGAATTGCAACCGTTTCAACATCACCCAATAATATGCATTGATTTAATGATATGAATGCATTTTTGGTCACTTAATTCCAACAATCCCCCACTGACCGAAAATGAATAAAACACAAAATGAAATAGATAGTGGAATGAGACAGATTAATATGAGATGAAGCAAATTGATCTGGGTTGGAACAAATTGATGTGGGATGAAATAAATTTATCTGGGCGTCTTATACCATGTAATAGGTGAAGGTACCTTTTGGGTTTGAACCTTCACTTAGTGTAAATCATATCCCCCGGAGAAGGAATAGACAAAGTCCTTGAATTCGACCCCTTTAGCCCGGTTTCACTGATTACACACACGGTACAGGATATGAGTTCTGTTCTGCGGGATAGCACGTTACGGCCATGTGCTCGTATCCTTTCTTGAGTGCCTTAGAGATTTAGCCCAAATCCCAAAGGACGCGGCCCCACGTCCGTGCACTCATATAGGTGAGTTCTCCAGGGTGCCTGCATGGACCACACCCTGTCCGAAAAGGACTCGAACTCATTAAGAGCATTAGCTCAACCTACTTCCACTACAGTTAGCATTGTTACCATAGGGATGGGTTAGAGGAATTTTTCCTGTACAATACTCACAAATTTACCAATACAGTTTCGTTAACCCCTTGAAAACCATCTTCATGGGATCTCCAATCACAATGGTAGGGAGCCCGCTGTAGGTAATTAAATAATGGGCTTAACCATATCCCTCTCGGTCTCGATATTAAGGACAAGTCATCTCGTAAGTCCTTTAGTGAAGTTCTCTGCAACCTCACAAACTCGAGTTATATTCCCTTAGATAAGGTGAATTAACTCAAGTTTTATTTATAGTTGTCTAGACATATTTATTTTCTTGTCCCAACATTTTGTAATCTATCTCTCAATATTTTTTCTTTTAATTAATGAGGTACTTGTCTCCCTCACAATTTTAGGATATATATAAATTACCACTGTAATTTTCATGATTTATTTTCTCAAATACCCCCACATTTAGAGACTACTCAAAATAATTTCCAATATGCATGCAAAATTATTCTCCACAAATAAATCACAATTTTATTTTAATTTATGCATGCAAGCAATAAAACTTGGTCATCATCACATGAGCATACAAACATATAGAGTACATAATAACTCGCATGTTAATTATAATTTTATTATAAGAGTATGCAATTGACCAAGACATTTATATAAGCATGATTAACACAAAATTATTTAATATGATCATTAATAATTAAGGTAATCAAAAGTTAAGTCTGTACTCACGTACCTCGGATAGACCAATTGTCACTGAATATTCCTCTAGAATACCATAATATAATACACAAAATATAAAGGCCACATGAAGAATATACCCAGATAGTTCTTCAAATAATACCTCAAGAAAAGCTAAATAGCATAGATCTCCCATAAAATGATAACTGGTAGGCAGAATGAGTCTTTCTCAATAAAGCGTGAAACTGGTTTATAGAGACCACTGAGAAAACCCCTATGTGCATTTTGTTAGACATCAAGAGCTCAACTGACATCTTAATCATCAAATGATATAACAGCATCATAGAGAATATCCCAGCCACATATAATATATAAATAATCTCAAGAAAACCAGAATAATGATAATCACAATAATGAAATCCGAGAGAAGAATTCCAATAGTCTCCACGGTCAAATAATTTAGAACTCCATTTATTCAATCTCGTGTCAGAATATTATTAGAATACCACTGGCCTTCAAATAAATATAATCATGCCTTCCCTTGAAATTAATATATATCTCAATAGGATATAAATGTGCCCTGCATAAATAACAACACTAATACCACAAAAATATTAAATCCCAAAGAATAAATATTTTCAAGGAATTGTAAATATTGACAAGTTATCTCATAATAAAAGACATGTTAAATAATTCTCATATATATAAACCATACAACATAACTAAACAATATGTGTAGTCTAAAGTCCAAAAACATCTCATCAAAATATCATTTTTTTTTCGAATAAGAAAGGAATACAGCAGTGACCCAACTATATATTAGACACACACTAGCCATTTAATTATCATGGAATCGGTTACAACTTTCAAATTAATTTTAAATAATTTCCCATGGTCGGAGGATGAATGAATAGATGCAACAATAACACTATTGTCTGTCATTTAAACATCACAATCAATATGCCCTCTAAGGAGTCAATATAAAATTAATTTTTAATCATATCAATGTAAATAATAAATCAAACTATCAATAGCACAAATTAAATTCTCTTTTCTAATACAAGAGAACAAAATACTCGAGATGCCATATTGCAAAGCAATGTAAATACACAACCAAAATTTTGATTGTCATAATTAATTTGAATAAAAAACAAGATCTATTACCCAATAACAAAAAATAGATCCAATGTAATCCAAATCCGCGCACATTTTATTTGTTAAATAAACAAATCCCGTAACATTTGATTTGCAAGTATAAAAGGATATAAGAGCTCAGAAAATTAAACTCATTTATATTAAATTTATAATATCATTTAACAACTAAAATACTCAAATCAATACGAAATAAATTGGAACAGAAATCCAAATCATTTCACTATATGTGCAAATCACACATCACAATATCTTCCATATAGCATTTGATAATAAAATTTAAACTTAACTAGTATGAGTATTTTGTTACATAAAACTATGAATTCATAAAAGTCAAGCCTACAAAATGACATATCAGTCGGATAGCAATCATAAAATTAAATAAATAAACAAATCCCTTGTCTATATTAAACTCCACTGTCCGGATTGCTAATAACATGCAACAACTAAAATTATGTTATTCACACATTCAAATTTATCACATATTCACAACAAAATAAAAATTAATTTCTTCACATATATATAAGAATTTGTGTAATCTTATTCACTGAGATTGTTGTGCGTGAATAAGGTCTCAACACATATGAATTTGATTATAAGAGGAACTAATATAACCATTGAATTCAACTATACTCATTCAATGAAAAATGCAACAATTATGACATCAGTTAAACGTTTCGGAAACCAAACATACATTTAATTGCATGCAATAATAAAATTAAAATGTCCATTAACCATTTCATGAAATGGGAAATGAAACTCCTACACATTAAATCACATACGTTGACATATTAACACAAAAACGGATACAATGTTTCATTTTGTAACTTATGTATGTGTAACTCCCAAGACGGCTTAAGAGGTTATATCAAAAAATGAATCACATGCAATTGTTTTATGCAAATTTAACTCATCATATGAAAATAAAATATTTGCATTTTAATACCAAATATTTGCATGCATGTCATTCCGAATTGAATATTCGAACATTTCTCTCATCTCTAATAAAGATTAACTTATGTAATCTATTTATAAGAATTTGTGTACTTATTCACCGAGTTGTTGTGCGTGACACACAAATATTAGGCTAAACACAAATTCTTATAATTATCCCACCAAGAATATAGACATCGAATAAATATATTAAATCATGCATATTCTAAAATATATAGAAGAGCATGAAATAAAAGAGTTAGAGATTAGAAAATGTATCCGAAAATGTGGAAGCGAGTGAAGACACTCTGTCCTCGGTGAATAAGGCCCCCTCACGCACAGGGTTGAATGGCTCCTACCACTGAGAGATACGACCACAATAGGTTTTGTTCTTCCGGGGTGCGAGCTACGGAAGAACCACGGTGAACAGACTACGATCCTTTCAGACGCCCGGATCAAAGAGAATAGCTAGAAATTAGTGGATGAATTTCAACACTGGTTTGTAGAAAATTGGAGTGCTAAGTGCTCCTCACGGGTTAGTGATGAAAAAATGTTGAATGGTGGTTTGTTGATTATGTTGATCATCATCCTCTCTCCTTTATCAAAGGGTGCATGAGGCCTTTATATAGGCAACAATATTAATTAACCCAATTAAATGATACATGCAACTGCATGCAATTATGAATTTTTAACCATTGCATACAAATGAAACCGATTTGGAATGAAACGTTGCATGAGGGAATTGCAACCGTTTCAACATCACCCAATAATATGCATTGATTTAATGATATGAATGCATTTTTGGTCACTTAATTCCAACAATCCCCCACTGACCGAAAATGAATAAAACACAAAATGAAATAGATAGTGGAATGAGACAGATTAATATGAGATGAAGCAAATTGATCTGGGTTGGAACAAATTGATGTGGGATGAAATAAATTTATCTGGGCGTCTTATACCATGTAATAGGTGAAGGTACCTTTTGGGTTTGAACCTTCACTTAGTGTAAATCATATCCCCCGGAGTAGACAAAGTCCTTGAATTCGACCCCTTTAGCCCGGTTTCACTGATCACACACACGGTACAGGATATGAGTTCTGTTTTGCGGGGTAGCACATTACGGCCATGTGCTCGTATCCTTTCTTGAGTGCCTTAGAGATTTAGCCCAAATCCCAAAGGACGCGGCCCCACGTCCGTGCACTCATATAGGTGAGTTCTCCAGGGTGCCTGCATGGACCACACCCTGTCCGAAAAGGACTCGAACTCATTAAGAGCATTAGCTCAACCTACTTCCACTACAGTTAGCATTGTTACCATAGGGATGGGTTAGAGGAATTTTTCCTGTACAATACTCACAAATTTACCAATACAGTTTCGTTAACCCCTTGAAAACCATCTTCATGGGATCTCCAATCACAATGGTAGGGAGCCCGCTGTAGGTAATTAAATAATGGGCTTAACCCATATCCCCCTCGGTCTCGATATTAAGGACGAGTCATCTCGTAAGTCCTTTAGTGAAGTTCTCTGCAACCTCACAAACTCGAGTTATATTCCCTTAGATAAGGTGAATCAACTCAAGTTTTATTTATAGTTGTCTAGACATATTTATTTTCTTGTCCCAACAAATTAATGAGGTACTTGTCTCCCTCACAATTTTAGGATATATATAAATTACCACTGTAATTTTCATGATTTATTTTCTCAAATACCCCCACATTTAGAGACTACTCAAAATAATTTCCAATATGCATGCAAAATTATTCTCCACAAATAAATCACAATTTTATTTTAATTTATGCATGCAAGCAATAAAACTTGGTCATCATCACATGAGCATACAAACATATAGAGTACATAATAACTCGCATGTTAATTATAATTTTATTATAAGAGTATGCAATTGACCAAGACATTTATATAAGCATGATTAACACAAAATTATTTAGTATGACCATTAATAATTAAGGTAATCAAAAGTTAGGTCTGTACTCACGTACCTCGGATAGACCAATTGTCACTGAATATTCCTCTAGAATACCATAATATAATACACAAAATATAAAGGCCATATGAAGAATATACCCAGATAGTTCTTCAAATAATACCTCAAGAAAAGCTAAATAGCATAGATCTCCCATAAAAGGATAACTGGTAGGCAGAATGAGTCTTTCTCAATAAAGCGTGAAACTGGTTTATAGAGACAACTGAGAAAACCCCTATGTGCATTTTGTTAGACATTAAGAGCTCAACTGACATCTTAATCATCAAATGATATAACAGCATCATAGAGAATATCCCAGCCACATATAATATATAAATAATCTCAAGAAAACCAGAATAATGATAATCACAATAATAAAATCCGAGAGAAGAATTCCAATAGTCTCCACAGTCAAATAATTTAGAACTCCATTTATTCAATCTCGTGTCAGAATATTATTAGAATACCACTGGCCTTCAAATAAATATAATCATGCATTCCCTTGAAGTTAATATATATCTCAATAGGATATAAATGTGCACTGCATAAATAACAACACTAATACCACAAAAATATTAAATCCCAAAGAATAAATATTTTCAAGGAATTGTAAATATTGACAAGTTATCTCATAATAAAAGACATGTTAAATAATTCTCATATATATAAACCATACAACATAACTAAACAATATGTGTAGTCTAAGGTCCAAAAACATCTCATCAAAATATCATTTTTTTTTTCGAATAAGAAAGGAATACAGCAGTGACCCAATTATATATTAGACACACACTAGCCATTTAATTATCATGGAATCGGTTACAACTTTCAAATTAATTTTAAATAATTTCCCATGGTCGGAGGATGAATGAATAGATGCAACAATAACACTATTGTCTGTCATTTAAACATCACAATCAATATGCCCTCTAAGGAGTCAATATAAAATTAATTTTTAATCATATCAATGTAAATAATAAATCAAACTATCAATAGCACAAATTAAATTCTCTTTTCTAATACAAGAGAACAAAATACTCGAGATGCCATATTGCAAAGCAATGTAAATACACAACCAAAATTTTGATTGTCATAATTAATTTGAATAAAAAACAAGATCTATTACCCAATAACAAAAAATAGATCCAATGTAATCCAAATCCGCGCACATTTTATTTGTTAAATAAACAAATCCGGTAACATTTGATTTGCAAGTATAAAAAGGATATAAGAGCTCAGAAAATTAAACTCATTTATATTAAATTTATAATATCATTTAACAACTAAAATACTCAAATCAATACGAAATAAATTGGAACAGAAATCCAAATCATTTCACTATATGTGCAAATCACACATCACAATATCTTCCATATAGCATTTGATAATAAAATTTAAACTTAACTAGTATGAGTATTTTGTTACATAAAACTATGAATTCATAAAAGTCAAGCCTACAAAATGACATATCAGTCGGATAGCAATCATAAAATTAAATAAATAAACAAATCCCTTGTCTATATTAAACTCCACTGTCCGGATTGCTAATAACATGCAACAACTAAAATTATGTTATTCACACATTCAAATTTATCACATATTCACAACAAAATAAAAATTAATTTCTTCACATATATATAAGAATTTGTGTAATCTTATTCACTGAGATTGTTGTGCGTGAATAAGGTCTCAACACATATGAATTTGATTATAAGAGGAACTAATATAACCATTGAATTCAACTATACTCATTCAATGAAAAATGCAACAATTATGACATCAGTTAAACGTTTCGGAAACCAAACATACATTTAATTGCATGCAATAATAAAATTAAAATGTCCATTAACCATTTCATGAAATGGGAAATGAAACTCCTACACATTAAATCACATACGTTGACATATTAACACAAAAACGGATACAATGTTTCATTTTGTAACTTATGTATGTGTAACTCCCAAGACGGCTTAAGAGGTTATATCAAAAAATGAATCACATGCAATTGTTTTATGCAAATTTAACTCATCATATGGAAATAAAATATTTGCATTTTAATATCAAATATTTGCATGCATGTCATTCCGAATTGAATATTCGAACATTTCTCTCATCTCTAATAAAGATTAACTTATGTAATCTATTTAAATCTAATATAAGAATTTGTGTACTTATTCACCGAGTTGTTGTGCGTGACACACAAATATTAGGCTAAACACAAATTCTTATAATTATCCCACCAAGAATATAGACATCGAATAAATATATTAAATCATGCATATTCTAAAATATATAGTAAGAGCATGAAATAAAAGAGTTAGAGATTAGAAAATGTATCCGAAAATGTGGAAGCGAGTGAAGACACTCTGTCCTCGGTGAATAAGGCCCCCTCACGCACAGGGTTGAATGACTCCTACCACTGAGAGATACGACCACAATAGGTTTTGTTCTTCCGAGGTGCGAGCTACGGAAGAACCACGGTGAACAGACTACGATCCTTTCAGACGCCCGGATCAAAGAGAATAGCTAGAAATTAGTGGATGAATTTCAACACTGGTTTGTAGAAAATTGGAGTGCTAAGTGCTCCTCACGGGTTAGTGATGAAAAAATGTTGAATGGTGGTTTGTTGATTATGTTGATCATCATCCTCTCTCCTTTATCAAAGGGTGCATGAGGCCTTTATATAGGCAACAATATTAATTAACCCAATTAAATGATACATGCAACAAATGAAAATTCAGTTACACCATTTCATTCTCAATGCATGCAATTATGAATTTTTAACCATTGCATACAAATGAAACCGATTTGGAATGAAACGTTGCATGAGGGAATTGCAACCGTTTCAACATCACCCAATAATATGCATTGATTTAATGATATGAATGCATTTTTGGTCACTTAATTCCAACAGATTAACAATTGAGAATTGTTCTTGGATAAATCAATATAAACCCAAATAGTAATTTTAAATGGAGGAATTAGAATAGTTATATCTTGTGCAATTCAAATAATGATAATAAAATAAGAGAAATGCCACCAAAAAAAATTATTTTAATAATTATATATTAAAGAATACTAATTTATCATTGATAAAATTATGTTGCACTTAATCACGTTCATATAAATTAAATGTATATATTTTTAAGTTATTTATAATAGAATTAATATATATTGACATAACAGTCACATGGTGCAAAAGAAAGTGCAATTAAAATGTATTTAATATATGTTGCGAGATTCTGTGAGTTTAAGCAACCGATCACCACAAAATCTGTCCATTTATGAAGGATTCAAAAAGTTTGGGAAGCTAAATAAATATTAAAATGCGATTTGAGGATTCTTGAAAATACCTTTCAAAAAAGTGAATATCACAACTTTCCCCTTCTTAAATCATGCAATATTCTCAACATTCAATAAAATTTTATACATTTATGTTGATTAAAACCATAACAAATTGTTTACTTTTATAACCAATTAATCATATTGAAATTCTTTGATACCTTCCTAATATGCACAAAAAAATTTTCCAAACAAAACAACCGGCATAGAAATGAAGAGGCTAATTATGGTGTTTGAAAGTGATTATTAATTGAAATATAAATATGAAATAAAAATTTAATCTCGAATTTTAAATTTGTTTGGAAATGATTATTAATTGAGCTGGAGTTTAATGTAGGATTATTTGTTTCCATTCTTTTTTCAAAAAATACACATACACACACGATTTCAATCAATTATTGTGATTTCATATGTGATTTCACGTGACACACAAATCAAAACATTCAAATGAAAAATATAAAACGCATCAATCAATCATTACTGGCACAGTGACACATTAATTCCACCCCCATTGTGAATGCTATATACATCCTCCTCTCAACACAAACACCCCAAGTTCATGAACCTAAACGAGCATAATTTTGTATTGATTTAATGTTCTGATTTTACAAAGGAGTTGAGTCAAGCTTTAACATGTTTTGTATAACACAAACGAGTCAAGTTTGAACACAAAATGAAGCTCATTCCAGGTCCCGAGCCTAACCGAGCTTTAAAAATTGTTCAAGCTCGCTCATTTGTCTAATTGAACGAGTCTGAACGAGCTTAAATCGAGCTGAGTCTGAGTCAAATCCGAGCAATTTGGTTCATTTCCCAGCTTTAGAGTGGTTAGGGCCAAATATGAATATTTATCAATATTTTATGTGAACAAATATAAATATGATCCTTTTGAGTCTATCTGACTAACATGTACATGTATATATATGTATGTGTGCAGTGGAAGGTCTTCATGACAAGGTATCGTGCATTGGAAACTGTGCCAGCGACGACGCGGCGTGTGACACAGAGTGCAAGAGTGTGAAACTTCCCAGTGGCAAATGTGTATACTCCAATTTCAGGCTCTTGTGCTGCTGTGACCTCCCTCAGTGATGATGATGACCATTTTATGTTCTTCTTCATGTCCTTGTTTTGGTTTTCTCTTAATAAATAAATAAAATAGTGGTGTTGGTTTGGTTGGCTTATGGTGTGTGCAATGACTCTTTGTGGTGGTGTAATAAATTTTCTTTTGTTTTAAAACTCTACTAGATTGGGAATGAATTGATTAAACTTTCATTTGTTATGAATTTTTTTTTACCCTTAAAATATAATATAAAAAATATATTAATTATTATTCAGAATTGCATGTGGTACTATACATAAAGTATATTTTATAAATGCCCCTTAAATATACATGTATCATGACCATATATATAATAATAGAACTCAATTTTGTCACACCACAAATGAGACAGGAATAAAAACATATAACTACAACACATTGATTCATTAAACTCCTTTAGAAACAGATGACCAACATTAAATCTGCCTCACCCATAACTTCTCTCTTATTTTTTTTTTTTTTTTTTGTTACAGCCAAATATAGAACCTAAACAGTGGTGAATTACATGTGAGGGGGGTCCCTCATCAACATTGACTAGGCATTAGGTACAGTTCCTACAATTGCATTTTTAAAGGAGGTTAGCTTTAAACCTAAAATGTTTTAAAAAATATACTCCCTTAAAAGCCTAAAAATTCAATTTTGGAAGGAGTTTATGGTTATATATGCTCTTTTGTTTTATGTTCCAATACTTTGAAGAAAAGAAAAGGCTGGCCCAAAAATTCAGAAACTACAATTCAGTTCTTATTTAATATTTATGGGTGGTGGGTTTGGCCATTGTTTTTGGTTTTATTCAAAGCAATGAAGTGAAATCAGCACCATCCCCATAAAATTAAATAAAATAAAGACAGTGATGAATAAAAAAATATTATGGATCGTTTACCCATTTGGCATATACATTTGATTTAATAAACAAAAAACTTAGTCAAACAAAAGATTTGAACTAGGGTATTTTATGAGGGTATATGTCATTTTTACATTACTGGGGTTCCTTTAAATATGTTAATATTCTTTAAATTCT
This sequence comes from Acorus gramineus, assembly GCA_030737835.1. Taxonomy (NCBI): domain Eukaryota; kingdom Viridiplantae; phylum Streptophyta; class Magnoliopsida; order Acorales; family Acoraceae; genus Acorus; species Acorus gramineus. The sequence continues at coordinate 21,905,147 of CM060848.1, read as the reverse complement.
TGAAAATAATGTGATAAAAAACTATTTGGTGAATTAAACTCTAGATAATTTTTACTCAATTTTTTTTACAATTGTTAATTAATTTTGGGGCTCAAAATGTCATGGTATATGTTTCTATCTAGACTTTTCAGTCTCAAAGTTTGTCAACTTTTTCAGTTCATTATGCACATATTACTTTTAGTTTATGATTTTATCATCTTTTATCTATTTTATTTTTCAATCCATGCTTCCATACCCACAATAATCCTTGTAAGATTAAGCTTATCCATGCTTGAAAACATGTTTTACCACTGAAATGCATAAACAAATTTGAATTTGAGCCAATTAGAGAGAAGATAACAAGAACTATATATTATAAGGACCCCTTGATACATTAAAACCTCTAAATATCATGCATCAACAATTTCGTGTCTGAAAAAAAAAAAAAAAACAATATTGTGTCTGAAAATAGAAGCTGGTGTTTCCAAACACACACAAAACATAATGTCAGGAAGAAAAATTAAAACTCTACTAATTTATTGCCAAACATATAAACTAAAACAGCAGTGAATCATGTGTGAAGGGGTCCTTGATCAATTTTCACTAAGCATAGGCACAGGTCCCATAACCTGCATTGGAAAAAAAAATGTGGGGTGATATATATGAAAATAAATTACAGTCACCTTATAAAAATCAAAAGAGAAATTCAGAAAATATTTTAGAAAGAAATTATTGAATAGATGCTCTCACTTATATTGATTCCACACTATGAAAGGGGTACAAAAGGACAGATAAGAAAACAAAGATGAGTTATTTTCCATTTCTTATTAACATTTTTATTTTTTAAAGATAATGAATGGGAAAAAACCCAAAATAAATAAATAAATCAAAAGTTGAGCTCATTTATGGAGTGAAATGACTGAAAAATATTCACTTTTGTCTTAATAAAAAAGGGAAAATTTTAAATATAAGTCCTTATTAATATTTTTATTTGTACATTTCTCATTGATGTTTTTATTTGCTCAAAGACAATGAAGCAAAAATATTACAACACCCCCCCCCCCCCCAAAAAAAAAAAAAAATAAAATAAAAAGCACAAATTGATCTCATTTATGCAGTGAAAAAACTGTAAAAAGATTCACCTTTCATATAATAATAATAAAAAAAAATGTATATTAGTTCTTTAGTAAAGAAAAAATAATTAACCTACAAAATTAAAGATGAACTGGAATTCAACTGTAAAATAAAAATGAGAATACATCCTTCAGAAAACAAAAAACAAAAAGGAAATGCTAAAAAATAAAACAATCAAATCAACCCAATAAAAACAAATGTAAACAAACAACAAGAACAACAAGCATGAAACACAACTCATCCATAACAGAAATAACTGCCATGACTATGTAGAAACCAAAATCAAAAAAGAAAATTCAGTAATTCAAAGGGAGAGCTTACTAGGGTCAGTAATGGAGATGAGACCAGAGCTCCCAAAGTCACAGTTCCAGACATTGCTGCCTTTCGCTCGGTAGTAGAGGTTCATGATCACGGAGACATGTGAAATGAGGATATTAGGCTCAAAACATGGCTTCCCCGTGTTGATGATCGAACAATCGACATTGGAACAAGCGAATCGGAGGTTCTCTTGGAGGATCGTATCATTCGAAGACGCCTTGGCCACGCACCAAGTCTTTGTCTGAAATAAAGATTTCACAAACAAATTTTTTTTGCCCAACATTGAATCAGTATCAGATTTTTTTAGTACTGCATGTAGAACTTTTGATACAGAGGAAATTTAGACTTCAACACAATAGACATGTTTACCTGACCATTGACAAGCACAGCAGTCCATCCTGGTTCAAACAGAAGATGCAAAAGAAATCATGAATTTGTGGAACAAATGGTGTTATTGAAAGAAAATTATATACAGAAATTCAAGTCACAAAACTATTAGGAATTCTCAAAAGAACAAATTTTTTTATCAGATTGTTGTTTGGAGAGTGCACAACAAAGGATAAGAAGACAAGAAGAAGAAAATCAGATGCATTAAAACATAGTGTAACAATGAGTAAAAAAAAGGGGGGTTTGTTAGGAGTACCAGTGGAGAGGAGCAGAGCAAAGCAGAGAAGGCAGAGAGAGACAGTTTTTGCCATTGTTTTTTAGAGAAAAAGGAGTTGGTGGAGTTTCAAAGAGAGATACAGAAGGTCTATTTGTAGTCTCATTGGAACAAAAAACATGTGAGCCAATATAATTAAATACTGGAAAAATTGTTTAGAGACAGCCCCACATATATATAGCCCCATGTCAGTTCTTGCTTGCTTTGAATTTTTTTTTAAGGCGCATAATTCATGTAATGGCACATATACTTTAATGAAAATGGATGAACTGTGTAAACCAACGTATTGTATGGATCATTTATAGAAAAAGGAGGAAAAATTACATGGTTCATTTAATTGGGCATATGTCATTGGAGAGTATAGGATTGCATATGGGGTTAATTGAGGACTTATTTAGAGTCTTTTTTCAACTCAATAGGTGATGGAATTATGTGTACACTGAGCTCATAAATGATTTCATATACTGTATTAGTGATATGATAACTGCAAATGGAGTTTGCAAAATTGATTGACTGCATCAAAAAGTTTTCACGCTCTCGGAATGGTTGATATTCGATATCTAAAAATGTTTCATCATCCAAAAGTTTGATTGAGATATTTGTTCAAGGGTCTACAGATCACTGCATGATAATTTTGATTAAGCTATGTCCAACAAAATCGTGATATCTTGTTCACTAAGCTATCGTGCTTATTCATTCAATTTTTTTTTTCCCCATAAGTCCATTGTTGATAAAATCAAATAATGATCAATCTGAGATAACATTATAAATATGATCATGGGATTGATTGGTGACCAAAACATACTTTATTTAAATTAAATGAGTTGACAAACGAATGCCTATGGTACGTGACATGCCTTTATATGAGGGTAATCTGTTTTTCATGTTTACTTGCATCACATTAGTTAATGTATTAAAATTGTCTTATTCACAATGGAAAAATTCAAAAATTATCATAGGATAATAATGTTAGGAACAATCTTAACTCTTCCATATAAGATATCCAAGTACCACAATATCTTGATATGTACATAAAAAAATATCCTTAAAAATTATAATTTTTGTTTTGAAAATATAGATCTATTTAGACTAGTTCATTCCAACCAAGAAAGTATACATGTACCTTCATTTTATATTTCAAAAAATTGTATGTACTCCATTATACAAAACACATAAATTACATGTTTCTCTTAACAAATCATATAGTTCATTAGCGAAATGAGAATATATGTGAGAATGCATACAAGGACTGTGTTTCAAGATGATCCATGGTATCTGATAACATCTCATCTTATACAAAACCTAAAATGGGTTGTATTCAGGTGTATAGCATTTTTTATGCATGCCCATATAGAAGATGACCTACTCCCAACTGCATTCGGATAAGTTCAAAGATGGTGGTTTGTTGTGGGTTATCAATAACCAGAAATCAGAACTGAAAGCCTTTTTTTCCAAAGATGAGTCTACATTGACCATTTGAACATCTCATGATGCCATGTTAAAGTTCTGTTTTTTAAAAATATAAACAAAGACTTGTTGTAAATCAAGTTATAGTGGCAAGGTTTTGTTTTGTTTCTTCTATTTTCCCAAAAAGAGAGCAATACAGTTGTCAAAACAGTAGGGTTTAGGGTAAAGTGTGGAAGACTGGAAGCTAAAAAGTAGGGATGTGTAGAGTGCCATACAGTTGTCTTAACAGATCTTCAAAATTAATGCAATATTTGTGATGGAAAGTGAAGGGTAACAACTCAAGCAGGTTGTTAGGTTGAATTTAACCCTAACCTAATCCGAATCTAATTTAACCCTAACTTAATCCGAATCTAATTTAACCTGACTATCAAACCAGAAGAGATCAATCCAAACCATCGTTAGCTTTGGTTCAGATTGGATTCGAGTTTGATTCAAACTTGGATCAGGTTCAGGTTGAATTTATATGTGACTTTTAAAACAATGTTATTTTAAATGATTTGAACTCCACAGTAGTTATAACAAAGAAAATAGGAGAAAAGGCAATGGAGAAAATATAAATAAATGAAACTACAGTGATATATCTTTGGTAAAAACAAAATATAACAATTTGGATTTTTTTCTTTAAAAAATTTCTTTTGAACTGAAGTTCTAAATTTATCAATCAACTGACCCTTATAGATGAAGTTAATGAGAAAATATTTTTTGGATCCCATATCAAAAAAACACAATTTGAAAATTAATTCAATCAAATATCAAATTCAAATATGGTTATTTGTTATTAAATAAAATTAAGGTGAGAGTTCCTCATCAAGTTAAGTTGTCCAATTCTGATTTCTAAAAATTAAAACAACAAATATTATTTTGGATGGATATCAATTTTTTAAAATCACAGGGGACCTTTTATTGCAAAATTTAATTCAGCAAATAAGTTGGGTAACATAATGTTAATTAAATAACAGTACAACATAATTATATCTTATCACACCTAAGTACCTAACAACACAAGCCATCCAAGACAATTATTAAGAAACAATGGCAGGCTATCATCCAAAACAACAGATGAAATCATATGAAAGAAGAAAAAAAATGTCATCACAAATAACTTATGAAGCTCATCATCCACTTAAGAAACCCTAACAGGCTTTTCAATGGAACGAACACCCTACAGAAACACCACATTTATCCTCAGAAGAAAGCAAAAGGCCTTACACAAGATTAAAAACCATTCTAGATTTTGTTGAACGCGACGATGTCGCAGCTCTGGATGAACTCGTCACAGGGTTCCACAGTGAGTCGCTCCTCAATGAGTGTGTCGACCGAGACAAGATCGTCTACGATGGTCATCATGATCTGAAGCTTCTTTATGCCGTAGCCGACAGGGACGAGTTTTGCTGTAGAGTCCATAAGATTATCAATATTGCTTTCAAGACAATGTGATTCGAATCTAAATGCATTTATAGATTTGAAGACAACAAACATACATGCACCCCAGAGAAGCCCTGGCATTTCGATGCTGCGGACAGTTTCTTCGAGCTTCTTCATGTCGGTCTCGTCATCCCAAGGTTTCACGTCCAAAAGGACTGATGATTTCCCACCTGAAATTAAAATCCATATAAATTATTAAAAAAATCAAGAAAGGTTTATATTCAAATATGTGCGCATGAACCATGTACAGATTAGAGCATCGGTTATGGTTACTGAAAAGGTTTATAATCAAACGAGGGGATATTTACTTTCTTTCTTCTTGGAAGATGCTTTCTTAGCAGCCTCACGCTCCTCTGCGGCTTTCTTATCCTCCTCCGTTTCATCACCAAAAAGATCTAAATCATCATCATCTCCCTCTGGGGCACTCTGGGGATTGATAAGAGTTAATCAGGAAGAAAAACCAGAAAGACACATGACCCAGAGCCAAAAAATGGAGTAATGTACATGTTAAAAATTAGTTTATGAGACATTTTAACAATAAACAATGGTAGGCAAGAAAAAGGATGATAAGGAAAAGGTTCTAAATTTTTTTTTTTTTTGAAGGTTGGTGCCCCAGGATTTGATCCTTGCTCATCATTTACAATGAGGAGGGTGCTAGTCGACTTTTCTAAAGCTTGGTTTGCAACAGTTTCTACATTTATTGTATGATTGATGTCACTTGATCACTCTTGAATATGGAATCATGAATGTTTTGGAAAATTAGATAGGTCACAATTACATTGTGTGCATATACTGGTGTACATACACAGAAAAATGCTGTATATACACAGGTAGGAAGTGTATAGGGTGATGTTTGGGGTGACAAAATAGACCATATATAGCAGGAGTTTTTTTTTCCACCTTTTTTATTTGAATATGGATTCAGGTGCAGATCCAGATCCAGAAACAGGTGAGCATTATGATGGGGGAATATGCTAGCCACACTAAAAATATCAGAACAGAGAATGACCATGACTGACCCAGGTCAGTCAGCAGATTCTGAGTTCTTTGGAGGATATAGATGTGGGTACATGTTTTACATGTTTCAGTTGACTCAGTACAAATCCTGGTTTGTATACAATCAAAATCCTATCCAAAATCAATTCCCAAATAGAACGGTCTGCTCCTTGTATGACTCAAATCAGACCATTTGAAGACCTTAGAATATCCATGACCTTATATTTCACTAAAAAAAATTATTTCGCAACTTGCATAAAAAAGATAATAGAGATATATCAAAACAAGCATCTTCTAGGTATTGACCTTCGCAATTTCTTCAGCAGGTGCAGGTGCGGAAGAAGCAGCTTGGCTATATATCTTCACACCAACAGCTTTCCCTGGAAATCTGGGAAAACATAAACAACATTGAAATCAACATAATGAGATTAAATAGCAGCCCCAAATTAAATATATAGAAGAGAAAATAAAAAAAAGTTTTAAATAAGCAAAAAATGACTTCAATAAATATTTTAATAAAAGAAGAATAAAAGAAAGATGTGTAATTGTGGCAGGTCATCCCTGAAATAGGTTTACAAACATATTAATCAGTGATGCAAGGTCAGATAGCCCTCTAGTGGACTAGTGCCAACAACCCATGCTCAAACAGTTACAAGTTGCTAGATTTTCCTATGACAAACACCTAACCAACAAATATTCTTACAAGTTACAACAGACATTAGAAGCCCAAATGAGGAAAAGAGAGCCCTGAACAGAAAAGATCATGCCGAAATTGAGAACGTTACAATTCAACAAATTTTAGGCTGCAAAACTGTATTAAAACCCTTGAATACACCATTAAGATGGGATGTAGTGTTTTACCAAAAGCATGGTATACAAGAATAAGAAAATAGCGCAGATAATGGCATCCATGATACAACTGGGTCCTCAAAAGAAGACTGAACAAAAGCATGGAAACCGACAACAAAGCATTTTTTCTTTGGTAAATTGATATAGTCCAGACTCCAGATACAACAAAATAGCATGAACTTTTCTTTGCATTAAGCAGAACATCCTTCATGATCTTTCAGCATTTGATAGCAATATAGCATCTAATAATTAAGAATATGTAAAGCAATGGTATAAACCCATGAAACCTGAAGACTCAGTGGTGCAAACTTCATTTGCAAGAAAAGTCACATGCAACCTGAAAATTATTGACTAGCTAAGGTCTCATGCTTATCAAATTTTTCTAGTGAATCTCTTAACATTTTTTTTTTGAAGAAAACAGTAGACATTCTCCCTCATAATATTAATTAAAGAGAGATAGCCCAAAAGGGAAATACAAGCTAAGGCCAAAAAAAAAAAAAAAAACTGAGACCAAAATGACAAACCAGTTACACTCTGTGTAGAAGAGAGATCCACATAGAATGCCACTAGTTAGACATAATAAGCCCGCCACAGGCTCCTACCCCAAAAATGATAAAATGCCTGCCCCTGAACACAATAGAGCTCGCCCCGCACAAAATCTCCCTCAATCCAGAACACACCTCATCATCGATTCACAAATGTTACCTACCCAACAAAGAGTGGTCCAGATCACTACGGGGAAAGAGACACACGGATACGGTAATACTGAATTACTGTAGATCCAGAGTAAAGGAAAACACAAGATACATGACAGACACCATGGTACTTGGGGAAAGGCCTTTAGTTGCAAACCGACAATTAGGATCGTGTGTGAATGAGAAACAAATAAGATCCAACAAATTGAAAAATTATACTAATAATCCACAAAATGTATGAAATCCAAACACAAAAACAAAGGGAACCACGATCGCCGAACGTTCAAACACCATTGTCAGAAATTAAAGGACAAAAAATGGTTAGAACCATTAAATGCGAGACATAAGGGGGGTAGTCGATACAGACTTTCATGGATTTTTGTGGACATTATTCAAGTGATGGACTTTTGTAGACTTTTACAGACTTTTGCAGACTTTCGTAGACTTTCACAAATTTACTCTCATGGACTTTCACAGACTTTTGCAGACTTTCACAGACTGACTCTCATGGACTTTCACAGACTTTTACAGACATTTGCAGACTTTCACAGATTGACTCTTATGGATTTTCATAGACTTTCACAGACTTTTGTAGACTTTCACAAATCACTCTCATGGACTTTCACAGACTTTTGTAGACTTTTACAAATCACTCTCATGGACTTTCACAGACTTTCAGAGATTGACTCTTTTCACATCTGGATTTCTATTAATAAACACAAAAATATTTTTAGAATTTTAAAATAACAAATAAAGAACTCAAATATTCAAATTCAACATGAATTATTGATACCCATATAAATAAAATAAAAGCAATCAGTATATTTCATATATGTAAATATATCTTTTTACTTTTATATATGTTTAAACATTATAAACAATATATATATACATCTATATTATACAATAATAGAAACATCTTCAAGGAAAATCAAATCAAACATCATACATATAATCAAATATATGATAAATCTATATTTTAAAAAATAATTGTGGATGATCTAGGCATATATAATATAATCTATCATTCTCATATATTCATCAAACATATGAGGTGATAGGAATATTTCATACATATGGACATTCATAAAAAAAAGATGATAAATAAAGAAAAAAAATGTGAATAAAAATATGAAAGGCATGTGATAAAAATCATAAAGTAGATTTGTTAAAAGAAAAAAAGAAGAAATATTCACAAAGTTGGAATAAAAGTCCATGAGAATCCCACCCATTTGGGTGGGATTTTGAAAAGACTTTTTCCTTTATATTTCTCTCTCTAAAGTCCACAAGAATCCATCACTTATGAAAGTCTTCACAAATCCTGTTTAAATTGAATAACACATGACAAAATGTCTACTATGAGAAGTCTCAATTGAATAACGCTGGACTTTTGTCCACGAAATAATGTCTCAATCGAATAACACTGGACTTTATGTCCACGAAATAATGTCTCAATCGAATAACGCTGGACTTTATGTCCACGAAATAATGTCTCAATCGAATAACGCTGGACTTTATGTCCATGAAATAATGTCTCAATCGAATAACGCTGGACTTTTTGTCCACGAAATAATGTCTCAATCGAATAACGCTGGACTTTTTGTCCATGAAATAATGTCTCAATCGAATAACGCTGGATTTTTTGTCCACGAACCAAAGTCTTGATTGAAAAACACAAATTTACAAATCCACGAGCATTGAGATTTTGTTCATGAAAATTCTAATTGACTAACAACACACATAATCCACAAGCAATACAGAGAAAGCCAAAATTGGACAGAAAGCATAAAAGTGAACCCAATTTAACTAGTGAGACACTAACAATGTACAAAATCCACACACCTTGCAGCGAGAGCCGAAAAAATCGTCTGATACCACCGGCAAACGTTGGGAAACCCATCGCCCGGCTTCGAAACTGCTGCGAAAACCTTGATATCATCCTTACTGATCTGATCCCTGATGACCACACACAAAAACAAAGTAACCTCTCAGTCGCTTATATAATAGTACAATAAAAGGAACCTAACTACTGCAGATTAAGATTCTCAAACTCCACAATACACACAACAAAAAAATTGATTTTGGCACTTAAAACGAACCCATCAAACCCACAATAGCACAAAAACGCAGAACCTCAAAAACAAGTGGTGATCGGCCCTAAAAAAGTGTTCTTTATAACCAAAATGGTGTTAAAACAGTAAGAACGATACAAAACCCTAAATTTTCGCAAGATTCATGTCTTCTAATTACATATGAATCAAATTGAGAAACAGAAAACAGATTGAGATAAACGCCACAAAATGAAACAAAAAAAAAGGGTTTTTAAAGATAACTCACCCAGAAATATAGGTCTTCCCCTCGAGGAACTCTTCGAGGCTCTTGAGACCGGTTTCCGTGTGGAGATCGGAGAAGGTGATCGCCATTGAAGCGGGATGGTGAGGGAAACCCTTTAAGAACTGTACAGAAACCCTAATTCGGCGAAAAGGAGGAGGCTTTGGGGGATGACACGAGAAACCCTAAATTGAGTGGGTTCTGATATTGTCACTCCCGATCGGGGTGAGAATTAGGCGTGTTGGGGGGGTATTTGTTTGAAAGTACTGTGACCGTCCAAACGGTGGGTCCTCTTCGAATAAGGTGATCTGATATTCGGATCCAACATCGGTTTTCGGTTCGGATGATGGATTTTGTGGTTGGATGCAATTCTCATCCAAACGCATGTTTGGATTTGGATGCAATTTTTAATTAGGTTGTATTTGGATATAAATTTGAAACCCTGAAAAATTCTAAAATTTTATTGTTCAAACTCAATTTTGAAAAACTCAATTTTATTAGATTTTCAACCACAGAATTTTTTAGTATAAAAAGGAAGATCATGGTTTAAAAAGTTAAACACTAAAAATGTGTGTGGATCTGAGTTTGAGAATTTTTAGTCTTTCAAATGCAGAATCTTTCTAAATTCATATCCAAACGAACACTAAGCAGAAAGTGGAAAAGTGTTGTCAAACGTATTTTAAAAAACAGGCTTAATTAAAAACTTAATTATAGTTTTTAGTATAAAAAACTTGTTTTTTATAAACATAGAAAATGCGTTTTCTATGAATTAAGTTTATTTAAGCCATTTTATTCAAAATCTTATTTTTTAAACGTGTTTTTAAAAACGCGCTTTTAACCAATTGAAATACATGTTATTATTAAAATTAAGGGAAAATATATATAAAAAAATCTTCTAAAAATTAAAAATACCGAAATTAGCCGCTTTTAAAAATTATATTTGAAAAGTCTTGTTTAATGATTCTAGACAGTATAATGACTTGATTACCCTTATTTAATTTACTATTTAAGCATCTTCACATATATTTAATTGTTTAACACCTCAATTACAAAAATAAATAAATAATAAAATATTTTTTTAAAATGAAGTTTATTATTATTTTTTCTATATCTAAATACACCATTAAGATTTAAATTATAAAAAATTAAATTTCTTTACATATTATGACCTTTGTAAAGTCTTTTGAGACACTTATATATATTCAACATTATACAAAAAATTCCTTATGCAAGGCATTTATAAAATATAAATACCCAAAAAATTGAAATTTTGTTTTACGAAGTTAGAAAAAATCCAAAAAAAAAATCTTGTAAATTTGTTATTGACAATTTTAACATTTTTTACAGCATATTTAATAACATATAAAATCACTCTTAAATAAAAATCATTTTTCAATTATACAATGGTTATGAAAAGTTTTAAATATGATTAGAGAAAGTTCAAAATTTACATAAAGGGTACGTGAATCTTTTTAGTTTCTAAAATTGTTAAATATGATTTTTTTTGTATAATTTTAAAAAGGGTTAATTGTCCAAATACCCCTGTAATCAAACTCTCATTATTCTTATGCCCCCATCTTTTTAAAAGTTTTTTCTGTACCCCTTAAGTAAATACCCAAATTGTTTCTACCCTCCTTCCTTTAATTCTTCCAACCCTACAAAATTGCAGTTTTCCCCCTGTAAGTGCATATATATATGTTTTCAATAACTTGTAGAACACATAATGTAATTTCTGTTAATATTATTTGTAAGTACATTATTATGCATGTCATGCAAAAATGGTAACATGCAAAACACTAGAGAAACATACATTAATACATAATACTTGAAAATATTTTATCACAATAAATACATCAGAACATTTGAATTCATCGAATGTTTGCATTCTGCCGTTCTTTTCCTACCCTAATGATCTAAAATATTGTATTTTCTTGGATCATCTTCATGTCATTTTGGCTGAAATTGAACCTACTATAACACCTTTGAGTTAGCAAGCGTACATCATTAGAAAGAAAGCGTAGTCCAAACTATATTAAAGATGCAATAATCAGTCAAACACTTAAAAAAATCAAACACCAACAAGTGTGTACTTCATGACAATATAAGAACCACACATAAATTAATGTTATGCATTAATATATGTTTCTCTTATGTTTTGCAAGTTACCATTTTTACACGACATTAATGCACTTACAAAAAATATTTACAAAAATTACATTTTGTGTTCTACGAGTTACAGAAAACATATATACACTTACAGAGGAGAAACTGTGATTTTGTGGGGCTAGATGAATTAAAGGGATGAGGGTAAAAAACAATTGAGTGTTTGTTACAGGGGTACAATTTTTTTTTAAAAAAGGTGGGGGCACATAAATAACAGAGGAGCTGTAAGGGTATTTGAACAATTCATCATTCTAAAAAATGATTGATTTGAATATTTCTAATTTTTGAAAGATTTTTAAAAGTATTTTCTCATTTTTTTTAAAGTATTTTGCAGTGTCTGCTTTATTTATATGGGATCTAAAGCGGGCATCCGATTTTTGCAAAGTAGGGGACGAGTGGAGGTCCATCGTTTCAAGGGCTGTGATTCAAATCCATTTAAATCAAATGTAAATTGAGATTAGTTAAATTAAATCAACTCTTCAACCCAAGTTAAACAACCTAACCTAAGTTAACAAAACTCTTCTCTCCCCTCTCTCAATTAAAATTGAAATCTAATACCTCCCCGGTTACCGCAGATCACCCTCCCCGACGACGCTGTTCAACCCCTCAATACTGATCAATGACGCAAAGTTTTTTTTTTTTTTATCTAGATCTAGGATTTATTTTAATTTTATTTTTAAGGTATATTAATATATTTTTGTATTAAGATATATTAATGTATTTTTTATTTTTTAAAAAATAATAAATAACTTTTGTGTAATATTCATAGCGTTAACGCAATGTACACTCATTATATTATTAAAATATACATTAAAATAAAAAATGAAACATATATTGAGATACATTAATATATTTTTTATTTTTAAAAAATAAAAAATAATTTTAGTGTAATATTGACCGCATAAATGTAGTGCATACTGTATACTGTTCTATCATACATGGAGTGAGGGTGAAGATTTTTCCCTCTTATGCTTACCGAAGGTGATCACACCGACGTCCACCCGAAGAAGAACCCTAGTTTCTGATTTCCCACCTTTTTATAGAAATCGAGAACCCATGTAAGTTGATTGTTTTTTTTTTCTTCGTTTTCTGTTTCTTTTCAAGTTCTTGATTTAAAAGGGTATCCGCATTAACCTCCTATTCGTGTTGTTCAAGTCGAAAAACGAAAAAAGGTTGCATTTTGGATGAATTCGTTCTTTTTCGGTTACGTTAAACGATCCTCTTTTGAGATCTGAATTGTGGGTATGTGAATTGAAGTGTTTTGTTTACATGGGTCAGAATCACATACGTAGATTATCGTCTGTGTTGAGAGCAATGGATGCACAAGCGAGGAAGAAAGCATTGTTTCGGGCGAAGCTGAGGGAAGCTGAGCAGAAGCGGGAGAAGCGCATCGAGTCCCCGCTCATAAGGTAATGTTTTTTTTTTTGTGGTTACTGAAGAGTTTGAAAATTTTAAATGGGTGTTTGAAGTATGGAATACTGAATGTTAAGCTTGAAATTTGATATGTATTTGTGGAACACAATTGAGAATCCGTGCTGAGTAATAGGTGGGAATTTTTAGTGCATCAGTAAATGGAATGCTTTTAGTCCTACTATACTTGCAACACTTGTTTGTTGAGCTTTATTATGCAGGTAGCTATGCCTCAGTGTCATGCATTGATTGAAATATAGGAAATATGATGTATATTTTATGATTTATCATATAAATGTTTGTTTGTGGAACAGCAGGTGGAATAGGGAATAGGATACAAATTATACTGAAAAAAGTTCTTTCATAGGGCATAATGAAGGTTGAATAGTTGTTCCAGTCTTAGTAGAATTTTGGTATAACTCTATTGATCTATTCTAGGGGTGTGGTTGTCGCGATGCCTTTTCTTTTGAGTAGAGGCAAGGAAGATTATTCTTATTCTACCTTGAAAAGGACAAGCACCGAACCAAACAAAAAATTGATATAACTTGATACTGGATTGAAAAAGAATTACATCACCTCATTCTATTTTGTTGCCAAACGGGGTCTCAAGGAATATGGTATGTGATATGTTTGATAGTGTCCTCCCATGATAAAATTGGACAAGTATAGGTTTGATGCTTGACAACCTGTTCCTTTGGTCTTCATCTATGTAGAAACAATACATTCTGTTTAAGTTTTAGAGGTGCGACGACATTTCTTATGTTTTCCGTCTCGATAATGTTTGTGTGTCTTTAATACATGACGTCATGACTGTATTCGAGGGCTTGGATCTGTAGCGTACTGGTTGACAAGAGTTTGCAACCAAGAGGTCATGAGTTTGAGTGCCATGAGTGAATTTAATCATTTGTAATGCATCGCTGTAATCAGGCCTATTTGGTGTTTTGTGATACCTGGAAATGGCTACATATGGATGTGTCACTGTTGATTTTTGTTTTTCAATTAAGGAACATGAGTACTATGTGTACCATAAATGTTGCAATTTTTTTTATTAATGAATGTGTTCCTTCATTCTTGGATCTTAGGTATGGTGCAATTTCTTCTTTGAGAAGGTTGGTACATGTTCCTAAAACCTCCTGATGTATGTTTCCCTTTTTCAGGTATGAAAATGATCAAGCTATCTGCAGGGTTTGCAACGTTACTATAAAATCTGAATCTTTATGGAATGCACATCAAGCTTCCCGTAAGCACCATGAGGTGATGAGCATATACCAAATCTTTTAAATCCTTCTAATTCAACTATAAAACTTGGAAAGATATGCATACAATTCATTAATAGTTTGTAAAGACACATACATCTATAAAACTCAGTATTGGACATAATGTAGGCTTTGGGCAGGCATTACTTGATAAAGTCATTCAGCTTAATTGGCTGCGTGCTTCTTTTTATACTGGTTTGTGTCTGGTATGACAGACTGCAGCAGTTGATACAAGTTTTATGTGTTTGGTAGATATGCAAAAACTTTAAATCAAAATCTATCTCAAATCAATCATTTCATCTTATATCGGTGATAGTAGAATCACTTGAGGTTGCAACTCCGTTGTCGCAAAAGCATTAATATGGGAAGTCTCTACAATTGAGTCATGCAGATAATAAGTATTTAATAAATGGCTAATATCGCAAATTGCATCTTCACTCTATGTGGTTGATTATTTTAGTGAGGATCTCATAAAGAGATTCTCATACTAAAAGACCTAGGTTGAGATCGTTGCCTGTGAGATTTTTTTTTATTATACAAACTCATTTTGCCGGCCCATGTTTATGAGGTTTTATAATCCACTAGGATAGCTCATTTGTTTCATTGTTTGGTCTGTAAAGCTGCTTGACCATCAATATAATTGACAAAAAAATTTGTCCATATAAAATCCTGGAAAATTAAGACTATTGTTGCCTTCAGATTTTCAGTATCCCATTGTAATTTATTAAATGTTGATTGCCAGTTTGGCACATTTTACAACTCCAGTTGCATGATGATAAATCTAAATTGTTTACTTGGTAAGGGAATTTCAGTTTTAACTGTTAATTAAAGTCTGCTTTACAGAACATGGTACTCTTACAGAAGAAGAATAATCTTTATACAATTTCCCAACACTTATGTTTGTAAAGGATTCTGAAGTTACCTTTTTCATATGTTATCTTTATGTGCATCTTGTGTTTGGGTGCCAATGGATCAAGTATCCTGAAGTTTGTTTTTGAAAGTGATTTTCCCCAATTATATTAACTAGCAAAATGAAATGTCATTTTAAATAAAAAAAGGGTCAGATAAATGGTGGGGACATAAGAAATTTCCCAAACCCTCCTTTAAGAAGCATCAGACAACACTGGGGATGAAAACAAATGACTAAGCGATTTCATTCAGCAACGAAAACACCCTCTCTTTCAATGACCACTCCCTCAGCCAGAAGCAGATGTGGAGCCCAATCTCTGAAGAAACACATAATCTTAGAAAGTGTCCTGAAAATCTTTTGACACTGTAGTCTTAGAAAAAATGCGGATGCTGACGTGAGATATAATTAAGCAAGAAGTATTTGAAAGACATTCAATGAATTCATAGATAAATGAATATATTTGGTAAAACTCAGTCCATAAGCGAATAAATAACCAATTGCACAAAGCAAGAATTGTTTCGGGATGCCAACATATCTCAAGAACTTTTCAGAGTTGTGAGGCTAACATGAATACCATGAATTGATAAAAGAATTCAGAGTTATAGTTTACCCCAGTTCCCAGGACTGTCCAAGTCAACCAGTTTTGTACACTAGAAAAATAATTGAAAGGTAGTTTATCCAGCTAATGCTTCCATATGTCTGTCAGTATTTTTTCTAACTGCTTAATATGGGTTTGGTATCTCCATGAAGGTTACTCTCTTTATACAATTACATAACTCAAACTTTATCTGTTTCACATAGTGGGATATATTTACTAATAACCAATAGGTACATTTATTGTTACAGGCTATTGAGAATTTAAAAGCTGCTGCTGCTGGAAAAAGCCGCCCTAATGATGCAAAACCTGCTACCCCTGTAGAATCTATTAAGCCTCGACCATCATCTGCCATGCCATCCGACTTTTTTGATAAGCCTGAGCCAAAGAGGCAAAAAACTGGTTAGTCTTCCCATCTCCCTTCTGATGGGCTTCCAAAAGATGCCTTTCATGTAGATCTTTGGAACCGAGGTTCATACTTATGTTTGTGGACCCAAATTTTGTTCATAGAATTGCTCTATAATTTTCTTCATGTAAAACATTTAGTACAAGGCACCTTGCTTCAAGACCTTATCATGAAACCATTCTTTTGTGAGATGTGTCCATTATATTTATTATCATCAATCCTAGAATGCATTTTATAATTATGCCACTTTTGGACATGGAAATAGGTATCTTTAAATATCAGATGCATCATTACTATAGTCTTTTTCCATGACTTTGGAGGCTGGATCTGGGCATTTTATTAGAATCCAGAATGTGAGCTCTGAAATAGGCTTTTAAACTGGTGCATCAACTGTCAAATGTAGAATCCCTGATGTTGAGATGCATATTGCAGTTAATTCTGTGTGCCATATCTTGTTTAAAAAATTTAGCTGTAAGAGAGAACAGCAAAGAAAGTTTCATTAGAAAGAATGATCATGTCATATGCAACATCATAACTGAGACCATGAATCCATGCAATGCATCACTGTCGCTTTACATAAGATCATAGAGTCCATCTCAAATGTCAACAAATTAGCATTTGCAGCTAGTTTTATAATAATGTTGTAGCGGATGACACATTATTTTATTTGCAGGATCAGCACCTGGGGCCAGTACTGTTGCTGTCAGCCAACAGACTTCTTTAGCAGAGAGCGCTTCCAAATCTTCTCCTTCTGGCAGCAAGATTGCCGAGTCCACCAAAATCAAGACAACAGAGACAAAGGACAGAAATCAAAGTGAGACCAATCAGTTATCCACTATGAACAGTTCGTCAGCCAAGCAAGTGAAAGGAGTTCTGCCTGAAGGCTTTTTTGGTGACAATGAAGAAAATGAAAGCAAAGATTTAAGCTTACCTAGTCAACCCTCAAAAAAAGCTGATGCTTCAGTCGCCAAGCAAATTAAGGGAGCTCTTCCCGAAGGCTTCTTTGACGACAAGGAAAACAGTGAAAACAGGCCCTCCAATCCACCTCCTCCAAGTCAGCAATCAAGAAAGGTGAATGGTCCCGATGTCAAGCAGCCAAAGGGAGCTCTTCCGGAAGGATTTTTTGATAACAAGGATGCTGATATGCGTGCACGTGGCATCGAACCTGTTAAGGTGGATATCATGTGAGTCTCTGCTTTCCATTCTTTCTAGTTTAACATTCAGCATTCTTATCTGAGGTGACTATTGGATTTATCAATTGGCAGACAAGATTTTGCTTTCTAGGAAGGATCATTCCATTTAAAATGAAAACCACTCTTTTCTTTTTTATTTTTTTATAATCACAACTAACTCCCATTCGTGTTCTCGTGGACAGGGATGAGTACAAAGAGTTTGAAAAGGTTATCCAGGAGGATTTACAGCAAGTTGATAACCGCTTGGAGGAAGAAGAAGTATGGATTTCTTTTTCTCTTTGTGATTCATATTTCTTATTTGTAGTATCTCTGATTTAAATCAAAAGTGAAACATGAAAATATATGTAAAAAAATCTAATGTAGGTTGATGCTGCTGAGGTGTTGGAAGAATACGAGA
Organism: Acorus gramineus; assembly: GCA_030737835.1. Lineage (NCBI taxonomy): Eukaryota > Viridiplantae > Streptophyta > Magnoliopsida > Acorales > Acoraceae > Acorus > Acorus gramineus. The sequence continues at coordinate 21,886,962 of CM060848.1, read as the reverse complement.
CTTTGGAACAAAGGTCAGTTTGAACATGAAATGAAAGTACATTTTAATTGATACAATTTGTATGACTCGTACAAAATGGAAAGAAATGGTTTGTACCATTTCATACCATTTCGTACACCATTCTAAAAAGAAAAAAGAAAAAAAGACCAATATCTGTTCCTAACATTTTTTATATCTTTTGTCATAAAGAAAACAATTTTCATATCCTGTCTTTTCTCAATGTTTTAATACTTTGGTAGGGCTTACAAGGAGAGAGTAGAAATGCTAAAGAAGCACTTGATGGAAGCAAAGGCAGCGAAAGTCACGAAGGAGGAGAAGCGACCACATTTCAAGGGCCAGGAATCAAGCGATGAATCGTCCTCCAGTGACGGAGATGATGATGAAGACAACTTTGTGGTTGACTGGAGAGCGAAGCATTTGTAAGTACATGTGAAACTCAACCTTCATCTTACTCTGCTATGAAAATTTGAGCAAAGAAAAAAAATGATGCAACATATTTCCATGTATTTAAATTTATGAAAGAAAAAAGGGAAAAAATATTGATTTGCTGGGTTTGGCTGCTGATCATGAATGAAATACTTCTCGGTTTCATTGTTCAGGTTTGAAATCAATGGATCCATTGTTTTTTTCAGTTGTTAATTGCCCTCTACTTGATTCTTTGGAACTAGTTTGGCAAGCGGGTAAGATTTTGAGGATAAATTATCTTAATTTTATAGGAGTAAAAGTCTATCATTGTTGTCACTCTTTATATTTGTATGAATAAGAGGTGATAAATGTTATTCTAGTTTTTCTGGAACAAAATATCTTCATTTTTATTTTAAAATAGGGACAACTGTTTCTATTTTATCCCAATTCTTTTGCACAAGTATATAACAAATTGAACAAGTTGTTCTGCAATCATTTATGTCCTAAATTATTCTCTTGCCAAATTAGCTAGAATTCATTTCCCATTGACATGTTCACTTCAACCCATTGAAAATAGGACAGACTCTTCCATTTATTCCATGACCACACAGTATTATAAAATGGTTGTTGTTACATGTGCAGTGCCATTATCTCATTAGCAATTACTCACAACAACTACTCACAATAACTTGGTAAATATCCTATTAGTATTCTTATAAATTTTATAAATAAGTCCATATAATTCATTAAAATATATATCAACTTTCATAAAGGTTTATATCAAATTAGATGTATTATATTATTTTTTTTAAATGACAATGGATGTTTATAACATTTGAGATTGTAAAATGGATTAAATGACAATGGATGTTTATAACATTTGAGATTGGAAAACGGATTATGCGTAACATTTTCCTTTACATATATAAATCGATCATTTTGATCACTCATAAAATATTGGAGAAAAAAATCAGAGAATATTTTTTTAAGGTTAAGATAGAATTAAGAGAATAAATAATGATGAAAAATAAAAATGGGTTTTAATAAATTTATTATAAAGTAAAACATACAAAAATGTTACAAATACATTGAAAAAAAAAATATAATAACGTTTAGTAATATAACGTGAGTCAACTGTGAACGATAACAGCAGGCCATCTGTTGATGGTCAGAAAAACTTTACGCGCGCAACCACTTTAACATAACACAAAACGCGATAACATCTGACCAGACCCACCTCACAATGGATTAAAGCGAAAGAAACCTCGCAAAAGCCCCAACAAAAATCGACCGCTTCATTTGCTCAATCTCTCTTCAGAAACCCTAAACAAACGAAATGGCGAACAACGACGAGGCGGTCGATTTCGAGCCCGACATGGACGATCTGATGGACGATGACGCCATCGCTCCCTCCCCCGCCGCGGCTGCGCCGGCGCCGAAGCTCCGGTCGACAATCACGGGCGGGGAGTACTCCGGCGTTAAGAAGACGAAGGGGAGGGGGTTCCGAGAGGCCGAGGCGGAGGCCGACCGGAACAGCCGGTTCGCCGGTCGCGTTTTCGACTCCCTCGATTCCGCCGGCGGTCCCGGTCCCCAACGATGTCAGTTTCTCTCTCTGATTATGTATTGGCCTTTCGTTTTGGTTTATTAGCTTTTCTTTCTTGTTCTTTTGGCGAAGAAGTTAGGGTTTTTGGTTATGATAGGGTTTTAACACTGTAGACTGATAGGAAGATTTTCTGTGTTTCATTGTGGCTCATATAGATTGATTTGATACATTGTAAGCACTAGGTAAGTGTCAACTGTCAGTGATCTTTGAATCAGACGTTAACATGCAGTATAGTTTTTCTCGCATTTGTGAGCACTTTATAAGTGTTAAGAGTCGGATCAGTTGTTTGGTTGTTTGTTGAGGATGCGAACCTTTGTAGTAAGTGCATTGGCATTTGGTTATTCATACTTCTATGACAAATGTGTACTGTATTTCATGTCAAAATAACAATAGTTAATGTGGTCAGAGAGAAGACTTGGCAATGATTATATTTGTCATTGGAAAACAATGGAAGCAATGCAATTGTCCCATGTTTCTAATGATTTCATGAATTGATATCTTCTTCTAAACACAAGATGTGGGGAAGGAATGATTTAGGTGAGTGGAAAGTAAGGGCTACAAGGTAAAAAGACATTGGATTATGCTGAATTGGTAATGCTGTAGTCTATTGATGGTGGGAGGACAGTTGGGTGTTTTGAATAGTAAAAGTTATAATTTGACAAATGATGGAGGTACCACATTAATTTTGTCTCTTTTTTACTTGTTCGCAATATATTTAGTTTTATCATTGTAAAGATGAGTGCTTTTTTAGTGGTGTTTGATCCTTTTCAACAAAATATAAGCTGTAATTACTCTCTGTGGAAGCATTGGAATTTGATTAGTAGAATCAGTCTGGCTACACTGTTATATGAGAGTCCATCAAATACGTGGGATCCCTGATGAAGACTTGCCTTTGTAGATTTGAAAGTTGTATGAGTGCTGGGGGAAGGCTTCTTTTTGGGGTGGCTGAGACATAGATAGTAATGGCCCATGAGATTTCATATCCTTATTATTACAGGGTATGTTAATGTCCATGGAAAGGGAGTATAAATTGAGTGTTAAAGAGGAAGATGGACTAAGGATATATATGTACCTTCACCTACTGGCTACTGCAACATTGAACAGTACTCTCTCCAACTGGGTGTGGAACGAGACCAAAAGCAATTTTTTTCCCATTTGTTGTAATGGGTATTATTATATTGTTTGAAACAGCTGATAGGTATTAAAAGAATTTATGACATGATACTGACTCCACTGACCACAGAGACACTCTCAGCTACCAAAATTTGTTGTACTTGATTTGTAGTTTTTTTTGCTTAAGATATTATTTTATATATTGTTTCTGCATTTGTATTTTGATATTAAGGATTGATTATTTTAGATCTGTTCAAGTTTAATGCATCTTAAATGCCTCTATTTCATTTGTAAAGCATGATTCTCTTTTATTTCCAGCTAATTTTGCGTCATGTTTTCTTTCCTCAACTTTTCTAGTCTTTTTTTTTTATAGCCATTGAGGGGTGGATAGTTTTGGTCACTGGAGTTCATGAAGAGGCACAGGAAGATGATCTTCAGATTGCTTTTGGTGAATGTGGGGAGATTAAGAACTTGCATCTGAATCTTGATCGTCGCACAGGGTTTGTCAAGGTAATAAGTTCTGTTTTATATTTGTCATGTTGCATAGTGCAATGACTATCAAAACACCATGATATGTTTTTGATTCATAGATTATTCATATTTTCTATCATATTCTTATACAAAAAAGTCCCAAGGTTTTTTACTCCTAAGCATGTAACATGTTTCCAAAATGAAATTGTTTGGATATATGTTGAGTTTGCGGATATTCAGTTTTTGGAGAAATGCAACTAACATACATGCTCCACTAAATAAAAGAGCACCGTTATAACTTCTTGTATGCCTCAGCAAGCTGAGGCAACCACAGAGCATCCCATACCCTATTGTTTGAGTTTAATTAGGTTTACCTATAGGAAACATCAACCTTATTTTTGTGGATTATTTTATTTTAGGGAAAAATTGATATAACTCCATGGAATCTTAGCTATATCGGTTTTAGTCCCTCTAAAATCCTTAAATCATCTTAGGTCCCTATATTCTACTGTAATTAATGTTTTTAGTCTCTGGGTCAAAATTTTGTCAAAAAAGAAAAGCATATTCTAGGAACATTGTGTTCAACTAACTAAATCTTTGAAAATCATATTTGAATAAGTCCCTTATAAAGTGTAAAAATTGAAATATGTCATTTCTATAACCAACTTGAGACTGAAATTTCGAAAATAGCCACATAACTTCGACAGGCTTTGGGAAGACACCAGTCTTCGCGTGGGGTTCATTTTGGACGGGAGAGGCTTATGAGAGGGAGAGAAATGTTAGATGAAGGGAAGGGTATTATGGTAATCTCATATGTCTAGTTAGAGTTAACTACTAGTCTGGTTAGTTGGAATGATGGAAGGGACCAAAACAATAATTTCTTAATAAGACAGGAACCTACAGAGATTTTAGGATTTTACATGAACTAAAATTGATTTAACCAAGTTTACAGGGAGTTAGATTGACTTTTCCCTTTTTTTTATATCCATCTGACGATTCAATACCCTGCCCAACATTTTCGTCCAAAAAAAAAAAAACTTGCTCAACCTTCTTTTCTTGAATTTCTCTACCCTTTAGCCCATGTTTGGTTGGGGAATTGAGGGTGGAATAATGATAAAATGGGTGTTTAGAAAACTGGAATAAATGAGAATCTATATGCCAGAACTAATTAGTATAACGTGATATAATTATTCTTGTTACCACCCCCCCCCCCCCCAAAAAAAAAAAAAAATTAAGTTATTCCAGGTTATTCAGCCCATTTGATTATTTGGGTTTCTACTGTCAAATCAACTGTCATTACCTTTTATTAACAGGAGGTTACATGTCAAATCATTTTTTCATCTTTCATAAATCTTTATCGACACTTTATTTTCATTTTATCCACAATTGATCAATGGTTAGTCAAACAACAAAAAATTTATTATTACATTTCCCAACGAGAATAATTAAAAACAAAAACAAAAAAAAAATCATTTATTCCTTATCTATATTAGAATAGTTATAAACTTCAAAATAACTTAATTCTCTATCCAAACGGGGCTTAAGGTATTGTATCATATTTCATATCAATTAATCCAATGATAAATATATGGGTTAAACTATTAAAGACATATAAGTCCCTACAAACATGGAAAAACCCATATAAGTCCCTACTAAAATTGTGAGAGGCGTACGAGTCCTTAAAAACTCAAAACACAATTATCATCCCTGAGTTAAGTTCCATTCAAACTTGACGGAATATTTTCAAAATATTCTATCACATATAATTGTATAGACATTGAGGTCTTTATAAACAGTCATAAAGACAAATTAGTCCCTACAAAAGACAAAATTGCCCCTGAAAGACTTTTACATTAAATTGTGTACACACTGTAGTCCCTATAAACAATCATAAAGACAAATTAGTCCATATAAAAGACAAAGTTGCCCCTAAAAGACTTACATTTAATGGAATAGACATTACTGTTTTTATAAACATCGTAAATTGCCCTTGCAATGTCTATACAATTAAATGTAAAAATTCTCCAGGGGTATTTTTGTCTTTTACAGGGACCAATTTATCTTTACGATTGTTTATAAGGGCTGTAATGTTTATTCAATTAAATGTAAAAGTCTTTCAGAGGCAATTTTGTCTTTTGCGGTGACTAATTTGTCTTTATGATTATTTATAGGGATTGCAATGTGTACACAATTTAATGTAATGTTTGATGGAATATTCTATGAGTAGGCTCGACAAAACCCTTGTACGGATTCTTCTATTTCTCGATAAAAAGAAATATGACCAACAGTGGTTCGAATGTATATACAAAGTATTTCTTTTTTTACACTTCTTACTATTAAATAGTGCCCATAAATCTCCTGATAGGTACCCAAAGATTCATATTGAACTTCGATAGGAACTTCTCTTGAACCAATGACACGTTGATCTAGTCGCCACCGGAGCCACAAAGGACTATGTAAATTGATTCGTTTCTGCTGATAAGCTCCAAGCGCATCATAGGAACTAAAAAAATAGGGTTTTTTCTCTTTCGTATGTTTATAGTTATTATTGTCAACTGTTTTATTTTGATAATTTCTGCGATTACATGGATTATACCTATTTACAAAAATACCTCGATGATTCCCCATCGTTAATACATAGAGGCCAATAAGCATATCTTGAGTTGGTACAGAAATGGGATCTCCGATAGCTGGTGACAAGAGATTCATATGAGAAAACATAAGTAAACGAGCCTCTGCTTGAGCTTCCAAAGATAAAGGTACATGAACAGCCATTTGATCTCCATCAAAATCTGCATTGAATCCCTTACAAACTAATGGATGTAAACAAATAGCACGTCCCTCCACTAAAACGGGTTGGAACGCCTGTATGCCTAATCTATGCAGGGTGGGCGCTCTATTTAGCAATACAGGATGTCCCTGCATAACTTCTTGAAGTATTTCCCATACGATCGGTTCTTTTTCCCGAATTTTGCTTTTAGCAATTCCTATGTTAGAAGCAAGATGTTGTCTGATTAGACCGCGAATTACAAATGTCTGGAAAAGCTCTATTGCTATTTCTCGAGGTAATCCACATCGATGTAATGAAAGTGAAGGGCCTACGACAATGACGGAACGACCCGAATAATCGACCCGTTTACCAAGTAAAGTCTCACGAAATCTCCCCTCCTTGCCTTCAATTACATCTGAAAATGACTTGTACACTTTATTATGGCCATCCCTCATTGGTTGTCCGCGGATTCCATTATCAAGAAGTGTATCTACGGCTTCTTGCACCAATTTCTCCTGACACATTACTAATTCCCCTGGCGTAGATCTACTTGTTTTTAATAGATCGGTAAGAGTATTGTTCCGATAGATAACTCTTCTATAGAGTTCATTAATATCCGAACTCATTAGTTTACCCCCATCTATCTGAATAATTGGTCTCAACTCGGGAGGAAGAACTGGTAATAGGCACAAAACCATCCGCTCTGGTTCTACATTTGTTCGAATAAAATGTTTAGCTAATTCCATGCGTCTAACTAAAAAATCCTTTCTTCGTCCAATTTTTCTATCTTCCCATTCATTCCCAGTGGACCCTTCGTCTCCTAATTCCTTCCATTCTACCGATGAATTATCGATAACAATTCGCAAATCCAAATCGGCTAATTGTTCCCTGATAGCACCCGCTCCGGTAGAGATTTCTCGATTTCGAAATGTATCGAAGCCTTGGGTAGTAAAAAAAAGGGGGATGCTGTATTTCCAGGATTGGATTTCATATTCGAATAAACCTCGTAATCGTAAGAAAGTCGGTTTTTTAGCTATGGGCCTAGCAAAAGAAAAATAGGGATAGGTTCCTAGAGGATTCCCCCCTTAAAAACCGGACGTGAAGGTTTCCTCTCATCCGGCTAAAGTAGTTACACTAAATAAAAAATGAGGGTTCGCGTTTTCAAACTTTGTTCGAGAAAAAACCCTACAATACAAAACAAACAGCTACTCCTTACTCAAGTTCCCGGTCAGGACTAACCAATATTTCATTGATTCATCTGTCCTTTGACTTTTACTTTCTGAATTACTTATTTAATTACGACTACGACATAAGATAAGTGGAATGTGAAATTTTTGAGTAGTCTACTTCCCTTCGAATAATGAATTCCTTTCGAGGAATACCTTGAAACTCATAAGGAATTTACTTGTCGATACTATCTATCGTTCCATTCGATCTTTTAGGTCTCTACTTCACCTCGATGGTTATGCCACGAATACACAATTTAATGTAATGTTTGATGGAATATTCTAAGAATATTCTGTTAAGCTTGTATGGAAATTTTAACTCAGGGATGATAATTGTGTTTTTCTGAGTTTTCAGGGACTCGTACGTCTGTCCCAATTTTAATAGGGACTCATATGGGTTTTTCCATGCATGTAGGGATTCAGATGTCTTTAACCCTAAATATATATGTGCCAACATCATTGATTGTTTCCTCTAAACCAGGGCTATGCGTTGATAGAATATGAAAACTTCAACGAAGCACAGGCCGCCATATCCACGCTGAATGGAACAGGGCTTCTTATGCAGACAATCTCTGTCGATTGGGCATTTAGCAATGGTCCTTTCAAACGAAGGAACACGAGGCGGAGGTATTTTACATTTATCTGCATATAACTTATTTAACGACCTATATGTTTATCTCCAAAACAGATTCTTCTCGGTTCGTATTCTTCAATTTTTATGTTAGTATATATATGATGTTGTTCAGACACAATAAAATCGCATCTTCTCATGTGCAAATATGCCACAATCTCTCTTGCTCTACCAGCGAAAGAGAAGATCGATCCGTTTCAAGATCTACTTAACCTCTCTGACTCTTCATTTGCAGGTCACCACGCGGACACCGTTCAAGAAGCCCGAGAAGGAGATATTGATACTGAATCTCATTGGTCCAGAGCGCGGGGTAAGACGGGTTGGGTGGATGGGTTGGTTTTTGTGGCAAGGAACTTGCCTTGATTGGTTAATGTTAGGTGCGCCTCGACCATCCTCCATATCTACAACTATTTTTTTTTTGCTTTCGAGCTTTTTTGGATAATTTTTAAGATGGGGCCTTTATTACAAGCCTTGTATGACTGCTTGAAAAATAGTGAACATCATCTTTCATAGTGAATTTGATAAATTAGTTATGGTATTTTTGCTTTGTAGTGCATCAATGTGGAATAACTGTATCCCCTCTTTAATTCCAGAATTGGATTTACCATACAGGTTGCAAAATTTTTGCTAACCTAGAGTTGGTGCATTTGAAAACATGATTTGGGCTTGTTTTTTTGGGGGAGGGTGTTCTCAATTGAAAAATGTGACTGAGCTTTTCAGTTATTAATGTTATTTTAAAGTAGCTTTTCCAAAAAACAATAAGAAGGTATATTTCCCTGGCAATCAAGTTTCAAAAAAAAAAAAGTATATTTCTTTGGAAATTAAATTTTAAAAGCAAAAGTAAGTATGAGTTTTGAGAGTCAAACCGTGTTTTCAAACACACTAATAAAGTTTGTGACAGGCTTGGGTTTTATATATAATAAACTTTAAGTCTTGATAAATTGTAGAAAAAATTTGATATAACTCTCAAGAAAGTTAACTAAATCGATTTTAGTTATTGTAAAATTAAAAAATAGCCACAAGTCTTTATGTTATTAAAAAAATATCATTTCAGTTCCTATCGTTACTCCAACTAATTAGGCACATGGTTAATCTTAACTACACATTAAAAGATACTACAATGCTCTCACTTTTTATTTTTGAATAATCGATATAGCTTCTTAAAAACTTATGAAAATTGAAAAATGTTCCTATAAAATAAATAAATTCTCTCGTCTTTTTTTTATTAAACTATTTATTTTAGTCTATGCGTAATCGAGACTAACTAGATCTGTGGTTGATTCTAATCATACATGATAAATTATTATAATCTCTTTTTAAAATTTATTTGATAAATTACCGTAATATACTAACCAGATCTGTGGTTGATTTTAAGAGGATTTACTGATTTTACATATACTTTTTTCCGATTTTATTTTATAAGTTTTCACATAGTTATATCAATTTTTTTTAACTGTTGGTGAGCATAGGATACCAGGGGAGTTTTCAAAAAAAGGCAAATGCATTTTTGTCATCAAAATTACTAATTTCATTTTCTGTAGGAACTTATTTGAATGTATTTATTGAAACAATTTAACTGAGAGACTAAATCCGAAAACCATACATACTTTCTAGGAACCTGTGATGATTTTTTTAATTTTACAGGGATTAAAAGTGATTTAACTAACTTTGTAGGTAGTAATATCAAATTCTTTCCTAAATTGTAATCTCAACCTTAAAAAAGGAAAAGTGATAAATAACATAACAAAAAAAAAAAAAATCAAAGAGGGCACCATTGTTGATTGTACTACTGCTGATCACTGTAGCTGGAGGTTAATTTGCATGATACCATATGTGTAAAAAAAAAAATGTTGAAGGCAAATTACATGAAGCTTGGATTAATATCAACGGAAAATAAGAAATCGATTTCTAGAAAGATTTAAATGCATATCAATGTAACGATGTCAGAAAAGAAATATGAACCTTATTTATAATATGAAATTATTTTGTATGGTAATTATAATCCTTAAATTTTTATATATGTTGTACCTTTGAGACATGTGAAACACACACTATTTGAATCTCTTTTTAGTAAGATGGTAAAACCGTAAAGTCGTAGAGATATCCCTTCTTAAATGAGAAGACCTGGATTCGAATCTTATCATTTATGGATAGGAACATATTTAAAAAAATACTTTCAATAAAAATATATATATATCAGTGCGCGTGTTGCTCAAAACAATGAGATGATGTGATCTTATCAGTGTGTGTCAATTTCTAATGAGAGATTAACTAAGTGCCAGATTTATTTTTAAATCTCACACGTCATGCATAAGTGAACATTTATTAGCATTTATTTGAATTGAGAAATATTGATGAAATCCTTATCTTTAAAGCAATGAATTTCATAGACAAAAATAATACCAGAAAAGAACTAAAAAAGCAGAAGACTTTAACTGGCAGTGGCCATAGTGTAGTACCTTACCATGTAGGAAGTCAACAAGGGTAACAAAAAAACAGTAAAATAAAGCCACCGAAAAAGAAGGTGCAACACCAATCTCTGCACAGTAATTCACATGCACAACCAACATATAATTACCCCACGTTTCAGAGTGGGTGGTTACACTGTCATCAATAGTGACATGTAGCAGGGAATAGTTAGCTCCAAGTGCCTATGTGTCATGCATTAAACTATTATTGCTGACAATGTTTTTAATAAACATGTTAACTAATCAAAATGTTAAAGTATTGTGTCAGTGTTTTTTTTCTCAACCAAACCCTCATTTACTACATTTTCATTTAGTTGATTATTGTTGCTCTAATAGACTAGTTAAATAACTAGCTAAAATAATAGTGGGTCCACCTCTCCACCAACCCACCCAAGATAATATTTTTTTGAATCTTTTGAATGGTGGGATCCACATTTGACTGGCTAAAACACTAGCTACAATTAGCTTGAAAAATAATATATGACAGGTGGAGCTCATATTTAGCTTTCTTTTAAAATTTCTATTGGAACAATATTTTTATATGTTTTATAAAAATCTGATACTGTTAGTTAGTTAACATGTCTATCGGAGATGCTCTGATGGCCTTTGAGAGTAGAAGACTCTTAACACCATCAAAACTTAATGACCCATTGAACATGAAAATGCAGAATCAGAGAACTTAATCACATGTTCAAAGCTTCCAATTAAACCTATTAAATGCATAATTTTTTTTGTTTTCTCTAATTAAGTTTATACCCGCTTAGCTGAGTATATACTCTATTAGAGACATCATTTATTTCGTTCGGACTGACTTAAATTTTTTTTTATATCATTAAATATCATTCTCTTCATTTTTTCATTTGTTTTCCTTAATCCTGTGTATTGGTTGCTGAGGTTGTTCCTCGTCCCACCTGTGAGCTCATATAATTGATGATAAATGCTTAACACAACATAACATCATTTATTTATTCACATATTTAAGTACAAATTTAGTTCTTGATTATTGTAACCTAAAACACACATGAACCAAAACATAAAATACATCACTTCGTCCGGGTCATCTATTTGAGAAATGGAAAATGGTACATGCAATCCCATGTGTAGTCTTCAATTGTTTTAATTTTGTAAAGTATATACTTGCCTAAAATATATATTATTATAAAAAATAAAATATATATATCGATAAACAAGTATATATTTTTAAAAAATAAAATAAAAATTTTACTTTTTCTTACATTATGCTATTGGAGTATATACTGCGTTAAGATAGCATACATTCTATGGTAGAGTGTATAGTCAGTTAAAACATCCCTAATACCATACTGTAAAATGCAATGAATGTATCAATTCCCTCAAGAAATTTCATGGAATTAATGCTGGCCAAGTTCAAGTTATCCAAACTATCTGTCATAAAACATTATAGAATATTTTTCATACAAGCAAAATTTCATCCCCACTGTCCAAATATGCACATGACATCTATTTTCATAATATATATATTAAATCAAATTTTGAACCATGAAGGTAAATTTCATATATGGATAGGGGTAAGATAGTAAAATAAAAAAGGCAGACACAAGTTGACAATTGTTTCAGGTGCATAAAACTATAAACTGTACATAGGCCGAAATATATATAAAAAATGATTTTTTTTTTTTGTTTGTTTTTATTTAATGAGAGACTACTGGTTAACAAAAAAAAAAAAAAAACTCTCTCCCCCTCCACACGTAGTCCTTTTTTGGATTCTCCAAAAAGAAACAAAGCTAAGATCAGGTTCTTCTTTTCTCCCTTCAATGTCGATCCCTCTCTCCATTTGAAAAGCTTCGATTTTGATGCTTGATTTCGATTACTTGGGGCGAGTCTTCAACTGGGTCGTCGTCAGATTTGGAGGAAATCATCCTTTCCAATCGAATAAATCGAAAATATTCACGAAGTCGTGGTAAAGTTTTGTTTTTTTTTCTCTTCATTTATGTTTTAGGTGTTCTACGATTATTATATTTGGGTGCTTTTACAGTGAACTGCAAGTTTTTATTTTTTTTTTGAAGTTGGGTTGATTTTGCTCACTGTGGGTTGGTGCTCTGTGTGGGCAATTTTGTAATTTTTTTTTTTTTTTTTTTTGTGGGGGGGGGGGGGGGGGGGGGATTCGAATTTGGGTTTTGATTGAAATTGAATTCTTTGTATGCTGTTGATGATTGAAAGATGACTGCTTTTGATGTTTGGTGATTAGTTTCTCTCTATATTCCTCTTTTCCATTTTTTGATCATTTCAGTCCTTTTTGTATTCCAATATTGGGATTTGGTTGAATTGAATGGCTCCACATGATTCAATCATGTTTATGTATATATATCTAATATTGTAGGTTATAGTGGGTAGTGATTCAAAATTAGTTTTGAACTATGAATACATGTTATTGACTTGTTGTTGTAATGTTGGTATTTTATGGAATTTTTATCTTGGTTTTGATTGAAATTGCATTTCTTTTTTGTCCCATTGAAGATTAATGTTGACTGTTTGTGATATTTGGAGATTCTCTCTGATGATATTCTCCATTAAGATTTTTGTTTGGATTTTATTTTAGCCATTTTTTACTTTGTAAAGTATCCTGTTTCATATCTGGTACCCATATTGGGGTTTAGTTGAACTTTGAATGACTTCACATATAATTCAATCATAATTTTTTAAAACAGAGGTTATCAATTTTGAAGTCGATGTATTGTTTTTGGTTAGAAATTGAATCTGTTGTAGCCTTTATTATGATATACTGATATCAAGAAGGCCTAAACTAAGGTAATGTTTGTAAATGTGTTTGAAAATGAGTTTTTCACTTAGAGCTGCTTTTCATATTTAATTTTTTTTTCTTGAGAAGCTCTTTTTTTTTTTTTCTAATTATAACAAAAAACTGTTTTTTGCTTTCTTGAAAATCTGCAACCACTTGGTGTGTTAAGAAACACATTTGGTTAATTTTGATTCATGCAAAAGTAGAATCATCCAAACATGTTTCCAGACACTAGAAATCACCCTAAGTTTCTTCAGCACACTGAGAATTCGTTTTCGTTGCTCATTCACAGGGATTTTGGCACAGCTGTGAATTGGAAGCACAAAATCAATGGAAAGAATGGACGATGGAGATGTAGAATTCTCGGACCAAATCCTTCTATCAAACCCCGAAACCTCCAACGAATACGACGATATGTTCTTTGAGGAGTTCTTGAAGAACACCCACACATGCACGCACACCCACACATGCAACCCTCCCGGACCTGACTCAACCCACACCCACACATGTTATCACACCCACACACAAGTCTTCACGAGCGGAGATGAGAAAGAGCAGTCTCCGAAACCTCGAAAGCCACTGGGGAACAGAGAGGCGGTCAGGAAGTACAGGGAGAAGAAGAAGGCTCATGCCGCCTACTTGGAGGAGGAGGTGAAGAAGCTTCGTGTGATGAACCAGCAACTCTTGAAGAGGTTACAGGGCCAGTCCGCGCTTGAAGCGGAGGTGCTGAGATTGAGATCCCTCTTGATGGATATCCGAGGAAAGATCGATGCTGAAGTGGGTGTTTTTCCTTTTCAGAGACCATGTGCGGATGCAAGTTTTGGAGAGGGTGATTGTAGTCTCCAAACCATTGATTTTGGGAATGGATGTAGGTGCGAAAAAGATGCCCCATGTTTCCGTCCCCGTCCACGCATTAAGGGAAACGCAGAGGTGGTGGGGTGGGAGGGGAGGCGCGAAGCTGAGATTGCGGAGTGCCAGTCTGGATTGAATGTGGATGTTAACCATGGTTTGTCTGTGGGTGGTGGTGAAGCTCAGTTGGACTGTTTGATGTCTAACAATGTTGATGTGGTGGGATGCCTTGCAACTTCTGCTTCCAAAGCTTAGCTATGAAAAAGGAAGGCTTGTTCAATCTCTATGTCTGATATAACTTTCTTTTTGATAATTTGTGTCTATTGCTATTTTGCTCTTACACTTCAGGTGGCTATAGCACTTGATGCTAGGAAATAAAAGTTTTATATATATTTTTTTTCATGAGGATAAAATCATATCTGTGATTTCATTGGCTTCATGCAGTGTGTATAATGCTGGAGATTTGCCGCAATTTTTTTTTTTTTCATTGCAATGTGAGTGATAATTAAACTCCTTCATTTCCACTATCTAGTTACATTCTCCAATACCATGTATGTGTTTCTAAATTCCTAGATTTTTCTTTTCAAACATTTCCACGCTCACAAAGTTTGAGACTTCCAATCCCATCAGAACTCTCAAGTCTTGTTTGGATGATAGTAATACTAATGATGGGGGGAAATTCATGCAGTGTGTATAATGCTGGAGATTTGCCGCAATTTTTTTTTTTTTTTTCATTGCAATGTGAATGATAATTAAACTCCTTTATTTCCACTATCTAGTTACATTCTTCAATACCATGTATGTGTTTCTAAATTCCTAGATTTTTCTTTTCAAACATTTCCACGCTCACAAAGTTTAAGTATTATACACGTTTTTTTAGGATGAAATGATGAGGATTGCTTTTTAATTAATTAATAAATCATGTTTGTTGTTGATAACAGAAACTCCTTCTGTTGGAATAAATACAGTTTTTGAGATACTTTTTTTTTTTATGTAATGATAAAGGAAACTTTTCAATTAAATTTGCTTGTCTGATAATCTGTTTGTGGTTTTTAACTTTTAAAGAAACTAAAGCAACCTTAATCGAGTTGTCAAACGCATCCTAGAAAAGAAATTTTTTTTTTTTTATATAAAAAGACACTTGCAAGCATCATGCAGATATACATGGTTGCACCTGTTTTTATGTCACAAGGCATAGGGATGTATTGAATGTAGGCCAGTGAGTGCATAACTATAACATTCTTCCATTTTTCAAATAGGAACACAATCTATTGTTATAGTTTAAAAAAGATCCCATAAACCAGTACAATGATGGGGGGGGGGGCGCTAAATAGATAGCTCATAGCTGTTGTACTCCACGATAGACAAAAAAAAAGATTATATAACTTGTCAACTGTTATAAAAAGAATGAGAAACTGTATGGATTGATGTTGAGAAATGTTTAAAGAACTCTATTAGAGTTGACTTTGTTTATATGTGGAATTGCTGACTTTGTTTATATGAGGAATTGCTGACTTTGTTTATATGTGGCATTGCTGCCAACCTTGGTGAGCTCCAAAATTAGGTTAGGATCTTTTGCTTGTGAACAGAAGAAAAAGAGAGAGAGAGGGAGACCATTGACATCAGGTTGTTCAATGATGCTAAATTTGTATACATGCAGCCAATGAATTAGAAGAACATGGGTTGTGTTCCTTAAATATTTTTTAAAAGAAAAATATTAGACTTAGTTTTTTTACCGATCAAAACTCAGACCACATATGTATTTATTCTTTTAAAATAATAAATATCATCTAATGATGTATATGATTTGATAAAAAACGTATCTCTCTCTATTTTGAATTGAATGAATTCATTTTTAATAAGTGCAAAAAAATATTTAACAAGGTATATACAACGTCTAATAAGACATATACTTTACTGAATTTTTAATGAAATATATAAAACTGTATATTGAACTGAAAAAAAACTGAGTGTAATAATGCTTTTTCCAAAAATATCACACCCCACCAACCTACCTTTATTCAAATAGGATGTCTTAAACCTATAGAACCTGATGATTTCATTTATGTTGCAGTCAAGTATTTGGATGGTTACAAATATTGCAACCATATTGGTAAAACTTAGAAAAAAGTGATAAGACTGAAGGGTAGGGGGACCAACTTTCACCCCTTTTATATTAGAATGGAAAATGTTATGTTCAGACCTTCTTTGCGGCTCGCACACATATTTTAATCTTGAAAAAAATCGATATAACTCTCTGAAAAATTAACTAAATTGGTTTTAATTCCTGTAAAATTGAAAATCATTACAGGCCCCTATAAAGTATATATGATTAACAAATTTAATCTTCGACTTAAATTGCTCCAATAAATATATTCAAACAAATCCGTATAAATATGAAAAATTCGATTTAGCCTTTAATGACAAAAATGCATCTGTTTTTTTTTTAAAAAAAATTCTCCTACTATCATATACTCACAAAGGGTGAAAAAAGGAAAAAAATTGATATAAGGCCGTGAAAACTTGTGAAAATCGAAAAAGGTCCTTATAAAATCAGTAAATACCCTTAAAGTCAATCACAAATCTGATTAGTATATTATAGTAATTTATCAAGTAAATTTTAAAAGGATATTACAGTAATTTATCATGTATGGTTAGAGTGAACCATTGGTTAAATTTTATTACAATAGGGACTAAAATAAATATTGTCTAACAAGATAGAGAACTGAGAAGATTCTTTTTATTTTATAAGGACCTTTTCTGAATTTTTTGAGTTTCTAGGGAGCTATATTGATTTTTTGAAAATAAAGAGTGAGGGCATTTTGGTAAAGTTTAATATATAATTAAGGTAAACCATGTACCTGGTTAGTTGGAGATCATGATAAAGACAAAAACTATATTTTTCTAAAAATATAGGGATAATATCACTTTTCAATGAGTCATACCGATTTTTTCCTTTAATATTTTTTCTAACGTGTATATTTATCTAATAAAGTAATATCTTTTATTAAGAAATGAAGTAGAATTAAATGATACATATGTTTTTATGCTTTTTGTAAGAGTGGAGTGTATACTCATCAGATGATTTCATGTATTGCTATTTGCTTGAGTGGTGTGATGATTACACATCAGACTGGGTGTACGAGCTTATTATCAAGTTGTTTGTTTTGCATAGTTTGATAGAGATTTGCAGCCTAGACTGTCTCACTTTTTTTTTTGTGTAATCTACAGTCTCAATCATGATGAGATACATTGATACATTGCTAAATATATTTTTTACCCCCACTTTTCATAAGTTTTACTCACAATAATGTGCAATGATAATATTAAGATTCAAACACAAGGCTATATGCATTCCCTCATATATACGCACAGTCAGTCCGATTTAGGTCCACCCAATCTAACGGTGGAGATGAATCCACTAAATAAAACTGAACCGGATGCATCCAGTGACCAAAATCGAAAAAATAAAAAAAATCCCAATCCCTCTCTCTCCCCTAAAACACATTACCTCAAAACCCCCTCTGTCTCTGCAAATCCAAAAAACCCTCGAAAACATGAACAAATTTGAAATTATAATAAAAATTTTCAATTTATATTTTTTGGTTGAAAATGAAATACTTTTTAATGAAGAATGTTTTTTTTTTTTCTGATTTATTAAATTAAGAAAACTTATCCATTTTTTTTCCCTTTTAGTTTATTTGTGATGATTTTATCTATTTGTTATTTTATACGGATTTGTTTTCATAAAGAAAAATAATCTTTTTCTTTAAGATAAAAATTGATAAAAACTAATCCCATTTTAAATATTTGTTGCTTTTAATCCTTTATAAAAGTAGAAACTCGGCAAGTATTTCCTTTTTGTGAAGACCTTTTATTTCTCAATTTTTGTTGAGTTTTTTGTTTTATTTTTTTTATTTGAAATATATGTTTTTAATTTTTTTATGATTTAAGAACTTTTTTTTTTTGGCACTCATAAGATTTTTAGTGTAGGGCGTTTGGTTCGGCGGATAGCTGGTTTTAAATGCTAATTTATAGGTGTAGATAATATTAGTGTTAATATTTTAATTGAAAAATTGTTTGGTTGGACAAGAAAAATAAATTCTTATTTGTTGTATTTATAGAATAGTATTTTTGTCTATTTTATGAAATATTTTTTTATTCAGATTTGGTTCACCGTTTTCTATAAGATGGAAAGATTGGGGGCAAAATGGTATTTCAACAATCAATAAGTAAAATACTTTTTAAATAAGCGTCAAGTTGTTTACTTGTTAAAAAAATACTTATTGGTCAATAAATACTTATAATAAAAATTTAAAACAAACATTCAAATAAAAAATAAGTGTTTATTTTAAGTGATAGATCAAATAAGTTTTAATTTTCTGTGGAACCAAATGCCCGTTAAGATGTTTACATTCAATTCATTCCAATATATATTTTATTTTATTTCATTAGATAAATGTATTTTTAAAAAATTTCAAAAAAAAATTAATTAGGGGTCCTTCTAGTCATTCTCATATTATCTGTAGATCTCTGGTATATTTGCATATATCTTTCAGTCCCTGATCCTATTATTTCTAGGTCAATTGGGTTAACATTTATTATGGAGTTTTTTTTTTATACCAAAAATACCCTTCCACTCTCTTCCTCTCTTTTCAAAGCCCTTGTTATTGGATTTGATAAGAACTCCTCAATAGGAACCTCTTCTCCTGTTAGTTCTTCCTTTTCTATAGGTTCTGCTTAGACAATTATCCGAGCTATAGGATCTACAAATATGAATTAACAATATACACATGTAACCTAACAATGTACCTAGATAACCCAACAATGTATCCAGTAAACCTAACAGTGTACTCAAACAGTATACTTGAATTTTGAAAGGATATTTTGGATATATGAACTGACTGTAGAGACAAAAACTATTAGTTTGGACCTAGAAATAATAGAATTTAGAAATAGAGACCTAAAGATAATAGTATGGTGACTATAATAACCCCTAATTAAATTCCCCAAACTTCAAAGCATAATATTTCATTGAAAAATTCCCGCCTTCTAGTTTCTTTTAAATGACTTAGAAACTGAGATATCTCTAAACAAATCTTGGACCTAAAAATAATAGAAGGTCGATTATAAGGATCCTAATTAATTTTCCCAAACTTTGACTCATAATATTTTGTTGAAAAATTCCCAGCTTTCTAATTTCTTTCAAAACGGCGACCATCATTTTCATAAGACTAATGAAATCTTCTCACAAAGATCATGACATGAGGCTATTTCCCCACCCTGTAATGCACATTCATATCCAACACTCTCACACTTTAAATTGACCCTGATAAGCACACATACTTGCATGTTATGGTTGAAGAATTGACAGGAGGAATAAACACAGCAAGTTTTCAGCGCATAAACGATTTTCTTAAAGTGATATTTACCCGCACTCATGGGTGGAGCCAGCTTAGGCCCACTGGGGGTAGCTGCCCCACTAAAAATTTTCTAAGCTTTAATGCCCTATTGTAACCTATATTTGTAATGGAAATTAACCAATGTTATGTGATATATGCCCCCACACCATCCCCCACAACTAGTCCAACTCTCTTCTATGCATGGGCCCATTAATGACATGTAATTATCTTAAATCTCTTTTCTTTGTCAAAGTTTAAGTAATGTTATTTTTTTTTATTGATTTTTGTTTATTTTCTTTTTAGAGATGCAAAATATGATAACATGAGATTTTTTTTATCTTGATAGTCGATAGATAATCAATCCAGATGAACTCTTTATTTATTGAGAAAAGTAAAATATACATCAAATGAATATCAAATGATGAATTTTGATGTCATATTTCCTTTAGGATGTGTGAGTATGACGTGCGAGAATGTTTATGAGTGGTTATATATATATATATTTTTAATCTTAAGTTCCCTTTTTAAAAATTAATCCCATATATTTTGTGAGAATTAAAAGAGTTGCTTTTATTTATTTTTTACTCATTCATTTTTTTAGTTGGTTTTTGTTTCATTTTTTAACTTCAATATTTTTTTCTCAAATCCCTGTAACAAAATTTTCTTAGAGCGTTGATACACTTTTAGTCTATTTTGCAGCCTCATACGCTGATACACTACAATAAGACAGTGTATACTGTGCTACACTGCTTTATTGCAGTGTATAATTTTTATCAGTGTATGGGATGTAATTTTTTTTTTTTTAAAAAAATGCATCAGTATATATATTTACTTCAACTTGTATAGCAGTATATATTTGATCAATAGGTGAGTATATATATATATTTTAAAAAAAAAACCCCAATGAGGATAACACACGAAGCTGCACACGAGACTGGACATATGAATCTCCATCTTCTTATTGTCTGCCCTCACTGAACATAAATCCTGGCTACGCCACTGATCGCACTTAAAAAAAACTAGTTTACTACTAGGGTAGCGTTTGGTTGCACGATTAATGTTTGCATGAAGTTGTTTCTGCAATCATGCAACCAAATAGTTTTATTGTAACAGTTTCCTGCAGACATATTTCAAGTAAATAGTATTCAAAAGCTGCTATTTTCAAAAACTGGGGGGGGGGGAAGGGGGGATGAGCTTTCCTGTAGAATTAATTTTAAATATCGGATTCCTGCAAAATCAGTTTTGTAATCGCGCAACCAAACACACCCTAGATCTAAGTAAATCACTTTTAGGATATAACAAAATTCAATAAAATTGTACAGTGGTGCAACTCAGTTGGGTTTGTTCGAGTTGAAACTCAACCCAAAGAAGTTGAAGGAAGCCAATCCAAACTCAACTGAATCCGATCCTCAAATTCGAGAAAGCAGTCGGGTTTGGTTCGGGTTTGATGCCGATTGGGTTAGGTTTGGGTTAGATTCTGGTTATCTTAAAAATATGTGTCATTTTTTATATAATTAAAAGTTGACAAGAGTAAATGCTCCACATGAAAAGGGTAAGAAAGATGAAAATGAGAAACTTTTTTTTAGATGATAAAGAAGATGGAACTATAGAAGTGATCGATTTTAGGTATAAATAAATTGGATAATTTAAATTTTATATCACACATTAAAATAATTAAAATTTGACTTAGAATATTTATATTTAATACTCCCTAATTCGAGTTCAATTTGAGTTTAGGTTACTCAAATCCTCTATCCAAGTCAACCGAATTAGATTCGGGTTACTCGAGTTCAGGTTTGGATTAAACTCGAATGCTAAAAACCCCAATCTAAACTCAAACCCACCCAAATGTCAGGTTGGATCAGATTTAACCCATTCAAGTTGCATCCCTAGTACAGATAGCAATGCTGAAGATTTTCAATAACCCTCAATGAAATTATTTGAAAAATTAATAAATAAATGTACACAATGAAAAGACTTTTATAGGGCCTGAGAATTGTTTCTTTGAATAATTGTTGCAGCCTTTTGAAAGTTGCAGTTTTTAAAATAGACATAAAAAAAATGAAAGGATACAAATTACAAAAAGCTGTAGTCTAAAGAAATAGACCGTTAAAATATATATTAACACAATGAAATAGTATTTATATTTTAGAAAGTCAAAAGAAAAATGATACATAGGTCCGCTTGCAACCTACACTTTGTATATGTTTTTTCTTTTCTCAAATATATACTTAGCTAATGAAAATTTATTCTCTTAGAAAATTTATAATCATACAAATTGAATATATCTATTTTTTATATTTATTATTATATATATATGTTATATATTGTGATTAATACACTAAATAAATGATTTGATGACTATAATGACACTGTAAAATGAATATAATGCTTCGGCATTCAAACCAAAAGCACATGTGAACGCTAAAAAGATCCAAGATCCAAATGCCCGGATTTAAAACTCAACGTTTGAAAGACATTCTTTCACCACCTAATGCGTGGGGAGGCAAAAGTGAAAAACCCATTTCGCTCAATGTTTTGGTCTTTTCCATTACTGCATCCGTCCAAACGTAGGTACAAACGAGCTGACATATGACATGTTAGGCACAATTTTTTTCAACCCTAATTATAGTTCTATATACCGCGTTAGCATCACATATTTACATTAGCAAAATTTGTACATCACTAAAAAAAATTTACAGTTTTTACAAAATTTATTTTTATTAAACATTAAAATATATTATATATAATTATATTATTTTTAAAAAAAATCAAAACATGCGATCTCTTACGGAAGAGAACATGATAACTTGATGGGAAAAATCTATGTAACCCCCTTAAATCCATATAGAGGGCGGATATTCCCACCATCCTATTTATGTTAAACACCACCCTTTATCTACAATATTGTCATCTGTGCGTAACCCCCAAAAATGCATTAAAGGCACCACCCTCCCCTTCTCACCACCCTAAGTAATTGGTTAGATCAATCTCACCACCCCAAATAATTGGCATAAGATGAACACATAGGGTGTCTACATAATTATATTTCCTAAACAATGGCCCTATTGATGAAAATAGAAAAAAAAACATGTAGGTTCTTGAATGAGTTAAACACATGGAGTGTCTACATAATCATATTTCCTAGACAATTCATATGTCGATGGACACAGAAAAAAAAACCCGTAGGTTCTGGACTGCGTTAGACACATGGGGTATCTACATAATTATATTTCCTAGGCAATGACCATGTTGATGAAAACAGAAAAACTGCAGGTTTTCGAATGAGTTAGACACATGAAGTGTCTACATAATTATATTTTCTAGATAATGTCCTTGTCGATGGAAACAGAAAAAAACTTGTAAATTTTGGAATGAGTTATAGTTGTGTGTTTAACTATATCAATGTCAATTGTTGTAGTAATTGGAGACGGTTATTATCGAACACATAAATGTATGAAGCTTTAATGTTTTTTTTGAAAGGTTAGACACATCGTGTATCGAGTATAGGTTTATTGTTAGCCAGTTTGTTTGTCGATTCCTACATGAATTAAGTTTCCTCATGAAATATAAGGAAAAAAAAGTCACAAATTCAACTAGAGTAACTTATCTAATAAAACATTTACAAACGCATTCAATATTTACATTCAATGAGACATTCACATTCCCCAAAACACATTCACATTAATTAACATATTCACCCCTAAAACACTATGAGGTTTTACCAAACACAATCAAATCATAATACCATCATGTGTTGAAACTTAAATAGCTTCATTCAAATTTCTGTTTTGATACACATAATACAAGTTAAAACCACAAAACAAATAAAAGATGATTCAACATCAATTGTTTGTGGGCATTGAAACCTATGACACAAAAAAATTGAAAAGTTTATTTTAACATGGACCGACTAATTCATCCATGCCGATTGTGCATTTGCTTTAACCTACGTTGCACAGATGTTGGGTCAGGAAGTGGTGTTTCGTCTTGCAAATAATGTATCATGTGTCGAACTACTCTCTGCGTAACCTTGATAGTTCTCCTCTGCCTCGAACTGTAGCTCATCATATGAAATCATGCCATGTCCCCTGAAACAACCTCCCAAGGTATACGTACTGGCTCGCCATACCAACAATACTCTTCTCTAAGAGCAAAAAAAGAAAAAAGGAGATTCATTAATGCCACCAACATACAAATAATGCAAATTTGACAAATACGTAGTATTTAATTGAATGAGTTACTAAAATGCATTCACAACGCTATCTTTCAATCCTAAGCCATTCAAATTCATCCGACACACTTCATTTCTCTAAAAAATACCCTTTCTCTAGATTATCTTTTCTAGATTCATTGGAGCATGAATGAATTAGAATTACATTATTGTTTAAATGTAGTTCTCAACTATATGTATTGAACCATTTTACGATTTCATATCAATGTCAGTATACTAATTCATCTCATGAGTATGTTCAACATGCCAACAATAATCTTCTCCAAAGGGAATTTTTTTTCCAACCAATGCCTTCAACATACAAATTAATGCAAATTAAACCAAAATGCATACACGACCTTAGCTTTGACTAATGTATTGAAATTCAACCAACATACTTCCTTATGAAAATAAAAATAAAAATAAACCTAGTTTTTTATATAAAAAAAACCCAAGCTCATTTTTAAAACCCTAACTTTCGTTATCAAAACCCTCCAGGGCGGACCTACTTAGGGGCCAATGGGGGAGATGACACCAACTGAGATTTCAATAATAGGGGGGGGGGGGGTGTTTACTTTGAAACTTAGGATAAAAAAAACAAAAAAGTTATTGCAATAAAACCAAAAGATTTGGGCTTTCACTGGACTACAGACAACATGGTTGAAAGGGGGGGGTGGATTGAATACAGTAGCCGACCGACCACAACATTTCATCTATTTTTAAGGTTTGATTTTTTCTTACGCTTAGTATTCTTATATTTTTGGTCAGTACTTAATATTCTTGTTGTGTATTTTAAACATTTTTATTATTCTTCATTGAATCTCTCCAATTATTTCTCTAGGTCAACATATTCACTTGGATTTTTTTTTCTTCTCATTTTAATCTATCAACAGGCAACAAACAACCATTTACAATCATGTTAGAACACTTATTTGGTTTTAAATTTCCTATTTTAATATGATTTTTTTTTTTGCTATTGAATGGCATTTTTATTAATTATCAATTTATCATATGCTTTTATAAGATATACTTTGTTTGTGTATGTATAATATCTTCATTTTCTTGACCTTTGCTCCAATTTTTAGAGACTTTGAGCAAATAAAAACACCAATTTATTTTAAAAAATATATTTAAATGCGTATATGGCTCCAAGGTTCATACGTTAGTCTATCGACTCTGTACACGACAAAAAGCACCTATAAAAAAAATCAGTAAGATTTAACAAATAATTTAGATTTAGATTCATTCAAAACTCTTTTTTTTTTTTTTTTTTTGTAGTAGAGACTTGGAAAGAGTTAAATTGTTTGTTTGATTACTCAAATAATTTAATTCTTAATTTTTTTTACTTTTAATCAGTATGGAAAGATTTTATAAAAGGATGACATCTTCAATTTCAAAGCAATCATTGTCTGATGGTGTCACTAATGATTGTTAGAATAAAGAAAATGGAATTATTGTTATTATATTAGAGGAGCCAAAGGGCTCTATTTATAGATACATAGAGGAAATCCTAAAATACAAGATAAGGAATCTAGGAAACTAATAATAACTAATAATATCACAATAATGATAATAAAGATATAATATTATCCTAATAATGATTCTTTAACACCCCCTCCCAAACTCTGAAAGGTAGAATCCTTAGAGTTTGGACAAAAATGAGAAGGTGGCGAAGGCTGGCGACAGCACGTGCAGGAGCAGCAGGGGCATGTGCAGGCGCGGCAGGGGTGCAACAAAGGCACGGTAAGAGCTCTGCAGAGGCGCGTGTGGTGGCCACAATGCTGCGAAAAGAGAAAGAGCGCACATAGAAGAAGACATGCGTAAAGGGAGCAAGAGAAGTAGCGAGATTGCACGAAGAGCGCGAGAGCGGTCGATGCCGCAAGGAGATGCGCGGAGGTGTGCAAATCTGCGAAAAAGAGAAAGAGCGCACATAAAAGAAGACATGTGTGCAAATCTGCGAAAAAAGGGAAAGAGCGCACATAGAAGAAGATATGCGTAGAGGGAGCAAGATAAGTAGCGAGATTGCACGAAGAGCGCGAGGGCGGTCGATGCCGCAAGGAGATGCGCGGAGGTGTGCAAATCTGTGAAAAAGAGAAAGAGCGCACATAGAAGAAGACATGTGTGCAAATCTGCGAAAAAGATCGTAGAGATCTCGGATGAAGAAAAGAATCACACAGATGCATAGAGAACGAAAAATTGAGCAAAATGGACTCCTGGATCACCTTAATCGGACTTCCGGAGAGGAAGTTATGACCGATTTAGTGGTTTTCAAGTCTCAAGGCGGCGCCGGAGCGGCGGCTGGGTGGCCGGAGGCGGCAGAGGGCGGCCGGAGGAGCACGACGGCGACCGGAGGAGCCGGAGGCGAAGAGCGGCCGGAGGCGGCGGCTGGGCGGCCGGAGGCGGCAGAGGGCGGCCGGAGGAGCACGACGGCGACCGGAGGCGGTGGCAGGGCGGCCGAAGGCGGAAGAGAGCGGCCGGAGGGCGGATCCGGGTCGCGTCCCGGGCCGGGTTCGCGGATCCGGGTCGGATGGTGGGAGGACCCGGGTCGGATGCTGGGAGCGCCCGGGTCGGATTCCAGGAGCGCCCGGGTCGGATGCTGGGAGCGCCCGGGTCGGTTGCCGGGTCGGACAGCTCGAGACAGGCTGGCAGTAGCTGTCCCAGCAGATCCCGAGAAATCCGCGCAGGATCCGCGCGACAGATCCCGGGAAACCCGGACAGTTGCAACCGCGCGGCAGGGCACTAATGATATTGTTTAAAAGATGAAAGCCATTGTGTTATTTACATTTTATCATATGAAGTGTAAATTTAAAAGTACATTAGTGATGACCCCCACTAGAAAAAAATTCTAGGTCCGTCATTGAAAGCTCTAACTTACCTACAAGATGAACAATAATACTCAATAGATCACAATTAACAATTGATTAAAAAAATATTTTCAAAAAATATATATATTAATTTATCTCAAAAGAGATGAGTTCTCGGCCTCAAGAGTGGCACAGGGAGGGCCTCACGGGGGTGGGGGTGGGGGGAACGACTTCATGATGACTTGTCGTTGGCTTTCTCACGGTAGGAGTGAACGTGAGAGGTGAATGAGAGAAGTAGCAAAGAGGAGAGAAAATTGTGTTATGCTGTGTGAAGATTTATGAGATGGAGTGTGAGCAATAGGATAAAAGATGAAAATATAAATAAAAAAATTGTGTTATTTGTCTTTATTATTGTTTATAAATAAATAAGGATTGCAATGTCTACACAATTAAATATAAAAATCATTCAGGGGCATTTTTGTCTTTTACAGGGATCAATTTGTCTTTACGATTATTTATAAGGACTGTAATGTCTATCCAATTAAATGTAAACATATTTCACATGCAATTTTGTCTTTTGCAGAGGCTAATTTGTCTTTATGATTGATTATAGAGATTGCAATGTGTACACAATTTAATGTAAAAGTATTTCAGGGGCAATTTTATCTTTTGCAGTGACTAATTTGTCTTTATGACTGTTTATAAGGACTTCAATGTCTACACAATTATATGTGATGGAATATTATTAGAATATCCCGTTAAACTTGGATGAAAATTTAACTCAGGAATGATAATAAGGTTTTTTTTTAGTTTTAAAGGACTCATTCGTTTGCCTCAATTTTAAAAAGGACTTATATAGATTTTCTCATATTTATTGGGACTTAGATGTCCTTTAGTCCACTTGAAAATTTATAAAATCATGAACTTAACAGCACATGCTTTTGATTCAACGGTCAAGATCTATAAACAAATCTCTCCGAATCTTAAAAGAAGAACAAACAAAACTCAGAAACCCAACGCACACGTTGTGCCAAAGTCGTAATCGAAAATCTATGGGTCACACAAAGTCAAGTCAAAATATATTCTCTTCTCTTCAAATCAAATCAAACCCAAACTTGTTTTCTCTCTTCAAATCCACCAAGTCCTTCAATCAGGGCCAAAACCAACTTCTTTCATGGGTAAGTCTTCTTTCGTAGAGAATCTGAATTGGGATTTTGTTCTAACATGATGAAAGTGAAATTTTTGTTATGTTGTTATTGAAACTGCAATGCTGACTTGTAACAATTGTTGTCCAATTTTAGAGAAAAACAAAAATTGGGTTTTGTTTGGATGATCAAGGAGAAGATGGAAGAACCCCAAAAATTGAATCTTGTGATTCTGGACCCATTTGTGGGTGCTGGTCTTTTTTGATCAATTGGGTTGTTTGAGGCTTCCCAAAGGCCTAAGATGGCTGTTCGGAAACTTTGTTACATTGTCGTCGTTGACGATGATGAGGAAGGGGAAGGCATAGTGGAGACAATTGGGAAGCCTCGAGTGGGTTCTTCGTTTTGGTACACGCAGACGGTGCTTCAGACCGTGTTGCAGTTGGTGGGATGTAAAGCTCACCATGCTGTGAAGGTATTCCTTCTTTTGTCTGCTCTGTGATGTTCTAATTTGGATTTTGTTTTGTTAATCTGTATAATTTGGTAAGATTTTATGCTACAAGATGATGTTTTGAGAGAAGGATCTTCGTGATTATGGCAATTGTGGTCAATTAAATTGAATGCGATAATTGTTTTTGTATTGCACAAGTTTGGGAATTGATGAACAGTCCAGAGGACATATGATTGTAGGTAGATATATAGTACTTGGAGGAAAAGTTATAGAATACGAAAATAGAAGACAAAGAAAAAAACTTCCTATCGAGTAGATAAAGTCTTAGTTGTTTTTTTTTTTTTTTTTTTTTTTTTGGGAATTCTTAGTTATGTGTAAAAATAAAAAGAATGTCACATCTACTTGAGCAGGATGATATTTTCTAACATAAAATATAGGAGAAGCAATGGAGTTCTAATGTCATTCACACAAACCAGCATACAATTGCGCAAGAGGAAACGTCTTTATTTTTTAACCTAGTGTAGCTATTTTAATTCCCAATAACATGCTCGGAGAATTTGCAAAAATGATCGTTGAACTACCTAATTTGTGCATGCAAGATTCTGAAGGAATATGAGAGAAAAATAAAAATTTTCCTTTGACTACTTAAAAAGCTGCTGTTTAGGCCAAATAAGAGGTGAAATTTTTTCCCCTTTGTCTCTTTTTTCATATTAGAAGAGAGTTTTTTCCCCACTTCTCCGTTGGAGTGAATGTGAGAGAATGATAAAAACATTTTTTGTCGCTTTCTTTCACATGCACAAACAAAACAAAGTGAGAGAAAATGATTTTCTTTCATCACTTTTCCTTTTGACCCAGATTCTTTTACTCTCCACTTTTCATCCAACATTATGCATAAATCATATTCCACCACTACATGGTTTTCCCTTTCATTTAACATTGTGACTGTTTTGGGAAAATAGTCTGTTTGTCATATAGAAACCGATTGGATAATTGCTGCATGAGTTACATCAATGTGCTCTGCCGTTGCAACTTGATCTCGACACCGTTTTCTTCCTTTTCATATAAAGAGAAGTACTTTGCCCCTTAATAATTCTTTCAACATCTGTTACGTATATACTTTTTCCAACAAAAATGGACCTGTTAATTCTTGTGAAGTAATGGCATTTTCCCATCAAATGGAATAACTGAAAGGCATGACATATTGGTTGAATTTGTTCTGGGCTATTAGCAGTGTGACTTTTGTGGCCTGGCACACTCTATGTTTCAGAAATAATGCATGCGTATGTGATGCGATTCTGATAGGAAAAATGTTTCTCTTTATTTATTTATAAGACAATATTTATAGCTTGTTCACTTACTCTGTTATATGACGCATTATTTTATTTAACTTTACAACCCGATGTATTATTATCTGAAATGACAGCTTTTTTGTGATCCAGATCAGCAGAAGAGTATTTGATATCTTCGAACGTGAAAATCTACAATCTCGAGCTTTCCATGATGACTTTTTTGTCACAAATATTTCTTTGCTAACTTCTACGAGGACTGATAAATTTATGAATCAAGTACTCAAGAATGTTGGGAACGATCCAAACAGTTTCAACAATAAACTGTTTGGTTTATATAAGAAACTAGTGTCCATGAAGGTGACAAGAGAGAGATTCTTGGATGCCATATGCAGTTCTCTTGAAGAATATCATTATGTAGGACCGAGTCAACGTTCTGACGTCATGCTTGCTTGCAGGTAAACTGTCAAGAACCACATGTTAGAGGGTAATCTTATTTATGACAAATCTTTGACCTGTGTGATCTTTAGTGACTTTGTGTCCTTTGTGCATTATGTTTTAGAGGTTAATCTTTATATAACAATTTCACATGGTTGTTGACATATCCGGTCTTTCTGTTTACCGTTATGAATGTGTATTGCAACCAATTTGATATCAGGAAGGAATGAACAGAACTGATTTAATGGAGGTGAGAAAATTAAATATACCTAATGATATATTGATAAGTAGATAACCCATTTGGATGGTTCACTGAGCGATGAAAGGTAAATTAGGGAGAAATTGATTGAGATGAATTTTTGCAAGAATAGGAGTTCCATAAAGACTTGGAGGTGCTGAGACTGATATGGAAGCTCTGAGGCTGATGGAACAGAGGATATGGCCATATGGCCTTGGATGTGATTTAGTCAGATTAGTATATACAAAGACCATGAATGTTAAGATTAAGGATTTGATGATGTTGTTGATAGTGAGGAAAAAAAATCTTCATGTCACAGTTCATATCCTGATTCTAAGACTTCATTGGTTGTAATAACCAGTATTCATCGTAAGCTTTCATAAATTATGCCTTGCCAATTTACAGTCGTCATCAGTTATCAAGCAACTCTTGCGGTCTCACCCCATACCCACCTTGTCCCATTAGAGAGTTATCCCCATGATAAATTTCACATGTGCTTAATAGATGATAATTATGAGAGATTTGATTGATATGGAGATTTAGATTTTTATTTGAATTTTCTATAGTGCTCCTATAACCTACGACTCGAGTCCAATTACTTTCTTTGACCAGTTAGTCAATTCTTTTGCATGTTAATCTTGGAGTACATGTGATCCGGTAATCGTCTTTGCATTCACCAAATATGATGGTCTGATCATCAATATAACCTACTTTTCAAACATGATAACTTATTTTCTGTACCTCTCTCCATACATGATATTCCCAATATCTTTTACTTTTGCTTGTCCACATTTTTAAATCATTGTAATCATGCTATTTTTTGTAGACTTCGTGAAAAGAAGGAATCAGTGACCATATTATTGTGTGGTACCAGTGGCTGTGGGAAGTCAACTCTTTCATCTTTGCTGGTAACGCCTTTCTCATTTCCCAAGCCATGTATCAATGCTGTTAATTTGTGGTACCATAAACATAAACTCTATATTTGATTCTGCAAAATGATAATTTATAATTTGTTGTCTATGAACATAAACTCTATCTTTATAATTTATAATAAACATAATTTTAATAAACATAGTATGAATATATTATAATAAACTCTATCTTTATAATTTATAATAAACATAATTTTAATAAACATAATATGAATATATTATAATAAACTCTATCTTTATAATCTATGAATATATGAACATAATTTATAATAAACATAAACTCTATCTTTGATTCTGCAAATTAATTTGTTGTCTATGAAGTCCGCACAAAGAATTCCAGTTTTCAACTTTGTATTAATTTATAATTTTTATGACAAGGAATGGGAATCTGAACATCTGTTCATCTGCTTTTGATGGGACAGGCCAGCAGGTTAGGCATAACAACTGTTGTATCTACTGATTCCATTCGTCATATGATGAGGAGTTATGTTGATGAAAAAGAAAATCCATTATTATGGGCTTCTACTTATCATGCTGGAGAGTTCCTAGACCCTGTCGCTGTAGCTCAGGCAAAGGCAAGAAAGAAAGACGGGAAATCACTCGCTGGGTCTATTAAAGGACATTCTAATTCTGATGCATTGTCCATTATAAAAGAAGATGACATTGAAGTCGATAGTTCTCGGTCAAAAGTTGTTGATCCTCCTCCTTCCCTCAAACAAGTTGGGTCGAAGTTACTAGCGATTGAAGGCTACAAGGCACAGAGTGAAATGGTCATTGAAAGCCTTGATAGGCTAATACAAACGTGGGAGGATCGCCGGCAATCAGTGGTGGTTGAGGGGGTGCATCTGAGCCTTAATTTTGTGGTATGGTATCTTTCATAGAAATTTTTTTTTTCCCACCCTCATAGATTCCCTGGATGATCTTCAAGACTTAGTTGGACAAGGGAATGAGAAATCTATCAGTTGTCCTTATTCATATTTCTCAAAACGAATAACAAGAGGGGATAAATGTCAAAACTTGTCATGCTTTTACAATAATTATCTGTGGTTGAAACAAACTTGCTTCCTTCATCTGGGTAATTCTTAACTTGATAAATTTGATTTATCCTCAATTTCTGACAAAATGTGTTTTTTAAAATGTTAAAATGTTAGATGGGCCTTATGAAGAAGCATCCGTCAATTGTACCATTCCTGATATACATAGCGGACGAGGAGAAACACTTGGAACGATTTGCTATTCGTGCCAAGTATATGACACTTGATCCTTCCAAAAATAAATATGTGAAGTACATTAGGAACATACGCACCATACAAGATTATTTATGCAAACGGGCTGACAAGCATTTGGTGCCGAAGGTGAATAACACTAATGTTGATCGGAGCGTGGCTTCCATACATTCAACCATATTTAGCTGTTTGAGAAGACGTCAGACGGGGATTAACTTATATGACTCAACCAAAAATTCTGTCAAGGTGGTAAATGAAGAATACTGCAGACACTGTGATGCGAATTCAATCAGTTCTAAAGGGATGTTTCGGATGATCCAGAGGCAAGGTTCTTTGCGACGATATATGGCGATTGTTAATTCAGATGGATCTGTTGCGAAAGCATGGCCATTCTCTTCTGTAGATAGACTTGGGCAGATTACTTCGTCGAATGGTGAAGTTGGATGTCCGATTTATGGTTCTTTCCAAGGTTGTCAAGGTGAGCATATAAATGTACAGTTTGGCAACTTTGGTGTTGGGTCTTGGCCGAATGATAGAGAAGGTACTAGTTATAAGGCAGGTGCAGACGAAGAGGCCAATAGATGTTCCTCAACAAGCTCCCCATTGCATTCGGATGGACACTCTAAGGAGGTAAGAATCAACTTTTTATTTTTTGGTGAATGAGTAAAGGTTTTCCAATTGCTTGCATCATTATAATTCAGTAAGGCCTGGTCTGCAAGGGATAAGATTTTTAGGGGCAAGTCTATTGATTTTGTTTGTAATTATATTTGTCAAATTCGAGATTCAAGTAGGGGATAAATGTTGTTCTAGCTTTCACGTGGAACAAAAATTGTCCTTACTTTATTCTTGTTTTTTTTTAAATAACAAATAGGAAAAATTATTCTCTGACAGTTCATCCCCTTGCCATATAAAATTTAATTGTTGTCGACTTATTAAACTACTACTTAGTAGGTTGGTAGAAGTATACCCTCTTCACTGAGAGATCGGTCTGGGATTCAAGTCTTATTGCTCTAATAGGATAACATTTAACCGGGGGAAATAAAGGAAACACTTACCTACAAAAAAAAAAGAACCGAACCTTCAAAAAGAAATATATAATGAAACTCTGATGGATATCTGGCCAAACTCTGTTTCTGACTTACCATTTCCTTCGAAATCAGAATTTGCATATTCTCAAGTGTATGTAGAGAAATATTTCCTTTCCTTTAAATGTTCTTCACGCACATCTTATATGGATCATGTCCCAGTGACTGGAAAATATGTTCATGATATTCATGTAGGTAGTTTAACTTTTGCGGTTCTTTATTCCATACTTGGATTAGCTTTTCCCGTAAAATCTAACATTTCATGTTTACCTCTTGGATGGATTCGTGTATCTACCAGCTCATAGACGAGGCACCCGTGTCTGAAAGTGAAGAGGAGCACCTCCACGATGAGGAAGCTGATTTCAGTGACACAACTGAAGTTTTTGGTGACTCGGTAATACTGCAACCTTGTAGGAAGCCTGAGTTCTCAAACTCGTTTGGCATCTTAAACAATCGCATTGGAATTTTATTCATTCATCCTCGAATTATATGATCCAATATATTGAAAATCTACTGAACCACCTTTTAACAAGTTGACAAATGTACCCCTTCACTGAGGGGTCCTAAATTCGATTTTTACTCTTGCTAATACGAGATGACTTAATTAGGAAAAAATGAAAAGAAAAAAAAAACACTCATGCACCAAACAAAATATACTGAAACTTTAGTAGTTATGTCTAAATTTTGTTATGTTTATGTTTTCCAGTGTGAAGGTTCAGTTACAGAATCATCTGGAGGATCGGATGAGGAGTGTGAAGAGGACAACAACAAAGAATTTAAGGATGAGAATATAACAGCAGAAGAGCAGGAACTCCATAAGGCTTGTCAGAGGACTTTATCAATGTCATCCTCTAAAAGAGCAGTTAAAGAGGGCCGCCGATATGGCCGTCGCTGCCACAGCCTTCCTCTTCACAGAAATTCTCGCAGAACTGAGAATGCGAAAGCTCCAGTACCATCAGTGGACTAGTTAGAAAAAAATCAATGTAATGACCAGCAATGTTTTCCATATTCTTCAATTATCAATACTTCATAAAGGAATTAATGATGCTACAAAATCGCATTAGACTGCTCATAAGGTTATGAAGTCTGTTTATAGTCTTTTGAGGAGTAGAGATAAAAGATCTTCCTGGGCTTTAATGAACCATTTGACTTCACCATCGAATTTGATTAAAGAAATGATACAATGCAGGAAATTGTTACACTCAGTCATTCATGCTTTTACATTTTACAGTTTGAACAATTTTTTTTTTTTTTAAAGTATATATTTGTCTAAAATGGAAAATGTAGTATAGATTTTGAATGAATTGAATGCATGCATACATTAAATGCAGTCTGGTGGATGATACAAACCAACCAAATCTCTTGAAATCTCCTTAATACTTTGGATATACCAAATAATCCTAACTCCAAATACTATCTAAATTGTCAAATAAAATTTACTGAAAAAGTCAAATTTAAGCTTCAAATGACTCAATTCAAATAGCATTTTTATTATTTATTTTTTTGTACGTGCTATGTCATTTTTGACTAAATATTCAATCAAATATATTTTTATAATAATCATTTTTAATCAAATTTAAGTGTGAAAATGAAACTAAATTTTTTTGTTTAGACCATCCAAAATAGTATCCCAATTGTCGACATTTCTTGCAACTTCTTGTTGACCCAGCCTTTATATAGAGATACAGAAGAAGCTTTGAAAGGAGGCATCAGCTCTACCAAAAAATTGGACAATTCTACCATGCTTCGATCCATTTTATTCATATGATGAAATATATTTTTTTATAAAAAAAAAATATACACGTGATTAAATGGAATGCGTATATATTGTATTTTTTCTAATAAAATATATAATTTTAGTGACAATACATGAAAGCCCTCAGCAGATTGAGGGCCGTTTTGCGATTGTGTCAAAACGAAGGTGTTTTATATTAAAAAAAAAATACGAAGAGGATCTCCACAGAATTCATTGAATCAACGGTCAAGATCTCTCCTTTTCTTTCGAAAGACCCATTTCACTACTATTTTGGGATTTCTGAATCGCATCGGCTCTGAAGTTCTTGATTTTCCTGATTGGGGGTTTGGGATCCAAATCATGGAATGAATTGATGGTGGTTCATTTTGATGATCTTTCCCAATTGTTTTGGAAGATCAAAAAAATGGAATCCATATGGGCGTGGATCTTTCTTTCCTTCGGTTTCGTCTCCTTCTTTGGATTCCTCTTTGCGGCGATCGTGTCCAAGCTTCTTCCGCCGTTCGACAACTGGGTTTTATCGGCCATTCAAAGTGATGGGTATGTCTTTTGAATGCTTGAATTTGATTGTTTTTAATGAACATTGATTTTTTTTGGTTTTTTACTATTGTGAATTTTGCATTGTTGGTGAATCTCATAATTTGAACCTCTCAAATGTAACTCTCAAATTACTTCTCATACACATTTGCTAATATTCCTACTTCAAACTTGATGATTATTTTTAATTTTCATGTCCATTGCCAAAAGCCCTATGTGCAGTTCATATCTTTTTTTTCATTTTAAAAAAACTTATATACTTTCTTATTAAAATATATACCGTTATACGAAATAAAGTAGATACTGAGATAGAATAATGTGTCCTTTTTCTTTTTGAGAAAATAAATTTTTATTACTCCACGTAATATAATAGAACCCCATATTCTATGATAACATAGTATACACTATTATGTTATTGTAATATACGAGGTTGCAAAATGGGTTGGGTTGCAAAATGGACTGAGATAATTGAAATCATTCCAAAAACTCCACAAGTTTATGTGACTTAATCAGCTATATTTCTCTGAGGAACGAATCAGTTTTTATTAACATAAACCTGGATTGAGATAATTAAAAAAAACTGGAATATTTTTTACCCTCACCCATTCCAACATGGTGTTAAAATATTTCTTGTTCCATCCCCAATGCATATCTAGTTTTGTTTTAGTCTAGTGAGTGTAGCAATGTCAGTATTGTTACATATATTTAGTTTTGTGATGCAAACACCATTCCCCTTCACATATGTGGTCACTCACCATTTTATCACTGTCTGATTAAATGAATTTTCATTTAACGATTAAAAAAATATCCAGTGAATTTTTCTCCCCATGATCCCCCCATTCTCCCCTAAAATTTTTTATCCCATCATTGTCTGATGGAATGGACCCCAATCGGACGATGATTACAAGGTGATCGCGCACAAATATTTAGGTGTGTTGTCCGCAAGATATCATCTGTGTTTGTGTATGAATCCAAACAATAATTGGGAAACCCCAGATGCACACAGAATTATCCATAAACCTTGTGCATCAAGTTAGGGGATTCAAAATCAAGACCTAAAGAGAGCAAACCAATGGATCGAGACACAGAGCCAACCCCTTGTTGTGGGTATATATTTCTTCTTTTTTCTTTACATTACATCATTGCTTTGAATAAATTTTACAATGGGACCACAGAAGATAGTTACCCGAAAGTTGTAGAAGAGGTCATTATGTGAAGGCTATACTCTGGCTGGAAAGATATGAATACTGATGATGCCTTTAATAACTGAGTTTCTATATAAAAATTATATGAAATTATCATTTTCATGAAAAATTTAGTGGTATCAGTTACTTGCATCTCTTGACTACATTGCGGACATAGAGTGCTTCTTTTTCATTGAAATTAGGCCTTTTTTGTGGTTTCATGATAATTATTTCCATCATCACATTCACTCGAATAAACTTGGAGACTCTCTTTCCCTTCTTTAGTACATATACATATCACTTATAGATTCTTTTCTTTGATAGGTATTACTGCCTACTGGTGCCATTGACTGTACCAGTCCTCGTGTTCGCCATTTACCTGCATTGGCTAAGCATGAAGCTCTTCAAGCATGCCTGAAATTTTTTGGTAAGTTTTTTTTATTATGACCTGGTTAAACCTTCTTCTCTTAACATGTATATGAATAAAAAACATGGCCCTGGGAAAAGAGTTATGTCTGTCAACCCGTCAATAGATGGTTCGATAGCATGCTTGAATTAACTTGTCAAAAGTGTGATGATGCAGGATCCTCACTGAAGAAGGGGTATCTTTGTTAACATGTGAAGAGGTGGTTAACAGTGTATCGTTCAACATCTTACCCTATCTACATATTTCATGGAATCTGGAAAGTGATCCCACTATCTCTGCATTCATATCTCCAACCATTGAAACAAATGTTCATGTCCACATTCTATGAAAGGAGGACTTTATCAACCCATCAATGGTGAAAGGGGAAAAAATAATGGTCCCTCCATTGATTTTTTTTTTTTTTTTTTTTTAAAGAAGCTGATCTTGAAACTAAACAGAACAGTCCCATCATTTGGCATTCTTTGTTCAAAATTAAAAAGTGAGATTTTTTTTTGGGTGAACTAAAAAAAAAAGAAAAAAAAAAGAGAGTTGACGTTTGGTTTTAATAGCCTTACCTCTTCTATGGCATGAGAAATAAGCTCAGAATAAAAAAGAATACAGGAGAATAGTAAAAAAAGTTGTTTGTTTTGACATAATAAACTCTGATAGTTATGTCTGGATAAGCTAAGATAAGGTCTGATAACTATTCTAAGGAAATGTTAAAATTGCTTATCAGGTCTTATCTATGTTAATGGATAAAAATACGTTCTCTGTCATTTTAAAAAATTTATCTCACTTAACAGTCTCACATAGATTTCAAAAACTATCACATCTATCAAATCAATCATACATTTCTCACACTATTTTTAGGAGTATAGTTGTCATTTAAAAAATCATAAACTCTTTTTCATCCCTTATCAACTATTTATTATCACTTTATTCAAGATGAATCAAACAACAAAAAATTATTTTTACGTTATCTATCCTAGTATAACTATTAGGAGCGAATAACTCAATGTCACATCCCGGAGGGGGTTACTGTGTATACATATGTTATATCATCCTTTAGGGTTACTGTGTATACATATGTTATATCATCCTTTAAATTTATGAGACTGAATTGCAAATAGTGCACATTGTATTTATGGTGATAAAAAAGGCAACCCTTTATAGCTGATTTCCCTTGGGCACATTGCTATCAATCCAGATAGGATGATGTTAGGAACAGTCTTACATACAACTTCATATATATTTCTTGCATGCTTTGATTTTATTAATGAAGCATATATTTTCATTACAATGAAATAAGTACTTAATAAATTATGTGAACTTACATAAAATTAGGAAGTTACATACTTTGTCTAACGAACCTATGTAAGAATTGTGTATAACAACCCCCTTTTAAATAACATATCCACATAATATTATGAACATTAGCATTATTTAGGAAAATTTCATTCAAATTTACAAACTTTGATGATACG
Organism: Acorus gramineus; assembly: GCA_030737835.1. Taxonomy (NCBI): domain Eukaryota; kingdom Viridiplantae; phylum Streptophyta; class Magnoliopsida; order Acorales; family Acoraceae; genus Acorus; species Acorus gramineus. The sequence continues at coordinate 21,848,069 of CM060848.1, read as the reverse complement.
ATCTAATTAAATTATCTAAAGTAAACTTTAGGCTTCCTCAGCTACAATGATGCAGAGCACAGGGAGAAGAGAGAGAAGATAGAGGAAAGTGAAAACCATAATCTTTCAGGGTATTCAGTAATGTTGATTCCTTTCCCAAGGTAAACACTTCTAAATAAAAAAATAAGAATGAATATAACTCAAATATGATTTCAAATGTCTAAAACAATTGCAATTTTGAGCTATAAACAATTAAACAATATAAAAAAAAAATCCAAATTTAACAAATGAATACTTTTTGGTAATCTATTTTAAAAACTAATCTTCATTGAAAAATTATTTCAAATGGATTTCTAAATGCTCAACAATTCATCACTCATGAGTCCAGTGCGAGTAGATAGCGCGACCAAGTTACTTTAAAAAACTCATCCAACATATCATCATGCCCCTCAAAAAGTTTTGATATCTGAAAATTAATAATTTAAAGACATCATCATAACAATAATGACAATACGTGCGGAGATGACACAAAATTATTTAAAAAATGAACATGAGAATGTGTAAATTGAACTGACCTCGCGGTAAACCTCTTCTACTTGTATCACCCCTTTTTTGTAGTTGTTCATTAAGTCAGTGAATGACAAAAACACATCCTTCTTGTTTTGAAAGCGAATCTACGATACCGAATACAATATCAATAAAAAAAATACAATAATTAATATGCCAGGACTATATATTATTGACTGGTTAATGTAATCCTATCAATTATGAGAAAAAATTTATATCCTCTACAAAAACATATCTGAAAAAATAAAAAAAAATTATCATGTATTTGAACATATTAAAAAATGGATGTGAATACCAATATATCCGCTCTAAAAAATATTCGAGTCTGATATTTATTATGAAGTTATGCATGTTTATTTCATCAAATACTATTTAAATTCAATTATCTTATGTGATTGATCATTAATCATCAAGATTCAAATAACACATGCATTCTCTATATAATACTCGAAAGATGCAAGAACCCTAAAGTCCCCATTCCAACCTTTAGTTTTCCATCCCTAATATATTAATTGATCATTAAAAACAGTGTATATATTTAGACATTTCAAACATCCAACAATATTCTCTGAATCCCAAAAAAAAAAAAAAAATCCATATTTGGGTTAAATGTCTAGGTTAAATATGATTCATGTAAAAACAGAATCATTCAAACACATTTTTAAACATTATCTAAAATATCCTATTAGTTTGTTAACAAAAATATTCAAATGAAACATGATTCAATAAAGCTCACATTAAAAAAAGGTACCCAATATATACTTTAACTTTGTTAATGAAGCAGCTGCAACAAAATCTTTGGGTGATCTTAAGACCAGGGGGGAGATATGTATTGAATCCTGGTATGAGATGTGGGTAATCTCCAAACAGCTCCTCCACAGTGTCCTTAACAGCAGCCATATTTAATCTAAAAATTCACACTTATCAACATAGATTATTAGGACCGAAACAAACAGATTAAAGTAGCCTTCCCAGCTCGACTGTAAAAGTAGCCTTCCCTCCGATATCAAAAAAAAAAAAAAAAAAAACTATTAGGAAGAAAGAAACAAAAAAGAACACACAAGAAGAAACCCTGTGTATATCTTTTTTCATTGTGACAAAGATATTGGAGGGGACCATGGTCTTTAAATTACAAAACCGTTTAAGATAAACATGCATGATTTTCAAGTGAATCTCAATGATGACATTTTCATTAAAAAATAATTCTATTACCTGTATAACGCTCCTTTATTGTCACAGTGATTCACTATATGTTTCACATACACACAGACCTATTTTGTTATTGAAGATATGTGTTACATTAGTCATGTTTTGTGTAATAAGATATATATTATATGTCATAGGCAAAAACATCACAATCATATTTTGTCTAACTAAAAATATATGTTATACAGTAATTGTTGAACTATATATTGTTTTTTTTTATATGAAGGTACATGAATTGGATGATATGGATTAGATCAGTTGACTTCTTAAGCAGATTAGTTTGTTAACTAAAGTAATGTCAGTAATTTTCTCATCCAATGCGAGGAAATTAGATCTTTATATTATTATGATAATATATGTTAGTTTATCAAATTACCATCCTATTGTTATAATACATTTTCTTATTTCTTATTGGAAAATTATATGTCCCTTATATTTGCATAGCATAGAGTTTTTCTTTTTTAATAAAATCATACATTTTTTTCATTAAAATACATATTATTATACGAAATAAAGTATATATTGAGATACAATTGTATATATTTTTTTCTTTTTGAAAAGATAATTTTTTTTACTCTATACAATAAGATAGAATCACATATACTACGATAATATAGTATTATATATATTATACTATCATAATGTATGAGACTGAAAAAATGGACTAAAACTGAATTAGTCACATTTTTTCCAAAAAAAAAAAAGAAAAAAGCATGGTTATGTCTCATATATTATTTAATTTTCAAAATACTTTAATAATTGATGGTGGGTAAGATAGGATGACTCGTTGACTAAATTAACACAAATCAATAATAAAGTTATTGCATTTTTTCGCGTTCTCAAACAATGATACAAATTTAAAAAAATCAAAATTTAAGGGTTAATTTTAAAAGAGGAAAACAAACAACACCATTTGAATTAAAATCTTGAGGAATCCAATGGACCAAGGAATGCATCATACATTTTGATCTTAAAAAATACATCTTTTTCCAAAGTCTACAAAATTTTGTAGGGCCCAAATAAACACAATAAGAATCTATTATGTGAGGGAGATCTCAGAGATGTCACAAAACTGAAAAACCCATGAAAAATAAAAAAAAAAACCAGTGTTTATAAGTTTTAAAAGGGTAGATAGACATACCTCCCTTCTTTACATTTGTTAAGGACTTCCAAAAAAGCTATATATATGTCTCTCCTGTCTGGAAGACTCTTTCGAACAAATTTCATATAACTAAGGGCATCCTCCCTTGTGGGTCTGGGTCCTCTGGGAACAATGTGTTCATCCATTTTTCAAGCCTCTTCAAGACTTCAACCCTTTATATATATAAAAATAAAAAAAAAAATTAGGGTTTTAATGGGTGGGGGAAGGGTTATTTTAGGATGGTTCATTAAGAGAGGTGTATTTGTAATGTTTGAATTTATTGGTAACAGAGGATATATTCTATGATAATTTCTTTTATTGAGTCCTGATTTAATAATCTAACTTTTAATCAATTTGTAAATCATATAGATTTTTGAAAAAAAATTCACTCTTATCACTTCTGATTCATAAAGTGTTGATTATCTTTTGTTATTGATTTTAACTTTGGCCAATATGTTGGACTAAATGATATTAGAACATGTAATAAACATCTACATCAATTTTTTTTTATCGGTCCACGTCAGTTTTAGGTGACAAAGTCAAACTTTTATTATTGTATCTTTTTAAAAGTGAGAAAAAAAATGTATGGGTGGATCCTTGATTTATTCCTACAATCTCTGGATACATAAGATTTTGTGTATAAGATTTCCCACTAATTGCATGGCTATTTATGTATGCAAACGTACAATAAAATTGGGAGTTCATGCATGGCTAGTGCTACTAATTTATATTCTTAATAATCATTGCTTTTATTTATTTTAACATTATATAGTTTTTTCTATGATTCAGAAGTTTTTTTCAATAATTTTTCATGCGTCAGGATCTGGCAATGTTTTAAGAGTTCACTCATATTGAATTCCAGTTTAATTATTTACCCTCAAAACCTGGTCATATAAAACCCAGTAAATTCCAATCAACCCACAAATTAAACGGATGGTTTTTTGAGAATCGACTATGAATTGATTAAAATGATCGGTTCTTTATTCATAAAAAATGTGAATAATTGTTTGTTAAAATATAAGATCTAATATAAAAAATTACTTATTTTATATAATAAATTCATGTTAATATGTTTAAGTAAAATCTTAAAATGTATTAAAATTAATATTTAATAATATTATATTTTATATATAATTTTCAGAGTATTCAGTAAATTTGATTCCTTTCCCAAGGTAAACACTTCTAAATAATAAAACAAATTAAATGCCATATAATGGTTTAAATACATTTTGGTTTATTCTACTTCTGCAAGAATTAATATAATGCAAACATGTTTTCAAATGTCTAAAACAATTGCAACTTTTAGCCATAAACAATTAAACAATATAAAAAAAAAAGTCTCAAAACTTAACAAATGAATAGTTTTTGGTAATCTAAATTCAAAAATAATGGTCAATGATAAATGTTTGACAATTCATCGCTCATGCGGCCGGTGTAAGTCGATAACGTGACCAAGGTACATTAAAAAACTCATCCAATATATCTTGATGCCCCTTAAAAAGATTTGATACCTGAAAATAAATAATTTAAAGAAATTATCATGACAATCATGATAATATGCGCAGAGATGGCACAAAATTATTTAAAATAAATGTGTGATTTTCAATGAGAATGTGTAAATTGGACTAACCTGGCCACGAACCTCTTTTATGCCTATCACCCCTCTCCTGTAGTTGTTCATTAAGTTAGTGAATGATAAAACCACATCCTCTTTGTTTTGAAAGTGAGCCTACAATACCAAATACAATATTAATAAAGAAAAGAAAGAATACAAAAATTAATAATACATATAATATAATATGTCAATATAATATATATTATTGATTGTTGTTATAAGTATGTCAATTATTTTAAAAAATTTATATCCTCTCCAAAAACATATCTGGAAAAAAAAATCCTATATTCTAACATTCAAAATGATTCAAAAATGGATGTGATTACCAAGATATCCTCTCTGAAAATTTGAGTCTGATATTTATTATGAAGTTATGCATGTTTATTTTATCAAATGCTATTAAATTCAATTATCTTATGTGATTGATCATTAACCATCAAGATTCAAATAACACATGCATTCTCTTTTTATAATATTTGAAAGAAGTGGGAACCCTAAAAAATCCCCATTCCAACCTTTAGTTTTCTATCCCTCATATATTAATTGATCATCCAAAACAATGTACATATTTAGATACTTCAAACATATATCCAACAACATTCTCTGAATAAAAAAATATAAAAAAAAACATATTTGAATATGAATATTCATTTTGAAAAGATACGGAAGTAGAAATCCATCTGAATACAAGCATATTAGAATTCAAATATTAATATCTATATTTGAAAGGTTTATACATATTAAGGTGACATTTGAAAACGAGTTGAAAAAGTGATTTTTCAAAAAAACTCCTTTTTTTTTTTTATGTTCTTCAAAAGTAGATAGTCCCAAACTATTTGGGATGTCTAAAAACATGTCTAGGTTATAATCATCTGTTTTCAAATACTATCTAAAAAATCCTATCAATTGTTAAGGAAAATATTAAAATGAAACATGATTAAATAAAAGCTCACATAAAAAAAAGTACCCAATATATACTTTAACTTTGTTAATGAAGCAGCTGCAGCAAAATCTTTGGATAATCTTGTAACCAGGGGGCAAGAATGTATTGAATCCTGGTATGAGTTGTGGGTACTCTTCAAACAGCTCCTCCACAGCCTTCTTAACATCAGCCCTATTAAATCTAAAAATTCACACATAGATTATTCAGAAGGGAAATACAAGAAGCTATATGTTTGTTTCTTTTTCATTATTTATTGAAACAAAAAGGATACCCACACCGTGACAAAGAGATTGGAGGACCTTCATTGCCTTCAAATTAAAAAACCATTTAAGAATTAAGATGAACATGTGTGATTTTCTAGTGAATCTCAATTAAGTCAAATTGAAGACATTTTTATTAAAGAATAATTCTATTACCTTTATAACGCTACTTTATTGTCACAGTGATTCACTATATCTTTGTCACATACACAAAGACAGTCCTATCTTATTAGTGGAGATATACTTTATATTACTCATTTTTTGTATAATAAGATACATATGCTATACACAAAAACAACATCAGTCATATTTTGTCTAACTAAATCTATGCTATACATAAATTGTTGAACTATATATATATATAAAGGAACATGAATTGGATGATATGGATTAGATCAATTGACTTCTTAGGCAAATTAGTTTATTGACTCTTTAAGTAATGTTGGTAATTTTCTCATCCAGTAGATCAACAATGCGAGGAAATAGATCTTTATAGTATTATGATAATATTTGTTAGTTTATTAAATTAATATCCTATTGTTATAATAATTTTCTAATTTCTTATTTATCATGGGTATGTCTCATATATTATTTAATTTTCAAAATACTTTCATAATTGATGGTGGGTAAGATGGACTGACTCGGTGACACTCAAATCAATAATAAAGTAATTGAACTTTTTCGTTTTCAAAAAATGATACACATTTTAAAAAATCAAAATTTATGGGGGTTTAAAATATATATATATATAAAATTTTGTACGCATCATCATTCATGCATCTCTATATTAATTAGTGGTTTTTTTTCATGAGACAGTTTATATAAAATAAACCCATGCCAAGCCATTGTTAATCTTAAAAAGGAAAACAAACAAACCATTTAATATTACAATATTGAGAAATCCAATGGACCAAGGAATGCATCATACATTTTGATCTACAAAAATACATTCCCCCCCAAATCTATCACATTTGGGCCCAAATATAATAATTTAATATGTGATGGAGATGTCACAATAACTGAAGAGCCCATGCATCCTTAAAGGGAGAAAAAAAAAAATGTTTAATAACAAGTTTTAAATGGGTGATAGACATACCCATTTCTATATTTCAAAATGACATCCAAAAAAGCTTCATATATGTCTGTCCTGTCTGGAAGGCTCTTTTCGACTAACTCTATATAACTACGAGCATCCTCAATTGTGAGTCTGTGTCCTCTGGGAACAATGTGTTCTTCCATTTTTCAAGCCTCTTCAACCCTTCATACAAAAAAATTTAGGGTTTTAATGGGTGGGGAAAGGGTTTATTTTAGGATGGTTCATTAATAGGGGGTGTATTTGTAATGTCAGAAATTACTGGTAACAGAGAGTCCTGATTTAATGATCTAAATTTAATCAATTTGATAATGATATGGATTTGTGGATATTAATAAATAAAAAAACATTTCATTCTATCACTTCTAATTCTTGAAGTGTTGAATTTTAATTTTGACCAATTCGTTGTCCAATATGTTGGACAAAATTATAACAGAACATGCAATCTACATCTACATCAATTTTTGTGATCAGTCCAAATCAATTTTAGATAAGATTTTGTGTATAAAATCCCCCACTAATTGCATATTTATTTACGTACGCAAACATGAACAATAAAATTTGGAGTCCATGCAAATTTTATTTTAATTGTTATCATCGTATTTGAGATGAATTACCAAATTTTATTGCTGGTGCTACTAATGTATACTCTCAATAATCATTGTTTTTATTTTTGACATTATATAGTTTTATTAATGATTCAGAATTTTTCTGTTTAGATCGAGGGGATATTTTATGCGTTAGGAATTAGGATAAATGTCACCTTTATTCTGATTTTTTAGGAAGAGATGCATTCAATTCAAAAGTAATTCTAGGATTAAATTATAAGAAGGAAATCAATATATCTTCATTGAAAAAACATTGACTGCATTTATAGATTTTGCAACCCCATTTGCATCTGCAGTGTACAAGTATCTACATCAATCTTTATAAAAGAATGTATACTTCATTAGCTAGGCATATACACATATACTTCAAAAAATAAAATATAATATATGTGGGGGCTGCAAATGGGGTTAGATATATCAATTTTTTTTTCCTTTATAATAACATACCTTAGTATAATTCAAGCAATTAATCAAGACAAGGTTTCAAAATTATATAAAGATTCTCAATATATATATATATATAAAGGGGGAACACAATTTTTACATACATTAGAAACAGCACCTGCATTTTAGAGGATGCAGAAGAGACATCCACTGAACCAACTTTGGATCTGCCAATGTATATTCTCCTCTGAGAAATGTTTTGATAAATTAAGCCACATCTGTAATCGCACACAGACAACTTTCACCACCTTTAACTTTCATGGAGGCTGTTTGCCCTGTAAAATCAAGAAAAATATAAAGTGGGAGAAATACCAAAAACCCGTCTCCAATGCTTCACATAAACAACCAAAATCATAAAAGGCATTGTTACACACAATCCTTGCATGCAGTTTCATTTTTCTAACAAGGATGTATTTTTTTGCATGGAGGAGTATATTTAGTTCATTAGCATATATCCTTCTTTTTTTTTTGTAAAACCACACACTTCTTTACATTAAGTATATATGCTTCTAAATAAACCAAATCATGCACAGAGTACAAATAAGACTACATGTAGCATTATTCAAATATAAATCAACCAGGAATGTTGGTCACGTGTATATGTGACTCATTATTAACCTACAATCATAATTACAGAGCGGCATCTGGATACATCATTCATCCGGTGATAGGGATTATGTTGGATGTATTTTTTTGCATGGAGGAGTATATTTAGTTCATTAGCATATATCCTTCTTTTTTTTTTGTAAAACCACACACTTCTTTACATTAAGTATATATGCTTCTAAATAAACCAAATCATGCACAGAGTACAAATAAGACTACATGTAGCATTATTCAAATATAAATCAACCAGGAATGTTGGTCACGTGTATATGTGACTCATTATTAACCTACAATCATAATTACAGAGCGGCATCTGGATACATCATTCATCCGGTGATAGGGATTATGTTGGAAGTCAGTAGCAGGTTTAGGGCATCTTGAGCTTTCCTTCAAATGTCTATAAAAAAGGATGCATTTGGTCACTTTGTATTAGAAGCTAAAATCATCATTTAAAAACAAAAAATTCCCTTTTCTATAGTGATTTTCTGAACTTTGCTATGTTAAACAACTAGAAAACCATACTGAAAAAAGTTTAGGTTGTTGTTGATTTGTCAATCATGGTTTTCTGACCTATGTGCAGATGCAGGAGAAGAAATAATCCAGCAAGCCAACTATGGAGTTTTATGTTTAACACCTTTGTATCATTTATGACCATGTCATGGCATCATGATATTCAAGTATAGAGGAAAACACTTGCTCCATCTATTTCAATTCAAAACTGAATTATTTTTTTCTAAACAGGAGAAAGTATAATGACGAATTCCACAATGAAGAAATGTAAGAGTGCCAACCGTGAAAACACAAACCTCCTCAACTTCCCAGCTTGGCATCTGCCTCTCTAACTGCTCGAATAAGATGAATTACTTGGTACTGCAATTTCGCATTTTCTGCCTGTATCTTTGTTTTCTCTGCCTTGAGTTGCTCAATTTCCTTGGAAGCCTACATGTCATCGATTAATGTTATGCAGTTGGATAGGTGTGAAGATACGAGAAAAAAAAAAATGAACTTCCTTTGAAGCAATAAAGGCATCACTTTTTAAATGATTAATCGATTCAAGAATTATTGATGGTAGGAGTTTACTACTCAAGATAGGTAGGTCTAGATCCAAGATATTTATATGATGCAATAGAACACACCTTTTCTCGCACAAGCTTAAGTTCATCAAGTGCTTTGTCCAATTCTGACTGGAATTCTTTAACAACTGACGACAACTCAGCATTACCAGCATCTGAATCACCAGCAAAGTAAATTAGCGTTTCAAAACTTCATGCATCATAACTGACCCACAGTAGAATGAAGCAATTGATTACCCTTCTTAGCAACAACTGCTTCAAGTCTTGCAAGGCGCTCCTTCAACAAAGAGAGAGAAGCTGATTAAAAGCAAATGGTGATTCTCAAAGGAAAAAAAAAACTGAAATTCCATTCTCCATGTTGAATCAACATTGTTATCATGACTGTTGGTATTACTTGGTAATTTGCTAGGATAAACAAGAAAGAAGAATCCTGGGTTCTATAAAATATTGAATTCAATTTTTGTTCTAATTGTGTTATATTACATTGTGACTCAGAATGGGAAAAAAACTAAAAGTAATATAAGCACATGTAATGCACTAGGTAATTCCGTCTCGTACACTGTTCCAGTAACTCTCCATGGGCAAATCTCACCATTAAACATTTTAATTTTTAAAGGCAGGCAATAAAGATGCATTTAACCCAACTTCAGCCCCCTTTTAGCCTCCAAGATATATGCATTTTGATGAAAAAAACATATATTAATGAATGCACTTTCATATGAAATTCCATATATATACACCCCCATATGAAGGTATATACATATGGTAGGGCTAAAATTGGGACAGTGTGTTCAAAGCTCCAACTCAAAACAGGCCTTCCAGAACACCAAAAAAGCACTGTTTCAAAAAATGAACTGGGCATCCGCCTGGGCATTTTGACTGCTTCAGCACCTGCCTGATATCCCATCTTTATGAAAAACAAAAAGAAAAAACTTCCCCTCCCCTCCCACTCCAAGCACTACAACCATCAATTTTCTAAAAATCTCTAGTTGCTAATCGACAGTCAGTGGCAGTCTAGAGATTAATCGGCCATGTGCAAATCAAGCGGGACTAATGAACTACTTTTAATAATAAAAAGTAAAATATACATAACATTAAAAACAAAAAATACAATAAAATAAGCAAGAGAATCAATTAACATAAAATAACTGAATTAATTAGATTAAACCCTTCCTAATCCCCGCTTAATACACACCTAGCTACTAAATCCCCGTTTAATTTCTGGTTAATCCACAATGCCACTTAATCCCTTGGATGAGGCGAGCAAGGCCCGATTCCACCTAGTCACCCACTTAATCCCTGCAAAAACATTCTTTTCTCTATCTCTTCCCTAGCTCCTCCCCTAGGCACCTACTTAATCTCATTTTCCCCACACAAGCATTCTTTTCTCAATCTCCTCTCTTACCCTAGCTCCTCCCCTTTTGCATCCCCATTCGGCCGATGGGACGGGACACTTCTTCCCCCCTCCTCACATCAACCCATTCCTCCTTCTCCCTCCTATTACCAGTTGGTCCCATCAACACACACACACACAGAGACACACAAAAATATCATCTTTAAGCATCCTCATCAATACCCAGTTCAAAAAAATAAAACAAAAAAGTAGGATCAATATCCTACCAAGCACAAAAAACAAGTTGGTCTTTCAGTATTCATAGTTTAATTGTGCTATGTAGTTCATTAGTCACTGTTTTAATCTTTCAAGAAGAACAATTGAACCGGAAACGAAGCAAATCACAATAAAACAATTTAAAAAAAAAATAGGGTTATTAGGGTTTCTGAGTACCTCAGCTTCCGAAGCCCTCTCGTAGAAGGGCTTTAGCACATCCTCCATCTCTTTCGCCTTCTCTTCCCCATTCGTCATCTCTCTCACTCAAAACCCTAATTTTTTACTCTCTCCCTCTCTCTCTCACTCAGCAGCTATACCGTTGGGAGAGTTTTTGGATCGAGGGCTATAATATGAGTCTGGATCCAGTCAAGAAATGGTTTCGGTCCTGTAATATTTAACGGTACAGCCCAGTAGCATAACTATACAATGATGGACAACTAATTATTGGATACATATCACTATTTTACTCTATAAAATTAAATTACACAATCAATTGTAATACATATTCACTCTTTTATTGGATACTGATGATATTTAGGGATTAATATTTCATCCAATAGTTGACTAGATCTAAAAATAGAGTGGAATATGTACCCAACAATTGGTTGTATAGTTCGATTCATAGATGTGTAATTCGATCAGTGAGCTGTATAGTTCAATACTGATAAAACTAATTGAAGCTAGTCCTGACTCCTGACCGGATCCAAACTTTTATTATATGCAATTCACATAATCACGTATGCTTGGGCAATCCAAGTACTTTTGATCAGTGTTCCTAAATGCGGTATGCGGTTTCTGTACGGTTAGGATACTGCACAGTATATGCGGTATGCAGGAGTACATACGAAAGTACATGCAATTCTATAATTTTTTTATTAATAAAAATATAATTTCTAAACTTATATAAATATTACATATATATAGACAAATAATCTTTTAAAGACCCACAAAGATATTCTATTTTAACCAAATTGTCACAGTGTAAAGAATGCATCTTAGATATTTTAGATCACCAACTTAACATATACATCCAACAAAATTAAGAACTTTTATAAAAAATAAAAAAAAACTAAAAAAGTACTAAAAAATTCAACTATAAATCATTTATTATAAAAACACAATTATACATGTGTCACAGTTATAAAAATTAAAAAAAAAATCACAATTGCAAATCCAAATAAAAACACAGGTGTCAATCAAACACGATGCATAAATCAATAAAGGCATTGAGTGTCCCTTTAGAAGCTTATTCAGAAAAAAAAAAGTGAGAGAGAAAGGGAACAGAGAGATGGAGAGAATAAATAGAGAGAGAGAATAAAGAGAGGAGGGGGGGGGGGGGCAAAGAGAAAGAAATTGTAAGTCTTGTGAAGAAGAGAGTCTCATCGATGATGAAGAAGAGTGTTGTCGATGAAGAAAAGAAGAAGAAGAAGAAGAAGCCGAAGGTCTGAGTGTCATCTATTGAAGAAGAAGAAGTCGATAAAGAAGAAGATTGAAGAATGGCGTTGATTTAGGCCGGTGTTGATTTAGGTTTACTTTAAAAAAAAAAAAAGTGACCAAACCTGTGCGCCCGCGCCCATGCGGAAACGGCCCGCATATCCGTGCCATGGCCGCGTATTGATCGATTTGGGCATATGCGGTTCGATCACCGAACCGAACCGCGTATGCGTCCACATATGCAGCCGCACGGGCCGCATATCCGAACCCGGCTTTTGATAGCTTTTTAATGATATTAATTTTTTCAAAAATTGATCTATTTAATTAATTATTAAGATATTTTTATTTTCCATCAAAATATATATCTAAATAAAGTAAGTTTACTTTTAAAAAAAAATTGCGGACTACTTACACATGTTGCACAGTTATTCATTGTGATTATGTTTTAGGTGCAAATAGGGTGTTCATTTTAAAAAATGATATATCTAGTCTCATGTGCAATGTACAATTTCTCACTAGTTTGATTTTTTTTAAAATAAATATATACTCACTTAATTAAATATATATTATTAAAATAAAATTAAATTTATACTAGATAAATTAATGCACTTTTCTAAAAAAGATTAAAATACATAACTATTTCAAATTTTTATATACTACACTAGTCGAATAAGATAATGTTATGTAGAGTTTTTTTTTCAGCCTAATTCTAATATACACGTGTTTTAAATTTTTTAAAAATAGTATATCTCATATAATAAAGTATACGCTTTTATAAAACAAAATAAAGTATATGCTCCGTTAAATTGCATGAATGCATTTATAGAAAATGTGAAGAAAAAAATTATCGATGCATATATCTCGTTAAGTTGAATACATGCTTTGATGATTTTCTATCAACACATATAACCCTGGCCCCAATTCCAGTTTTATGTGCTTCGACAGAAAATTAACAAAACATATACTCATATAAACGAACTATATATATCAATAGAAATTTTTAATATTTTTTATAAATGCATTCATGCAATTCAGTAGAATATATATTTTATTTTTTATAAAAATCTATATTTTATTAGATGTGGTATAATATTTTTAAAAATATATAAAACATATGTAGATTAAAATTGAGATTGAAAACGTAATCGTAAATAACATTATCTTTATGGGTTTGGCTGGACAAGGCCCACCGCCCACCAGTCTACGATAACGGTCCATCCACGTCGACCACTCTATAAAGCCTCCACGTCATCACAGACCAGTTTTAGATAACAAGAACAGCAGAAGCAACACAAGCAACAAAGCAGACATGGCGGGAAGGGTTTCCCTCCACTTCAACCGACCGTTGCCCTGCCTCGCCCAAAACGGCGGCGGCGGAGCTCCCGAACAGACGGTCCTGATCTTGGGCGGCACTGGCCGAGTCGGCGGGTCCACGGCCGCCGCCCTCTCCAAGCTCCGCCGCCCCAATCTCCGCCTCCTCGTCGCCGGCCGCAACCGGGAGAGGGGGGAGGCGGCGGTGTCCAGGATTGGCGGCGACGCGGAGTTCGTCGAGGTCGACATCAAGAACCAGAACGCCTTGGAAGCTGCCCTAATCGGTTCGAACAGACTGATTGAATTTGTGCAATGTTTGTCCATAAAGCATTCAATTTGATTGAAGGACTGGTTGTGGCAGGTGTGGATTTGGTGGTTCACGCGGCGGGACCTTTTCAGAGGGAGGAGAGGTGCGGCGTGCTCGAGGCCGCGATCACTACCAGAGTGAGTGAGGGGTTTGGGATTGTTGTTGTTGGTGGTGGTGTTCAATTGGGTTTGTGAAATTTAGATAAAGGTGGTGCCTTTTTTTTTTGTCTTATGTAGACGGCGTATGTGGATGTTTGCGATGATACGAGCTACGCGGTTAGAGCGAAATCGTATCATGAGAAAGCGGTGGCTGCTGGGGTTTCAGCGATAACGACCGGAGGGATATACCCTGGAGTGAGCAATGGTGCACAATCTGTTTGTTTGTTTTTGTTTGATTGGAGAAGATTTGTGCATTGCTGGAAGATGATGAACCTCTGCACTTGACTTTAAACCATTTTTATTTTGTTGAGAAATGCTAGAGACAACCATTCATACAGTAATTTTTTTTTTCCAGCTCTTAACAATTTTGAATTTTTTGTAATGCATATACTTTTTTTGGTTTGCATTGAATGTATATACTTCTTTTTTTTAATGAAATACATGCATTTACCAAAAATAAAGTACATACTCGAATGACTTAAATGCATAACTTTTTTTTTTGTTGCATTTTCTAACTTAGTATATACTAGCCTAACCTGTATATGCTGGAAAAGTGATTGCAGGATTGACTGTGTGTGTTACCGCTATTTCTGTTAGGTTATAAGTGTGAAGAATGTTATATTTGGTGCTGAAGAGTTTTGTGTTGCCTGAAAAATGAATTGGTAACTAGAAATACTCACTTCAAATGAGAAACATTGTAGTTCAAGTTGTAATGTGTCCTGGTTCAGTTCGTGTTGACATGGATGGATTTATTATAAGATGATCTGTTTAAAATTAATTAAAAATTCAGTCAAACATGAAGACAAAATCCTATTTAATGTATGTAAAATGAATTGGTTAAAATTATGACTATGAAAATTTGTAATGTTTTTACTGTATGATCTGCTTTTTTATTTCTCATATCTTTTCCGTGATCATGACATTGACAGTGATGGCAGCTGAGTTGGTTCGTGCTGCATTAGCTGAAAACAAAGGTGAAATAGAGAGGCTAAGGTAAAGCTCTGCCAGATATCATGTACAACTAGGAGATTGGTGTTGTAAATTTTCATGTATTATGGACCATTGTTTAGTTTCTAGTTAAAATATGAGATAATACATTTAATATCTTTGAGCTTTTGAGGCAATTCATACCCCAAAGAATCACAGTAAAATATTCCAAGAAAATGTAAAGGTGGTATTGTGATAGATGTGGTAAGTGGAAGATGTTTTTTACTGCAAATTAAATTTGATCCAATCAAGAGAATTTGATACACGTGCTAAAGTTGCTAATCCATCGTCTTCAGGTTTTTCTATTACACAGCAGGCTCTGGTGGTGCTGGTCCAACAATATTAGCTACTAGTTTCTTGCTTCTTGGAGAGGATGTTGTTGCTTATAATAAAGGTCAGGTTTTCTCAAGTTACACTCATTTTTTGGTTCAAATTTTCAGCGCATTGCTCTGTTTCATCATAAACTCTACTCAGTAAAGGTATTGACTGTGGCAGTCAGCCCTTTAATCAGGAGAAAAAATCAAATTGAAGCCTTACAGTGGTATGCTCAACATTGACTTTGGGAAGGGGATCGGAAAGAGAGATGTATACTTGTTGTAAGTTCTGTGAGAAAACAGATTTACAGTATTTTTCCATAGCTGAATGTTGGCAAATCTGGCATTCATGTGTCCATTTTTTTCTGGATTTGATGAACTATCCTGTCCATAACATAAAGTTACTCAAAAAAAATAAAAAATAAAATAAATTATATATGCACCTTTGAAATGTTTTGATCCAAGTGATAAGTCAATCCTTCATACTAATGAGAGTTTGATGATCAACTTTCTTGGTCATCCCTTCATTCTTGTTAATGCACAGCACACAAGATAAGAGTAGGCCCCTAGAAAATGCTCAAATATAGTCAGAATTTTCTCTTTGGAATGATCGCATCATTGTTTTTTGAAACCCTTCAATTTCAATATTTTCTATCTACTGAAAATGTATTTTTTCCCGAAAACTTATTTTGTTGTTTTTGCTGAAGTCCTATGTTATTCCTAGTAAGCTGATAAACTGCTAACATGGTATTGCAAAATAGATAGATTGTCCAATATGTAAATTATTCAACTGAAAACAGATAGTGGATGTGCTATATTACGGATGCACAACAGCACGAAGAAATGGTAAATTCATGCAAATTGTTTCATTTGATTGTTATACTATGTGATGTGTTACGAGATGGTGGGTCACATTTACTTGTATATTATAATATATCTGTGAAAATGTGGATTTATGTTAATGATGCATGTGTATCAACTTGCCTGCTTACTCAAAATTTTACATCTCAGAAATCTGCCAGAAGTGAGATCTGCCCATGAGATATTAGGGGTGCCAACTGTTAGTGCTCGGTTCGGTACTGCTCCATTCTTCTGGAATTGGGGAATGGTAGCTATAGCAAACCTTTTTCCGGTGGTAAGTACAAAACATTCTTTTCACTTAGACATTAGAGGGGTCCATATTCTCATATATATATCAAATTCAGTCAACTACAATAGGGTTTGAAATATTTGATTTCTATCAGTATCAGAAGAATTGTTGACATAGTTTAGTTGTCAATTTTAGATCTCAATTATCCGATCAGTTTACTTGAATATACAAACTGTAGCAGCCCCTCATTAGTAAGTGTAGCTATACATGAAAAATGCAAGAGGAGAATAAGGAGAAATGCACCATCCTCTCCCTCAAGAAATGTTTAGTGTGTTTGCACACCTGAGTCTGCAAAGGTCCCAGTAGCCAATTTTGCTTAACAAATAGTCAGGAAAATGTAAATTATGTACTCTTGTTCACCTAATACGTTTATTTACTTTGCTTAACATGGCCAAAACCTACAGGAATTCTTGAGAGACAGAAGCAAAGTGCAAGAATTAGTTGAACTCTTAGACCCAATAGTTCGAGCTTTTGATGGCATTGCAGGGGAGCGGGTATCAATGAGGGTGAGTATTGCAAAGAAACATAAGGATTAGAATATTTATATAATTAATCCAAACGTGTGCGCTTCTGACTCACGTGTTTGGAAAGGGTTCGATTCAAAGATCAAATTTTCCATCCTTTAGATCTCTGTAGTTAGACTGAAAAAACAAAAGGTGGTGTGCGCCAACTGGGATCGAATCTTTTGACTAACACCCAACGATTTCATGATACAATATTTCTATGTATGGATACAGGTAGATCTTGAATGCTCAAATGGACGTAATACTGTAGGCATATTCAGTCATAAAAGACTCTCTGTGTAAGTCTTGTTAATTGAAAGAAGTGCTTTTTGAACAATTCTATTTGCTTGTCCTTGATGTTTCTATTCATGCGATCTACTGCAATCACTAGTAGATGATGTGTGCCTTCCAGGTCAGTGGGGACTGCAACAACTGCATTTGCATTGGCAGTTCTGGAGGGGAGTACACAGCCAGGTGTTTGGTTTCCTGAAGAGGTATTTCTCCCGTTCAGTAGATTTTGGTTGCTCAATTATCTAACACTCTCACCCTAAACTCTTATTGTTTCTCCACAGCCCGAAGGAGTTGCAATAGAGGCCAGAAAAGTTCTCCTTGAGCGAGCATCCGAAGGAACCATCAATTTTGTAATGAACAAGTAAACACACTCTCAACACTGACCTGGCCACAACTGCCCTTATAGGAAGCACATATACTTCAATGAGCATGTCGTGTTCATATCTGACACATATCTGATATATGATACGACGCCATGCGACATATCCCTTTCGTGTCCAAATTTCAAAAATAATTTTCAAAATTTCAAACATGCATTGAACGTTAGTGTGGACACTTGGCACATGAAGACAAGTGACGTCAAAAATCATAGTATCTATTGTAAGGTTTAATCTCACGTGAAGTAAAATGATGTTTAAATCTTAATAGAGTTCGTATCTGAGTGGGGGAGGGTTTGCGCTGGGGCACGGAGGGTGTTAATTAGGGAAGGGCGATTTTGTGTTCAAGGGTAGTTTCCTGTTGGCTTTCCTTGTGTCCCTGGAGGGGCTCCGGTGGGTAGAATTCTCTTCTACTCGTGGTGACACTCTAGGAGGGGCTCCTTTTATGTTTCTTTATTTTCGTTTGTTTTGACAGGCGCTTGTATTCTCTATGTTTTGACAGGCTTTCTCTCTTCTTCTATCAATATATTAGGGCTAAGGCCAACCTTTTCTAAATAAATAAAAAATTCTTAGTAGAGTTGATAATTGACATGCCATTATAGTTACCCTATGTTCATGCTCCATAGATGCCCTTTACAACCCATCACTTGCAACATAGCTCAATATTGTTATGGCTTTCTTTTTCACCTTATGTCCTTGCGCTAAATAGATGGATCTTTCTTTATGCAGAGCTCCGTGGATGGTGGAGACCAATGCGAAGGAGGTCGGACTAGGCATATACATATGAGGATGAGTGACTGACAGTGATTCACATATGATGAACTACTGATCTGCGCTTCGTAATGCTGATGAAAACTGGTAGGATGTCAATAAATACCGAACTCAATTTTTATTCACATGTTTAAAAGGCACCACATTGAATCTCCAATGAAAGCAGTTTTTCTATTCAGCTCCAGAATTTTATCATTGTGCTATGGTTTCATATCATGTTGTCTCTATTATTGAGCTAGCACTGATACTGGTAGATGCAGGATATATAACATGGTATGTTAGAAACACTATAGCTTGTTGAATTAGTTCACATTCTCATGACCTTGTTTCCCATCCTTACTTCCTCATCTGGATGATGAGTCTGTAGACAAGGGCATGTTGTTTATGTTCATTACAGTGAATCTCTAGCTTGCATTATCCATCTGTACACACATCTTCAAGAACTTGAACAAGATGAAAAGTTTAACTGCGCGAATTATCATTAAATGACACTGAAAAAATTGAAACTTCAGAATGATCAGCACATATACTTTTATTGATTGAGAACCACAGAATGCGTAACAACACATAATCCAACCTCCCTGTCACTGAACACTATATGGACCTTAACTAAAGCAAGGAATGGCAAAGATAGGCATTATTGCGGCTGTCCGAGGAGGGACGGTCTGTAGAAAGCGTGGGTTTGTGCGATCTCGATGCGATCGCGAGGGTCGTTCATCGTTTCATCCCTCAAGGCCTGCAGAATGGCCTGCGATGGAAGTTCCCTATAGAAGATATAAAAAAATAGGCATTATCAAACCGGAAGAAAATGTCATCAAGAATAATGAGAAATGTTGACCCTAAGGAGCGAATCAGACCTTGTTATGAGAATTCCATAAAGGGTCTTCAAGATTGGACAAAGTTCAACAGGAGCAACAGGCTTGTTCTCTTCGGGATGCAACACGCTTAAACTCGACTGACTAAGCAGCTCATAGAATGCTCCCACCGCAGAAACACCCTGAGAAGGGGATGCGGAGAACAAAGATTAGGTGGAATTGAGTTCCAGTTACCCCAAGGAACAATCTCTAGAGCTGTTTGCTCATAATAGCTATATCAAGATAGATAACAATCTATGCAGAATATGATGTTTTGGTTTGGTTGGCTTTTTTTGTTATTCTCATTAGAAAATGTAGAAGTCACCTTCTTTTATTGTTTTATTCACCTTGAATAAATTGAAAAAAAGTAGTATGTAACCCTACATTACATGTTTGTATTTGGGAATGTGTGTGAGAGTTGTGAAAGTGACATGTTTTAGGATGTAAATGAGAGTTGTTAGATGAGAAAAAACCATAAATGGAAGGGTAACTTAATCTATTGACAGAGATAAACTCTGATAAATAGTTCCAACCCTTCCCCTAGAATAGTTATCAAAGTTTATCCTAAACTATTAAGGTATGGCTATCAGGTTTTATACCAATGAAACAAAAAACCTTTTTGATATAAGGATTTGTTGGGGCTTAACAACAGAAAGAGTAACTAGGGCCAAACCTGAATCATTCCCTTGCCCTTGATGCTGTCACCCATATCAATACTCAGCTCCCCTTTGGCCAACATCTGACCATACCACGCATTACGACCTTTCAACAGCGTCACATAAGTGTCGGCCAGCAATGGCCCGGCGAGCTTCTCTGGTTCTTCTGCCAGTAGGTGTGTTATGAATATCATTTCGGAGGTGCAGTGTGCGAAATACACAGATTTGCTGGTGGCGCTCTCGTTGGTTAGAGCTGCTACCATTCCTGCAGAATATGTGAATTCAAAGATGAACTCAGACTAAGTACATGTGAAAAAACTTTAAGGGATATTGCAGGATCAGAGGGTTGTACAACCACACAATACATGAAAGAAACTTGTGAATACGAAAATGGACTAATTATCTGAGACAAGAATAATGTGTGATTTCTATGAGCAGGTAAAGAAGATGGTAAGATTACAATGTGTGATTGCTTGTGGAAAACCTGATAAACATGGTACCTATGGTTTCTGTTACAATTTAGCATCTCTTGAAAGCATTAGATCATAAAAATCTTACCAGCGCCGATGGCGTAAACATTCTTTAATCCACCCATAACTTCATGTGTGACAAGGTCACTGTTATCCCACACAATGAAATAAGGCTGCCTCAGAAACTTTGCAAGGGGTTTCCTCCATTTATCTGCTCCACAGATTCGAGCATTGGCATACTCCTTATTGTATATCTCTGAAGCAATGTTTGGTCCTCCAAGATAAAGGATGTTCTCCATAGGAATACCAGCTGCCATGCATGAAATTATTTATTAAAAATAATAATGATATAAAAGAATGGACATGTGTTTTTTAAAGGATAATGTTACGTCCAATCCCATTTTCAATCTCAATTCCAAACTACATGTATTTTTTTAATGGAATAAGAGAATGAAAACAGCTTGCCCACCAAAAGATCAGATCCTATGAAACAATGCAAACCATAGTCACAAAGTTCAAGTATCATGAATAGTCAGCTAGAATTCTGTTGGTTCCGGTGAGTGTAGATTCATAAATTATACAGGTACGAAGATATTAAATTGTTTTCTATATGTATTTTGATTATTGGTACAAAAAATACACACAGGGTATAAATGCCACAATGACAATAAGAGTTAGTTTTTTAAATTATGAAAAATTTGGTATAATATCTAAAATACTCAAATTCACTAACAAATGTATATTAGACCGATAGACACAGAAATATCCAATTGTCAAACTTTTCCAACATTCAAAAAGTTTCATTTTGCGAGTGAAGCAAACAGCATGCAATTTATTAAATCATACACATGAACTAGAGGAAAATTAAAGCCAAAATTCATAATATTATGTCAGGAAGTGCATCAACAAATGTAAATAGTTGTTCTCCTAATGCAGCCGATAGAAAATTAAACATGACAAAACAATAAATCTTGCTTCCCCTTGAAAGATTCACAAGAAACATCAAATTATCTTATCAGACACACAAAATCAACATCATTACACTCCCATCACACCACAAACAAGCAACACAACAGAAATCACTCAATATGCATCAAACAAGTGCAAACACAGCAAGAACAGAAACCAAGCAATCAAAATTCAACTTTCAACAAAACTTACTTGCGCGATTGATCATCTGAGTCGGAGTTACGATATGTGGCTCCGGCTTCAGAGCAGCCTCTATGCCCTTCGCAAGCGATACAATTATCGGCACTGTGATCCTCTCCTTCCAGTACCTACTGATTTCCTCAAACACCTCCCTCGTCTCCGTCGAAGGCAACCCATTCACGACGATATCAGCATCCCAGACCGCCTCTTGGAGGTTTGTCACAACCTTCAGCGGACACAGAGGCGTATCGATCATGTTGAGGCAGAATCCATCCTTCAGAATCTCGTCCGCGTACAGCGTCCTGTCCCCGAGCCTTGCCTCGACGTACTTCAAGTAGGCGCACCGCCTGATCAAGCGCCTCAACACGTCCTCCCTCGAATTGATCACCTCAAACAAGTGCTCCGAAGTCGCCCTGTCGACGGACCGCCCGGGCCGCCTCCAGATTCTGATCAGGACCTTGTCGCGGAAGTGGCCGTAGCTGTCCTGCAAAAGCGCGGCGAAGACACTCCCCCAAGCGCCCGCACCAACACCCACGATCCTCAACGGGTCGCCTTCGGATTTCCCGAGGAGGCGACGGAACTCGTCGAGCTTGTCTTCCGCGCCGTTCGATCCGTGGGCCGAGCCGTTCGAGTGGACCGGACTAGTGACCATTCTTCAAAACCGTCGGTAATTCTATTGTGGGTTTCACTCACGCAATACGTCGAATGGGTTGTCTTCAAAGACTCAAATTTTCAACAGTTTCTGCAACACCCACATTGAATTCCTTCGATTTTTTCGAGGTGGGTTTTTATCCAAGAATAAAAAAAACAACAATTTTAAATCACCCACATTCAATCAATCAGTTTTCACTGATCTTTCTAATGAATGTAACCAAGAAAAAAACACAACTTTCCTTATAATTCTGAAGTTTTGAATCAAACAAACCACACCAGGAAGCAATCAATGCAGTCATGTTCAAAACCCACTAATTCTTTTTCTTTTTCTTTTTCTTTTTGATCTCCTAAAAATAAACTCCAAATAAACAAAAGCGCACCTTTCGGACTGTAGTTGGGATTTTGGTGATCTGCCCAACAACAAAAAGACTTCAAAATAAATAATGGAAGTTAATCAAAATAGAGAAGGGAAAGACAAAACTTTTCGTTTCGGATTCTCCAAAGAAGGAGTTGATATTGATTTTTTGGGTGGGTCACTGTTTCAATTACTGTTAATTGTTAGTGTGTTTTGGTTTCTAAAAATTTAAATTGATTACAGCTTTCGGTTGGGGGAAACAGTTGGGGTTTATTCAATGTTGATTTTATTAGTCTAATATTTTGTTCTTATTTTTTATTGGAAAAAACACCCAACCAAATCGTTTTAGAATGTTGTTGACAAACCAAACATTTTAGTCAGTCATTTTATTATATATATATGAATGTTCGGTAGAAATTAAAATGAATGCTTTGTTCCTGTTTTTGAGATCCCAATGTTAATTTCCAAACATTAAAAAAAAAATTTAAAAAAAAGTAATGCCAAGTGCATGCAAGAATCCACACATGGAGTGTGAGTGAGATTTGATTTACTTGTACATATATGTGCTGTCATTCATGATTTGTATCTAATCATTCCTTCAGACATTTATAAACTTGTTTACTATCAACCAAAACTTAAACTTCAATACGTACATTTTTGAAAAAATTTCCTACCCAAAGTGTTTATTAGCCTAACCTCTTTATACACTAGTTTATATATATATATATATATATATATTGTTTTCAATAAATGACTCAAAGAAAGATGGAATATATTAACGCAATTACAACTCAATATGTTATATTATACTAATCGTTTTTACAATCCCGAACATAGTTTTATATATCTCGTTGGCTATCTCCAATCACTCTATCAAAGTTTATATCCATTAAAAAAATTCACATTTTTTTAAAATGATATCATTCAATTCATTTGAACATATATTGAGTATAACATGTCAAATTTTATAAAAACACACACATAATTAGGGTATATGATTTTCAAATAATTAAAAACATTTATCATCAATATTTTAAATTGTAAAATGGACTGACCTAACATTTTACTGACTCAATTTCTAGGATTTTCACATGTTATGATGGGTTGGATGTGAATCGGGGAAGTGTTAACATGTAAAAGTGGGCTCCATGATTCCATTGAAGAAATTTGGGTGAGTTAGGTTGGGAGACATTTAATATTTTTGGATGAGGGGACACCATACCATACCAACGGCCAT
Organism: Acorus gramineus; assembly: GCA_030737835.1. Taxonomy (NCBI): domain Eukaryota; kingdom Viridiplantae; phylum Streptophyta; class Magnoliopsida; order Acorales; family Acoraceae; genus Acorus; species Acorus gramineus. The sequence continues at coordinate 21,823,947 of CM060848.1, read as the reverse complement.
AAATGATGTCCTTTAAACGAGCTGCACCGAATCAGCTTTCTTTGGTGTGAGTGTAGTGATTTCATCTTCACATGAGCTTCCTATCCCCAGCCTGTATTGGACCCCCAAAGAAAATGTTCACATCAACTCTACTGTGTTTGGATGGATTTGTATGTGTGCATGAAAATATATTGCCATATTGGTGAGATTTTCATACGTGGACAATAGATTTTTAGATGATGAAAGATATTTAATTTTTTGATAGATACATGTTATATATTTAAACATTTATGGATGAACTTTCTATCAGTACCTATTATTATGAAAATTTTCATCGAACCAACCACCAAATTAATTCAGAGATCCATGGGCTTTTCTCTTTCAAACAAAAAGTCAAAAAAGCAGAAAGAATGAAAAAAATCTAAGGGCCCATATGGAAGTGAGTTCCAGATGCTCACTTTTAAGAAGCGTTATTTCTGGAGAGTTTGAAATGAAATGCTTTTAATGAATAAAACGAGAAAAACAAAAAAAAATGTTACATGTTTGTCATTGGCCTGTTTGAATTCGTGATGTTTCCACTGTAGGATCCGTCCAAACGCGCATCCAAATGTTATCTTAATTATGTCATATAGTTAGATAAACTATGTCAAGATCGAAAGATGTGAAAAGAGACACTAAAGTCAAGTTAGTATAAAATAATGGCAGATTAGTCATTTTATGAATGAGGGTAAGTTAGCTAGGTTTAAGTTAGAATAATTTCTCAAAACAACCTTGGTTTTTCTTAATAGTAGAAATAACCCTATCCCATTATAATTGTAAAAGCAACCATTGACCCGGTCAATGACGTTACATGATTTTTTTTTTAATTTTTATTGTTAGAGATGTGATTTATAAATCTAGTATTCCCCTCGTTAAGATTAATACATTCATTTAATTTAATTTTCATAATCTTAGCAATTATAATTGTTTCTCTGATGTACTTATTATTATATTAATTTTGGGTGCAAAGGCCCTGAGTTCAGGGGATATTAGTCATCATCATATAATATAAGTTGATATTTACATATAATATACGTTAATTATTTACATAGATATCCCTACCCGATATGAGAATTCGTCATTATCCCAAACTCAGACATTCTCATTCAACCTGGGCCCACGTCCGCGAGAAAGTCCATATGTCAATGGGCCTTCGTAGTCCGGCCCATGGACTTCCATCAGTTATCCATATTGTTACACTTACCCCCCCCCCCCCCCGCGCGTTTGGAACGGGGATAAGTTTTATTATTGAGTATACATTTACCCGAGCATAAGTGAATATAAATAAGAATAAAGTGATTTTGTATTTGGTTGTGTTTTGAATTATTTTCGTTGGTAAACGTAAAAATAAATGTTTTGTTGTTTGGGTAAAATGTGAATAAAGTATGGATAATGATTTAAAAAGGTAAAAAAATAATGACAGTTGATTTGGAGGTAATGACAGTTGATTTGACAGTGGGCCCACATATTCTTTGGGTGGAATAACCTAGGATAAATTTAATTCTAGGGGTTGATTGGAATCCATATATCACTTTATATCAGTTTATTCTATCATACTTTATCAGGGATTATCCGGGACAAACAAACACACCAAAATTCTTATTCGGGGTTATCCAAGGACTTATACCCAAAACAAACAGGGGAGTTCTTTTTACAATCCAAAGCGCATACCACACATGTTTTTATTTTTTTAAAATAGTAAACATAGTTTAATGAGGTATATGATTTGATAAAAAGTGTCTATCGCTTTAATTCGAATTGAATGAATCCATTTTTGATAAGTGTAAGAAAAAAATTAACAAGATATATATGTTGTCTAATGATGTATATGTTTCACTGAATTCTTAACTAGGCATGTAAGACTGCATTTTAAACTATAAGAAAGACTGGGTGTAACAACACCCATTATGCACGTCTATGCAAGTCTGTCCTCCCACTGTAGTTTAACATAAGCTGGGGAGCTCTATTATAGTAAGTCATTTTTACAATCCCCAATGTCAAATGTAATCCGATATCTCTCTTTAATCATCTCTACTCTCTTTATCGAGGTGTATATCTCGTTAGAAATTTTTCTCATTTTATATATAAATGATATTATTCAATTCATTATAGTATGTACTAAATTTTTTTATAAATATATATATATATATATATATAGGGGGGCTGATGGGGTGCGACCGTGCGCACGGTGCACCCCATCGTGCGCCCCTAACGTGGGCCGTGCAATCGCACAGTCCACGCTTTTTTTTTAAAAAAAAATCGACCCCGTCTCTCTCTCTCTCTCTCTCTCTCTCTCTCTCTCAATCTCTCTCTCTCTCTCTCTCTCTCTCTCTCTCAATCGACCCCGTCGACGACACGGACCCCCGTCGATGACGACCGTGACCCCCATCGACAACGACCGCACGGACCCCCGTCTCGCTCACACACATATTTGGTTGGATCTGATCAAATTGGCGACTGCGACCCCGTCGACGACCTCACAGACCCCGGCAACTGCAACTCCGTCGACGACCGCACGGACCCCGACGACTGCGACCACCGTCGACCCCGGCGACTGCGACCACCTCGGGAGACAGTCTCCCGAGGTGTTTTTATTTTTATTTTTTAAAAAAACGTTGACCGTACGATCGCGAGAACGTCGATTGCACGGTCAACGTGTGGGGCGCACGATGGGGTGCACCGTGCGCACGATCGCACCCCATCGCGGTTATATATATATATATATATATAATTTAAAAAAAATATATAAACATGAACTATCTATATTTTGAACAATAAAATGGACATTTTCCTAAACTGGACCAAGAAATTAAGGATCCAATGAACTTCAAGATACCCAATAACCACTTGAATACTGGAGAAAGGAAAAGATTTTAATTAATTCAAAAGATTGTTCTCATTCAAAATAGTGACACTCTTGCCCACTTTTGACCGTGGTACATTGCATATAAGGACGTGACATCTAATAACATTTGATAGAGACATTCGACATTCTACGCTATTAGATTCTCAAATAGTGCTTTGATTAGATAATCTGAGATATTAATTATGATATGATTTTTCCATCCACTGTTACGGATAGTGTAAATGCTCTTTAAATGACAGAAAAATGTGTCTTGAAAATTAGAAATATCTAAATCAGTCAATCTTTTAAAATTATACTTAAAAAAATCTCATTTAATAATTTTAAAAACATAAAAAACTAATATACTCTTATACAATTAGATCCTTAATGCAATACATACTTCTTAACTTTGTTAAAATATTTCACCCTCTATTTGTTAATGTATTCCATACAATTTCACGTAGATCAACTTTTTTTGTTTTAAATTCTTTGGGTCCGTTTGAAAACACAAATTGAAAAGTAGATTTTGAAATAAAGCTGCTTTTTAAGATAATTTTAGACCTTGACTTTTTTAGGATGTTCTTTTTAATTCAGGAATCAATATTTGAAAGAAGTTTAATGTTTAGCAGATAAAGCTGTTTTTCAATTCAAAAAATCGATTCGACCAAAAAGCGTTGTTTTTTAGCTTTTCAAAACACAGATTTCAAGGAAAAAATTGAAAGGAATCCAACTTCCGATTCTGCAAAAAGTTGTCCCGTTTGGTTGTACGATTTTAGCTTTTCAGCTTTTCGAAAAGTAAAAGCGCACCCAAACGCGCAACCAAACGGGGCCTTTTGTGATTAGATGGATTTTGTGAAATATGTATCAGTATAATTTGAGTTTTTGATGATGAACTCCATTAAATGTTGATACTTCTTTAAAAAAATGGATATATATTAATGACATCATAAAAATATGTAAATAGCCAAAAAATAAAAAATGTGAATAAAGATTTAGAATACTAAAATATCATCTATTGCATTTGGGCACAACATATATTTAAATTATATATTATGATTATATAAAATAAAAAATGATAAACAACATTATGTAAAATATATATAAGAAACACACAATATGATATATAATAACAAAACCTCGAATGGGATTGATTTTAGTCATATATAGAGAGATTGTTGTTTTGTAAGAAAAATAGATTTTTGATGTGGAATAACCGAACAGGGTTAGAGGGATGTTAAGGATTTAATTGCATAAAGGTAGATTAATCTTTTCTGTTTTCAAAATTGTGAAATGAGATTTTTTTAGATATAATTTTAAAAAGTGATCGATTTAGGTATTTCTAACTTTTAAGTATATATTTTTTTGTCATTTTCCCTACAATAAATTATTAATTAAAAAAAAGCACATCAATCATCCATCATTCTCTCTTTTGTATTACCACACAGTTCAATTCGGATTAAAATGGATATTTTAAAAAGATGTAACAATTATAAATAAAAACAAGCTAAATATAGAAGTGGTATATAATAAAATTCGTTTATTAGGTTTCAACGATAAAAAATTGTTTTAAGCTCCTTTTTTTTTTCCTTTAACTGAAACGGTAGGCGTACACCTTAATATATTAAAAACGAAAGCCCAAAATACAAACAAAGATAGAAGACAAAAAGGCAAGGCTAATTAAAACCTGAGTAGAAAAGATATCTACCAAGTTTCAAATCGCGGAGCCAACGTATTATATCTACCGAGATTCTATAAACTACTCAAACCCTACATGGCCCTCAAGAAACAACAAGCGCATTTGAAAACGATTTGAAAACAAATTTCATTTAACATAATTTTTTAATTAGATCAGTTTTCCTATATAAAAAAAAAAAAAACCAATACTACCATTAGGTTTCTGAAAAGTTATTTTTTATTGTTAAAAATTGTTTTTTGTTTTTTAAGTTGGGATGTCAATCCTAGGACACACGTTGCAATTTCTGGGGGGCGCGTCTATCCCCACCAAGCGTTTTTCTTACCCCACCAATAAAAAAAAAAAAAAAAAAAACCGGTGTTTGTCTGTTCCCACCGATCCAGGTCGACCGAATTTGGTCGCCATTTCAGGTTTTGGGCGACCGTAATTGGTCGCAATTTCAAGCTTTGGACGACTGTAATTGGTCGAACAGGGTTCAGAACTATATCTACCTATTTTTTGTAAACAAATAAATTTTTAAATTTATCCATCATATTCTACATTTATTCTTTTATCCAAACAACAGCTAAGGGGCCGAAAAAAATATAAGTAGGTATACTTTCAATTAATTCAAAATTTTATAGAAAAATATCTTATTAGACAAATATATATCATTTTTAAACTTCGTTTGAATTCGTAGTTAAGAGGATTCTTCGTTTGAAAACAAAAAAAAACATATCAGTTGATCCAAACACATTATATATTTGGCTTTTGAAAATTTGTCTGTCACTTATGTAAAAAAAAATTGTTCTTATATTCTACATTTAAGAATAATAATTGATTCTCCTTACATTACAACTCAGACTTGGAGTGGTATGAAGGATTCAAGGAAGATATACATCATGGGATTATGTTTCCAAGAAAAAAAATTATAAACTTTATTACAAATTCTGTTCGACCAAGTTCGGTCGTCCGAAACCTGAAATGATGACCAAGTCCGGTCGCCCAAAACCTGAAATGGCGACCAAGTCCGGTCGTCCAAAACCTGAAGTGGCGACTAAATTTGATCGACCTGACCGGATCGGTGGGAAAAGATAAAACACCGGTTTTTTTTTTTTGATTGGTGGGGTAAGAAAAAAGCTTAGTGGGGATAGCCGCGCCCGTTTCTGGGGACCAACAAGAGATTGTGAGAAGTTCATCTCATAAATCCTCATATAATCAAGGTTGATGCAACTGTGCTTTGACTATGATGAGTTCAAAGCAAAGTTTGTTGTGCTTGAGTTGTCAATCAAACTTACTATATAAAAAAAAGTAGTTAATCAAACGCGTTATGACACACACAATTTTTTGTTGACGCTGGTAGTCCCCAAACCTCCTCGTGATTCATGAAAAGATGTGGACTTTGGTAAGTTGTTGCAAATTTGGTGAGTATTAGATGAACAACTAAGCATTATTAGTATTGTAATAACTTACATATAACTTGTGTAGCCAAATATAAGCTGTATTAAGCCGTGCATGGTCCACGGGAGATCTTTCTAGACTTTATGTTACAAAATAGTTTATATTATATATTCTGATACTCAATTCCAGTATAATGTGCATTATTATTAATAAACATTATTATTGATATTTGATAGATTAGTAACACAAAAGGAGAAAGTCATGCGTCATTTTTTTATTCGAAAAAAATTCAATATTTATTTCTTAGACCAGTGTGCATTTTTTTATTTTTTTTTTGTGCTTAATAAACTTTTTTTATTTCATGATCAAAAAATATTCTCTTATCAACAGGGTCAAGATTCAAATCCAGAACCTCTCGGTGAAGAAGGGATACCTCTACCAACATATAAAAAGGTGGTTTAATAACCATGTATTATTTGTGACACCCTGATAATCACCTGTGATCCTTGAGCATTAGATTATGCAGTATGGACTTGGATTTTTGTTCAATCGATCAATTATTCAACACACGTTTCTGAGCGAATGCTCAGAAGTGGATGGAACTGTAGTATGTCCCTCCCCTATGTGACACCACCGTTTGATGGCTCTTCACAAGGTTTTGATATGATCGTGTTGGTATCGACTAGTTCTCGAACAAATGAGAATGATAGCTTTGTTTACAGTTGTGACATTGTTAATGAAATATATAAAATTATCTAATGTTAAATATATTTCAATATGTCAGTTAAAGAAAACTTAAAAATTATGTTCAATTCATATGATTATGTGCTACGTTATTCAAATATACATGAAGAAAATCAAAACATATGTTTTATGCTACTAACATGACTGCAAAAAGGACCGAGCAAAACATTTATCCAAGAATAATTGGGCCCTGAAACATGTATTAGCCCAAACTACATATTTTATATTACAACAATGCTACAACACATTGTTATACAAAGCATGGCCTTCAACCTTATCCATGGTTGGTAATGCATCACCATCACCATATAAAATCTAATAAGTCGACATGCATATTTAAAATTCTAATGTCCCTTTCAATTTCTCTTAAATTATTATTATTATTATTTTATTGTCATTTTGTGTTGGATTAATTAAATGAATGTTGTTGAGGCAGGTCCACAACCCGTGGTTATTTTGGACTTTATGCGTTGAACTTTTCACAATCTTTTGTGGCTTCACAAAGAAACCTATAATATTATGTGACGTGTATATAAAGAAGATGTAACCTTTGTGTGAGGAAGAAATACAAGCATTAATTTATTGTAGTTTCAATGGAGAGAGGGCTCTTCTTATTCTTGTTCTATGGAGCTGCCTTGGTGTTTTTCATGCCTCTTTTCAATGATTCTGAAGGTATTCCCTCCATTGTTCTTCATTTCTTGAAATACAATGGCTTGAAATCAATGTATTAGCCCTATTTATCATGTGTGGTCAGAAGTTTATCATATACTGCTTACCTTATCTCGCTTTATCATGAAAACCATACAATCTAGCCCTATTTATTATGTGTGGTCAGAAGTTTATCATATAATGCTTACCTTATCTCGCTTTATCATGAAAACCATACAATCAACTGCCACTAAAATTTTACAAATTAAATAACATGATGGTTATAGTGCTTACCTTAGCACTATATTCAATTCATCTTTTGTGCTATAAAAAGAAGGGTTGACATTGAATTTCAAGGAATCTAAAACATGGGTGTTGATATGGAGGAGAACATGACATGCAAAACTCACACGGTTTCCATTGTTTTGGTTCTTATTCTGACACTCACTATATTTACTCGTATGGTTGTAGGAGCTCAAGGTATTGGTGTGAACTATGGAATGAAGGGAGACAACCTCCCACCACCACCCCAGGTGGTGGCCCTCTACAAATCCAAGAACATCAGCCGCCTCCGCCTCTTCGACCCCAACGAAGACGCCCTCCGCGCCCTCCACGGCTCCGGCATCCAAGTCGTCCTCGGCACACTCAACGAGGACCTCCCGAGGCTTGCATCGAACGCCTCCTACGCATCTGACTGGGTCGCCACCCATGTCACACCACACGTGTCATCCGTGTCCTTCCGGTACGTGACCGCTGGCAACGAGGTCATCCCAGGGGACCTCGCGGGATATGTTCTCCCCGCGATGCGCAACCTTGACGCCGCACTGCAGTCCGCGGGCATCAAGGTGCCAGTGAGCACCGCCGTGTCCACACAGGTAATTTGTTAACAGATTGAGTATCTTGATATTCATATGTGAAAGTAGATTCAAATAGTTTTTTGGATAATAGACAAATTTACATGTAGGTACTCGGCGCGTCTTATCCGCCCTCGACCAGTGCGTTCTCCGAGGCAGCCTCGCCAGTCATGACCCCCATCGCGGCGTTCCTTGCCTCAAAGAAAACACCCCTCCTGGTCAACCTCTACCCCTATTTCGCCTACGCCGACAACCCAAAAGAGGTGTCGCTGGACTACTCGCTGCTCACCGCCAAAGACACAGTCGTCCGTGACGGAAGCCTCGGGTACCACAACATGTTCGACGCGATCGTGGACGCAATGTACACCGCACTGGAGAAGGCAGGGAGCGGGGACGTGGTGGTCACGGTGTCTGAGACAGGGTGGCCATCGGGTGGGAACGGGGAGATGACAACGACAGAGAAGGCGGCGACATACAACAACAAAGTGATTGCGCATGCGCTGAGTGGGGTGGGGACGCCGAAGAGGCCAGGGAGGGCCATCGAGACATACCTGTTCGCCTTGTTCAACGAGAACCAGAAGGCACCTGGGACCGAGCAGAACTTCGGCTTATTTCATCCTGATATGAGTGAGGTCTACCATGTCAATTTCTCTCCTCAGACATAAAAACAAAAAAACATAGCAATCTGTGATTCTTTCTTCAATAGCAATATTTTTGAGATTGTATCTTGATATGCCTCTTACAGCCACAGAGAAGATTTACACCACAGGAATACGTGTTATATAATAAAATAATGTACTATATTCAGACAAAAAAAGAATTTACATTTTCAGCAGCTTTTTGTTTTGTTGGTTGAAGCATGAACAAAATTGAATTTATGTACATAACCCTATGTTAAGCTTCTTCTGGTAAACTCGGACCAGATTCAGTCTCATCTTCCATTAGTTTGGAAGAGAACTGCAATTGGTAATATTATGTGGCACATCTTTATAAATAAATATGATGGCTCACCATGGATTCATTTTCTTCGAAGATCATCGAAACCATCATTTTGGCTTTTCTATGTATCGTGTCACGTCGAGGATCGGCTTGAAATAGAAGTACCTTCACCTCTTGTACTGTAGTCGCCGGCACCAAAATCATGGAAAGGCGAGTATCCGGATGGAGATGGAGCAGTTGCAGGAGGGTTGGTGGCGATAAATGCTGGCTCGAGGTTCTCATTCACACTCTTCTTCATCTTCAACTTCTTTTGATGTTGTCGATGTGAATCAGTGGCAAAATCTTCCACATGATTCAGCGTGTTTGGCTCCATGAAAGAATCTAAGTTTTTCGATGATTTGGAAGGATGGCGTGGCCTTGGAAGAGCTTGCTTATCCGAGGTAGATTTTCTCTGGAACATGAAATGATGTCGGTGAACATAGTCACGTTAAACATAAAATGTGGTAATCATTCATCTTAGAGAAGAAAACAGGAAAAATAATTGAAGTTTCAAATTTTGAATTTGTATAAAAGTAATAAAACATGCAATTCAAATCACAATAAAGCACGAGTTAATGCCATGATTCTATCATTTTACGATAAGATTATAAATCACGATATTCTCACATTATTTATTTCATCATAATATGTTCTCCAAAAGAAATTCTTGCAGATAAGACTATATTCAAATGTCATAGCAGTTTTACATGGATATATTTTAAAATAAAAAGGTTTGCTTCACAAAATCTGATATTTTAGTCACAAACTATAAAAACAATATGTAAAATTATAATAGAGCTTTTTTTAATAAAATGTAGGGGATATATTCTGGGCTCAATAACGGCGCGCCACGTGTCCAACTATCCCACCATCAGATCGACCAACGATCCGCACATGCACACATGCATCCGATGACCAGGTCCAGCTTAAATCAGATTGGGATCAGATCCCATAGAGATCATGTTTTAGCAGGTCAAAGCAAATCCAATCAATTTCAAAAAGCAAAGGACAATGTTCTAACCATCCCTTTTAGCCCTGTTTCTTGCTCACACACCCCCAAAAAGTAACAAAAGCTTATATGGATTCATTTAGAAGGTACATTGATTCATGTATCTTCCAAATGAATGCATATATTTCTTAGGGCAAGAAATGAGGCTAAGAGTAAAACTAGTTCTAGCAATACCCAAAAGTAAACCAAGAACAACTCATTTTTTGTCTAGGAAAAAATTGCCTAGGGAACCACCGACCCAAACTGTTTGCATGCATGTGTTCTCTAATATGACTATTTAAAGCTTCTACAAACAGCTCACACCAAAAGAGGTGACCAAAATGGGTGAGAATGTACATGAACAATGAATCATGGGCTTACATTGTCAAGCATTAGAAATATAGATACCTTCTTATTGGTAGTCTTTGCATTCTCTGGCTCCAGTACCTTATCCGATTCCAGTCCTGCACCCTGCGTCCCAAGTTCTGTCAACTCCTCCAAATGAGCTTCACCATCTTCATCTACTCGTATTCCCTTTGCTCCACGTTTCTTCTTTTGTCGATCCTTCAACAATATTAGGATTGAAGGGTTTATCAGAATAATCACTATGCAGCAACCCAAGTGGTTGCATAGCACCAATCAAGGATGTGCATGGTCAATTTATTGTCTGCAATTACGATATGAATATAAAGGACATCCCATCCCAGTGCTGGTCACCGATGGCTGAATGGGTGGTGGTAATGCTCAAACAGCCGATACGGAGTTCTCAGAAACCAAAATAGACAAACAGGAACATAATGTATCCTCACAAGTCACAACACTGCCCATGACACTACTTACTATCCTATTATATAACCAGATAATAACTTGTAACAAATTAAAATCAGGTCAAAAGACATCAGTCATCGTCAATGACCAAGAGGAGGTTTGAGTCAAACTCCCTGCTTACAATACATCTGAAATGAAAAGCTTTAGATAATCATTAGGAACAATAGAAGGTCAAATGAGATAGCAAAACAGCTTAGGGTGATATTTTGTTGTGATTAATAAAATAATAATAATAATAATAAAGGATATGAAGAAACACAGATACAATAAAGAAATGACATTGGACAGGAACAAAGAAAAACATATTTGGTAGTAAATTGATGATAGTGATGACTGTTGTTGATGATGACGACGATGACTTAAAAATAAATAAAATAAATAAATTACAATTTCCTGATGAATGAATAATACCTGCGGAGGAGCTTCTCTCAGTGTCTGTTCAAGCTGAGCATCATCAAGAAGTAAAGAAATTACATCCTCACGGGCCAATATATCGCCTTGGACATGACCCCCAGTCATAACTAGCTGTTGTACTGCATTTTTCTGGCTTGCTCTTTGCAAGATCTTCTCCTCAATAGTCTCTTTGCATATCAATCGATACACTGTAACCTACATAGAAAATTGAACATATAAATAAACATAAGGATGGCAGAAATCCAATGTTTTATGATGTTTGACGGCTTCACGCCACATTAAAAAGAAATCTACCCATTTCAAGCAGAAGGGTGAGGCTTATTATGATGTCAACTTAAGGGAAAGCATTATTCTAATCAACAGGGTTTACCACAGGAACTGACAGACAGACGCACAGAAATGGTCAAATGGAAGGACAAATGCCCAAAACTTAGAAAAAAAATGACATCATGAATTGGCTTTTTCTACAATTTCTACTGTTTTTGTGTTGTAGTCTGCATATCACTTTCTAGTCATGTTTTCTATAGTTACATAAACCATAAATCAGGAGGTCACATCCCTGAGAATCATTCCCGACTCCTGTGCTTAAGATAAATCCAAATAACTATTCTAACAAATCTAGATGGATTAATCAAGACTCACTGTTAGGGAACATGAAATTATACTTAACAGGTCCAGGGAGATAACTAACCTCTTTCGTCTGGCCCAGACGGTGTGCCCTATCCATAGCCTGTAGATCCAAGGTCGGGTTCCAATCAATCTCATAGAATATAACAGTGTCAGCAGCTGTCAAGTTAATTCCCAGTCCTCCAGCTCTGGTGCTAAGCAAGAACACAAAAATATCACTCCTGCAGAAAAAGGAAAAGAAAATGTTGAAGAAATATAATTCCAATGGGTTTTTCATAAGCAAGTGCGAGAACAAAATTCAGAATTTTCTTCAAAACTAAAATAAAAAGATTAACTCAGACCTATTCTGGAAGTCCCAAACCATATCACGACGATCCATGATGGAGGATGATCCATCAAGACGAAGATATTTGTACTTCCGATAATTCATATAGTCCTGTGAGAAATGTTAAAACAAATGGCAATAATCAATAAGATAAAGAAGAGAGAAGCAAGCTAATCAGTATAGATTATCAATTAGTGTTGCGACAGGTGAAGTTGCTGCATAAAGTTCCAAAATCCAGGTGAACTGACATCATATATTACCCATGGATATTTCAGATTAAGACAAAATCTGAACCTTGCAAAACGAAGTCTGTAACAATCTAAACAGTAATATAATTTAGAATTTCCGATTGTTTCTTCCCTTCTGCTATCAAAACTGCAACTATCAAGTAACAAGCGACAAGTGGCTAGATTCCAGGAAATCTTGGTTTTCTACACTGATGAATCTAGCACAATCCTTTTCGATCCAAAAGGAACCCACAATCCAAACAGACTGGAAAATTGTGATAATATATGCCAAGAGCATTCATTACTCACACTCCAAAAAGAAATGCATACCTCAAGAATATCTAGCATTCTTGTCATTTGTGCAAACAAAAGAACACGGTGGTTTCCAGCTCGTAAGCGCTTCAATAATATATCAAGTGTATGAAGCTTCCCAGAGTCCTAAACAAAGCAACATGACATAACATCAGTCACGAGGATAAGGGAAAGAATATTTAAAATGCCAAATATCATATACACAGAAGGCACATCAGACATCTGAACAGTCATTTCCCATCATATACATTGTCTATAGGGTGATTTAAATTTCACAAATTTTTCACATCAGAGTATTAGATGGCACATGGAAAGTCATGATAATTCATATGACACATGCATTAAAAGTTCAACCAAAAGAGAAACCTAGAAGTCATGCATAAAATGAAGAGGATCAAAATGATCATACTCAAGAAAGATATAAAGCATTTTATTTTGAAAGTAAAGGGCAGAGAAACATTTGTATGCATGTATGTGTATGGACAGCTGGACACAGACTTAAGAGAAAGTGACAAGCCCTAACTCAGCTTTCACATGGAAGACAGAGAAGAAAGTTTTTTTTTTTTTTCATTATAAAGCACATCTGTTCCATGCATTGATACTGCTTAGTAATAGTACTTGTACGAGATTCAATAAATCAATCATTTAATACCATCTGAACATAAATGAAATATATTGATGTTAACTTCATGGGCAGTCTCTTTAATGGAAGAGAGAAGAAAACTTCAATTGGCTTTAGCAAAGTTACAAAATATAGCAATAAAATCTTACATGAACAGAAAAAAATGTAGATAGCCAAATTTGCCTATGAAACAATATTTATACCCACTCAAAGTAAGTTAATTGGAAACCATAAGCAAATGAGAAGTCATACAGTGAGCATCTTTGCGGAGTCAAAGCTCTGCACCGGAGGAGACGACCCAAAAATTTTATATGTGAGTTGAAGAACAGGCTGAACAAAGGGCAACTCTGCTTCAACTTCTTGTATCAAATGATGTGGAGGGCCACTTGGCATTTTAGGCCCATTGTATTCAGACGTACGTGCAAATCCAAGAAACAGCTTTTTAACCCAAGGATTTTGTAGCTCTTCAAGCTTTTGATCCGCAAAGCCTCTATCAGAGCAGTAAGTGTCAATCTGCCAGAGAGGAAGACATGTCAATAAGGTATAAGATCATAGCTTTTTATCTAATATTCGAAGTTAGATAATGCATGTTGACCAACATCACTGATCCCTTCATGATTGATGAACTAAGCTACCTATGTGCTCACACAGTGCCAAAACTTGTAAACAGAGGGTATGGCTATATGAAAAAACAATAACCAAAGCTTTCACATGGAACAGAATCAAACTCACCGGAGGAGCTCTAGCTTTTGGAATGAAAGCATATATTGAATGCAGAAGCCTGATACTGGATATAAACCTATCATGGTGAGAAACCACTAATGCCTCATAAGGGGAGTCACCAAGACACATCACAAGTTTCCTTCTGAGTAGATTGGACTCCGATCTTTTTGGCATCAGTAACATCCGTGTCACAGCTCTCACCTTCCCTTCATCCAGTTGATGACAATATTGGAGATCACCCTCTGATTCCATGAACGTTTCTAGAATTTCATCTAGGAAAGGCCTATCCCACATTATTATGGAATAGATCATCCTCTCAAGTACAGAACACTTGGCCAAAAAGGTAACCTCTTCTGCTGATAAATCCATCAAACGCGTAAAGCCAAATGTTCCACTCTTCACCAGAATATCATCTGGACGGGGAACTGAAGATTGAAGAACATTGTCTGCTAAGTATATATCAAAAAGCTTCCTGACAGATTTTGGCCGAACAGTATGGGCATAAGCAGAACAGGGAACACCATCACGACAGATTTCTTGATGGATCAACTTTGGAATCTAGTTAAGGAAAATAAAATCCAGTCAAGGGAAATAATACTCACATCACAAACGAGTATGAACAATTAAATAGAACAAAACATACCTCATATGTTATGGGATTTCGCACTCCAGCATAATATATATCTTCTAATTCTCCAAAAGGAGGAGGCTGAAGAGAACGTGGAATTGCTCCAAAGTAAAAATATGTGGTTCCCTCATTGCGTTCAAACAACTCAGGGTGACTGCATACCTATAATTAAACAGACCAAATTATAAAGTTGTTCAGGGATGAAAACCTGATAGTTTTTAAAAAATAAATATATTCTTTTACACTAATATATATGACAAGAAGAGCCACTGATACGAAAAACATAGTACCAAACACATAGCAGTTAAGTAACAATATTGTCATGCCTATCCAAAGAGTACATCAAGCAAGAAGTTCCCCCAAACATGGCCCACGGAAAAGAGTATACCTTCCTTAGTTGCATGACAATGTTCATTAAGTTCACCAATTTCTTCTCATTTAGACCACGACTACCTTCCAACAGCTCAGCCAGTGATATCTTGTTCTTTATAGCTTGATAAAAAGCTTGCTGGCGAGAACTTAATTTGCAGTGCACAGTAACTTCTGTTTTAGCGGTCATTTCCGTTATGACATCTTTCTTCACACGCCGCAGCATAAAAGGCTTTAAAACTGCATGCTGCATAGAAACAACCACATAAAATGAGTTAGAATCCTACCATTATTGTGGCTCTTTAAGTGACATGATTTCACATAACAAACTTAGTCAACAATTACATCCCACACTTATTCTTACATATCTAATAATCGTGCAAAGATACTAACAAACATATAAATGCTTACCAATCTATTGAGCTGATGTTCATTTAAAGTTCCTCCATGTTCCGCATGGCTCTCAATGCTGACAAAACAAAAGAAGGGTAAGTATGAGAGACATTAAATTGAAATATCAAAACCTACACCATAGAGGATATATGCAATATTGTAAAGAAGAAGTACCCTTTAGAAAACCACTCATTAAACTGTTCGTGGCTATCAAACAAGGTCGGCATGATGAAATGAAGAAGAGCCCATAGCTCTGCCATGTTATTTTGAATGGGTGTCCCAGTCAATAACAGGCGATTCCTACAATTGAAGCCAAGCAATGTCTTCCATCTCAAACTGCATGCAAAATTATATCAGTCATGCATGTAAAATGATGTGCATAACCAACCATTTCATGCATAATGTATTCATGTGCTAAATTTCTAGATGGGCATTACCATGAAACAAAAATGGTTATCCATCGCAGAACCTATCACCCTTGTGCATGATAACTCTACACAGGATGAATATATGGCATTGAAAATTTTGACATACCTGTTAGAACTTTTAATTGCCTGAGCTTCATCTAAGACCATATATTGCCATTTCACACGCTTTAAGTACTTTTCATCAGTGACTAGAAGCTGATAATTAGTAACGAGTATGTGAAATGCAGCATCCCTATATTGAATAAGACGTTATTTCAAAAAAACGTCTTGACAAATAAAATTCATTCCATTGTCAAGTTCTGATAATTACAAAAAATGAATATTTTGTTCCATACATACCTTTTATATAGACGCTTTGCATTGATGTTTTTCCTAAGTATAGTCCTCTCCGTTATTCCACCCCAATATGGAAGAGTTTTCAGATCGGGGCAGAATCGACTAATTTCATCAGCCCAATTGTTTAAAACAGAAGCGGGAGCAACCACCAGAAAGGGTCCCCATATGTTCTTCTCCTGTCAAATATAGTTTTGCAGCGTGTGAATTGGAGAAAGCAAGCAGCAATTTCTTACTCATTCAAAAGTTTGTAGTGCAAAGTCTATCAAATAATATCATGATATAAAATAACATAAAAATAAAATCACAGAAATATAGAATGGACTTTGTCACATATGAAATTGGCAGAACAGCTAAACAATAATTTTGTGTGGTGAAGAAGTTATTCAAGTAAAGAAAAATCATTACCTCTGCTAAATGGGCCAAGAAAGCCATAGCTTGAATAGTCTTTCCAAGTCCCATCTCATCAGCCAAAATACCATTCAAACCCTGAATCATTAATTAATTTGAAAAGAAAAAAGGAACTAAAGTGAGAAAATTTGCAGTATTTGAGTATACATGTAATAAAATTGTGTAGAGAAATCCCCTCAAAAGTTTACCTGCTCATAACAATTAACAAGCCATTGCAAACCCTTTAGCTGATATTCCTTCAAACAACCTTTAAACAATTCTGGTGACTGCACTGACGATGTTGCTGGCATCGTTGAGCTGCAGAAGACAAATATATTATCTTTATGGTGCATGTAGGTAGAGCAAGAACATTTTAGTGATACTATAATCAACCATCAGCATTTTGCCATTTCAAACCATCAAATATATAATGAATAAACCAAGTACAGTTTTTTATTAGAAAAAAAGGTTTCCTTACGGGTGCAGTAGGTCAATGTTGCTGGATCCCCCAATTGTTGAGGTATCATTTACAGAATCTTCAGAGACCCCAGCTTGGCGCAGCTTCAAGCATTCATCGTCAAATGCACTTGTGATCTGCTTCTGCTGGGAAACTGCCTGTTGTGCTGCTCTCAAAGCTTCCTTCTTCAATTCAACATATTCCGGATCATCTTCTTCCTCCGGTTCAATATCTACAGAGGTTGATGGCACTTCTGGACCCTCAGGTTCCCCATCGGTACCCTGTGTGGTCGGCTTATTCTGCATGAAATGACTATACAGCTCTGTTTGTGATAACAGAAAATTGAGTCGCTGTTTCTGTCTCTTGGCTTCACGAAGCTCCTCTTCACGTTTCAAAGCTTCTGCAGCTTCTCTTTCCTCTTTCTTCCTTATCTCCGCCTGCAAGAAATTGTAAACCAACAGGTCAACTGGATGTTGGTAAAATCAAGAATTTGAACATATCAACTACAGATTAGACTGGAGTTTTTGTTCATGGGGAATATTTGAAAGGGTCACAGGAAAGCTTTATGGTGGGATGGAGGATATATTTTATATCCATTCCATGTTTCTCTTTCTTGTTATTTTGTTTGTGTAGTTTACCAATATTGATGATATCTGGTGGAATGCCACCTTTTCCCCAAAAAAGTGACCAGCACAGAGATACAATAATTTCAAATGAAGAAAGCATAATTCTTCCGATATTCATCATTGCTTCACTCGTTCCACATAGACCAAACTCTAGTCTTAGTTCTACACTCTATAACCCACACAATGACACAGTTCATCTTGGAAAAGTAGCTGGCTCCACCTCTTTTATAGAAGGAACAGTTAAAAACTAACTTAATGAGAAGACATACAAAAATAAACCACAGCATTAACTGGCAAAAAATGCATATTGATCAGATCAACAGGTGTGACATAATGGCACTATGGCAGTGATGCCATTCTTGCAATTTATTTTTTATTTTATAATAATAATGTGGATGCATAACTCAATATCATCAAAGAGAACATACACGGCATAAAAAAGAGTTGAATCAATACCTATTGGTTTGGAAAAACATAAAAATGAGAATTCCAAAATAACATAACTGCACAAACAAATGTACACAGACAAGAAGTTGACATGCAGGAACTGTTCTTAGAAGGATCCAATGAAGATGAGAGTGAGACTGGAACACAGGCACCCATGCAGTCAAAATACATGACACACTCATATTACCTTAATAGACTACACATACTTGGTAATCACTAAAGAACCAGCCATTTCAAGAAAATCATTCTAGTCAACGATATACAACATCCACATCAAGCAACGTGTCTTCAATGCTACCAAACTTTAAAAAAAATTAAAAAACCAAAAATGGCATCTTTAATGAAAAATTGTACCTGCTCCTTTTCTACTCTTTTATGGAACAGCAGCATATCTCTAGCCAATTTTCTAGTGCGAATGGGCGCAGCCCTTATCCATTTCAGTGATCTTTGCACCTTCATTTTCACCTGAAGTAGACAAAAGATGATCATTCGAGACAGGATATGGTTAAGTTACAAAAAAAAAAAAAAAACACACACACAGACACTTCATTCTTTGACAATTGACATTAGTAGCTGGAGAATATTGAGTGAAAGTTGTAGGGAAGTGCATGCCTCTCTTTGGCACATCTCTGAGAACTTCTTGGCATCAGCCAGTTGTTTCTTGTGAGAGATGATGAACGCTCTCTGATGCTTCAGAATGTCTCTTCTAGCAATGTTTATCCAAACTTTTGCTATCTTCTCCATCTCCTCTTTTTCAATCACCGAAGGATCTTTCTTCACTACCTCCTTCTTTGGGAGCCTGCGTTCAATGATCTGCAAACAAAAATATAATTGATTAGTGAAAATATTCTCATATAAAAAAATCCTTCCATTAATTCAAGCCTAAGATGTAGATCAAAGATAACTGACCTCATAGGTATCTCCCTTCTCCAATACTTTCACGTAGTACACCTGTAAGACACCAGACTCAGACATAATCAAGCGTCGAATCCCACCAGCTGCCCCCTCAGGTAAAGAGGACGAATCCAAACTCAGATCACAGACTTGGAGACTGAACTTTTGAACAGAATTACAAGCCGACAGTGCCTTCAATCTAGCCTGCAGTGATTCATACTGGGATTGGGGCTCACCCATCCGTGCTTGCATCCGTGACCCAGACCTTCTATCAGTAGCCAGCATACTTGCCAGGGACCTAAAATCTAGGGATCCGTTTAAGTAATATTCATCTATCCTCACATCAGATGGGTTTGTAAGATTGAGAGAAGATGCAAGCTTATCATAAGTTGGTAGAAGGGGATATGTGATTCCCTCACCCAAGTCCAAGTAGGCAGAATCAAGTGAAGACACAAATCCATTACCAACATAGCCTGAAGAAAAATTTGAATCATACTTAACCCCTGGACAGTAGTCGGGTGAGGCCGGAGACCCATGTATGACTCTTACTTCATTAAGAGGAGTCAGAGACTCGCTTCCCCGTTTCTGATTTTTCGATCCGTGGCTGTGCTTTGTGGCTGTCATTCCTGTCCGAGAAGGACCCAGACCCGATGAAGAGCCCTCTCTAAATTTCTTCCTCCGATATTTCTGGACGTGTTCACCAAGCATCGATCGGTACCGCTCCTCAGATATGCGGGACACGTATCCTTCACCTTCATCATCGTTGCTTTCAGTGTCCCTCCAAGGAGAAAAACTTAAGCCAGCCTCGGCCTCAATACGGGGCCTCCTCCGCCTCATTGAGCCATGATCCGAAGACCTTTTAATATATCCGTTGGCATGATCCATTACTTGACCTGATTCATCACAAACACAAATGGAAAATTATGTAAACCCAATGAAATGCAACACTAGTCTACTCCCACTATCAAATATTTTGTGCAGTGAGGAAGTGAGTAATTTTGAAAAAAAAAAAAGAAAACACACAATGGAACAATCAGAACTCTACCATTCCCAGTTTGGAACCAATTGTCAAACTTATTCCACTTCTGTAAATCAGTTTTTGGACAGGTATTTGGAACCAATTATCAAACTGATTTTTTTTTTTTTGTGTGTGTTAAGTCAACAAAATAGTTTTCGTTGAGAGTAGCTTTTATGAAGAAGCTGGTCGAGATTTTTCTGAAAAAATTGTTTTTGAATATTAGTTTCAAAGGGAACCAATACTATAGCATTTATAAGCCTTCAAGATGTATAAATAAACACTTACATATAGCAGTTGCAAAATTAGAACTAAATCAAGTTGAAATTAAAAATAAAAATAGTAAAAAACACCTACCTTGGCTACCTCTGCTCTCGTCCTGACTACTATAGCGATAATTATCAAAATCATCATCTTGTTGTGCGAGTTGAACGTTCATCAAAGGCTACACTCAAAATGCAAGAAAAAAAAAAGAAGAAAAAACAGATAATGAAAACACATTGAGGGGAAAAAAAACAACACCCAACATAGAGTAATGGCAAATTATAGAATAACAAAAATAAATCACAACAGAGAAACCGATCCACCTAAAACCCCCAAAAAAAAATAATCGAAATCAAATGCGTTCAATCCAAACCCTAAAAAAACCAAAACTCAACCCTAGAAATCACCAAAAGACGAGACCTGTACAGATTCCAACAAAAAAAAAAAAAAAAAACAGGCCAAACAAAAACCCTAGAATCCCAAACGAATATCAGACGGAAAGCGAGGCAACCGATGAAGACGAGAAGGAGCCATGACTGATACCTCGAGATTGAAGAGGCTGGAGTAGGAGCGGCCGTTGTCGCGTTCGGGCTCCATGAGAGAGCTTCTAGGGTTTCGCGTGTGAGGGAAACCCCGATGGATCGACGAGTGGTATAAAAGGGGAGAAGCAGAAGAGGTCGCACGTGTGAGGACCGCGTGTGAGATGAAGTTTGGGTTCGGGAAGATAGAGACGGGAGAGGGGGGGGGGGCGTGAGATGGCATGGTGAGGGCGTGGAGAATAAGAGGGAGAGGAGAGAGGATAAAGGAGAGGTGGAGAGTACGAGTGTGGGCGTGAGGATAACTCTGCTTATCGGTGCTGACTTGTACGCGTGACAAAAACATGTGGCGCGACATAAGGTGTTGCAATAGCTAAAAGTAACTCTTCTTCAAAAATTCCACATATATACATATAACATTTTTCTATTTCGATCTTACTCATCTCAAATAAGATTTTTTACATGTACCCTGAATAGATCTCATTTTGTCATGTAACCCTTTTTGCTTTCAACAATAACCCTTTTTTATAGTATTCATGTAAAATTTAAAAAAAAATAGATTGTCCAAAATGCCCCTAAATTTTTTTTTGAATATACAGTTAATTTTTTATGATCTTTGTTTTTGGATAAAGGGTTAGTGGAAAAAAAGTTAACATAGTTAAAGGATAATGTTAAATATTTATCAAATCTATCTGATTGAAATTTACATTAAAAATATGTTTTAAATTAAAATAATAACAAATTTGATAATTTAGTTGAGAAATTTTTAAAATTTTACATTTAAATGTAATTTACATCATTATGATTATGTTATTTAATGTGGAATTTTATACCACTTGTTTTAACACGTGTATAAAACTCATTAGTGTATTCCATTACCCCTCGCTCCTGGAAATTAGTAACACGATGGTTCAGGCCATTGAATTTCTAAGAGTAAAATTGATACCTTAGGGCACCCCCCGAATATGTTTTTAGATACCGGTCATAATCTATATCGCATTCTCAAATTTATCTTATGCTAAAGCATTCTTTCTCGTTCTATATATTTCATAAACTTTATATATAAGTAAATTTTCTAACAAATTAATTAAATTTAATTAAAAGAATCTATACCACATAATCACCAAATTTCATTAAATTTTAGGTTATTTTTATTTTATTGGTGGGTTGTTCTTGAAAATTTATTAACATATCATATTATTTAGTGAATTGTAGGGATATGGGTGTAGTGGGGTTCATTTATTTTAATTTATTATTGAGAGGTTTTTAACATTATATTATTTTATTTTGTTGGTGAATTTTTGTTAGATATTTATTAAGATTTTAGTAATTTTATACTTTTTCACATATATTCTAAATATAAATCAGTATTATTTAAATTTAATTTAATAAATATTTTATATAATTTGAACTTTCTAATATCTCTTTAATATGTCATGTACTTTATCAATAGTAATTTTTATTGGGGAAGGCTATAAAATTGGCCAAAAATTCTCCACATTATCCAATAATTAAATAAATGGTTTTTTATTTTTTAATTCTCATAAACTATATCGATCTCTCACTTCTTTATGTTACAGTTTAAGTTTATCATTAAATTATTTAATTATTTTACTAGTCTCTCTGGGAGGAGGGATTAAAAAGGAACGTGTCATTTAAATATGAGGACTAAACTGTAATACGAAGGAATAAGGGATCGATCACTGAATCATATAATTTATGGGGATTAAATAATAAAAACCCTTAAATAAATACCGGTTTGAATCCTCTATTTATTTTTTTTATTTTGTGTTTTGATGAATCAGACGGTCATAAATTTATTAAATAAAATATATATATTTATCCATTCATAATTTGATATATTTATAAATATTTAATTTTAACTGTGATGATATGACAATCGAACAATATAATTAAAAAAAAAACATAGGTTACATACCCAATAAATACTGGTATGAAAAACACTTTTTTTTTTTTTTTTCCTCTTGGTAGTCCGTGTATTCTAGCCCTATGAAACTGTAACATTAAAAAAAAAAAAAATTTCAATCATCAATGGAGGTAGTAGATTGGCTGAGTGGATTAGCAGACGAAGCAAAACTTCGAATCCTCTCCTTTTTGAATACCAAAGAGAGAGAGTCCAAACAAGGATCCTCTCGAAGCGATGGAGGGACCTCTTCTCCTCTATCCCCACCCTCGACTACTGCTACAAATCCATCCCCACCCACCACATACGTCAAAACTACATCGACGGCCTCCTCCGCCTCTCCAACGCCACCCATCTCCGCCGCCTCCACCTCGACTTCTTCAACTGCAAAGACGGCCCTCCGTTCCCCCCGATCAATGGCTCCGCTTCGTCGCCGGTCTCTCCTCCGTCACTGACCTCGTCGTTTGCTTCCACGGCATCGACGATTGGAACCCTAACATCGATCGATTCGGGTCGGCGGTTCTCTCTCTCAATCGGACCCTCTCGACGGTCCGGTCATTGACGCTGGACCGATTCATCCCTCCTTCTTCGGGGTTTCCGAATTGTTACTTCGGCAGTCTAAAGTCGCTCTCTTTTTGAGTAATGTTTGTGTATCTGATGAAGACTTTGCGTCCATGTTGAAATTATGCCCTCCGTTGGAGTCGATCCGTGTGAAATTCATCAATCGGCTCAAGCTCTCCGGTCGCGATGCGTGTCGGCTGGAGACGTTGGACGTCTGCGTGCGCGGAGATGTGGAGATCGGTCCGGCTCCGCGACTCCGGGTGTTCCGGTTGGAACTCTGTAGAGGGACAATCTCTATGAAGGGAGTGCCCTCGTTGCTTGAAGCCGCATTGTCCATTTTTGACCCACCTATAGTCCCTAGCTTTCAATTCGATGAGGCGGGTTTTTCTAGTCTGAAGGGCATAGAGAGTCTGACCATCGATGATTGCGTTCTCAAGGTGTGTTTCATTGTCAGATTTGTGTTTAAAACGATCATCGCAACCAAACATTTCTCTAAAGATTTGATTGTTTGTACATGGTGTGAAGGTATTTCGTGATCATGATGTCCATTGTTGTTTTGGTCTGTTCAATAGTGTGAAGCGACTGCATCTGAATCTGTCATATAAAAATGAAGAATCCTCAAATCGCACCATCGTTGCTAGTCTTCGATACTTTCCATACGTTGAAAAGCTTTGGATTGAGGTTGGTGGGTTTCTTCTTCTCTTATTTGTGTAGCTTTGTTTTTGGTTGGTTTAAAGTGGATTGAAGAATGCCTAACTTAGTGCCTACAATTGGGTGCAGTGCTCATATTGGCACTGCATTAAAGTGGATATCACTTGTGCTACAGATGAGTATTATCAATTGAATCATCTGAAAATGATTGAGTTGATTAATTTCTACCCAAGAGAGGAAGCAAAGATGCAGTTGATCAAATTTCTATTACGGAGCACGGTTATTCTGGAAAATTTTCATTTGCCTTCGATTCAGAGTGTACATATTCTCAAGGTGTTATCACGGTTTTGATGAATTTTGTAATTTTCATTGCTGCCCATTGTTGTTAAATCGGTCTAATAATTCAATTTTTTTTCCTTTCTCTTTGCATATGAAGCATATCGATGACCTTGATTTTGAGCGTTTCCCTGGTCTCCTAAATGATGTCAAATGTTTGAATCTGTCTGCTGGATGTAACGAATTGCCCATAGATGATATTATCATTTCATGTGTTCGACACTTACAGCGTCTAAATGAATTCACCCATTTCCCTGTGAAGTACCTTGTGGACATTGATTTTGAGCGTTTTCCTGGTCTGTGGGGTAAATATCAAGTTGTTGAATCTGGTTCTGGATCTGCCTCCTAGATCACGTAGTGTGAAGATCACAAATGGTACCATTGCTGCCAGTCTTTGGGGTGCGCCCGTGCGCCCCCGTCGATCGCACGGTCGTACGATCGACGAGTACGTCGATCCCCCCCCCCCCCGTCGTCGACCCCCGTCGCTCCCGTCGACCGACGACCCCCGTCACCCCCGTCGACGGGGTCGCGGTCGTCGGTCGACGGGAGCGACGGGGGCGACGGTTTTTTTTTTCGTTTTTTTATTTTTTTTTTAAAAAAAAAACGTCGACCGTGCGATCGACGCACGGGGGCGCACGGGCGCACCTCATCGCCCCTGTGTGTGTGTGTGTGTGTGTGTGTGTGTGTGTCTATTAAGACAAAAAAAAATTGAGATGCAATGTGAGGACTTCCCTCCCAGGAGAAAATGAAAAATATATTAATACATGTAGTTTAATATATGCTACATCCAGAGATAAAACATTGAATAAATCAGATTAATTACTTGAAAATTCGGGCAGCCTTTCCCCTGCATTTACATCTTTATTTATAAACTTCTCAAACTTATATTTCTAAAGAAATTTACATGAGATATCGATGACCACTCCTAGGAAATGAAACAAGTGCAATTCATAAACAATGGAATAACCTAAAACTATAGATTGTCTAACCGTTTTTATAACCATTCATATTGTATAAATAGAGCTCATAATCTATGAATTGACATAGAACTCTCTCTCTCTCTCTCATCTTTTCTTTTGTCATGGTTAATTAGTAAATTTTTGTAGCGTGATGTTTAGTGGCTTTATTATATCCTGGGTGTGTGTTGCTAAAAATCTGATAACTAATTTCATTCAAGTTGGGACAAATGATATCTTAGGACAACAATTTTATAAATCTTGATACTTGATTATTTACTATAAATCAAGTAGCCATTGATGTTTGATTATTTATTCTAAATCTGCATCGTTGAATCACAATTTGTAAAATTTGTGTTTTGCTTTTTTTTGTTAAAAATATATATCATTTTTTTGGGGATTTATTTTTATGAGCTAAGCTTAAAAATCGGGTTGGTTCAGATTGCCACAGGTTGGGTTGTTATTAGAGTCATTCGGTTGAAATTCGAGTTTGGTCGTATCAGAGTTAAACATCTTGAATTTCGGATTCGGGTCAACCCGACTCCAATCAGTTTGAGTTGTAACCCTACCTCAAACAAGTCAAGAATGTGAGAATCCCATGTGCCCAATGCCTATAAACAAAACCCTCCAAGCAAACATAAAATCAAGTCCAAAAAAACAAAAATAAAAATCAAGGCAAAGTTGGAGATATTAATTTTAAAAAAGTATCTATTGACCTACTTCTCTAATTTTTTATTTTTAATATTTCATAGGTAAGGCTGTATTAACAAGCATTACCAGTTATTAATGTATTAGTTGAGTGACTATGTCACGGTGGGTGTGACATTTTGAATGGACAGATAAGAATAGTAAGTGCTGGGCTTGGGTTCTGGACATTATTTTGTAGAAAAATGATTTAATAACAAAAATAAATAACCAACCTGGCGACTCATATAAACCAACAAAACAAAATGATAAATACAATATATATTTCTTATGATTTGTTTCCTATCATAAAATTGATCACATTTCAGACCCATAACAACAATCCTTGACTTGTAATTGTTGTCAGCCATTGGGTTGTTCTTCCATTGAACATTTTTTTCAAAAGAATTTTTTTTTTTTAGAAACTTGAGAGTATATTTATTATAATAAAATCAAAACAGATGATGTCTGAATTTGATTACGGGAGAGAGATGAAGGATAGAGAAAAAGAAAATAAAAAGGAAAAACAATATAAGATTAGAGTTGGTAAGGTGTCAACCCGAGTCCGACCAAAAACCTCCTCTACTCAATGATGTGCAAGGCAATGTCGCTCACGCGAATGCTAGTGAACCTCATCAAACTGATCCCCCATTCGCGAATAGAACACTTCACTGCATCCCAAAGGGTATTGAAACAGAAAGTAGAACCCTTAAACACCACCGCATTTCGCTCGCACCAAATGACCCAAATAGAAGCCAGAACATTTTTAAAAAAAGAATATGATCCCTAGTTTAAGGTAGCGGTTGCAATGTGTTTGATATTATTTTGCCTTTTAAAAAAGCTAAAACATAAATGTGTTTTCAAACGTCATTCAAAAAACAAACTTAATTAAAAAGTTAATTATAACATTTAGTACAAAAATATGTTTTTAAATTATAACTTTTAGTACAAAAATATGTTTTTAAATCGAGTTTATTTAAGCTACTTTAAACAAAATTATTCTTTTCCAACGCGTTTCCCAATGCAGCTGAAGTAAGGGTAGCGCCGGTTTACCCTATCACATTTAATAAAAATAAAATCAAACTTCAATTATCACCCTTTCAAACCATGACAACCCAGCCCACCAGTGACCCCACCACCCTTTCTTGATTCCTTGATGGTTTTTTATTTAATGTAAGTTATGATAAAAGTAGATTTTTTAAAAATTTTATAAAATTTATATTTTTATGGCTCCATCTATAAAAAAAAAAAAAAATGACAAAAAGGATTCTAATCTTATTAACAATTTACATGCATCATGCAATAAGCGCTGATTGGTCCAACACTACTTTTAGGTCCAGCGCTGATTGGTCCAACACTACTACAGAAATAGGGAATCAGGACCCACTTGGACGTTAGGGAAACGGGTCCGGATTCCCTGTTTCTGTAGGGAACAAGAACAGGGTTTTTACCCATTCACCTTCATCCACGTGGATTTCTTAACGGAAGCAGACGGAGTGAAAAGATCATTAACGAGGTGTTGCACAAATATTGCATCAAAGTCATATATAAAAAAAAATCACAAATCAATCCCTTCACATAAGAGATTTGTGCGGGCCCCACTTAAAAACCACATATTTCGTCCATTAAATCAGCATAGACCACGTCAAAAAAAAAAAAAGTAAACCTTTCATTATAGACCTCATATAATAAAACAATTACATCTTGATCCTTTCAATTGAATAATTCTAAAGCCTTAATATCAAATAATAGAAGAGGAAAAGGTGGGTTTTGATTTGACGAGAGAGGAAGAAAAGGGAATCATACAAGATGGTGGGCAACGTTTTCATTGAAAATTAATTCATCTATTTGGGACTTCAAAGGTTCATATGAAGGTATCGATTGCTTGTAATCGGTTAAGTTTTGATTATTAGGTATGTTTGTTTTTATATTTTTTTATAAACAAGTTTGTGTTATTTTTGCATGAAGGACATAACCTAGATAATCTATATTTAATAAAAATATGTGAAAAATTGTTTAACAAAAGGGAACAAAAGTATTTTGAAGGAAAGATGAAATAGACAAAAAAAAATTATAAAGTTGAGACGTACTACATATTTTGCAATAGTTATATTTTTTCTAAGTGTTTGTTAGATAACAATTGAATTTGACAAATTTGTCTAACAGGAGAACATGAGAATGGAGTTGGAGTTGAATGATTCTTTAAATGGTCAGAATAC
Organism: Acorus gramineus; assembly: GCA_030737835.1. Taxonomy (NCBI): domain Eukaryota; kingdom Viridiplantae; phylum Streptophyta; class Magnoliopsida; order Acorales; family Acoraceae; genus Acorus; species Acorus gramineus. Next base: position 21,795,610 of record CM060848.1, on the reverse strand, counting down.
TGAATTAGAATTAAGCAGTCATGTGAACGATTATAGTGAAGAAATCCGTTGAATCCTCCTATCAATATTTTGACGGAAGATGTAGAATTAAATGTTTCAGATGAAAATGTTGAAGATGCAAGAGAAGTGCCAAAAATTGATATGGAATTTGATGATGAAGATATAGCATATCAATTCTATAATAAGTATGCTGAAAAATCAGGTTTTAGTATTCGTAAATCAAGTGTCAAGTTCAACTCTGAAAATGTTGTTACAAGTCAAAAGTTTGTGTGTTCAAAGCATGGTTTTCATGAGAATAAAAAAGGAGAAAAAATGGTGAAAAAACCAAGGCTAGAAACAAGAACTGGTTGCAATGCATTTATGTCCATCAAAATTATGCATACAAAGAGGTATCATGTTAGTGGATTTGAAGATAAGCATGGTTTTTCACTTGCTGATTGAATATTTGTATTTGTTTAATATGAAAGCTTCATGAACTTTAAAGTCTCTTTTGAATAAAATGAAAGGACTGGTTTGTGATTTTGTTATTGTATTTGACTTTAGTGTAACTTTTATCGCAACTTTTGTGATCCGCACAAGTCTCTTAGGCCTTTAGAGTTATTCAATTGAAATGATCAAAATGTAATTGTTTTATTATATGAGGTCTATAATGAAAGGTTTACTTTTTTTGACGTGGTTTATGTGGATTTAATGGACGGAATATGTGGTTTTTAAGTGGGGCCCGCACAAGTCTCTTATGTGAAAGGGTTGATTTGTGATTTTTTTTTTTATATGACTTTGATGCAATTTTTATGCAACACCTCGTTAATGATCTTTTAACTCCGTCCGCCTCCATTAAGAAAGCCACGTGGATGAAGATGAATGGGTAAAAACCCTGTTTCTTGTTTCCTACAGAAACAGGGAATCCGGACCTCGTCCAAGTATACGAAAAACTAATTTTATTATAATAGTAGCTTTTAGGCAGCTCACTTTTGTTAGATTTTAAAAACTATTTTTTAAAACTAAACCTTTTAATAAAAAAAATTAAAACTAGACAACAAGTTTAAATTAATTATGAATGCTATAAACATTGCAAACACTATTTAAAAAAATAAAAAAAATCTTTTGGAACATTAATCAAAGTGAGGGTTGATATGGTGCAGTCATCTTTTTTTTTTTTTTTTTGAACGAATTATGGGTAATTTTTATTTTCAAATATATCAAAATAGACAGTGTTCGAATTAAAGATAAGAAAGAACATATTAAAAAAGAAAAATACAAGAAAAAATAAAAACCATCCACAATTAAAAAGGAGAGATGCAGAAAATGTTTCTACCTCTCCTCTACTGACGCAGAGTCTCACCAAATTATATCCTGATGCGTAGTTGATCTTCCTCGAGCAAACCGCTCCCACGATGCATTTGTCCCGATTGAAGATCGAATGACAAACCATCTCCCAAAGATTTTTGTCATAAAAGCGAGTGTCTTGGGACACTGTCAAATTGCTTTTGGTGCGGTCATCTTGTAATCTCTATGCAATTGGAGTACATTAAATGGGATGATAAGAACATGATAAATAAATAAAAAAAATCATAAGAGAGATATGTATAATTTCGTGTGATGTTTTTAATAGGTTAATTAAAATTTATTTAATCGGATGACTATCAGAGTGTTATCGCGAAAGTGAATGGGGGAATGGAATGGTGTCCTCTTATCATTTCTAGGTGTGGTAAATGAGTCGAACGAGCTGAGCTTTGATCTGTTCAGGCTCGGCTCGTTTAGTATCAGGCTCGGCTCGGGACCAAGCTTCATTTTGCGTTCAAGCTCGGCTCGTTGGGCTCGTGAAAAGCTCGGTTAAAGCTCGGCTCGTTTGTTAAACAAGCCAAGCTGAAGCTCGAATCAAGGCTCGGCTCGGGCTCGTTTAGCTAAAAAAAATCTTTTTTAGCATTTAAAAAGTCACATTTTATAAATCACAACACCTTATACATGTGAAAGTAACATAAGTTCGGGCTCGGCTCGGGCTCCGCTCGGGTTCGGCTAGTTTACAAACCGAGCTTTAAAAATTGTTCAAGCTCGGCTCGTTTGTCTAATCGAACGAGCCTGAGCGAGCTTTAACCAAGCCGAGCCCGAGTCGAGCCCGAGCTGCTCGGTTCGTTTACCAGCCCTAATCATTTCACCAACCAAAGTTATACACTTTATACTCAGATAATCCCAAATTTCGATTAGAATAACAAAGGTCCAAAAAAACGGAATAAATAAGAATGGAATACGTATCCCCAAAGCCGCGTCGATCCGACGTGACAAGAAACGGTACACAAACAATTGCCACGTGCACGTGTAGTGCACATCTCCTTCACCGCGTCAACGAATGAAGTGGCATCCACGTAATTTCATCACAACCCACACCGTCTCTCTCTCTCTCTCTCTATATATAAATAAAAACCCTAAATCAAAATCCAAATCAGAACAAAACAAAATCCCCAAATCTCTCTCTCTCAAATCCCTAAAAAATGTCAGGTTATCCGCCGGGATCGAATTACCCCTCCTACGGCGGCTCCCCTCCGACCGCCCAGCCTTACCCCTACGGCGGCCCTCCGCCCCCTCACAACCCCTACGCCCCCGTCGCCACCCCCTACGGCGCCGCCCCCTCCGCCCCTCCCTACGGCGCTCCCCCCGCCGGTGACAAGCCCTCGAAGCCCGACAAGTACGGCTCCTCCTCCGCCTACGGCTCCGCCCCTTCTGCCCCTCCCTACGGCGCTCCGCCCGGTGAGAAACCCTCGAAGCCCGACAAGTACGGCGGAGGCTCCTCCTCCCCCTATGGAGGATCCTCTGCCGCATACGGTGCCGGACCACACGGATCCTCCGCCTACGGAGGCGGCGGCGGTGCGGGACCACACGGATCCTCCGCCTACGGAGGCGGCGGTGGTGCGGGACCACACGGATCCTCCGCCTATGGAGGCGGGGGCGGAGCGGGACCACACGGATCCTCCGGCGGGTATCCGGGTCCTCCGCAGGGGTACGGAATGGGGAGCCCGTTCGCGTCGCTGGTGCCGTCGACGTTCCCGCCGGGGACGGATCCGAACATCGTTGCGTGTTTTCAGGCGGCGGATCAGGACGGGAGCGGGTTCATCGATGATAAGGAGCTGCAGAGTGCCCTGTCTTCGTATAATCAGAGCTTCTCCATCAGGACCGTCCATCTTTTGATGTACCTCTTCACCAACTCCAACGTCCGCCGGATCGGTAGGCCTTGAAATATTGGTTTTTAGTTTGACTCTCTGCCATGGGCAATTGCGAATTCTCCCTTATAAAAATTAAAGCTTTTGCAAACTAACTTCTTATACGAATAAAAATTACAATTCTTGTGCCCATAGTATTTAATTTATTGCATGTTTTATGAATGGTCAGTTTCTGTAGATTTTGTTTATAGCATTGCATGGTTTAGATTTTTAGACAAAAATGAAAATGAATGAGAATATCTGATCTACTAGTTTTGATGTTTCAATAGTGTTTAGACGAAGAACTTTGACAAAGAGAGCGAAGTTGTTGAATGAGGCATGACTAGTTGATGCGAAACATCATAGAGAATGATCGCATGTGAAAAGTCTATTAAAAAAAAAATAGTTGTACTTAATGGAGGAAGTTGAATGCATTTTTATTCCTAATTTTAGATGGAATACTTGGCACCTGACCCATCGATTCATGCTTTAATGGTTTATGATTATGGTTAGGTCTGACTCTGACCTAATTTGTGTTTTTTAAATACTGGATAGATGTAGTTATACCCACCTAAATAATTTGGAAAATATGGGAACTCTTTTTTTCTTCATAACATGGCTATTGTATTACATAAGCGGAGAACCTTAGCAAAGTTATTCACAATAACCTCTGCCATCTTGTCAAAATGTTTAATAGATGCCATTTTGTTAAAAAAAAAATTTGAATTGATACCCTTTGTTATATAGTGGAAGTAAAGCGAATAAGTTGTTTTGACACTTTTTTTTGGCTGGTTGTTGACACTTTGTTTTGTTTCTTTTGCCCCTTCTTTTGAAGTCATCAATTCTTATGTGCCTGACGAGTCTGGGTTGGCTTTTTTTTCTTTTTTTCTTTCACTCATTTTTTAAATCCATTAGTTTGGATTTTGGAACAATAGCATGAGTGGTATGCGTTTGTGACTATGCTGTATACTGCATTTTCATGTACATGAAGTACCATTCATATTATGTTGCATTTCCATTTCCTCTTTGGGAATTTGTGACAATTCATATTATGGGCCCCACTTATGTTTGGCATGTGGCCAAACAACTTGTGTTTTTGTCCAAAGAGGTAGACTATACAGATTGGTTATTGTGGAGTATATGGTTTGGATTTGATGTATGCCAATCTAAACTGTTCTCGGCACCTAGCATCATTGTTTAGTGATGGAAGGTTATGCTAGTCACCTGCACAAGCCTTTCCCATAAGTGGTTTATTTTATATTACAAATGGGGACTCATAATTCCCCATGTCGCTCTATTTGTCGTTATTTATCCACGTGCATCGTTACTGCCCACGCAATGGTTATATATATCATGTTGCAGTACTCAGTGCATGTTCATTTCTTTGTTAAACATGCTACTTACCTATATCCTGATGTTGCTGCACTCATGCATGTTCCATCTCTTCACTAAACATTGCTTACCTGACCACTTTAGACTGCTTGTCATTTAATTTAATTTGTCTTGCATTATCATCTGCATTCAGAATTGCCTTATCTATTGAATTCTGGATTATAGAATGGCACTATCTTGACCTTTGCATGGCACATTGACCACTCTATTTGTGCAACTTTGCATATAACAGGACCTAAGGAATTCACATCCGTCTTCTACAGTCTTCAGAGCTGGAGGGTATGTTGATGATTTTCTTCCATTTTTATCTACTTTGGATGTACATGAAGCCTCTCACTCACATACATCTGCTAATATCTCTTTCCTTGCAGTCTATCTTTGAGAGGTTTGATCGCGATAGGAGCGGGAAAATTGATATCTCAGAACTTCGAGACGCCCTCATGAGTCTTGGCTTCGCTGTTTCTCCAGCAGTCTTGGACTTGCTCGTCTCCAAGTTTGATAAGAGTGGTGGCAAAAACAAGGCCATTGAATACGATAATTTCATCGAGTAAGATCTATATTATGTGTTTCTTAGATTTCATTTTTTAATTCATGACTATACTTTTCCTCTCATTTTAACCATCGTCGTGTTCTTCTTTTCTCTTTGTTTTGCCCTTTTACTTTGCAGGTGCTGCCTTACTGTTAAGGTATGAAAAATCCATGCATTTACTGATGAAATAAAGACAACTTTATATTATGTGTGCAATGAAGTTATGTATGGATGGTATTCATTTGTATACTTCTCTATGCAGGGACTCACTGAGAAGTTCAAGGAAAAGGACACAACGTACTCGGGTACCGCGACTTTCACGTATGAAGCTTTCATGCTAACTGTTCTGCCTTTCCTCATTGCATAGATGTGGCTTTCCTTGTCATGCCTGGTTTATTAGTGCTGGTTTGTTATCTATAGTTATTGTGAATCTGTATGTTTTGAAACTTTGGATTGAGTTGAATTATGTGAAATCCACTCATATTCGTTTGTTTGAGTTGAGGTAGGATGTGTTGTTATGATGACCGGGTTTTGGCAACAAAAAAATAAAGTAAAAAAATGAAAGAGAGTTATCCATCCTGAATAAAAATAGGACCATTTTCTTAGATTTGCTTCAACTCATTATAGATTTACAGTGTGGTATGACAATTCATACCAAGGAATTGTCTCATCTTTGTTTTTTTTATTTTTTATTTATTAATCGTCTAATAAGTTGATTGCTTGGTTGGATTTTGTTTTTGCTTGTGCTTGTTTGGCCACAACTGCTTGTTCTTGAAAAATAAATAAAGAATAACTATTCTACTGAGTGTGTGAATTATTACTTTATATCTATATTGTTTCTGCTCATCCAAATGGAATGACACAAAGTACTGGGTTGTCATTCTAATCCTATAATATAGGTGGAGGAAATTTTTTTTTTATTCACCAAATCATGATTTTCTGTGAGGGAGAGACCATATTAATGTTTAGGCAATGGGTTTTTGTTAAAGTTTTAGGCCAAAGGCCATTTGTTTAATTTTTTGTGTTGATATTTTCATAAATTTATGAAAATTTATACCTAGTGGATGAAGTAATAAAAAATGATAACATTCATAGAGAAATTGAATGCATTTTTTTCTTGTTTTTAATTTGAATATTGAGATAATGGAGTATGTTATGCATTTGAGAAAAATTGCTCTACATAATCCTTGATTTTCTCTAACAAAAGTGGGAAATAATTATAGTTCATATATCTCAATATTGTTATACACTAATTTTAGTGAGGCATATAACTCATTAGAAATTTTTTATATTTTTTATAAATGTATTTACGTAATTCACAAAAATGTGTATTTTTATTTTTTTTTGTAAAAGTATATGCTTTATTAAATGAAATATATGGAAACTAAATTGAGGTTGAAAAAAAAATTGTAAGTAACATTTTCTAAATCAGATATCATTTGGACAATTTTTTTTCTTCAAGACATCATATATTTTAATTTTGCTCATGAATTGAAATAGATATGGTCACATTTAGCTTAAAAAAAAAAACATTGCTAAATTAGATATGGCATCTTTATATCCTGTCTAATTAACTGGAGAACTAGAAAACTATCCAAATATCCATCAAGGTAGCATTTGAAAACACAGTTTGAAAAACAACGTTTAGCTTTTGCAGCTTTATGCACACTTTTTGAGGGTGTAATGATGATGATTTGAGGGTGTAATGATGATGACTGTTTTATAAAACACAGATTTTGAGGTACAGTTTAGAGATAAAATCTATTAATGATGATGTATTTAAGTTGACATGTTTGATAACAGTTTTTAGCTTTTAAATGATATGTATTTGAATTGATGTGACCTTAAAAACTAAAAGTTGTTTTTGAGGTTTGTTGTCAAACATGGCCTAAGAGCTTTTCGAGTCCTGGTATCTGTAACTGAAGATCAATATTTAATTTAAAATACAAAAAATAACTATCCAAAACCAAAAGTCAGTCTCTTTTAAAAGTGTATGAAAATTGAATGCAATTATTTAAAAAACTGATTCTACATGGGATTAACCTAATCTTTAGTTATAAAGGTGAACTTAAAAAAAATTGAAGAGGCGTTTAAAAACATCGTTTGGTTCACAAATTAATTTCCAAACACATTCAAAAGATGGTTGATCAATTAAAACATATGTTTCTTCTTTGAGTTGGAAAAATATGCTTTGAAAAAACAGAGTGAGTTTTCTAAAAAAACCATTTGCTACTTTTTCAAAAACAACGCTTTTCAAATGGATGCTTCTAAACGCCTCACCTCCCTAAAGAAAATGTCACCATAAATTTACCAAAAAAGGGGGGATATAACCATTTCCCACCTCTGGAAGACCTGTAAATGAACATGAATTCTTAAAACAGGTTTTCAAAAAGGATAAATGTTCTAATTAGCCCTACTTTTAGTTTTAACCCAAATTTCTCCTACCCAATTATGTAACAAAAGGTATATGCAGTAAAAAATAAAAATAAAAAAATGAGAGCACATTTTAGAATGAAAAAATTAAACTAAAAGTAAGGGTGGTTTAATAGTGACATCTTAAAAAGAGTTAATATCAAGTCAATTCCCCGCCAGATGGTACCCGACACCTCAAGAATATTTCAAAATCGAGCATTGATAAAAAATGAGACTAAAAATTGAAAGAGACGTATCAAAAGGTTAAAGAAATTATATTCAATCATTTTTTTTTTTAATATCAATGTACATGTCAAAATCAAGCCACCCCCAAAAACCTGATCAAGCAACAGCCACACTGATTATGGGCAAGAAACATTCTGGATATGAACAGTTCAAACCAAAATAATGGAAACAAAGAGCACACACACTGATTATGCGCCTGAAAAAGGATGGAAGCAACTCATCACCATCTCATATACCGCGATTCCATCAGTACAATATCACATCTTTCAATGCAATTCTCAACCAATTTGAAAAATTCTGTTATAACATATACTTTTATCGCCAAATGTACTTGTCTTCATCAAATGAGTAATGATTATCTATCTATTACAACAGGAATGAAGACCAGTCGTGAATTCAATGAAGCTCTTAGTGTGCTGAGCACAATTTAGTCCATCGGTGCCGAGAAGCCAAACCAAGCGCCTCTCGATCACATATAACTCAAATATGTAAAAGAATTTCTCATGGATCATGAACTATCTGCGATTACGAGTTAGAACTTTCCCGATCATCAGCCAGAAGATTCTGACCATAGATGAGAGCCACCATAAGACTTCCAAGAATCTGATCCCCACCATCTATCACTTTTTGGATACTGATAACCCCCATAATTAGCTGCTCCTCTGGAGATGCTGTCATTATTTATGCTCTTCTGGGTAATCCTTGTCTCCTCTTCTGTGTCATACTGGAAACGCTGCAAGTGAATAATAAAGTGGAACAAATCAGAATGTTGAAGTTTAAGGAAGAATCAATCATGGATCCACCTCAATTTCTGACTGCCCTAACAGTCTAAATAATATGACATGCTGCAGGCTCACTCCATAGATGAGACTCAACCTTGCAAAGAGACCTATACTTAGATAATCGGGGAACATGTTTGCATCAAATATAAGCACAAAAACAACCATTCTTTTAAGTTGAAACAGAAACCAAAATTATTATAGTATGAGTAGTCCTTATTGTCCTGATAAGGAGGCAGAGCCATGCTCTAAATCCAGGATATAATGTTGAACATTAATAAAAATCACAATGCGTAGGGCAAACAATGAACCAAAAGAGAACAGATGGAGTGAGGATTTTTTCAGAAAACCAAATTTGTCAAGTTGCTATAAATATGTCCGTAGATGACCATAATGGTACAACTCATCAGACTTAACCCACACAGGGTTGGCTATTTGACTAAAGTCATAGATTTGCTTCCAATAGGTCTTTATTTCAAAATTCAAATCCCCCTGGGCTTACCTGATGCATTTGTTCTGTTAGTGATTGTGTGCATCTGGAGCTTTCTCTACTAAAATTGGTGCTCCTCATCACCCGAAACAAAAAAAATCATCCTTTTGTAGTTGAATGCCTTGTCAAGGAAAAAAAAGGCTGTAAAAAAGTGAACAATAGGGGCTGAAAGGAGAGTGCATTACTACAAAAGTTCATATAGTTGACTCCAGAAAAATGATGTGATTAGCCATCACATTTGTACCAAGAAGAGTGCATAAGTGAATTTAATTCCTCATCAAACTTTTTATCAGCCACATAATTTCAACAGATTAAGTGTCATTCAAAATAGCAGTGCTGTATTATTGTAATGTCATCCCAGTCAAATGAAGCAAAGTTTTTTTTGAAGAAGCACTGTCAAGAAGTTCAGAAGTTCAGTTCATCTTGTTTATCAACCGTGCCATGCACTAGAAACCAGAAAGCACTTGGGGGGGAAGAAAACAGAGCTTCTGGCAAAGAAAGTTAGTCAACAATCACAATTCAACATGAGCTCAATGAGAAGGAAACTCATTGCAAATATAGAGAAACAAAAAGGCAATAATACATAAACGAGGCATTAATTTAGGGGAAAAAATGAATTCATTTCCCTGCCATTACCAATGCAAATTTAATTCAGTTTTCCAATAAAATCTATCAATACCACATTAGAAAAGAAAACCACACACACACACACACACAAAAATAAAAATAAATTATTACTCGTTATTTGAAGGAATCACCATCAAATGAAATCCTCAGACTTCCTTAAATGATTTGTCAGAAACCACATGCAGGTTCACTTCCCATTCTTCTGAGGCAGACGCCAAAGATCCCTCCTCGCCGGAAACTGACTGAATGCATGGCCCAAGCCAAAGTGTGAGTGCTTGCCATTGCAAGTCTCTCCACTCACATCATGCAATATAGTGTAGTTGCTGCTGCTCACATTCCTAAAATAACAGCCTTCTATACCGTTGTAGCTGTACACTTGTTGAGTGCTCCCAATTCCGCTCGTCACTAGATTCCCCTTCACAATCATATCACCCTGTCCACTCTGTAAATTCTTGAGAGAACTGTACGCGAACCCGAACTTTAGACCCGAAAACCTATCTTCATCGAACCCAAGAGAGACGTTCGAGAGCGATGAATAGCTCCCATTGCCCAAATCAACATTCTCAGTGTATACGTACAACGGGAACCTCCGGATGACATGAACAGAGTCCAAACCAGACGCGGGGTATTTCACATAGCTTCCATACTCCATCCCGATCATCTGGTTCACTATCTGCAAGGACCCACTCTTCCCAAACACCATGTCATTCAAGTACTCAAAACCCTGGAACGTATGAGTCGTCACCTTCCCCATGGACGACCTCACCCAGCCAGTTGCGATGATTCTCCTACTCGCCTTCGTGACAAACCGGCCGTCCAACCCTTTGAAGCTGGAATTGAGCGACGGCTCGAATGCTGGTGCTTCGTACCTGATCAGACGGCCCGTGACAGGCTTCCCCCCATTCGAGTCCAACCAGAGATGCAAATTCGCATCGATGAACCACATATTGAGCGCATCGGTGACGGTGAAGCTGACATTATGTCTCTTCCCATCCAAAATGGTTCCCAAGAAGGGAGTCACCTCAATATCATAAGAAGGGAGGTCGAACGACCCGATCCCCGTAATCGGTCTCCACAGAAGCGGATTGATCCCACCCGTGTATATCACTGTGAACGGCCAGACAGCGCCAACGGGTCTCCCATCAATGCTGACTACAACCTCCCTGAAAGACCCATTGCCGGGTGTCCCAGTCAAGTTGTTCGCTTCGATGTACGCGTTCGGCGGGTTCGTGTACCAGAACTCGTCGTTGCCGTGGAACGATACAAACACCTCAAGCACCGCCCTGTACGAATTATTAGGCACCACCACGTCCTTCGACGAAGACGAGCCGCCGCCGCCGCCGTCGATGGAAAACCACAGACCATCATCTTTTGGGGGATCCCGCGAGACCGGCAAGATCAAATCGGCGAAACGCGGAGGTTCCGACGAGACGGATCTGTAGAAATGGAGGGTGATGTTGACGTGGTAGACGCCGGTGTAGGTCCGGTCGACGACGTTGCCTAGGAAGACGGCGAGGGTGGACGGACGGCCGAGGATGGAGGAGTACCTCGTGACGTCCTTGCGGACGGTCCAGACGATCCCGTTTGGGCGGGGCTCGGCGGTGCAGCCGCGGAGGACCTCGGCGCCGCCGAACCAGACGCCGAAGATGCGGTCGAACTGGCGGCCGGAGCAGGCGGCGGACCACTCGAGCACGATTTCCGAGGCGGAGGAGACGTCGAAGGAGGGGGGAGAGTAGGGGGCGGTGACGGGGGGGAGGCCGTACGTGTAGGCGAAGTGGTGGGTGAGGACGCGGATCGAGTGGGGTTTGGTATTTGGAGGAGGTGAAATGGGTTTCTTGACCTCGAAGAAGGTGGTGGGGGAGAGTAGAGGGGGTGCAGCGGAGAGCGGGTGAGGGGACTCGGATATGGTGAGCTTCGCTGGGCGGGCGTGGGTGGTGAAGGGGAGGAGGAGGAGGAGGAGGAAAGTGAGAGGAAGATAAGACATTGTGGTGATCTGCTACTTCTTCTTGGTCTGGTGTGACTCTGAGAGCAAGTCGATGGTATGAAGATGATGCAGAGACATATGGGGCGATTTAATCGAGGAATCGAGATTAATTTAAGATCATGTTAATTTTTTTATAAAAATAAGTATATATATATATATATACATATGTACATGTTTTAATCTGACCTTTTAACATGAAATAGTCATTTATCAAAGAATTCTGTTTTACATATATAATTATGTATTAAACAAATTTTTGAACGAGTTATTGATCACTCGAATCAGAAACTTTGCTTGAAAAATTATGATTTTTGTAAGGGTTTTTTATTTTTTAGTCCATGAAAATCATATGATTCAATGTTCAATCATTCTTCTTCGTATTTCAGTTTAAGTCCTTAGAAGGATATGTTTCTTATTAGTCTCTAGAAGAAATATATTGCTTAAATTTATAGATTTAAACTGAAATACTAAGAAGTGAGGGATAGATCAATAAATCATATAGCTTAGAAAAATTTAAAAATAAAAACTCTTTTTGTCAAGTATATTAATATTCCCCTATTTTGCTGATCCTTGTCTAGTGTGAGGGCAAGTCGATTAGAACATGGCGTGAATGATGCAGCTGGAGATATAAATGGGCGATTTAATTGAGGAATCGAGATTAATTTATTTAGGATATTATGTTGATTCAGTCATTTGGTTTCATTTAATTTAATTATTAGATTTCCTTTTACGTGAAAAAATTTACTTTTTGTTTTTTGATAAAATGTTAACGTGAAATTGTTTTTTAGTGTTTGATTGTATAAATTTAAAAAATCTTATTTCTCATATATTGCATTAATATGATATTATGAATATAAAAAAATTAATAACAATAAATAGATTGAAATTATTAATAAATAAAAGTTTATTTGTTTTTTCTATATTATGATTATTTTTTAAAAATAAAAGTTTTCATAAGATTATAATAGGTTCACTAAATAATTTTATCAAATAAAATCTCTTTCAACGTGTCCTTTGTTCCATTTATATGTTATTATTTTTAAAAACATAAAAGTTAAATAACATTTTTAAAGGTTAATTAAAAAAATAACCATATCACCTAAAAGAATTCCTACACAATAGATAATCTATACTTTTTTCTTTTAAATCAAACATATGACCAATTCAAAGTTCACAATTAACTTTATCTTATCAAATCTTATCAATTTTTTTCCATCAATTTCAACGTGACCTTTTTTTTTTTTTATCTATTTTGAATTAGATTATATAAATTTTATTATTTGGGATAAGTTCGCATATCTTTCTTCTAAATTATCTTATCAAATATTTATTATTTGAAATAACTTTATCACTTGGAATAATGTCATACACATTAGATTAATCTAACCCTTTTTTTCCTAAAATATATATATGACAAATTCATAGTTCAATATCATCTTTATCTTATCAAATCTTTCCAATTGATGTGAAAAAATTAAATAAACGTGGCATTTAGTGCTAGAAATTATTTTGAGATTTCATATTTAAATTTTATTGTTTAGGATTGATACAATATTGGATTATTTAGGTAACTATCAGATTCATTAAAATCCCTACAACCCTCAAAGATTCTATTTTAGTAAATTTTAAATCATATAATATATGTATTTTTTTTAATATGATATCATGTATAACATAATGGCATGCATTAGTGGGATATTCAAATCAGACTTCTTAATATTTTGAATAAAAAAAATATGCATCTAACATTTTTTTAAATGAGATCTTTTTTTAAAATTCTACTTGAAAAATTATAACATGAACACTATATTTGAAAAATAAATAATAAATCAAAAAAAGAAGAATGATGTACTTTTTTTTTTGTTGAAGCACTAACGGAAATGGAATAAAAAATGAGACCAATAGAAAATGGAGAAGGTAGAGAGAGCTAAGAGCTTTTAAAGATTTTTCGACGCAAGGAAAACGGCATATGCACTCTTTCCCTTGTATTACAAAATCGGGATTTTGGCGGTGGTTATAGATTTTTTTTTTTTTCCGTTGACTTCATTTTCAAATGTATCCAAACAGATTTTTGTAACTAATTTTCTTGAAACTTACTCCATGCAGAGATTTTACATGAAAGCAAACGGACTCTCAATCTATTTGCAAACATTCAATGAAAAGTGATTTACACATGAACTGGGTTAGAGCTACAGACAACATGAGCACGATTTCAAGTTAATATATTGACACTAGCACATTTGCAAATAGGGTCGACAATGAGATGGCTTTTATTGATAACCCAAATTGAACTGTCCTTGTTGGGGGTGGATTTGGATTCCATGTTTTTTAAACCGCTCTAACTCGCCGCAACCGGCAAATCTGACCTATATTCGATCATTATACTTTGACTAGAAATGAAAATTAATTCCTAATATAGTTAAAACTTAAATTTCAACCATCATCATTCCTTTTTTTTTTTTTTCTCTACATCCATTCATTTACATTCATCTCACGGTCAAAATTCAAATACAAACCTTCATAAAATCAATCTTATGTTACCATAAAAATAAAAGATGATATTTTACAATTTTTTATCTTTCCTTTTTTATTTCAACATATAAATAAAAAAAATTACTTATTTGGTCTTATATGTAATTTTGAACTATTTATATTATGTATTAAAAAAATGTTTTAATTAAATTTCAAATATTGTATGTAATGGATGTCATGTACTATTTATGTGATATCTATTTTGATATTTTAGTATTCAAATTGAATTTTTTATGAACATAATCCACATTCATGTCAAAAATACTTTATTTTGTTACATAATTTTTTTATTATATTAAATATAGTGACCGAGCAATCTAACTCAGTTTAAACAGGGTGGGTGTGGCGGATATAGATTTTAAAATGTTAAACCCCATATGTAATGGAGTGGATATGAATTTCAAATTATAAAAACCCGAGGTGGGGTGGGGCTGGTATGGAGTCTAACATTAAGAAGAGGGGTTGGGTTTGGATTATGGTAAACACAACTCCAACCCAACCAATTGTCATCCCTTTTTTACAAACATTCGAAGGAAAAATCGATATAACTCTCTGAAAATTTATGAAAATTAGAAAATATCCCTATGAAATTAGTAAATCCCTTATAATTAAAATCATTTATTTCCTAAACAATTATTTATTCTCCTAATAATAGGGTTTTTTTGCATATATTGTACCATTAGGAAACATGTTATTTATTTCTTTACCATCATAAATTGTCTATTTAATTATATACCATTAGAAAATTTCTTAATAAACAAATGTGTCATTGTATTACTTTTTTAAGTCAAAATAAGTTTAACTAGATTTAATTTTCTAACAAATAATTAGAAATGACTAAAAGAACCTTGACTTCCATAATGTAAATAATTAAATACAATAATATAATTAATTTTTTTTTTGTAACAAATGGACCCTCATAGCTCGCCTTACAACCGAGCTAGATAGACTACGGAATCGGGTCAGGTCTAACAGGAGGCGTTGAATAATTTGATTGTCCACCTTTTACCCAGAACAAACTATCCCCATTTTTTATATCAAAATGTGGACAATTGTCCATATTTTATCCCTATTTTTTTTATGCCATATGAGATAACAAGTGATTTAACCCAATTTTTTTTCTTTATCCTAACTCCTTATCCCCATGCCAAACTATGCCTTAGAGTATATATATATATATTTTTTTATATATAAAAGTATATACTTTATAATAAAATATACTATTTTTTAAAAAATTCAAAACATGTAGAGATTAATATTAAGGTTGAAAAAAAAAAACTGTGTGTAACATTTTCCAAATTAGATATGACATTTTTATACCCTTTCTAATAACTGGAAATCTACACAAACAAACATCCACCGAGAGCTTTTCGAGTCATGGTATCTGTAACTGAAGATTTATAATCAAAATACAAAAAAGTCACTATCCAAAACCAAAAGCCAAAGTCTCTTTAAAAAGCGTTTGAAAATCGAAAGCAATTATTTGAAAAACTGAAAGATTAATCTAATATTTAGTTATAAAAGCGGCCTAAGTGTTAAAAAAGATTGAATAGGTGTTTAGAAACACGTTTGGGGTGGTTTTATTTTTCATGAAGCTGAAACCACAAATTAATTTCCATACACATTCTAAAGGGGGTTTGATTAATTAAAAATATGTTTTGTTTTAAGTTGAAAAAATATGTTAGGAAAAAACAAAGAAAGTGAGCTTTTTAAGAAAATCGTGTTTTATTAAGCTACTTTTTCAAAAACAATGCTTTTCAATGTATGCTTCCAAAGACCTCACCTCATAAAGAAAATGTCACCATAGACTTACAAAGGGGGGGGGGGGGGGTAATACCTGTGAATGAACATGTTAAATTGTAGCACCTCGGTGTGTCCCTTCACTAACTGTTTTCAAAAAGGCTAATGTTCTAACTAGCCCTACTTTTAGTTTTAGCCAAATTTCTCCACGCCCACATGTTACAAAAGATATATGCCGTAAAAAATAAAAGCACATTTTAGAATGAAAAATTGAACTAAAAGTAAGACTGGTTTCAGTAATAACCCCTTAAAAAGAGTTAGTATCAATGAAGCCATCGCAATCAACCTCACAAGGATCCCCAGCCGGATGGTCCCCTGACACCTCAAGGATATTTCAACATTGAGCATTGCTAAAATGAGATTAAACATTGAAAGGGACAGTGTCAAAGATTAAAGAAATTATATTCAATAATTTTTTTTATCAATGTACATGTCAAAATCAAGCCACTCCCAAAACCTGATCAAACAACAGCCACACACTCCCAACTCTTTTTTTCTCCCCTTCAGAAATGGCTTCCTTTAATGGGCAACAAACATACTGGCTATGAACATTTCAAAAAAAATAATGGAAAGAAGAGCGCACACACCTCTGATTTTGCGCCTGAAAAAGGACTGAAGCAACTCATCACCACCTCACATACCGTGATTCCATCGGTGTAAAATCACTCTATGGTGTGACATCTTCCAATGCAATTTTCAACCAATTTGAAAAATTTTGCTCTCCCATATATTGTATCTCCAACTGTACTTGTCTTCATTGAATGGGTATGACTATCTGATACAACAGGAATGAAGGCCAGTCATGAATTCAATGAGGCTTTCAATGTGCTGAGCACAATTAGTCCATCAGTTCTGAGAAGCCAGACCAAGCGCCTCTTGATCACATATAACTCAAAGCCTCTTGATGACATATAACTCAAATGTGTAAAAGAATTTCTCATGGATCATGAACTATTTGCGGTACGAGTTAGAACTTTCAGACCATCAGTGATACGGGCCATAGCCAGAAGATTCAGACCATCGATGTGAGCTACCATAAGACTTCCAAGAATCTGCTCCCCGCCATCTATCACTTTTTGCATACTGATAACCTCCATAGTTAGCTGCTCTTCTGGAGGTGCTGCCATTACTTCTGCTCTTCGGGGTATTCCTAATCTCCTCTTCTGTGTCATACTCAAAACGCTGCAAGTGAATAATAAAGCGGAACAAATCAGAATGCTAAAGTTTAAGAAGGAAGAATAGATCAATCGATCACAGATCCAAGTCAATTTCTGACTGACCTAACAGTGTAAATCATATGACATAATTTACATTAAGAAATCTCCTCACTCCAAACTAGTTTCTAATAGATTATGCACTATAGCAGGTGTTTTATCAGTTGTATAACAAAAAGCTTTTTGAACCACCCTGATTTTTGGTTTCATTACATAATTTAACTAGTTATAATAGATCAATGGTGTTTCATCAGAAAACATACTCCCATCCCCTTCTCCCCTCACCTTCTCCATGAAAAAAGAAAGTCATGCCTTATAATACCTTATCTGGATCAGATACTATAGCATATGCCTCTCCAATTATCTTGAACAGTCGGTCTGCATCTTTATGGACCTCACTGGCAACCTCTTTCCACAGCCCGTCATCCCCATTCTCACTCCTTGGCAGGAACTGGCAAGCCTGCATCATCACAAACATGTTATGCAAAATAGCAAATTGATCAGGTATCATGTGATATTGGCTATCTAGGGATAAAAAAACATGTGTTGTCATCAGACCTTGTCTGGATGATGTCTTAGAGCTGCTCTGCGATATGCTTTCTTGATGTCTGATGCAGTACTTGATGACTCTATTCCCCTGTGATAATCAACAACAGACACTTTGAGAAGCAGTATATGTTAAAATGCTATTTAGACAAAAATTGAAGAAAAAAACACATCCCCTGTAGTAGTTAACGGCAGATGATTCTACCACAAAAAAAAAGGCAGACAATGCAAGGAGCTGTCACAATGCTATTTTGACAAAAGGAGAAGGAAAAAAAGAAACAATAAGCGGACAAATAGAAGACTACTCATCAGTAAAAAAATAACAAATCAAAGATGATTCTTGTAAAAAGCTGACAACAATTATTCTATGGGATAGTGCAAAACAGAAAAAGAAAGGATCTGAAGGGAGAATGTCGTAACCTGGGTTCAAACTCAAGTCATTCTGCTTGCGAAAAACCTTGTTAACCACTGAACTACGTTTTTTTCAAAAAAAAAAAAAAAAAAAGAAAAAAACACTGAACTAAGGTCTGAACCCTAACTAAACCAGTTCATGAACTTCAAAGATGCCATAGATATTCGAATTACTCACACACACACACACATTCTGAAAGCAGGTAATATAAAAGAACTGTCTGTAACAGTCAGTATCTATCAATGTTTTAGGACATTGAAATATATGCATGATCTTGTCATCAAGATTGTGCACCAATTTCATCTGCGAAAGATGATGCAACAACCTCTAAATGATGAGGCTTCAAGTGAAACAAATGAGTTACCGGACATTCAAAATTTGAAACTGCTTAATGAGGTTGACAGTTTAATGGTTGAATGAAAGCATCACACATTCTATATCATTTGGTTCTGGGTGTTCACCAATTCATTACATCCAGAACCAAGTAAATGAAATAGGACCATGCTTACTGTTATTGATCAAAATACTTACAAAATCAGATACATATTTAATGGAGTTTCCCTTTTGGATTCCTCTTCCAATACCGCAAGCCGTGATCGGGCTTGTTTTAAATCATTGATGGCATTCGCTGATTTTCCTGAAGCTCTGGGCTGATTGTCCTTGTTTTGAGTTTTCTTTTCAAGAAGTGATACTAATCTACAAAGATCAATTGTTGCCTGCCCATAATCTCTAATCATCTCATATAAGGTGGCCCTTCTAGAGATTGCCTGTAAGAAAATACAAGTTACCAAAAGCAAAGGTAAGAGGAAAAACCAAGAAAGAAACAATGAGAACATAAGTTGTGTATTATGTGTCAACAAGGTTCCTAAATATAAAGTTGATGGTACTGGCACTAAAATGTGCAAATTCCAGCACCTACACTGAACCATATCCCTTATATTACAGGAAGGGGAATGCTAGTAGCAACATGCAGAATCAATAATCCACTTTTTTAGTAAAAAGTGACACACACTTCAATGCATATGGGCCCATTAATGTTAAAGAGTGAATAATTCTAATATTTACAAATTGCAGTTGTACTTTGTCCTTCTAGGGACTATATACAAAATTTGGGTTTTAAATACAGGACAGCATTATGAGATAAAACATAAAGAAATGGGAGAAGAAAGAAAGCAACACTTTTCTTACAAGAGACATTCCAAGGACAAACCTTTTGGTAATTTGCATCAAGAGCAATTGCAAGGCTACAATCTGCAATTGCATCTGTAAATTGGCCTAAAGCTTGGTAGGCTGCAGCACGATTGCAGAAACAGACTGCAGCGAAAGGACGTGATTCTACACTGCATGTTAGAGCAGCAGTGTAGTGTTCAATTGCTTCAGAATACCTTCCAGCTTGAAATTCTTCATTCCCTGCGGCCTGTGTTGAGTAATATATAAATGATAACTTGATAAGTCATAATCCATAAACTATCATACTCTGCAGAAGCTCAAGAATTTTTTTATGAACAGCCTATTTCCTGCACTATAGGTGGAACAAT
Source organism: Acorus gramineus (assembly GCA_030737835.1). Lineage (NCBI taxonomy): Eukaryota > Viridiplantae > Streptophyta > Magnoliopsida > Acorales > Acoraceae > Acorus > Acorus gramineus. The sequence goes on along the minus strand of CM060848.1, from coordinate 21,775,915 downwards.
CACACTACTCTGTAGAGAGCAAGGCAATTGAATTGGTTTAATTATAGCATCCAATATGAAGCAAAAGTAACAGGAAAATCCCAACGCATTAAGCATTTTCAGCCCGGAGAACAGTTTAATTTATAAATGAGAAGAAATCATGGACATAGTAAGAAACGAAAGTGTCTCGCTCAACTTAACAAAAACATACAGCACCCCCTAGCGTGAAGCCGTGATGTTTAGTACTCACTGCGGTTTTCTGCACGATTTTGGAAGAGATAAAGGCCCAATTATTTAAAAGGAACAAATAGCAATGCACACAGAAAGTCCCTTAGTCTTCAAGTTCATCACTTATCTGAAGGAAGGGTTCTTTGACCCATAGCAGGGTGCTGGACATTTGGATTAACAATTTAACATCTGGGATGCATCATTAACACCTCTAACATTGACAGGTGTAATGTGAACCAGGGGTTGTTTAGGCAGGTTATTTTTTTCATCTGAAAGGGACTATCCTGAAGCATTTTCAGAACTTTGTTTTATTTCCTCTAATTAAAATGTGGTATCATCCAGTTCTCCCCAACAAAAGACAGATCTTGTAAATTGACCATGGATCCTGTAAATCAACCAGGATAAAACTATCAAATCCTGTATTGAACTCTTGGTTTCTCATGTTCAAAAACCGTTACCCTCTTAGCCTCTCTAAGAAACATAACAGTTAATTCGGGCTTGCAAGATCCCCACACATGATCATCCTATAAATTGGGTCTTCATACTGATCTCCATAAATTATCATGCCACAAGATCATGATTTCTTAAATGGTATTTTTATACGGATTCTCATACAATTGTAGACATCATCCTCACTAACCCCAACTTTATCTCCTCAGTTGACTTTATATTGGACAATATAAATGAATTTCTTCAATCCACATTCACCTTTAATTGCTCTCCTTGAATGAAAAAAAAGGGGGAAATTTTGACAGTTCCAAACAAACTTGGGAAACATGAGCATGGAATTTGATTTCTTCTCATTAAATCTTTTGGGGATCCAACATGGAATGCTTCTACTTTCATGATGATTGATCATCCATCAAATTTTCAATTTCCTGTCAGAAAGTCAAGTGGAAGTATTTCTTTGGGGGTGAAAATGAGCAAGTATAACCAACCCGTTATAGGGGAATTTGTGTTAAAAGCACCCTTCAAAGGAAGGTAACATGTGATCTACCTTCCACATAAGTCAAGTACAAAGTAATACATGAATCCAGAAATGTTGTAATATCACATTATTTATTCCTGCCTCGGCACTACGCATGAAATGAAAAAAAAAACTTGAAAGGAACTAAAAAAGCATACTTTGAGGCGTAACAACTCCCGCACGGTGACAGCAACTGCTATTGAAGATTCCACAGATTCACTTTCATACCTAGATATGTCATATTGAGAAAGAAATCCAAAATTATATGCATATGATCTGTTAACAATGCAAATCAGAAGCATGCTAAAACATTCATATATGGAAAATGTATTACTTTTTCGTGATCGGTAGAATTTTCTCATGCTTCTCAAGTAAATCAAGAGCCTCCTCAAGCCTTCCTAAATAAAAATAGGATCTAGAAATCAAGCGCCACCGCCAAAGTGTTACAGAGGGACATTTTATGCTTTCAGAGCTGATATGATCTCCAATATGACCATCAGCATTTATCATGGAAAAATTCCTCTCAGCAGAATCCTGTGTCTGCTCACATAACTGAATCACTTCATCATAGCGTCGAAGCTGAAGAAGAGAGTAAGACACAAATAACTGACATTAGTATCAGAGCCAAGCAATGATTAGAAAATTAATATCTAGAAGTCAGCCTTTATGGGTAGTAAGTACATAAGCGTAAAAGAGCCCCAGATTTCATTCATTCTTCATCATCAACAAGATGCATTAGAGAATAAAACATTGAATGAAAGGATACATCAAGACAGACCATTAAGAGAGCCTCTGCCTTCATTTCGACCAGGGTATCTGAAAATGGGCTTAACATCAAAGCATCTCCAATCACTTGCAATGCATTAGTTGCATCTTTGGATGTTCTCTTACGTAAAAGCTCAACAGATTGGTCCATGTACTCGGCTAATTGCTGCCAATTAGGGAAACTAGTGCATCAGTAAGCGGCGGTCGATCTCTCCAGTAGAAACAAATAAGGAAGATTATTCTTCTTATGAATACAAAAAAGATATAACATGAAATTGGTTGGAGAATGGCAGTACTAAGGCTTGACTCTTATTGAAAATAACAAATTTGAAAATTATAGCCACTATTTGTTTCACATTCCAAATAAGGGGAAAAACTCAAACTCGATGTAATTTTCTTGACTTATCCTACATATATTCAACTTCATTTATAAATCATGGTTCATATGTGAATTTTTCAATTAGATTTGGAAGTGTAACAAAATAGGCCAAGAAACCTACTTATTCTAGGGTCTATCTGAAATTTCTTGTGCATATTTGTATAGTTTAAATGTTGTGCATGCCAACAGTGTTCATACAGTATGATGTTGTAAAGCATCACGTCCGGAGCTGACAATTACCAGCAAGTGAGATGAGACTCAACCTTGCAAAGAGACCTACACTAAGATAATCGGGGAACATATTTGCATCAAATATAAGCACAAAAACAACCATTCTTTTAAGTTGAAACAGAAACCTTAATTATTATAGTCTGAGTAGTCGTTATTGTCCTGATAAGAAGGCAGGGCCATGCTCTAATTCCAGGATATGTAATGTTGAACACTAATAAAAATCACAATGCGTTGGGCAAACAATGAACCAAAAGAGAACAGATGAAGTGAGGATTTTTCAGAAAGCCAAATTTGTCAAGTGGCCATAAATATGTCTGTATATAACCAAAATGGTACAACTCATCAGACTTTACCCACACGGGGTTGGCTCTTTGACTAGAGGCATGGGTTTGCTTCCAATATGTCTTTAATTCAAATCCCCCCCCCCCCCCCGGGCTTACCGCACTTGTTCTGGACCTTTCTCAACTAAAATTGGTGTTCCTCATCACCCGGAAAAAAAAAATCATTCTTTTGTAGTCAAAAGCCTTGTGTAGGAAAAGAAGGTTGTAAAAAAGTGAACAATAGGGGCTGAAAGGAGTGCATTACTACAAAAGTTCATATAGTTGACTCCAGAAAAATGATGTGATTTGCCATCACATTTGTAACAAGAAGGGTGGTGCATAAGTGAATTTAATTCCTCATCAAACTTTCTATCAGCCACATAATTTCAATAGATCAAGTGTCATTCAAAATATCAATGCACATAATTTCAATAGATCAAGTGTCATTCAAAATATCAATGCTGTATAATTGTAATGCCATCTCAATCAAATGAACCAAGTGACCACACCACTTTTGGATCAGAGAATCTCATTTATTGATGAAGTATATAACAGGCAGGAAAATCATTTAGCCTGGTAAAAATGGACTTTCTAGTAGTACTGAATCTACAAGACAATGTAACAACCGATATATCCTATTTTATTCTCCAGAAAGGAATTGTATACATCAGTTCATGAATACTCGCCATGTGGAGTTGATTAGCAATTTGTAAGAAAATTGAGAAAAATACAAAACCAGGTACAGTCGCATATTACCTGAGCTTTCCGTAGACCTTCTGAAGCTTCCGATATAATTTTTTGGTCCAAACCTACTGATTGCAAACACCTCTTGTAAAGTTCCATAGCATCTTCAATCTCTCCAAGTGAAAGATGACAACTAAAAACATTTAATAATCATAGAATAACACCCAACAATTAGCAGGTATAACAGTCTTTTTTGCTCAGTCAAAACAACAACACTATAGCAGTAAATAAAGTTTAAACCCATAATCCCTAGACAATAGATTTTTTTAGAAACTTTCTTTATACATGAACAAAATCAAAGTCATTGCATATCTAGTCATCTATCAAACAATACATTGTGGTAAAATATCCTCTAACATCCCCAAACCCAAAGTCATATGCAAAGAATTTTCACAAGCTATGACAGAAAAATGCCGGAAGTCAATACATGCAAGTACATGAACTATAAATTTCATGATGATATATGTGTGTGTTAAATTAGTTATTGGTGCAGTACTCATTAAAAAGATTTCCAGAGGTAAGCAGGAAAAACCTGATACAGTTAATTGGTAAAAATGCATACAAATGTTTGCATTCACCTATTCATATGAGAAACACCATTCGAAGATAATAATTTAAAACAAAAAGAAGAAAATGATGCACTGATTTGGATCACTCATTCATCGTTCACACAGTTTTTGGCATTCTAGGGTCACTGCGAATAATTAAATGACACGTCAATGTCCTCAAGGCCGTGAAAAACATTATAACAACAAAACTTGAACATGGTTGAGAAATATAGAAAGGGTCAGAAATCATTCTAGTTGTCTATAAACATTCAACAGATGCAATAGAAAAGAAAACCAGAAATGCGCTTACTTTGCAGCTCTAACATGAGCCTTGAAAAAGCTAGGATCAATTGCAGTGGCCATCATGCAGTCTCCCAGCGCTTCTCTAATTCTTCCAAGGGACATCCGTGTTGCCGCACGGTTGCTATAGCAGAGCATCAGCGCCTTTGCACAGCTTTGAGAGGTCTCATTTGGAGAAATACATCTTATCCCTCGCGTATAATGCTCCTCTGCTTTAGATTGTTCACCATTTGCATATGCTTGGTTTCCCCTATGCACACCAAATCCACCAATTTCATATATTTACTAGGTATACAGGCATAAAGTGAATTAAACAAGCACAACAGCATACAATAACATAGATCAAACCCAGAGCTATCTGAATATAAAGAGACCTGAGTCGCCACTTTTCACAGGCTTCTTGTGCTGCAACAGATGCAGCAGATGAGGTGCCAAATTCTTCTTTCCTGTGTGCAAAGACAAATTCTTGTTTCCTGTTATTCAGTTCTTTATCAGCTTCAGGTCTTTTCTGCTCACTTGCAGGGAACAATGAAATTCCTCTCCGGCCTTGCTCAGGATCAAGTTGAGAAGAACTATTTGTGGATGAATAGAACTTGGCAGAGTTAGAAAGAAAGTCAAATCTTGCGCTTGGAGTGGAGCCATATGAATCCTGGGCAGGATTCATCTGATTTTTCCTTCTGTAATGCTTCTGCCGCCTTGATATGGATGGTGGATCTTGAACAGGGTTTGCTGCAGCAAAAGTAAATTTTGTCTCACTAAAATCTTCAGAACTTGAACGGGAAATGAAACCAGTTCCTCCATCACTTAGTTTCTTATCAGTACTAGAAAATCCAGTTTCTGGTTCTGTAGCACAAGTATAAGCATTGCTGATAGAGCTTGGTTTGTCAGTTTCATATGAAAACCCTTGCTTTTCACGTCCAGAAACACCTTCCTCAAAAGAAGAATGTTCAGAGCGACGGCCTGTCCCATCATTTAAAATATTCTCAATTACCCTTTCAGACGTCATATCAGGCATTGTTGCTTGAGGCAGATCATTTTCTTTGGCATCCAAAGAAATTGATTCTCGCAAATCAGGCTTGATGGGTTCTTCTGATGCAACTGAAGTTTCTCTAGAAAATGAATAGTCCACTAAAGGCTCGTAATAGGGCGAAAAATCCATTGGTGAATAGCTTCCTGGATCGTCTGGCTCCAAGTTCTCGAGGGAACCACTTTCACTCATAGCAGCCTGTTCATCACCTCGGTCATGAATGGGAACAGAAGGCCTCAACTTACCCTTTTTCTTCCTCGACTTCTTATCTTTAGTGGCTCCCCTTTTTGAGATGAATTCCAAGTCACGTGGCAGCTTCCCCAACGAATTATCCCAGAAGGAATGGAAACTGTCCTCTCTTGACATCTTGGAACTTGTGCCTGGAGTTGAAAAAGTGAAAGCACCCTTTTTTTCAGATCCATCCACCGAGGATCCTTTAAAAAAATCTCCAGCATCTGGAACACTGGTGTCTGAAGATGAAAAATGAGACAATGGGGTATAAAACTCAGTGGTGCTGGAATTGTAATTTGTTTGGACTTGATGAACTGGGTCTCTGCCCGAATCCTTTCCACAATTCCCTGTTTGAAATGTAAATGATATGGGAGTTGAGGCATCCTTCATGGCATTATCATATACATTTGTTGGCTTAACATCCCCTGAAGATTTGGGAAAAGTAAAATATGTATTCGTCCCACTCTCGATGTTCGACTTCTTCATCTCATCAGGAAGCAGACTGACTGTCTCTCTTCCAAAAGAACCAGTTACGTGAGTTTGACTTCCAAAAACAAAGCTACTCTGCTCACCGGCTTTAAAATCAAAACCACTCTCTTCAGACTTTGTGGATGTGTTGTCTTTACTGAGACCCTCTCCACTCAATGACCTCATCTCATCTGGAAATTCATTCACTGTGCTTACACCAAAATGGCCAGAACCATTTTTAATACCTCCAAAAACAAACCCAGTCTTTTCACTATCTTTGGTATCTACATAACCACTATGGATCTTTGAGAAGCTCTCATCTGAGCTTGCACTAAAAACGAAACCATTCTTTTCTCCAAAGTCCATGGAGCTCTTAACAACATCAGACCCATCTATATTCAACTTCTTCATCTCTTCTGGAAGAATATGTACTCTAGTTGCATCAGACAAATCAAATGTGTTCTTGCTTCCAAAGATAAAAATATTGTTTCCAGTGGTCTCCGTGAATCTCCCTCCAGCGCCAGAGCCTTCTATATTCAACTTCCCCATCTCATCCGGAAGCCTGGAAACCGCAGATCCATCGACACCAAAATGAGAACTCTGACCTGAAACTGAACCACCCTTAGTGCTACTCTCAAACACAAAATAACCCGAATCATTCGATTTACTCAGTACTTCAGGCTGTTTATCGACGCTGTAAGCTTCCTTCACCTCAGTTTTCACGCCAGAAGAATCCGCTTTTGGTTTCTCAGGCCCTCCCTCTCCAAAGTTCAACTTCCAAATCTCCTCCGGAAGCTTATTCACATCAATACCTACGCCAAAACCATCCTTCACTCCAGTTTCCGCGCCAAAACTAGCCCCTTTTGCTTTCTGAGGACCGCCCTCTCCAATGTTCAACTTCCTAATCTCCTCTTGAAGCTTATTCTCATCACCGCCCAAATTCGCACCAGCTTTCGAACCAATGTTCAGCTTACCCATCTGTTGGGGCAACTTATATTCAGAAACCCCACTCAAACCAAACATCGGATTCCGACTTGTGTCATTGCTCCCGAACAAAACACCCGTTTTGGAGGCAGTCGAACCACCAAACACAAACCCACCAACACTGCCGCCACAGCTCGTCCCACCATCAGTCCCCGACTGATCGTGCCCATCCGTTCCGGATCGAAACGGGTTGAAACCGCCGGAAGAGGCGCCCTCCGCCGCCGCCGCCGACGGCACGGGCCTCACACGCGGCGAGGCGAGGTTCCTCCTCACCTTCACGAACCGGGGTCTTGAGAGCCCGCCGGTCGCCGGAGTCCTCGAAGCGAAGGCGCCTCCGAAATCTCCACCGATTGGATTCATCTCGGATGAATATGAAGGGGGGAGGGGAGGTGACAGGGATCTGACCTTAGTTAGGGCTCCGACGCGCGGGCTCCGGCTCCCACGTCTGCCTTCGCCAAGGACATCTCCGATCGGCGGTCAGTGACTCGTCGGAAGATCGGACGGCCGTGATCGATTGAGATGGTGTTTTTTTTTTTTTTTGATGGTTTTTGAAAGAGGTTGCTTTCAAACTTTCCTTCGGCGAGGAGGAAAGCCTCGTTTCGTTTTTATGTGTTTTTTTTTTTTTTTTTAAAAAAAAGTTGATATTGTCACTCCACGGTGACATTGAGCGGTTACGACCGACATTGGTGTTCCTTCGGGTGCGGTTATTTCTACCCCTCTGATTACTCTTTACACCCCTTTTAAGCTTATTAAGTTTTATAGATCCATTAATAATTAGATACTAAATACACCCATTCTTTACACACCCATGGTCTCATTTATTTCATTTCTTTAGATTTTGTTGCACACCCTCCACACTCTCCTCTGATATATAATCCCATTTATTTTCGTGTTCTCACGCACACAAGAAGGAGGGGGAGGAGGAGGACGGCCGACCAAGACGGGAGGAGAAAGGGAGGAGGACGGTCGGCCATCCTTTGAATGTGTGTGATATACATTTAAATGTGTGTATGAAATAAAGTGCTTACTCATTTATGAAATTCCAAATGCTCATTCATTTATCAAATAAATGTTATTCATTGATTATTCATTCTGATGTCTTTCACAACTGACAGGTTAGACACTCATAATAGCTTGAACACAACAGGAAATCTGAGGTCCGTAGGTTCTGTAATGGCGTTAGACAAGACTGATGTTGATGAAATGATATATCGTAGACAATTAGTTTGTCAAATGAAACAGAAGAAACATTTGTATGTTCTGGAATGGGTTAGACACCTGGGGTGTTTATGTATTGGTAATGCCTAGACACTACCTCAGTCGATAGGAACAGAAGTGAAATCCGTAGGTTCTGTAATGGGGTTAGACAAGACTGATGTCGATGGAATTATATATCGTAGACACTTAGTCTGTCAAATGAAATAGGAGAAAAATCTATATGTTATGGAATGGGTTAGATACTTGAGGTGTCTAGGTATTTGTAATTCCTAATCACTATTGAAGTCTATGGGAACAGAAGTGAAACCCGAAAGTTCTGGAATGGGTTAGACACCTGAGGTGTCTAGGTATTTGTAATTCCTAGACACTGCCTCAATCAATGGGAATAGATGTAAAACCAATGTGATCTTTAATTGTCAAACTGAGAACCGTCATCTGACTCCAGGATCATGTCATGTATTCTGGAGGAGTTGAGGGAGTCGGAGAGTCGGCGAGGGAGGAGTTGAGGGAGTCAAAGAGGTCGACGAGGGAGGAGTTGAGGGAGTCGAAGAAGTCGGCGAAGGACTGGAGAATGAGGAGGTCCTTCTCTTGGAGCTTGAGGAGGCGGCGGCGGGAGGACTTGGACTCGAGCTCCGATTCCAATGGTGGCCAAATGTGTGAGGGAGAGAGAACAAAAAATGGGAGGGAGGAAGAAAGGCACATTTGGGGATTTTAATTTTTAGGGTTTGGATGAAAGGGGTGTGCAGTGGAGAGTCAATTGTTAAATAAATACTGGGGTGTGTACAGAACCCAAATTATTTGGGTGGGTGTGGTTAGACACGGGTGTGCGCAGTAAATAGAGGGGTGCAAATAGCCGTACCCTTTTCCTTCAGCGGTGCCCGAACTGAAAGGGACGGTTCGGGTTTGAGTTCGAGGTGATGAACTGGCCCAGTAATATAGGTCCGATTTGAGAACCCTGGAAATCGTGGAGTGAAGTCCATCATGCTTTGGTTTTCGTGGAAATACATGGGTGTTGTTGCATACAATTTTTTGATAATTCAAAATACAGTTCTATGTATCTCATTAGAAATCTAACGAAGCATATATCTCGTTAGATAATATATATATCTCACTAAAATTTTTTTATGCTTACTAAAAATGGGTTCATTCAACTCGAAATGGAGCGATGTACATTTTTTATTTTAAGCATATACCTTATTAAATGATGTTTTTTATTTAAAAAAATAATAATGAAAACACGTGTTGTCTGAGTTTTAGTTTGTAAAAATGATTAAGTCTAACATTTATAGAATACGTGTTTCATAAAACATGAATTATATACTTAAATGAATTGTGGAGACTCACTTATAGAAAAAATAAAAATTTAAATGTTTTATTTTACCAAAGCACATATCTCGTTGGATATATCAGAATACATGTTGAACTGTAAATAAGGATCGTATGTAACAACGTTCTTCCAAAACAATCATTTGTGTTTGATCCTCATCATTCCTACTATTAATGTCAGGGATACTCATTGTTGATGTTTCTTTTGTGATCCCTGAGTTTATTTTTTTTTAAGAAATATATTTGTCCAACAAAATAAACATTAATATAAAAAATAAAATATATGCTTAGATGAAATGTTATAAAAGCAAATGTTTTATTTGTGTAGTTGATCATATATTTTATTATAGTTATATGATTCAAAGTATCATTTCTTGTTTGATCCCCTTGAATTCCATATTGGAAGTTGCAATCGGATCTATTCATTAAAAATAATCGATTCAATATATTTCTTATGTACCCATACGCGCCATATTGGATTTGAATCAGATTTCAGATCAATCTATAATGATTGACTGCCTCTATTATGTTATGTTGCTAGCAAATACCACTTTTGAGTTTTGATTCTTCCAAATCATTCCCGCAATGGATCCAAACCAATTTTTTTTTTCTGACGCTTTGATAAAAAAAGACATTCTCTTCGTAAAAAAGATAAGATAGAGTCAATAAAGATTTCATTTTTTATTCATCCTTTGTTTTTTTCCTTTCCATTCACTGTTTTTTTTATCTTATCCGTAAAGAATCAATTGAAAAGGTAAATCTCCTATGATACACCGGATCCAGCTCAGTTATTGATAGAGTGAATAGATCTACCATTTCTTAAAATCTCTCTTCTGATTCAAAATCGTGTTGTAGCATGTACCACCCCTTATTCTAATATATACACTAAAAAAATTCAAAGCATGTGTGAAACTATGTATGGTGCTACACACGGGACTATCCCTAGGTAGCATTGTCTTACATCATTTTTTATATGAGATTTACATGTCTAAAAAATCAATGCATGTGAGAAATGTGTGAAGCTATATGTCAGACATTGGCTAACATTGCCATTTGTGCTATTACACAAAGACCCGTTTATAGCCCCGCGTGTAGTTCCATAAGTTCTAATAAGGTATATAAATCTCATTCAACAAAGTATGTAAATTTTCACTTCTAGAAGTGGGTCCATATAATACCTTATTTTTTAATAAAAGTATATACGCTTTATATCTTACATAAAATATACATCTTGCAAAAAAACAACGCCTGTGAGGATTACACCGGAGAAGCACACAAAACTATTACATTTGAACATTTCTATAGTCATTCGTGCTAATACCACATCATATATGTGGTGTATATTTTATTATATCAGTATATACTCTTACCCCCCGTTTGTTTGTGGTAGAGAATTAACAAATAATAGAGGTGAATATTGGAAAATGGTTCTCATTTTCCACTTGTTTTCTTTGGATAAATCCTAATAACTGGAATCTACACCAATTGACAAAAATACATTTTTATGTCATTTTAAAAAAATTATCTTATCTAACGGTCTCACATACACATTTCAAAAACTGTTACATCTATCAAGTAAATCATACATCTTTCACACTTATTAAAAGGTACAATTGTCGTTTAAAAAGTCATAAACTATTATTCATCTTTTATCCACTCCTTATCATTACTTTATCCAAGGTGAATCAAATAACAAAAATATCACTTTAACGTTTTCTAATAAGAATAACAGAAAAGTTAATCAAATAAAAAATTGTTTATTCAGTATAGATTGTTATTTATTTTGATATAATTATTAAGGGCGGATACAACGCCTTGGCGCATGTTTGGACAATGTCATAAACATGAAACATATGGGAATAGGAGAAGATAATTCCTTTTCTATTGTTTGGATGTGGGGGAATAACATGGAATCTGAATGCCATGATAACTTGATAATAAGTGGTATAATAATTTCAGCTCCCCTTGAAATTAGTTAATCCAAGCAAACTTTCATAGTGAGTCCCACCCATCCCATCAGCCTTTTTCATTACCGGATGGTTAAAATGAAATTTATTTATTTCCCATCACTTTTTCTCACTTTTCATCGGCAACCGCAAGCTGAGGTGGCAGAACGGACCGAGGGTCGCTGTGCGCAATTATTATAATTTTACTGCGGAACACCGGGACCAAAAGAACATTCATACACTCTCACCCACAGATTAAAACTCAGACTACACAAATTCAGAAGCAGAACTCTCACTTCAACAGCAGAAGAGCCACTGACAGATCTGATTTCAAGTAGTTCGGTTTTTGTATTTCGTTTTCAAGATTTCATTTTTTTGTTCTCGTTATGGTTAATTTATCTAAAGTTTGCGATTTTATCCACAATGGTTTCTGATTTTGGGGTTCGAGGAGTCCCATAGAGACATTGGAATGCAAAACCTGTGGACTTTTGGTTATGGGTTTGTCAAATCTTGGATTTTTAAGATATGGGTTTTGTTCAAATTGCAATTTTTGAACAAGTCTTATCTAGGTTAGCTCTATTTTGCATCTCTGCATATTTTCATCAACGTAAAAGAAGGTGCTATCAACATAAAAGAAGGTATGTAGAAGCTTATGTTTCAGATGTTGAAAGGCACCATGAATGAATACAGAAACATTTGATAATATTATGTTATGGTTTTCATTGGTTTTTTTTTTTTTTTTTTTTTTTCTGTTTTGGGCATCTGATTCTTGTGGAAATAGAATCCTGTTTTGCTAGGATACAAGGTTTTGGTACTACTCAAATGCCGGAGCTGGGTTTTCACAGGATGATTTGTTGGGTATTTCTGAAACTTTAAATCTCAAATCACAATCGTGAGATTAAAAACAATGGTTTGCATTAGGTGCCTGCACTTGGGTTAGTACACATTGAGTGGTGCACAAAAGGATTTTCCTTGATTTTTGTAAACTAGGCTTTCTTTGGTGGCTTCTTGAACAGCTATTTGAAGCATTATTTGGAAAATGTTAGGGGCAATCATTCATGTAGTACCCTTGCAATCCTAGACATGTTTTGAATTTTTTTTGAAAGTATATATATACTTGTCTAATGAAGTACACACCTTTACAAAAAATGAAATATATACTGGAATGAATTGAATGCATGCAACACAACTTTTTGCAATTTCATAATCTAGTATATACTAACATAACCTAGTATATACTAAATTAGGGGAAAGTGGGGACTGCATGAATGCCTATTGTATCAGCACCCTTAAAAGTTTGCATTAATAGTTTTGTCTAGGAGAGAGCTTTGATGATAATAGCGAGCACCACATAAAGTAAATGAGTAACACACACGCACAACTTAAATTTAATTTCTTGTATTTTTATATTCTTTTTGGTTCTGGATTGCATGCGATATATGAAATTTCCTCAATGTTTGCTGTGTAATTTGTGGTAGGTTATCAGTGTATGAAATTTGTTAGTGTGTTGTGGATTTTCGTGCAATAAATGCTGATGGTTTTTTTTTTTTTTTTTCTGTTTCTTTTTGAGGAGTTTGTCTATTTTCAATTTCGTAGAAACGCTGGATAGACGCAACTTAACTATCCCAGAACAACCCCTGTCCTCATGGATTATGATCGAAAAGCATGTTCTGATGGTAAGAGATAAGCTTTATATTTATTTATTTATTCCCTAGTGATTTTCCACCAAGTGATAATCATGTCCAACTCTGATAATTTTCTGTTTTTCGAATGGCAGGACATTCCATTTTAATATTTTATTAAATGAAAAGCTTCTGCTGTTTTTCTTTTAGCAAGACTATTTCATTTTTTATTGTGTAATTTATCAACTGAAAGCTTATCAGAATTGCGAGCATAAGCTCTCCAAAATGCAACTTTTGAGATTGCTTCTGTCTGGCATGGTTATTTGATCCTTTAACATTATTATGAACTGACACTTTACAACATGTCACAAGAACGAGAAACTGTGGGAGGCATTAATTTTTTCAATGATGGAATATAAAGCTTAACTTCACTTCCATCATAAAATGACAAAAGTTCTACCACACCTATATGCCAACATTTGTAAAAATTTATATTAGCCTCTCTGCCTATGTTTATGGGAATAGATAATAGCAGTTGTGTTATATACATATATGACTTGCTCTCGATCATTTTTCATTGTTTAGTGTGGTACATTTCTTGATTTCCAGTTACCAAATGAAAGTTTTGTCTTTGTTCACATGCATTGACATGTCAAAATACTTCAGGACGTGTACAGTGTACACGTAGCACCTCTTTTAAATGGGTGCTTAATATTACGTTGTGTTTGCCCTCCTACAAAACCCCTAATGATCATGACAACAGGATTTATCTAATATTCCAATTGATGTAATTGGTGTTAGTGAGGAGCTACAAATATCTGTTGTTACATTTCTTGCAACTCATGTTCCATCTTTAATATTGTGAAGGGGGAAAAGAAAATATGATTAGCATTCAGGAGCTGTCTTTTTTGTTGTGTGATGTAGTCCAGGAACTTCAGTTCTTTCATGAGTTTATCTGTTCTATGTTCCAGTGAGGGAGAGTATTAAACATTGTACTTCTTTGCAAAGCTCAACATATTTTCTTTCTTATGTTAAATGTCAGTAATATTATATGCTTAAGATCAACAATATCAAATAGATCAGAGAATTGTTGCCATAGAACAAGAAAGAGATTAATAAAAAGAGCTTATCAATTGAGGTTTAGAGATGCATAATTGCTTCTTGAAGATGGTCGAAGCCTCTCCCATGTGCAATCAGAAGAATCAATAGCAACACCATTTCCAGGATTCAACTAAATTCAGATTCCAAATTTGTGTGTTCACAAAGGTTGCACTTTACTCATGAAGATATGGATTCATCTCCATTCCATCAATATAAGAAAATAAGTAGATAATACATGAATATCTCTCTAAACACTTTCATTTTCTCTCTATGAAGAATTCTCTCTCATTATGTCCACAAGCTTCCCGAGACCCGTCATTTTATAGAGGTATTTCATACTTTAAGCAAATACTCTGAACTTAATTGGACGTGAGAAGACAAGATGAACCCGTCATTTTATAGTGGAACTCTAAAATACTCCTTGAAGTGATGGTGGAAATCTAACAGACTCATTAATTCATAGAGGGAATTCAATTGAACCATCATAATAATTCATTCATGGTGGAATTGTAGGTATCTCTTTATCAAGGAATTTAGAGACTAAACCAAAACATTAATAAATAATTTGAAAGACAAATTCATTTAACTTGAAACAATTTCCATCATCTTAATCTCTGTTGATGTCGCTGGTAATGCAAGGACATAGTTGTTCAAAATGGCATTGTGCATTTCATGATGTAAAACACATTTCTTTTGACTCGATTATCATTTTTTAAGCTTTTTTTATACTAGCACTTGAAATATAATTTGTATTGTTTAAACTTGATTCTACCAGATACAAAGGCGACCGACATCAAGACAGAAAACTTGGAATCATATAACATTGTGGGTGAAAAGGCTTCTCCAAGACAAGACACTGATAATCCAAAAAATGGAGGAGGAACTAAAGAGGAAGTGAAAGAAAAGGATGTTAAATTGATGATCAACACTGAAACTGAGGACACAACTGGAGAGGTGAACATGGAAGCTGCTCTAGCCGCAGATGATGTTATCCGAGCTGGTGGCTTTGGAGCTACAGATGGTATAAACAATTTCTGTCCTGTTGCAATGGATTCTACTGACTTTGAGGCCTCACTTCGCTATGCACGTGAATTTGAAGAACCACAGGGAGATACATCTAGGCCAGGGCTTGGCTGGAAAGAAACTAATGGGTCAGAAGAGAATTGATTGGTTTACTCCCCAACACTAGAGTATGAGAGTTGTTAATGCTGTGCACTAAAAAAAGGAAGAAATAGTTTGTCAGTTCATAGGAACCGAGCTTGTGGTCACCTGTTTTTGTAGCTTGATCCTCAGGAACAACTAATGAGTGATGACTGTATCAAAATGCATTCTGTAATGTATGAAAATGTACGTGACTTGTGATGAAAAAATTATCCTTTTATTTCTGATAGTGCATTCTGGTTTTGTCTTCACCAGTTATGTGAAAAAGTTGCATAAAATATCCATCCTATTTAGCTGCCCAGTTCGTCATCATAAGGGGAAAAGAAAAATGAACCAGCTCATCGAAGGAAAGTATGTATGATCTCTTTACATTGAATCTCTCAAATCTGTATTATTATCATTTTGAAAATTTCATATGAGAACTTCCTCTTTCATTATCCTCGCCATTAAGCATGAGCTAGATCGACATGTATTGTCTGCATGCAAAAGTTACAGGTTTGGTTTTTGCTTCGTAAAACCACTGAATTAGCCAGAATCCAGGTCTCTGCATGTCAAGTTGCTTATCCACATCTGTTCTTGGGTGGATTTTTTTAAAAAATATTTGTAAAATCTTCTATCCTGATGTGATTGTACAATGCTGTTGCTAAGATCAGCCAATGCAGCAGTAATCAGAACATTCTGTTATCTTGGCCACAGCTTGCACTATGTGGAGGGGTAATCAATTTAAAGCTATCTCTTTTTACATTCTTATATATGTTTCTAAGTTATGTATGCTTATGTTATTCACTGACTGCTACAAAAGATGTATCGCCTTTTGGAAAATTCTCTGTCCAGGTGCCAGGATTGCTAAAGGGTCATAAGAGTGCTTTCTCCGGACAAAAGTGTCCCATTGCCAGCCAAAATGGGCTCTCCAATCTTCTTTTGTTGTGTAGTACGGCAAGTATTGCTTCATCGCTATGTCGTTCGATCTGCAGAAGTTCAGTATCCGCCCATTTTGCGTTAGAACATGTTCCAAGCCATCACGACCTGTCGAAGAAGGCATTGCAGATGAAAGGAACCCTATAAGGTAAATGACATCTTCATCCGGTGTAACTAAACTTGTTCTGTTATCCCATCTGCAGTCAATGAAACCAGGTTTAAAACATTGGTATTTTGTGATAAAACACAAGCAGAATATCAGTATATATAATGTAATATATGGTTACCTTGATTTGTTAACAGGGTAGATAAGGATGGGACCATTGTTGCTGTCTGAGAGGATTTCTTGGAAGACCCCTCTAGCAAAATCATGGATTCTTGACTTTGGCACAAGTAGGTTTAGCCACGGATGAGGGACTTCCCAGAGGCCTTTTGCTCGGAGCTTCACTTCAGAGACGTGTACTCTGTCTAAGAACTCCACATATGAGACTTCTGATTGAAACAACGTAGAAGATATGTATCTCAGTTGTGACAAGAGTGCCTTCACTTCCTGCAATCAGTGCAAAAAGAGAGATGTCAGTAGGTTCAGCTTGAATGTCGACATGCATGGTTTCTAAGGCTAGTCTGGTTTACCTGAGTTGTGACGTGGGGATCGTCTGGGTCAAGGTTTTTGGTCATTTCAAGGCAGTAGAGAGTCCGTCCATCAGAGCTGAACTTACTCGCCTGAAGTGGGTCCTCAGGATCAAAGGATGACCTCCAGTTGTTCAAGAGGCCTGTTCGGTTTATTATCACGAAGCCTTCGATGTAGTCGAAGGTCTCCTCCGCCGATATCAACATCTCCTGGTCTTCCGTGAAGGTAGAAAAATCTGAATACAGTACTCGGATCCATTTCACCTGTTGAAAATGACACCTTTTTTTTTTAATGTTTGGAAAAGAATAACTTGGTTTAGCTTTTTTCACTTTTGAAAGGGTTCGAGTTTTTGCATACCATCTTTGGCGCTTTCTCAAGATCGATTCTTGCTCGGGTGATGATTCCAAACTGACCCAATCCTCCGAGAGCCCCATAAAACAGGTCAGGATTTTCTTCTGATGAACAGTTGAACAGCTCTCCTCTTCCTGCATGAGTCAGTATTTAACCATGTCAGTGGTTCAGATTAAAAGCACAATGAATTAAAAGCGGGTTGGTTATGCGGACCGGTTACAATCTCAAGGTTGCGGACATTATTGATCTGTGGGCCGTGCCGGAAGGTTTGCCCGCTGACCCCTGCATTGGAAAGTGTGCCCCCTACGGTGAGGTAGAGGTAGTCGGTCCAAGACTTAGGTGCGAGCCCGTGTTTCAGGCTCTCATGCAGCACATTTATCCAGAGCTCCCCGCTAGAGACGTCTATATAAGGGGACTCCCCGACATGGACTTGCATTTCTTGGTCTCTGAGAGACTCCATCTCGACAACAATCCCCCCCGGTGCCTGTGCCTGTCCCTGGAGAGAGTGTCCATGGCCGCGGGCGGCCACGGTGAGGTTCGAGCTCGGACCCATTTCATAGACACTCTTCAACGTCATCACGATATCAGAAACAGATTCCGGACGGAGAATAGCGTGAGGGGGGAACCGGAAATGGTTCCCAAAGTCACGCGAGGCATGCTGGGTGTCCTTGAATTCGAAATGCCCATCCAGGCTCCACATGTTGAATGGTGAGGCGATATCAGAGTCTGTTTTCATTGAAAGGTTGATATTGGCAGTGAAACTGCTCAAGAACAGGAGCATGAAGAGCCTGAGCACTCTTTTATGGAGGTAATACGCGGGGGGAGTCTCCATTTTCTATGAAGGGAAGAGTTTGTTAGGGAGAGCTTTATGGGATTCAAAGGTGGCAAAACATGGAGAGGGGGAGCATGGGATTATAAAGGGGAGGTTTGGGTGGCCCAGTCAACCAAAGACTATTTGAATGGTTGGAGTATTTTAGACTTCTTAGCTTGTGTGAAGGTGGTTTCTGTTAGTTAAAGAAACAAAGAAGGGTTAATATATAAAGTGGACTACTAACCTTTCTACACTTTCAAACTTGTTTTTTTTTGTTTTTGCCACCTTTTTCTGTTGTTCACCAAGAGAGAGAGGTTTTCTTTTATTTCTAGAAACAATTGGCTTTAACCAACGATTTTTCTTCTCCCTACACGCAGGCCATCGGAGAGCTATAGGTGGAGGGTGGTCCCACCACTTCCGGAGGTGGGCGGTTTTGGACCACCCTGGTCTGTTTCAGACTATGAAAGATTTTGCAAATTTGTGAACGCCTTTACAAGTGAACGAGTGACACGTCCCCCGAGGACCGCCTCATTCCGGCGATGGTGGTGTTGGAGAGGTTGGATCTAGCAAGATTTATTTGTCACGTGGTGGTCCGGAGTTGGAGGTGGTGAAGAAGTAACTTCACTAGTTGAAGCTTTTAACTTCCCAGATATGGGACACCCACAAAGCTCAACAGAAAGGATTTTTTTTTTTTTTTTTTTTTTTTTTTAAGGTGGGTCATCTGTAACTGCTACTGTTGTTGGAACCATACCATTGGTATACACACACACACACAGTTTTTACAGAAAGTGAAGTTCTGCTACTACTATTCTGTCGTGTTATTCAGCAGCCAATATAATGTGAAATGTGTGTTTTGGTACGAACTTGCTGAATAAAAATGTGAGGAAATATTGGGTGTCTGTAGCGGGTTGTGTGTATAGCAAGGAACCTTGTAGTTCACCCACGATGGAGACAATGTTACTTACTGTATCAATTAAATTGAAGGACAACTTTTAACAGTAACTGAAAAAGAAAAGTTTAATTTCAAGCCATATATTTTGGTGGATGGCAGATTTTTTTTTACCCAATTTCTGTTCCAATGATGTAGAGCATATGATGTTCCAATGACGTAGAGCATATGAAATATCTACTCTGAGTGTAAGTCTGTCAATTATCTGAAAAAATATGCGTACCTGAAAATGCAGAAAATATCTGATATCTAAAAATTCGTATCCGTATTTGAATCAAATAATTCGTATCCGAAAATTTTCGGATCAGATCGGATCGGATATAGGCCATATCCGATCCGAACAATATTCGTATTACTTATTTTATTTATATATGTTAGAATTAGTTTCAACCCTTAGATGAAAATCCAATGGTTCATGATCTAGGGCAAAACACAAACCTATTTAACCATGTTGGATACTTGTTTAACTATATTAGGATTTGTATTTTTATGTCTTTGATGGATACCTATTTAACCATGTTAGGACTTAAGATTTTATAAATTTTTTATATTTTAATTGGTTCGGATATTTCGGATATTATCCGAATCCGTATTTGAATTTTCGGATCGGATACGGATATGGGTTTTGGAATATCCGTCAGATATTGGATACGAATACTTTTCCAGATATCCATTTCGGATACAGATACGGATATGGGCTTATCCGATCCGTATCCATCCGATTGACATGCCTACCTGAGTGTATGCTCAATCAGGGAAACTGTAAGAAGGTATATATATTTTTCATGCAAATGTATATACTTTATCATACTAATATATATTTTCTAAAAGAATTTAAAATATGTTGGAGTTATAAAAGTGATCGTAGAAATCATTGTGATGTATTCACAAGGTATTTGGGGACGAAGGAATTTGAAACCAAAATGACTTGAGTTGCGAGGTTCTACGTGACAAAGTGACTGATGGGAATAAGTAAAAGATATTATTTATAGCCAATGATTGAGGTATATGGAATTGTATATTCTATTATCTCAATATATATTTTATATAAAAAATATAAAAATATATGCATTAATTTAATTTATATGAATATGTGCTTTTCTTTTTTTACAAAAAAATACCTAAAAATAAAATATATACATAAAAAAATGTTAAAACTATGAATAAGACTGAAAAAGAACAAAAACTTAACAACCCCATTTACAACCCCACCTGCAATCTTCATCCAGTTTAATTTTTTCAAAAAATTATGTATTTATTTAATGAGATATATACTTTTACAAAAATTGAAATATATATTCTAAACAAATTATATGATTTCTTTTTTTTTTTATTGAAAAAGAATATATAATTTCTTAGCGAAGTATATACATTTTGTTGAACTGTCATTACGATATATAAGATTACAAACGATACTGTAAAAGGATTGTGTGTCCCGATAGATTTTTTTATATTAAAATATAATTAAGATCAAGACAAATAATAAATATTTTTTATTAAAATATAATTAAGATCAAGACAAATAATTATTCATGCATGAGTATAGCACCCCATGTAGCAGTTGTTTTCATGATATCTCCACAAACCTTCCCCCCACCTTGTCATGTCAACCCCCCAAACCCCCTCCCACCCTAATCACACACACAGTCACTACAATCCACTCTGAATTTTATTCTGATCCACTGATTCAACAAGACCACCTCATACAACCTCCTCCCTAAATACATGATTACATGATGTTGACATTTTTTTTTTTACTAAAGAAAAATATTAGGACAGTCTGCGTGTGTATTATCAAGTACTTTGATATTTTTAATTTAAAAGTGTATAAATTTCATTTAAGAAGCATGTCGTTGTATATAAAGGCAAAATTAATTCCGGGTCCTTTGTAGAATCCATGAATTATTTTTGGACCCCTGAATATTTGGATTTATTTTTAAGTCCCCAAACCCCATTGTCTATTATTTCTAAGTCCTTTTGACTAATAGCCATTAAGTCCACTGTTCACATTTTATTTTTTATTCATCCTCTTCACCGATTGTGTACATTGTTAACAAGTTTGGGTACGTTGATGGCGCATCTCTCGAGAGGGAGAGAATGGCAGGAGAGAGAGAGAGAGAGAGAGAGAGAGAGACACCGGATTGAGGGAGTGACGGAAGGGAAGGGGTGATGGGAGGCCGCGGGTGGATGTGGAGGGGTTGCTGTCTGTAGAGAGAGAGAGAGAGAGAGCACAAATAAAAGATGAAAGCAGGGGTAAAAATAAAAAAATGGTAAAACTTAATCCTCATTGAATGAAAGGACTCAGAAATTAATAATACCCCAACTAATATGATGACCTAAAAATAACTTAGATGTTTCATGGACGTAAACACAATTTAGGGGTTTCCTGGAGGACTTGGAATTAATATCCCCTCGTATAAATGAGGTATATAATCAATTAATCAAATGAATTGTATGGACTGACTTATAAAAATAAAAAATTACATATTATATATAACAAGATAATAGATAATACCTTGTTGGAGATATATGAAACTCATGTGGAACTCTAAATGAGATTGTGTATAATAATATCTTTCTTTTTTTTTTAATCTTTTGCGCTCTCTCCACCCTCACTACATTCCACTGCTCATTTTAATTTTTATGTTGTGAGATGACTTGCATTCTAGCAAGAACAAATCTATTTAATTGTAAGTTGGTATTATCTTTTTTGTCTTTTTTTTTTTTATAGAAAAAAATCCATGCAACCCTCTGAAATCTGACTGAAATCCTTATAACCCTATGACTTTTCTTAAAATCCATATAACCCCCTAAAAACATCTAGTAAATCTAAATAACCCATCTGAATAAACTTTTTGTTAATAGATAATGAATATTTTGCACATATTTCATTTAGTTAACCCTGACTGAAAACACAATATACTAAAAAACTACTATAATGGATTAAAAAAGCAAAAAATCATATGAAAATGACGATTTTATCCTCTCTGGATATATTCTAAAACCTTATCAAGAAGAGTAAAATCATCATTTATATAAGATATTTCATATTTTTTAACACAGTATAGGTTTTTTTTGGTATACTATGTTTTCTACCAGGGTTAACCAAACATAATATTCCCAAAATATTCATTATCTATAAACGTAAATTTTTTTCAGGGAGTTATTTGGATTTACCAGGTGTTTTAAGGGGGTTATATAGATTTTGAGAAAAGCCGGGGGTTATATGGATTTCAATCAGTTTTTAAGGGGTTATATGGATTTTTCCCTTTTTTATATGGTTGAGAGATTTTTTTTAAAGATGGTTATGTGAGAGAATACATTAGTAAGAGGAAAGAGACTTGAGAGAGTATCATCATGTTCAAATTTACTGAAAAGCGTAAAACCTTTTTTTTTTTGCTTTAATTTTTTTCTATTATTGATCTACAAGTGCTAAGGTTGAAATTCAGAAAGCATTACATGATGCATAAAAAAAAATGTCTCAAAGTTTTTATAAGAAGGAATTATTTAGCATAAAATTTCCAACGTTTATGCTGAAAATTTAGTTAACAGGAATAAATGGATATATAGAGTACTATATATATTGACTCTAAATTACCATTTTGTGAAAAATCCATATAACCCCCTGTAATCTGGCCTAAATTCATAAAACCCCTGCGATTTTCATAAATCCATATAATCCCCTGTAATCACCCCTCTATATCCATAAAACCCCCGTTTGCCTTCCATCCTTCTGGTTAACGAGGCAGGGTCTTATATAGATTTATGACAGATTACAGGGGGTTATATGGATTTTTCTCATTTTTTTTATTATTTTCTTTATATGTGGTTTAAAAATTGAGTTGTTTAACATTTACTTTTGAATTTTTTTCAAGATACAATGCACCTTTAATTTTAATAAAAGAAAAAGGGTTATTCAAATCATAAACACATACAAAATCACCCACCAAAGAGATAGAAGTAAAAGAGAATGAATTTTATAACAAAAAGTGTGTAACATCAACCAACAAAATTTTAAAAATACGAATTATGTTTTTTTATTAAATCTTGAGGCACCTCTTGTGTTGATGTCATGAGTGAATTTTGTTGGGGATAAACTGTACGTGGAGGAGTAATTTTGGGTTCTTTTTTGAAATACCAAAAGATAAAGTATATATCTCTTTTACTTCTATATCTTTGGTGGTGATCTTGTATGTGTTTATGATCTGAATAACCATTTTTCTTTTATTAAAATTAAAGGTGCGTGATATCTTAAAAAAAAATTCAAAAGTAAAGGTTAAACAGCTCAATTTTTAAACTACATGTAAAGAAAATAAATAAAAAAAAGGAAAAAAATTCATATAAACCCCTGTAATCTGTCATAAATCCATATAACCCCTTGCCCCGTTAAACAGACGGACGGAAGCAGATGGAGGGGATTTTATGGATATAGAGGGATGATTACAGAGGGTTATATGGATTTATGAAAATTGTAGGGGGTTATATGGATTTAGGTCAGATTTAAGGGGGTTATAAAGATTTTTCCCTACCATAAAACAGGCCACAGGCCCACAAGTGTTCATATTGATCATAGAAAAAAAATTTCAGCTTTAGATACAGACATTGTATGTTTCACATTTGAGCACTTCATTAGTACCATGAGTTGCTCCATGCACCACTTTTTTTATAGAACAAAGATTAGTATAGTGTGTGTGTGTGGTGTATATATATATATATATGCACTTTGTCGAAAAGTTGATTTTGGTCTTCCTTTCATTTGTTTAGTTTTTCAATTAGGCTAATGTGCCAATCAACACAATCTAATGACAGACAAAGGAGATCTTCACTAATGAAGACTTTGTTTCCCTTTTTCATGTCATTATCTTTATTTAAATGCTTTTTGAGCACTCTATTATATATATAATAACATAGGGCCTTAGGAAGGATGACTATTTCCTCCAACATAATTAAGTTGATTAGACATTTACTGCACTATTTTATAGAGAAAAGTTTTCCTTGTATTCATCAAGGTCTCTTATATATAATTTATCTTAATACTCATCTCTCAATATTGTATTTCTTTCAACATTTCACATGCAGTGGCGGGAGCCACTATAGGACCGGGAGGGGGGGGGGGACCCCCTGGATTTTTTTTATTTATTTATAAATCTTTTTAGTTTTTTTTATAGGTCCTTTTAATTTTTTTTTGTAGTTGATTGATTTAATTAGGACCCATAGGTCATGGGCTCCACCTAAATATGAAATTCCCTAAACAGCAACAACTCACAACTCAAAAAATAAAATAATCATCCATTGTCCATCTAGATTATCCATGTATATGATGTGTCATTACCCCTTCTTTTAATTAACTCTCTCTCCTCCACATAAAACAAAAGCCATTTTTTACTCTCATTATTTATTTACCCATAAGCCTCCTTCTATCCATATCCGACAAATAGTCATGAAGTCACAATTTCCACTTCTCGACGTCCCAACCTAGACGTCCATCTTGAAAAAAATAAATTTTTGAATTTTTTTTTCTTTTTTATGTATTTCAACGGTTCCTAATATCAATCCCCATCTTTAAAAAATCCATAATTTTTATTTTTTGTTCTATTAACTATTCCGCAATTGGGAATTTATGACCTGTAATCCTTTCCTCTCCTCTATCAATATTTCGAAAGTACAAAATTTTTTACTTTTACTTTATTGTCATTGTTATTAATTTATTAAAAGTTTAAAGTATTTGTGTAAATATCTAAAATAATCAAATAATTCAACATTTTCATAATATGAAACCTCGTCGAGGTTAAATTTAAAGGTATGTATTGCTTACTAGATTTATATTTTGACTTTTTTTTTATGAATTATCAATATGAAATATGACGTATTGTTTTAAAATATAATAATTATTTTTATAATTATTCAGTTATATGTTTTAAATGAATATTTTTATTTTATTTTATACATATTTTTAATCTATGCTATTGAAAAAAAAACATAATGACTTTAAAAAATATTTATATAAATCACATTAGCTCTCCTTTTTATAAAAATCCTAGCTCCGTCATTGTTCACATGGTCTCACGTATGCTAATTATTTAAAAAATGGAGCATGATTTAAGGTCTTTTGCATTAGTGGGACATAATCCAAAGTTACAATCACTAGATCTTTATTCCCTTCGGAGAGCTACGTAACTTTATTTGGGATATTATATCATATTCTATGATAGATGACTATCAGATAGTTTTATCTAATTAAGATTTTCTTGTACAATTTTTTTTTTTTTTTGTCACGGATATGCTATTCCAGGCATTCGTTTGGAATTATTATCAAAACTAAGCTTATGATATCTTTTCTTGCTATTACGCCTCTATCAGGCCTTATTCTGGAGGTTGAATTCATTTTGCTAACTCTCATGTTTGCAACTATTCCTTTCTTGTACCAATAAATAAATAAATAAAATTAAAAAACTATTCCTTTCTCGAATTAAATATAAAAATGATATATTTTAAGGTAAAAAATATATGGAAAAATTTCTTTTAATCTCTAAATTAAATAATTCAAATTTGACCAATATATATAGATTTATCACTAACCACATCAGGTTCGAGTTATCCGAATCCAACTCAAATTGGGTTTCGAGGCCAAATTGAATCTGAACGCTAAAATCTAAATTTCACCATAATCAACCCGCCCAAGTTATACCCTCCTTTTTTGGAGTTTGTATCCAGTGAGACATGGGTACCATTAATACTATCAGTATTGAACTGCACAGTCTATAAATCAAACCACGCGACATATGAATCGAACTGCACAGTTAATTGTTGGGTACAAATGTCTCTCTTTGTGCAATTCGATTCATAAACTATATATGTAGTTCGATTCATATCTAAGTCTGACTAAATTCGAACTCCCTTTTTGGTTTAGGAGTATAACAATGATCAATAATAGTTCTAGAAAAATCATTCCACTTTTGCGTATGGATGCCATTGTCCGGGTTGCAGGAGGAACAGCAAACAAGTCTTCATTTATATATGTTTGGTTATCAAAGAATATAATAATTCATTAATTCTTGCCGACCTATCTCCTCCTTGTTTATATGATTAATCCAATACTCTATGAACCCTAGCAATGCCCAATAAAGGGGATACACATTAATTATAAGCTCCCAATGTTTAGTGCCCTCCACTCATGCTACCTTTTGAGTCTCATTTTGTGGGCTTTGTCTGATCATCAGTGGGTCAGAAGAAATGGGTGGATGCAAGCTTTGCCAAGTATTTCAACTTTATCAAGTTGATGAATTATATATAATTAATTATTGAGTGGTACTGCTTTGTCATTGCAATAATTATGGGTCACTGGAGATATGATGCTTTAAATTTGTAAAGTTTCATACATGTAATGAGAGATTGTTGTACAGTAAAAGGTTACAAATTAAATTAGGGGGAAAGTAGTTCAAAGTTTTTCTTTGAACTTGGATCATTCCTAGGCCCCTCTATAGCTCTTCTTTTTAAAGGCTTGAAACCTCTTAAGTGGGGCAAAACATATATATGAAAAAGAATATTGTAAAGACAATGAAACAAAAATTCACAAACACCTTTTAATTTCACCAATCCAAGTGTCTTCTAACCATTTCCAACCATAATCATGTGGTACTCCAAACGTTTTTTATCGAATTTTTCAAGGAAAATTAAAGTTCAATGATTAGTGAAGTGCGTACATGTTTAATTATTGGATAATGTTATATTCAGCCAGTGGCGGAGCCAGGATTTTTATAAGAGGGGGGTCTAATGTGATTTGTATAAATATTTTCTAAGGTTATATCATTATTTTTTAAAAATTTTAATAGTATATTTATAAAAAAATAAAATAAAGACATTCACATAAAACATGTCATTAAATAATTATAAAAAAAATAATTATCAAATTTCATATCAATAATTCACAAAAAAAATGTCAAAACATAAATCTAATAAGCACTACATACATTTAAATTTGACATCGACGAGGTTTCATGTTCTGAAAATGTTGAGTGGTAGAGTGTTGCTGTTTAGGGAATAGGCACTGTTATACTCAATTTTTTTCCAGTCCAAAATACAGTCCTGCATACCTCATTAGAAATCTAGGGAAATATATACCTCGTTAGACGATGTATATACATTGTTAAATATTTTCTTAAACTTAAAAATGAGTTTAATTAACTCGAAATGGAGCGTTGTGTGTTTTTTTTTATCAAATCATATACATCATTTACTATTTTGAAAAAATGAAAACATAGGTGGTCTGAATTTTGGTTGATAAAAATAACTAACTCTACTATTTTTCTCAAAGAATTTTATATTTAGGTGAGGTCATGAGCTATGAGCTCAATTAAAATCAATTAATCACAAAAAAATAAAAGTATTTTAGAAAGAAAAGAAAAGAAAAACCCAGGCCCCCCCTGGGCCCATGGTGGCTCCACCACTGCATCCAGCCCCATTTCCAACCTCAATTCTAGATTACATGTGTTTTGAATTTTATAAAAATAGTATATCTCATTTAATGAGATACATGCTTTTATAAAGAATGAAGTATATGCTCCAATGAATTGCATTGATGCATTTATAGAAAATATAAAAAAATTCTTTTGAAATATATACCTTGTTAACGTGAGCGTCTTTAATTTTCTATCAACGCATATAGGACTGAAATTGGAGCTGAAAAATGATCTGGGTGTAACAGCGCTCTTAATTATTATAATTAAAACTAGCCATGGTAGTTGGATGATTTATGACATTTTTAATTATAAAAGCCTAAAACTATGCAACCTTTAATATTGTCATTACATCCTTATATCATTCACAATTTACACATTACATTTACTCTTCCAAATGAAAACCCTATCAAATGTTACTATATAAGAATTTTGTCGCTGTGTGTCCTACTATATATAGTCGGACCTATTAATATTGTAACCTACATTGAGTCAGAGACTTGGGATATCAATGAATGCATGTCCTCCCTTTTGGGACACGTGGCCGTCACGCATAGGTTGAAAAAGGGTGGCCATGCAAACAATCTTACCGCATATAAGTCATGGAAAATCCAGCATTAAAAAGATAAAACCAATGGTGATTGGTGACTCCATGCCATACATAACCTTCCAGACAATTAAATACAGTCATGCTCAGAACTCTCAAAACCCTTTCATGGTGGTTTCTTGGATCTCTATCATGTATGATTTATGAATGCACATGTATTATATTGAATATAATATAAACTGAATATATATATATATATATCCACCAAACAGTAACTTTGTGACTGGTTTGGGTTACTCCGGGCATTTTCATGTGAAAGATGTTGAACCAATGTGCTTGGGATGGTTTGAGACTGAATTATTACATAATAAACTAATTAAAACGTTTCACATACATCATTTATGTCCAAAGTCTAGTATGCATTAATGTATCTGACAAGCTGCCTCCAACCAATATGTTTGAAAGAAGTGAAAAATCTAACCACTGAAGTGACTTTCCTTTCTTCATGCTGTC
This sequence comes from Acorus gramineus, assembly GCA_030737835.1. Classification (NCBI taxonomy): domain Eukaryota; kingdom Viridiplantae; phylum Streptophyta; class Magnoliopsida; order Acorales; family Acoraceae; genus Acorus; species Acorus gramineus. The sequence continues at coordinate 21,747,194 of CM060848.1, read as the reverse complement.
TTTCATTTCTTCATGTTTCATGTGGAAACAATTAATGTGATCAGTCAATATTTTGGATATCCAATTAAAGAAGAAAGCCTATGCAAAATATTATAATATTAAATATGTAGTTGGTTTGTGTTGAATCTTAGCAAACTTTACCTGATTTTTCGACTTACACATGGAAGAGAAGATGCATCAATTCACTGTAATAATTAAACAATTGGGATACAATTCAAGATCAATCAGTCTACTTCTAATGGTAGCCTGTTTTTCTCAAAGCAATCCCATGTCGCCGTCTCTTAAAAAATATCTCATAACCCTATCAAGAAAAACCTAAATAAATTACGGTACAAAACAACAAATTACAAAAAAAAATAAAAATGATGCTGCTTTGTTCGAACCTTCTTGTTAGAATGTGAGACATCTCATAATAATTAGAATTAATCACCAAAGAGACATTTAGATGCAGTGATTATTTGTACGTGTTTTTCAACCCATGTGATTTTTACATCACACATGCAGAGAAATCTTTGTATATTGATTGTACATGTTAGTCTGTTTTGATTGAAATTTTGATTGTCTAATTGAATGCTGTTAAAAAGGTAAAATTAAAGCTATTAAAATAATAACACATCAGATTGATTGAGATTTTGATTACTTTATTTAATGCTATAAATGAGAAACTGAAATTTAATTTAGGTTTGACCCAGTACAAATAAGAACCTACCTCTATTTGTAATGTATCCAAACAAACCCCAAATGTGATTGTTGAGAAGGACATAAATTATATACATACATATACGTGGCTTTAATTTTGATGAAGTTTGATTTTCCTGACCAAATATTGCGCGCCATGCACATGCACACGTGCACGCACGTCCTGCATGGAAAAGTTGAGAGTCGGCATGAAATGCCAAATTTTGTTCCACAAATGTTAGGTCTCAAAGGCTTTCTTGTACTCATCAAATACTTACTTTTGAACTGAATATGAAAAAAAAGATAAAAGAGCTTGGTCAGTGGATATGATTTTTCTCTTCTTTTGAGTGAGATAGTTCATGAAGGATCCTCCCAAGAAAATCTAACCTTAGAAAGATCTTCTTCACAATATTTAAATGTCATATATGAATGTGATATAGATTTTCCAATCTTTTTGTATATATTTCAATACATTGCCTCTCTCGGGTGGTCTTCATATTGAAGACCTAATCAATATGAAATGTGATCTGATATGATCGATCTTTCAAAGTCAATCAGAAGGATGTTTAGAATAACTAAATGAAATGACAACTCAATTGCCACACTGTTGGGGTGGATGAATGTCTTAATCATCCATGACAACTGTGTGGGTTGGATAGATTTCTTTAACTACTGGATCTCAATTCACTAGGTTTTTATGATCTTTGGAGATCTGTTTGTGATGGAGATTGAGTGGAGACTCAGATTCTATTATGACTTTCACTTGATGACTATCACTTTCATTTATGGAGGAAGAATATTGTCTTCATCAACACCAAATATTGCAATGCCAAACTGTCTGATTTTTGTGGATTTCTCCAAAGGAAACCAACTCATACCCCCATTTGATATTTTTTTTTGGTGGGTAGTAAAGCCATTTGATTCTTTGATATTAACAGATCCGTGTGTTTTGATCTTCAAATGCAGGATAAAAATCTTTTAAAGGTGTGTCTATTCAAGTGAGGTGTGGCCTGTAAAGCTTTTTTTGATCGATCGATGTGGGCTTAATTCTGCATGAACACGTGCTCAATGTTGTCATAATTAGAGTTTGTGTGTGCATCACATTTCAATTTTTTTTTATGAGACTTGTTGACTGAAACTTTTCTCTCCTTGACAATATGCAACCCTAATGAATGCAAATGGAGGTGTATTTTTTATGATTGTGGTTGTCATTTACAGCTAATTGGGGTGGTGCAATTACTAGTCATCCATCCTGTTAGAACGTTTCTCCTTTTTCCATCATGGTCAATTTTTCATTTGTCAACTAAATATCCTTAAATCAATGAAGTTGTTCACCAAGAAAATACGTGTTGTTGAATTTGATTGGGAGAGTTCACCGTTGACTCTATGCCCAAATTGGCATTACAGAAAAATTGTTATACAGTGACACTCTTTTTGTGAAGCCTTTATATGGTGTATATAATGGAAATGTTTATCAAATATCACAAAAAAAATAAAATAAAGACAAAATAATTGAGCGTAGTAATTTCGTAAGTGTCACATTTATTGCCACTGAATGATCAATCCATTTAAAATATAGGGCATTAATAATTTAGGCTTTTAATTCAACCACTATGGGCTTCGAGTATATTTCTTCAGTCACGGATTAAATCTGACCACTAAAACCATCTTAAAAGTCAATCAAGTAAGAAATCAAATTTAATAAACACAAGTTTCACTCTATATGTGATGATAGGTATGAAGATATTCTTGTCTTTTATACCACCAAGATCGAATCCTCTGTGATATGTTACAAAGAATTACCATGTAGCAATTTTTTTTATGAGACTTGTTGACTGAAACTTTTCTCTCCTTGACAATATGCAACCCTAATGAATGCAAATGGAGGTGTATTTTTTATGATTGTGGTTGTCATTTACAGCTAATTGGGGTGGTGCAATTACTAGTCATCCATCCTGTTAGAACGTTTCTCCTTTTTCCATCATGGTCAATTTTTCATTTGTCAACTAAATATCCTTAAATCAATGAAGTTGTTCACCAAGAAAATACGTGTTGTTGAATTTGATTGGGAGAGTTCACCGTTGACTCTATGCCCAAATTGGCATTACAGAAAAATTGTTATACAGTGACACTCTTTTTGTGAAGCCTTTATATGGTGTATATAATGGAAATTTTTATTAAATATCACAAAAAAAAGACAAAATAATTGAGCGTAGTAATTTCGTAAGTGTCACATTTATTGCCACTGAATGATCAATCCATTTAAAATATAGGGCATTAATAATTTAGGCTTTTAATTCAACCACTATGGGCTTCGAGTATATTTCTTCAGTCACGGATTAAATCTGACCACTAAAACCATCTTAAAAGTCAATCAAGTAAGAAATCAAATTTAATAAACACAAGTTTCACTCTATATGTGATGATAGGTATGAAGATATTCTTGTCTTTTATACCACCAAGATCGAATCCTCTGTGATATGTTACAAAGAATTACCATGTAGCAACCAAGATGCCATATAAGCATAATGCATTGTGAAACTTCCAACAAAAAGACTATTATCAGTAAGAGTTTATTCAAATTTTTTTTTTGAACCTTTTTCTTTTCATACGTGGCGCTTTCTCATTGGTTGCTATAAGGTGTTCCCTGAAACAAATCACAAAGGATCCAATCCCCATTAACCTGAAGAAGATCTTTTCCAAGAGAAAAATCCAAATAACCCCTTGCATGTAAACTGTCTGAAATTCATATAACTCATTGACTTTTTTTAAAGTCCCATATAACCTCTTGAAAACACACATATAAATCCAAATGACCCTCTGAGTTAAACTTCTATTAATAGATGAGAAATATTATGAGAATATTTTGTTACAATATACCAAAAAAACCCATACAATTTGTTAATAATGGAAAAAAGTCTTCTATACATACCTCTCTTGATAGACGATAAAACTCTATTTGGAGGGATAAAATCGTTATTTACATATGACTTTTCGCATTTTTAACACATTGTAAGGTTTTTTTTATTATATATATAATATTGTTCACTAGGGTTAATCAGATAGAATATTCGCATAATAATCATAATCTATCAATAAAAATTTAATTCATGGAGCTATTTGAATTTTCATAAATATTTTCAGGACACCTAGCAGCGAAAGAAGATAAAACACCTATCGTCACATATTATTCATTGAAACAAGTAAACAAAGAATCCACCCACAAATTTTGACGTTGCATGGAATTTAGAAAAAGTCAAGAGTTTATATGAATTTCACGCAGTTTAAAGGGGGTTATTTAAAATTTTTCCCTTTCTCCAATCCTTTCCACGTTCTATCACGTGAAATAAAAACTTTTTTCTAAGTCATGATATTCAAAAGACATTCCCCTGTGGCATTTGCCTAACAAACATAGACTGGTGTATGATTGTTTTTGTGGGGAGGGATAGAGACACAACACTCTCAAGTTAATAATTTGTCAATGAAGCTAGATACTTCCCTCCAATAAAAAGCCACAGCCTACCAAGCTAGCCCTATAAAATTGGCTTTGAAAATTCTTCCAATTTGTGACGTTGGGGCAACACCCATTAATAGTCACCAAGAAAATGACACTCAAAAAGATAGGAACACCATAATAAGAACATTAGACCACTTTATTGTAACTAAAATAATGGGTGGTTTATAACATCTTCTTGTACTAAGTTTATAAATATTGAAGTGGTCCATGGTCTGATGAGTGGTTTGTATTATTATTTTTTCCCCAGTGAAGCCGGGTTCATGGAGAAAGACAAACATACATGGCAAACAAAAGTTGCAGAAAACCTCAATGTATCATGTCACACAATGTACATAAAACCCAGAATATATATATTGCCATGATTTATAATTACTGAATATTGTTTACTCTTGGGTATTGGATTTGACTTCATACTTATCATTCAATCAAAGAAAATGTATTTTTACCCAACCGTACTTTTAGTCCAATTTATCACCCAAATGTTGTGTATGTATATATAGAAATTCCAATTGAAAAGAGTACATATATATAACATTTGAATGCTAGGTTGGTCTACATTAAAAGTAGAGCTAGGTCTATCTGCGCTCCTCATTGGCTTCTCTTATACGAAGAAAACATTATTTAGAATTGATGTAGCATAATTCAGAACTGCTTTATGCAGATTTTTCCAGAATTAGTTGCTTTAAAATTTTAATATTTTTCTATTTCTTAAAACACGTGAATATATATAGTTTCCAAAATTAGATTTTGGGAATAGCTTCAAATTAAAACTTACTAAATGGTTATGAGATCCTCTCATTGGCTTCTCTTATACAAAGAAAACCATTATAACACTGCATTTGTTATAAGACATTAGAGCACCCTCAAATTTAATCTATCCAGAGGAAAAGCAGTTAAAATCAAGAGCAACAAAAGAAATAGAGTTTGATTATTCTTGTAGTTAAAAAGATGATCATAGTCTTTCATAGAAAAGATATTATTTGGAAAACCAATTTAAAAATGTTTCTTTTGTGTTCTTGTAACGAGTGTCATGAGAACTAACCCTGATTATTATTATTGTTATTTTATGATTTTGGGTCCTGAGATGCAGCTTGGTCAACTATGCTTTTTGTGGTTAACCACTTTGACCATATTTTTTGCCAAACTTTATAGTAATGCACCCTCATATCAGCATTCCCTCTGATGAGGGTGAATTAGGGTCGATTGAGAGTTTGGCGTGTGCACCAACCCAGGTCAGCAACCACTCAGGCAACGATGTTGAAGTATGGTCGCCCAAAGACTCGGCGAATTAAAGTCATAGAGAATAAAATTCACATTGTTACAAACTTTAGACCAAATATAACAAATTTCATATTTAAACACATAGAATAGACAGTCATTGCTGCATTTATAACACATCAAAATACAATGTTAGCATTCCATAACCAACTATATATATGACTACGAAGCATGCATTTTCCTGTTGTCAATTAGTAATTGTTTTTATGTTTATTTTTATTTTTTGAAAAAGGAGTAATTGTTTTTATTAGATATGTTATTTATTTTTATACATGGAAAAATCGATATAGTCTCATGAATGGTTGTGGAATTTGAACATGTATTTTGTTGTGTAATCACATAAATGATTGGTTATGCAATGCAAACATTGTATTTTGATGTGTGATGAATACTGGTAGTATATTCTATGTGTTTACATGTGAAATTTTTTATAATTGGTTTGAAACTTGTAACAATGTAAATTTATTTTCTCTAACTTTAGCTCGCCGGGCATTCTGATGACCATACTTCAACACCGTCGCCCAAGTGGTTGCCGATCTAGGTTGGTATATACGCCAAACTCTCAGTCAATCATAATTCATCACTATCGCCAGAGGGAATGCCGATCTCAGGGTGAGTTTCCTCTTACTGCAATAGTGCATGAAAACCATTTTTAATATTTTTTAACGGGATGAGTTTCTTGTAAAGTGGGGTGCATATATCGGCCCTCAACTCTAAATATATGGTTCCTAATAGTTGTCCATTTCTTTTTTTTTAGATTCTAGATTCATTATGCGTTGAACGAATCCTTGAGACTATGCCATGTTATATAATAAAAAGGGGAAAAATCCAAATAATCCTCGATAAATTGCCAGAAAATTATATAACTCTCTGATTTTTTTCTTAAAATCCATATAATCCATTGAAAACACTTATTTAAATCCAAATAGCCCACTGAGTAAAATATTCGTTGACAGATTACGATTATTCTGCTAATATTCTGTCTGATTAACCCTGGTTAACAACATGGTATAATAAAAAACCCATAAAATGTGCCGTTAAGAATATGGAAAAATTATCTATAAATGACGATTTTAACCATTCGGATATGGTTTTATAGTTTATCCGGAGGGATAAAATCATTATGTACATAAGATTTTTCACATTTTTAACAAATTGTAAATGTTTTTTTGGTATATTGTATTTTAAATCAATGTTAACAAAATAGAATATTCGCAGAATATTCTTGAAGGGGTATTTGGATTTACATGGGTGTTTTCAGGGGATTATATGACTTTATTAAAAGTTAATGGAGTTAGATGAATTTCAGGTAGTTTACACGGGGTTATTTGAATTTCAGGTAGTTATCGCGTTAAACTATTGAGTTAGAAAAATCATTCTTGTATTCTATTTTTGCCCGACATATTTTAATTTTTTGAAGTATACATTTATTTAATTTTTTATAAAAATATAGAATCAGATAACTTGAATATATATATTTTTGTAATTTTCTAATCTAATATATAACATATACTGACCTAGCATAATACATACTAGGTCAGGAATTTTAAGCAAAAAGTGAGCCCGAGTAATTAAGTTATTAGGATTAGCAAAATGATATGTCCAACTCTGCACGTCTATGTGCTCTCTGATCCTCAAATTTTTTTTTTATAAGAAATTATACTATTATTAAAAGTGATGCATATAATAGAAATATTTTTAGTGTATTTTGTTTGGATAATGTTACATCTAATCCCATTTTCATCCTTAATTTCAGTATACATGTGTTTTGAATTTTTTAAAAATAGTATACCTCATTTAATGAAATACATGCTTTTATAAAAAGGGTTAAAGACATCCAAGTCCCTGTAAACATGGATAATCCCATATAAATCCCTATCAAAGTTGGGGTAGACGTACAAGTTCTTGAAAACTCACAAAAACCCGAATACATCCCTATCCTCAACAAAATTTAATCACAATTCAAATTATCTTAGTTAATACTAACTCATACCATGAAATGACTAAATTATCCTTAATTTTCCAAACCCTCCAAACAATGTTGAGGTAGAAGATGAAGAAATATAAAAGTTGTATAAAAGTAATTTAGTCTTTTGCGTGGATTAATTTGTATTTATGATTATTTATAGGAACTATAATGCATATACTGATACACAAGTACATGGTGATGAAATATTATGAAAATATTCCATTAATTTGGATGAAAATTTCTCCCAATGATGATAATTGGGTTTTTATGACTTCTTAGGGAATTGTATGTGTGAATCAACTTTGACAATGACATATATGGGATTACCAATGTTCGTAGGGATGTAAATGTTTTTAACCCTTATAAAAAATGAAGCATATATTCCAATGAATTGCATGTATACATTTATAGAAAATGTAAATAAATTCTTTTGAAGCATCTGCCTTGTTAACGTGAGCATATGCATCATTAATTTTCTATCAACGCATATAAGGCTGGAATTGGGGCTGGATGTAACATTATCCTTGTTTTTTTTTGCATCGCATTATGTAGGCGACCAAACCTTATATTCAAAGCCCTTTTCCAATTATGGACTTGGCCCACGGTAGTCATAGAACCAGATCAGAAAGGCCCATATTGCGCGATTAAGGATGGAGTGGAGGCTCAACCAAATCAGGACATAGTTACTATTACACCCTTAGGACTTGCTTGGTAAGGGGATACTATTATTAGGACTTGCTTGGTAAGGGGATACTATTAGTCATCCACGCATGATGTACGTGTAAAAAAAAAAAATTAAAAAAATTATTCTGAATGTTTCTTCAAAAAAAAATTACTCTGAACGAGCACCCTCATTTTTTTAAACCTATTTATATGCTATATGAATCTCATTTTATAATATAATATTTTTTATTAATTATTAAATAAATCATTTGTAAAAATTTATTATGTTGGTACAAATGAAAGAAGTATTTTACAACTAAAAAAGAGTTTTTTTTGCATACATATCACTCAATCATCTCTATATTGTCAATATTTCATGTTTCAAATTCTAAAACTATGAGTATCACTCAGATGGATTAACAAACATTCATTATAAGGGTATTGTTAGAAATAACAAATTATTAGAGACATTTTGATAAAATGTGATTTTTTTAGTGGTATATATATATATATATATAAAAAAAACACTAGAAAAATATTCCGTGTAATTTGTGGATGTGGATATGGATATGATATTGTCCGATTTATATATAAACATATATAGATATATATTTTTTTATTTTTTCTTTATCCCAATTTAAAACCAACAAAAACTAAAAACAATAAAAATGATGATGTTGCATGATTAACACCATTTATTCTTTAATTTAAAATCAAATATCATAAATAACTAATGATAAAATTGGAAATGAAAATATTACAAAGAAACAAAGTTGAAAACTAAAACACTTCCGATTAGTATATATATAGAAGTGGTGGGAAAAAAAAGGTAATTATGAGAATAGGTGAGTGGGATGACAATTTATCCCTATTTGGTATAAAAAATAATTGGGATAAATTATGGACAGTTGTTCCAATTTTGAAATGAAATTGAGAATATTTTGTTCCACCTCAGGGCTAATTTAGAAATGGGTTAAGGTTTTGAGAATAAGTTGTCATAATTTTAGGTGATAAAAAATCCATCAATTTTGTTCATATTTACATTTATCATAAAAAGTGGGGATAAATGCTATCTCAGCATTTAGATGGAACAACATATCTCCATTTTCATTTCAAAATTGGAATAAACTGTTCGCAGTTTATCTTTATTATTTTTTATACAGAACAAGGATAAGCTGTCCTCCCACTCACTTATCCTTATAATTACCCCTTATCCCAACATTTATCCCCTTACCAAACCAGCCCTAAAGGCTGGGACAACATTTATCCCCACTTTTTATCCCAATTTTGAGAATTTAAATATGAATAAAATTGATAGATTTTTTATTCCATAAAATTAGGGTAATTTATCCTCAAAACCAACCTTTACAAAACTAGCCCTTAAAATTTAAGAAAATGATATTTCCAGTTTGAGTGCTGCTACACCCAGATCCATTCCCAGTTTCAATTCTAGTCCTATATGCATCGATAGATTTCTATCGACACATATACTCACGTTAACAAGGCATATGCTTCGAATTTTTTTTTTTACATTTTCTATAAATAGATCCATATAATTCATTGGAGTATATGCTTCATTTTTTATAAAAGCATGTACCTCATTAGATAAGATATACTATTTTTAAAAAGTTCAAAACACATGTAAATTTGAATTGAGGCCGAAAATGGAGCTGGATGTAACATTATCCATCCAGTTTTGCATGCCCCATGCAACCATTGATTGAAACATATAATAAGGGTCATTATTTGACCCGAAGCCCACAAGCCAAACCTGTTCAACCCGGACCCGTTTAGAAGAACAGGGGGCTCGGGCTTCACTTGGAAGCCAGGCTGAGCCCGCCTTGATAAAGGCCCATGTAGGAGGGGGGCCAGCTCCTCCTTTCACGCTGGGTGTGGGGTCAGGTGGCACCCACTCCCAAAACATAATGGGACCACCCAGTTTGGATTCCCTGTGATTACAAGGAAACCTTGTGACAACAACCATTCATTGGTTGCCACGAATGTAGATTATTATTATTATTTTTTTAGGCCCGTTTAATTGCACGTTTGTGACAGTTTTTATTTTTTAAAAAATTAAAAAGCTAAAATCGTACAGCCAAATGAAACAGCTTTATTCAGAATCGGAAACTAGATTCCTTTTAATTTTTTCCTTGAAATTCGTGTTTTAAAAAGCTAAAAAACATTGATTTTTTGTCGGAATCGATTTTTTTAATTGAAAAGCAACTTTCTCTGCCAAACATCAACTGCTTTGAAATATTGATTCCTGAATTAAAAAAAATATCCCAATAAAAATCAAGGTTTAAAATCATCTTAAAAAACATATTTATTTTAAAAGTTACTTTTCAATCTGTGTTTTCAAACGAACTCTTAGAGACTCTTACTGGTCACTTTTTTTTATACACTCACACCCCGGAGAAAACCAGAGAGGACCACATAGTTTTGGGGGCTAAGCCCCCTAATTATTTTATTTTATTTTATATTTTTGGGAACAGCCCCTCTGGTGATTAAATAAAAAATAAAATTTTTTAAGGGGCTTTAGGTCCGCCAGTGGCTGAAGCCCGGCTTGGCAGGCTCGTTGAGGACAGGACGCATGGGTACCGCCTCGGCCTGTTTTTTTGCTTCGGGCTGGCCCGGCCCATTGCTAATGCTAACATAATGTTATAACAATAATCATAACAATAAGAGAGTGCAACAAAAGATTGGATGAATTTTTATATATATAAAAAAGTATAGAATGGGCATTATTTTTCAAAATTGAAATATATTTTAGAGGAAAAATACTAAAAAAAAGTCTTCTAAAGATGAGAAATACTTAAAACTTCTTCTTTTACTTAAAAAAAATCTTTTTTAACAATTTCACAACCTAAAATGGCACAAATGACATTGTCTTTTATCATTTTTTAAAAATCTCTCATCATAATTAAACTTTTTTCACATGATCATCTAATTGAAAAATATTAGCAATATGAGAAATGATTTTTATTTGAAAGTGGTTTTTACATGTTTTTAATTTTTCTAAGTATGCTATAAAAAATATTAACATTGTTAAAATTGTCATTCTCATATATATAGAATTTTATTTGAATTTTTCTTAACTTTTAAAAGTTTTTTTCAATTTTTTGTTCTTTAAATTTTATAAATTATTTGCACAAGGATATTTTTTGTATAATATTTAACACATATAAGTGCGACAAAAGATTTTATAAAGTTTTAAAATATGTAAAAAAATATTTTATAACAATTTTTTTAATTTTTTACAATTTAACTCTTAATAGTGTAATTAGATATGCAAAAATAGTAATAACCTTAATGTAGAAATAAAAAAATATTTCATTATTTATTAATATTATTTAATTAGGGTGTTAAACAATTAAATATGTGTGATGATGTTAATATAGTATATAACATGAAGGTAGTCATGTCATTTTACTTTCTAAAATATAAAATAAAACTATTTTGGGGAGAATTTAAAAAATGACTGATTTATGTATTTTTAATACTTGGATGATTTTTGGGTATTTTTCATAAATTAAAACTAGTTATATTCACGTGCTAAAAAGAAGTGATACATTATGTAAATAAAATAACATAAAATATAAAAGCATAATAATTATAAATAAAGTAATAGATGCATGTTCTTATGTATTCATTCATAAATATAATATTGAAACGAATAACATAATATAGATGAAATATTCATAAAATATTTTAACATTAAAAAATTCAATTCCATTTAATAAATAAAATAATAAATTTGCATATTATGTAATAAATTTTTTATAATAAAAATCATGTAACAAATTTTTCTAAAAATCAAAGGGTTAAGGTCGGCCAGTGAGATGATGGGGGATAAGTTTCATCGTCAAGAGGAAAACAACCCGGATCACCAGCTAACACACCTAAATGATCGCTTAGGCCCCGTTTGGTTGCGCGTTGGGGCGCGCTTTTGCTTTTTGAAAAGCTGAAAAGCTAAAAGCGTGCAGCTAAACGGGACAGTTTTTTGCAGAATCGGAAGCTGGATTCCTTTTAATTTTTCCCTCGAAATCTGTGTTTTAAAAAGCTCAGAAACAACACTTTTTGGTCAGAATCGATTTTTTGAATTGAAAAGCAACTTTCTCTGTCAAACATTAAACTCCTTTCAAATATTGATTCCTGATTTTTAAAAAAGCATCCTAAAAAAGTCAAGGTCTAAAATCATCTTAAAAAGCAGCTTTATTTCAAAAGCTACTTTTCAATCTGTGTTTCTAAATGGACCCTTAGTAATAAAGGAGATACGGAGATAGGGGTGCAGAGACATGTAAGGAGGTTTGTCTAGAAGTCGTTATGGAATTCCCTGGTCTCCTCCTTTATAATTCTGGGCCTTTACCTCAAATTTAACGAAGTAGCATTTTTTTTTTAAAAAAAAAAATTCAATTGAGATAGTTTAAAGAAATGTCTTTAAATTTTGAATGTATTAAAATATAAAAGTGAAAATTTTTAAATTTTTATACACTACACACTGTATGGTGTATACAACACTATTTTATCAACGTCATTCACTTATTCATCATTCATCAAGGGTAATACCGTCGTTTCTCAAGACGTGAACACTAAAAACCCAGAAACCCTAATTCGTACGAGGGTCTCTCTCTCTCTCAAACGGACCCCCCAAAAAATGGCGCGAATACGGGACTCAAATCCCTAGCCGTCGATAGGCAGGAGGAAAAGAAGAAGAAGAGATGAGGGCTTTGAGAACCCTAAGATCCCTCTCGATCTCTTCGTCGGCGTTTCTTCAATCCCTTCGCTTCAGCGTACGTGTTCCTTTCTTGATGTTTTCTTCGTCGGCTTTTCTTCGAATCCTTTTCATTTGGAGCTCTTCATTCACATTTGATAACTTGTATCTGTGAAGCGGAGGGAAATGGCTTGCGTTGGGGGGCACACGCGCGGGGTTTCATCGGCAGGTATTGAAAACTGGCTTTTGATGGCTATATGTTCTCTGATTGTTTCTACTTAGCGTCTGTTCTTTTAATCGTAGTATAAATGTATGAACTTGAAAGGTTGAATTTTTTTTTTTTTATGGACTTGAGAATGTATGTTTGAAGATGGGCCTGTTGATCACTTGAGTAGGGAATTTGGAGTTTTTTTTATGAACATTAAAATTAGGTCCTTCCACTGCGATGATTTATGGATTTTGTTGAACATTGGAACTGGTACCTTCACCACACGAAATGGAATACTCTGTCTTTTTGATGTTTCTGATATTTGATCTTAAAAATGTTTGGGAACCACATACAAATCTGTTAAATCCCTGTGAGATTGGAATTCTCCCTACACATTTCTGCGTGTTTCTATTAATCCTATGGGCTAAGTTTTTCCAGGTCTAGAAAAGAGCCATTTACCTTCCTTTCATGGCTACTGTAGAAGAAGGTTTTCAAGATTGTTGGTCATTGGGTATTTCATGTGTATGGTATTGTAATTCTGGTTCTTAAGTTACCACTTTAGTTTTTGGAGCTGCGCATATGGGCCAAACCTTTTGTATTTGATGTGCATTATTTAGTCATGTACTATGAAATTGAAGAGTGGATACCAGAGCTGATGGATTTTCTTGATTGTAGTGATATATGAGTCAATTATAAATAAATCAACTTTATGTAGAATAGAAGAATTATTTCTTTAGGAGAAAGAAGCATACACCCGTAGTTGTCTGATTCTGTAGGTCGTTTACTTCCTTTATTGCTAATTCCCTTGAATGCTTTCAACTTGTACACTTCTATTATCATTCTTTCTCATTATTTTGCCAATATCTAGCATATATTTGAAAGATGCTGCTGGAGAATAGGCATTAGCCATTCAATACTGTCTCGATGAACTAGATTAAATGTCTGAGTTATTACATATAACCTTCTTATGGAGCATTAATGTTCACAAACTAGTCAGCCTATTTATTGTTTTTAGGCTTAAGCAAGTGGAGCTACAATATGAGTTTTCACGTTATTCTGTCACATGTTCAGTTGACGGGTTGCTGGAATATGAGATGGATCCACAGTTGGACGATGATGGGGCAATGAAGAAGGATGCCTTACTTTTTCAGGCTCTCTCTCAACTTTCCAGTGACTTTAGCAAGGAATCAATGTTATCTTTACATCGTTTTGCCAGTTCACGATATGCTTCTGTCATTCCCACTGGATCTCTAAAGTTAGACTTGGCTCTTGGAATAGGCGGACTACCAAAGGTGATGTTCAATATCCATCACCTACAGTAATTTCATATGTCAGGAAGCATGTTATCATTTGATATTTGTTTAGCTTATGAGCATTGTATCTTCTAGAAAATGAATTCCAGGACCATAACCATAAGTCTGTAACTTGTTCTGAATTGCCTGTTTGTTGATACTTAGCGTTGTATCTTCTTGCCCTTTTCTAGGTATTAGAAACACATTTGTGTTATTTGTTTGAGATCTTACTCTTGTTGCAAGGTTATCTTCTCGTGACACGTAGTATGGCCATGTTAAATTCTCTTGCATGACCAAATTCTCTCTTCCCTGTCCAAAGTATTTTGTAATGGGAACACCAGCGTGACTATGATTCTCTAATATACGGTTTTGCACTTTGCTTTCTTAATCATGATTGTATCGGTTATGGACTTTTGATGTAGAACAAAAATTCCACCCTCACCAAATCATTCTAGAGTCTCTAGCAATCTACTTAAATTTTTTTGTTACTTTTGGTAGTGATTCTTTTTAATGGATATCATTTTGGATATGCAACTTACTTATTTTAACCTGTAGTGCAGGGCAGAATGATAGAGATTTATGGGAAAGAGGCATCTGGAAAGACAACACTTGCTCTCCACGTTATCAAAGAAGCTCAAAAGCTTGGAGGTTTTTACTGATCTCTTATATATTGAACTATGAGTGATACACTTTAAACATCAAATTAGGAGCAATTTTGTTGATATTCAGCAGTTGACTTGAAACTTCTAACCAAGTTTTGAGGATTTCATTTGTTAAGAAACTGAATTAGAGTTACTATTTGAAATTAATTTCTGGACAACTCAGACTACCTGCAAATTCCCTATATCAGAATTTCCAAAATGTTGAACTTGTTGAACTGCTGAGCTTTGAAAAGTGCTGCATAGAGTTAAAGGTTATGTTAAACTTGTTATCTTGGGTGCATTACTTGGAAATTAGAACCCAAGTGCAACCCAAATGCCCTTTTTGGGATCAATTTATTGGCAGTTCCTCTATGACCCATGATTGTGTGGATCATTTTTATTGTGGAAATCTCCTTCACATTTCTTCCGGTGGAAGTTCTTCTATCAATACTTGTTTTGTTGATTGCAGGATATTGCGCGTATCTTGATGTGGAGAATGCTATGGATCCATCACTTGCAGAAGCTATGGGTGTTGATACAAAAAATCTACTCATTTCACATCCTATTTCTGCTGAAGCTTCCTTTCATATAGTAGATACTCTGATAAACAGTAGATCAGTAGATGTTATTGTGGTGGATAGTGTGAGTAAACAGTTTAGCAGCTATTCTTTTGATCATCATCAAATCATTTTTAATGTTTTGTTATCTTCTAAAAAGCATTTGGTAGGTTTGTATTTTATACTGCCTTTACATTAATTTCTGATATATACAATAATGGAGAAGGTATAATCATGGTGACAGGCCAGTCACCATGAAGAAAATATGTTCATGCAGGCACACGTGGGCACTGTGTGTGTGTGTGTGTGTGTATAGGCAAACATACATATATATGGGAGCAAGTTCACATGCTCACACCATGGTGCATGCTCTTGTGGTTTATACTTCATACTTATATACAGATGGATCAAAATACGTATTTGTGTACATATGTATATGGGCCCAAATTAACATGAACATGTAGGTTCGCTAAATGGTAGAGATGGTCAATTTTAGATTATATAGGCATGTCCCGGGATTTCACCAGTTACACCCATGAGTAGCTTACTGAGATCATAATATAATATTATAATGATTGGAGTTTTTCTGGCAGATTGTGCAATACAATAACTTTAAAAAAAATTGTGACCATAGCAAAATGTGTGGTGGTTTGAATTGCAAGTTCTTACTTGACATGATTTGAAAATTTTGATCTTTATCACGCATTATAAAAATATAAAGGTTACTTTTTATAGATAGGATGATTCAACGTTATGGAAATTTATATATTCCCGAGATGTGTTATGTGCAAACACCCAAAAGATGAACAAGAAATAGACATGTTCCACCACTGATATGTTCTGTGTTCTCTACTGTCTTGTGACATCAGACGTTCATGCACATATTATGTTCATCTTCCTTGGAAGGGTGTTAAATATAAGTTTGTTGGTGATTGTGTGCATTCAGGTTTTCGTAACTGTTGGGGTTCTTTGTCACAAAGAAAAAAGATCCATTAGTCGTCCATTTTGCCTTCAGCAAACATGTAGAACCATGTTGTTTCTCTTCATATGCATGTTTTCAATTGTATTTGAGTGCTTCTTGTGCTGATATACTTGCATGGTCCTCTGTATTATTGTTATTGGGTTGTTCTGGTGCGAATATGCTTGTACATTTATTATTATTATTATTTTTGGTTTACATACTTCATTAAATTGGATCTGAATTTTTTCAAGGCCTCTTGTTTGCAAATTCTTTTTGTCACCTACTTGTCCTATGGGGCTGAGCGCTTTATGTTATTATTACAAAGAGCTTTGCCACACCCAGTTCTGTTTTTGGTCTTATTTTTATCCTTATGAAGAATATATGCATTCCTTTGGATGCATCATTCACGTAAATATACATTCTTTATATATATGCATTCATATAACCTGGAGGCTAAAGTTGGGGCTGGATGTATCTTTATCTTTATTCTATTAACAATTTTTCACTATGTAAGTTAGATATATTGAAATTTTGATCTGTAGTTAGTCGGCTTTTTCTCTGGCACTGTTTTTTATATGCATGTGCCAAATAGAATATTGTTTCTCATATGTTCTTTTGTTCCTGATTATGCCATTTTGATCTTAAGACAGGTAGCAGCACTCACTCCCCAATGTGAACTTGACGGTGAGATAGGTGCTTTCTCAATAGATCAATTGCGATTGATCACTCAAGCTCTTCGGAAGATTCAATACTCTTTATGCAAGTCTCAAACTCTCTTGATTTTCATTAATCAGGTGGATGCTTTACTTTGGTGCTGCTTTCTGTCTTTCTTTTCTTTTTTAAAGATCTTTAGAAAAATAGCAGAACAATAATTTGTTGTCTGACTGATTAACTAAATATGAAAAGTTTAGGTATGTGATTTCATCATTTTCCTGGTTTGAGAAACTATATGTAACTATGGTTCTTTTCTCAAATCGGAGCTATGTTGTATCACAGTTCTTAAGAGGGTGTGCAATAGTTCTCAGATATATTTGATTGTTTTGTCAATCAAATATCACTTAATTTTCATGAACTTCATGAATTGTAATGTCTACCATTCATTTTGCAATTTCGGTGTTTTCTGTACTTTTATGTGGTTTGCACCACCTTGTCAGTAGTAGAGGCATCTAATACATTGATATATTTGGTCCAGGTTAGATCAAATGTGAAATCATATCAGGGTGCTTCTGGGCATTTCAGCGAGGTAACTTGTGGGGGGAATGCTCTAAATTTCTATGCAGCTGTACGTTTGAGGATTGCAAGAAAAGCCTTGATCAGAGATGAAGATGAGGTAATTATATGTACAATTATTTGTGTTAAAGTTAAATAGGTTTGGTTTGCTCTTGATTTCATTAATTGCTAAATTTAGTGTGTGCATCTAATGTTCAATGTAATTCTTTCAAAAGAAAACTTATGAAACAAGCGAGATAACATGGGGGCAATAATCAACATTACTTGCTTGCATCCTTCGGTTTTAGTATGAGATTTTTATATATTAACCAAACCTTTTATTCCCACAAGGCTGATTGCATTTTTACCCCCATCTTTTGTATATTTTCCTTTTCATTTTCTCCTGTAAGGGGTGTTACTTGAGCATTAGTATTCCTCAGCTTGGGAGGCAAACGTGAGATTCTACCACCAGATTTGATTAAAAATGGGACTAATTTACACAGGGAAGATGTTGGCAAACTAATGTTGGAGATAGAATTTCATTATGAGGCTCTTAAGCATTTAAGGAATTTTCTTTTCATTAGTATCTAAAAAGAACATGTCTAAATGATGACCATCAATGAAATGATTGAGACCGGGGTTTATTATTTCCAGGCCATTGGTATCAATGTCTCTGTCCAAGTCATGAAAAATAAACTAGGACCTGCATTGAAGAAGGCCGAGCTTGATATAAAATATGGCTGTGGGATCCGTCGCGAATCTGAGGTTTTCGAGATGGCTTGTGAGCATGGTGTCATCTTAAAGAATGATGGGTACTGGATACAAGGGGAGTTTTTTGAAGATAAGGTGGAGGCTGAACATTATTTAGCCCAGAATGTTGTTGTGGTAGATGAACTTGCCCAAATATTAAGGCACAAACTCTTCAGCAGATGATCAGAATTATTGGCTCTAAATGGGAGAAATCTTTTATTGCTGTGGAGCTCTACCTTTTGGGCTGTTGCTCTTATGGATGAATCCTGGATCCTTGTCACCGAGTGATGACTACAAAACCAGGTTATTTTTAAGATGCTAAAATTGAGATCACCATTTGTACTGTGCTCATACCAACATCATAAGGATTCACCTGTCTCACCAGATGCGCAAGAACAAGTTATCTGAGGACGGAATGTTTGGCCGATCATGTCAACTTATGTATTTATGACCTGTAAAGTTCATTGTATCTGCTGTTTTATTTGTTATTTTAGTACATTAAACTTAATTGAGGCAAGAACTCATGATGTGCTAGTGGTTTTTGGATTATTATTTTCCAGACTGTCTGAGATAACCTGCAAATCTATAAGTTACTAATATATTGCATTGTAGTTTCCGACTTGTTCTAATTGTTCCAATCCTATATATATATATATAACATTTTAGGGATTCCCAGTGGATCCTTTTCTTTGCTTTCAGTCTTAGATCTCACAGATTTTGAGAACTCTAACTTGCATTAATTATTCTAAAGTTCACACACTTATAACCTTAAGTTGATATCTTAACTGCATAAAAAAAAAAGAAAAAAGAAATTCCATATCACAACCACTTTTTTTTGTTGAGCACATCATGGACATGTGGAGATGCCTGGGAAAATGAACACAAGTTGAGGTGAGACACAAAATGAAAATCTCTTTTTACACATTACAGAGAGGAGTGGATCAATGGAGTCCAAAAAGAGACTAGCTGATGGACTGTCATGTGGAAGATGATATGCTTGTTTTGGCTTGAAGGGATGGTGTTTAAATTTTTTTTATGAACTGGAAGACTTGGGATATGTTTAGGTCAATGCAAAATCTTTGAGAGCTCAAGTTGCACTAATTAATGAGAGATTTATTTGGAAAGTTGGATGAGAAATTGACAGACAGAATTACAAGAATATTAACCTGGGTTGGATACTAATACTACGATGTAATAGGAAGGTTAACCGCATCAAGTAAATGTAAAATAATAATTGTATAGTAAATTTAACAAACCTTCCCACTCAAAAAAAGAGAGTATCAAATCTATTGTGATTTTGACCAATTTTTGACTGGTTGCATGTAAGTATAGTAAAAGAGTGAAATAATCTGGTGAATCAGATTTGTGGAAGAGTAATTGATTCTCTTATTGATTTGACCTTAGTGAAAGTAGATCCGGGAAGAAGTGGTGATGAATATCCGCGATCGATTGATATTCTTTGGTTTCTCTTATCTGAACTCACACCGGTGTGGTGTCACGTGTCAATCAATGAACCTCTGACACTTAAGTTAGTACAAGATTCGAGGAACAATTCATGGAAAAGATGCGTGTACCTTTCAAGGGGTACTCCTCTATTTATAGATAAAGGTTTTGTGTCAAGCACGCTTGGTTGATGTGTGGGTCACATTCTTTCTTTTTGGCCGAGTCAACTGGGTGACTTGGCTCCAGCTGGCATGTCCTTATGTGTATGCTAGCTTTCTTTGATGTACCTACTTATAATATTTCTGAGGTTAACCCAGTACACGTGGTACTGGTCTCATCTTTTGCCAATCTTGTTCAATTCTCGGGTGTAGGGTTTGATAATTCAGACACTTAAACATGCCTGAAGAGGTCGAGCACTTGTCTTCGAACATTCGCAGTCCGTCAAGGGCTTGGTCTGAGTTGATGTGCTGAGGTGAATGCATATGCCGAGGTGACTGCATATGCTGAGGTGGGACTTATCCATACTTAGTGTGACTTTTCTCTTATACTTAATTTATTCTGGTATATTTATTCCTTGTATTTCGATATACTTATTCCTTATTTGATCGAGGTTGATTTTATCCCCTACAAGATTCATAAACGGGGTTGAGTTAATTAGCACGAAGAATTGTTAAGGAAAATGATATGTCCATTCCCCGGTGCATCACTTTCCGTAGACCTCATCCTTTTATTTTTATTTTTTAAATTATACATAGAATAGAGTATATATTAAGATATAATGATGCATTTTTTTTTGAAAAAAAAAAAATTTTAAACCTTCGTACACTATAATAAGATTTTTTGAGGTTTATGATTTTTTTAGGAATAAATTACTATACCAATGTAATAAATTTTTTTTTTGGTTGTGTTTTTAGTTAGGATAGTGGTATGCCCACCACCTTTATTTACATAAAAACCATTCATACATTACTTAACACAGAATGATTAAGAGTACCATCCTATAGCTGCCACCACCCACAAAATTGGCCTGGACAAGCCCACAACTTAAATCCAAAATACATATGATCCTTATAATAATAAAAAAAATGCGTATATTCTAGAATTGGTTAGATACATGGGTTGTTTATATAGTTATATTTCCTAGACAATATACCTTTCGATGGGAACAGAAAAAAACCCGTATGTTCTGAAATGGGTTAGACACATGGGTTATCTACGTAGTTATATTTCCTAAACAATGTACATGTCGACGGTAACAGAAAAAAAGCTCATAGGTTTTAGAATGGGTTAGACACATGGAGTGTCTACATAGTTATATTTCTTAGACAATGTATTTGTCGATGGGAAACAAAAAAAAAAAAAAAAACCTCGTAAGTTCTGGAACGGATTAGACACATAGGTTGTTTAGTTAGTTATATTTACACACCAACTCCAACAAAATCTCATATCCATAGGTCTAAATAAAAAAAATAGGTCACAATAAAAAAAATGAAATCATCTTAAACAAAATAATCATATCCAAATAACAGATACCCAACAATACAAAAATAAGAAAGATAAATTGGTTCAGATATATTACATTGATTGATCGGCTCAGAATCCTATCGAAGAGAGTTGACAGTGTCAAAAGCGAACTAGAGAGACGGGGAGCTATTCACCAGAGGGGGGGTAACGGCTTCACGGCGGCCAATCGTCAGCGTCCTCAAGAGAGCAACGTATGGGATGTATCGAAGAGGTGTTCGAGAGGTTAGATGGAAAAAAAATGAGAGGGAAGAGAGAGGTCGATGGGATGAAATGTGGTGGGTGGTGAGAATGGTATTTCTCATAGGGTGTTTATATAACGTGGTGCACTTGGTAAATAAAAAATTAAAGTTGGTGGGCTTCAAAAGTTAGTGCCCCAAGCAAAAAAGATGGTGGGTGTATCACTTTCCTGTTAGTTATACTAGTTGGGAAGTATAATGATAAAATTTTTGTTGTTTGATTTGATCATGGATAAGTGGTGAATAAAATGTGAATAAGGCGTAGATAAAAATTTATAAAAGGTGAAAAAATGATTTGATATGTGGATCCATTAATTTATAAGAGGTGATGATAGTTGATTAGATGGTGGGAACCATTTATTCTATTGTCTAGAATTGTCTAATACCAGGGGAGAAGTGAAATTGTTACACCTAATTCTATCTATACTGGCATCCAAATATCAGGCTAAACCAACTATCCAAACAGATATTTTTGACTTTATTCCAGTCTATTCAAGAACCAATCCTCTACCCAAACAGCCCCCTATGCTATCATGATATAAGGTAAATACAGGGAATTACGGACGGGGATGTAAAACCGCGGACTGAGCATATCTACGCTCAATTGTGGGCCGTCAAAAAATCGAGTCCATTTCACTTCAGGCCCAAGCCGACGTGGGAAGAATGTAAGATCTTTTTGTTTCTACAATATATTGAGAGATTTTAAGCATTAAATGAGATAACGGCTCATTCTAGGTAACAAATGATTCTCATAATTTAGAAATTCTTTTTGGGTTATTTGACCATTTTCCCCCTTTTATGTAAATCCCCCAAAAATCGGCTTTGAGTCCTTAATAAGTGGTCAATATTTTCTTCATTAATATGTGATCCAACATCCATTGATTCAATTAAATTCATTTGAATTTCATAACTAACCATTAATAAATCCTAGACTCGTATTCCTTCTAATAAAACAAAAATTAGAATGCATGGTTAAAAGACACAATCATGGCAGACATATAATTTTGTTATAATTTTAATAAAGACTTATACTATATATTTACAAGAAGTAAATCTCTTCAACCCAAAATTAAAATTATTTAATCTTTTTCTAGAGAATCTCAAAATACCTATATATAATTAACCCCCCCCCCCCTCTAAGTCTTCCAAACAACCATTCCATGGCCACTTTATCTCTCCTTTCATCTCTACTGTTAGCTCTTCTTCTCTCTTTCTCTCTCCTAACAATAAAAACTACTTTCTCTCCCTCTCCCACTACATGTAATCTATCCCCACAAATGACTACCATCAACAATTTTTGCATGGCCAACACATCACACTTGGACACTCAACCCGTCGTCGGCGTCTGCTACGGCCTACTCGGCGACGACCTCCCCCAACCAACCGAAGTAGTGAATCTCTACAAATCCAACAACGTCGGCCTCCTCAGGTTTTTTTTTTTTTTTTTTGTCACTTCATACATTGTCTATTTTGAATTTATTTAAAATAGATATTTCCTCAGACTCTATGCGCCCGACCACGCTGTGCTTTCCGCCCTCCGCTTGTCCGGCATCGAAGTCCTCCTCGGCACCACCAACGAGGACCTCCCGCGCCTCGCGTCCTCCACAGCCTTCGCGGACGAGTGGGTCCGGACCAACGTTCGCGCGTACTGGCCCGATGTGAGGGTCCGACACGTTGCGGTCGGGAACGAAGTCATCCCGGGACAGTTGGCGCAATACGTGCTCCCTGCTATGAAGAACATATACAATGCGCTCGGCGACGACCTACGCGGGCGGATCAAGGTGTCGACGTCCGTCCACATGGTCGTCCTCGGCGTCTCCTACCCTCCCTCTCAGGTAAATGCATAATATATAACTGTGTGTGTATTGATAAGGATGACAACGGGATGGATTGAGACGGGGTTTGACCTATTCCAATCTTAAATCCGTTAAAAAAATCCCTCAAATACGTGACAAGTGATAACATGTTTAAAAAAAAACCCATAACTCATATCGTCCCATTTCATTGAGAAGGGAAAGAGTTTAAGAATCTCTTTTTTTAAAAATAATTTTAAAATAATTTTTAGCTTGGAAACTAAGTAATTATTTTTACTTAATACATAAATATTTTATCAATTGTTATAAATTATATACATGATAGGATAGTTTTATTTTTGCATCATATTAATTTTGAATGATAAAAATAATTTAAATGGATAAAACATGATGTTGCAGGTTTTATCTTTGAATCTTAAACATGTCCCACATCTTTATTGTGTTATTGTGTTAGGACGTGTCATGTTCTGGTTTGACATTTAATGAACCAAATTCGTCTCAACAGTGTTGTCAGGTGGGTTTTTCATTTATACTATCCCCGTGTCATACCTATGTATTGGCATATCGAATTATATATTCTAATTATAGTAAGTATAATAGTTTAATTATTTTAAACATACAAATACATGCTTTAGTAATGAAGTGTGAAACGATAGAGAATCTGAGCAACATGAATGTCTTTCTTAGGGGTGGTAAACGAGCCGAGCTTTGACCTGCTCAGGCTCGACTCGTTTAGTATCAGGCTCGGTTCGGGCTCGGCTCGACTCGGGAACGAGCTTCATTTTGTGTTCAAGCTCGGCTCGTTGGGCTCGTGAAAAGCTCGGTTGAAGCTCGGCTTGGCTCATTTGTTAAACAAACCAAGCTAAAGCTCGAATCAAGGCTCGGCTCGGGCTCGTTTAGCTAAAAAATATCTTGTTTAGCATTTGAGAAGTCACATTTCACAAATCACAACACCTTATACATGTGAAAGTAACATAAGCTCGGGCTCGGCTCATTCACCTTTTTTCAGTTAAGTAAACGAGCTCGTCTAGGCTCGGACTCGACTTGTTTACAAACCGAGCTTTAAAAATTGTTCAAGCTCGACTCGTTTGTCTAATCGAACGAGCCTGAGCGAGCTTTAACCGAGCCGAGCAACCCGGCTCCTTTACCAGCCCTAGTCTTTCTTAAGGTATTTTGTGATAATTTTATGGTTTTTTTTCCCATATATATGATATATCCCTATAAATAAATCTTGATTTGTCAAAATACCGGTGAATTACTATTTCTAACTTGCGCACGAATGTTTTTTTTTAAATATTTTTAGAGACGTGGGTGGTGATAGAATTTTATTGGAGTATATTGATAAATAAAGTTTTTTTTGAGGGGTGTATGTGCAAAAAAATCCTAAATGTGTACGTTTTTAAAAGAAAATATGTTTTTAGATACGATTTTACACATAATTTCCATGTTCGTTTTCTCTTTATATCAAAATAAAGTTTTAGTAAAGGGTGATCTTGTGTACTCGTGCTTAATTTATAAAAAAATAAAACAAGAAATAAAATACTGTTATAATAAGATATATAAAGTACAATATATATATATATTTTAATTTTTTATGTTATTGTAAAAGAAGCATAACAGTAATTAAAAAGGGTTCCCATTAGGATTATGAGAATCCCACTAAATATGTGATTTTCTAGGAAATGTTTAGTTGGAGATATTGTAGGGTGAGTTCTAGGAAAAACAATCAAGACCAAAAAAAAAAAACTGTGAAATCAAAATCTTATAATTTTGGTGATATTTTTGAGAATTTGATGGATTCTCTTTTTAATAATATTTTCTTGTGTCCCTCTAACGTTATTATACATAAAAGTTATTTTCAATTTGTGCTTTATTATGTTTGTTTTATTTAGTATCATTTATTTTATTGTTAAATAAACATTTTATTGTGTGACCACTTTTTTAATAATAAGTGTCCAGAGAGAGTTATATTTTTAAAATTTGAGCAGTCATGCCCTTTCTCAATAGGTGAATAATATGTTTTTCAAGAAACGAAAAAAAATGGATTTTTAGTTTTAAGTCCCCACGAACCATCATATTTAGTGATCGATCCCTCCCTTCTTCGTATTTAGGTTTTAGTCATCAGATTTAAATGATAGTTCCTTTTTAGTCCCTGAGAGGGACGTATCCATAAATTATTTAATTTACTTTTTAGTCCCTGTGAGGGACCTATCCATGAATTATCCTTTAAATCGGGGGACTAAAACCTAAATACGAAGAAGGGAGGGATCGATCACTAACTATGATGGTTTGTGGGGACTTAAAACTAAAAATCCCCAAAAAAAATTGAAGAAAAAAAAGTATACTAGTGTATATATGTATATTTTACTTTTTTTAGTATTTCAACATATATATATTTTTTTTAACAAAATAAAATCAATGTGAAATGTGGATGAAGCTACATAAAAAGCTGAATGTATATTTACCCAATCGATATTCATTACAGGGTGCCTTCAGTGAAGCCTCCATGACCTACATGGGACCAATCTCACACTTCTTGGCCACCACGGGCGCGCCATTGCTAGTGAACGTGTACCCGTATTTCAGCTACATAAGCGACCCAAAGAGCGTATCGTTGGAGTATGCGACGTTCACGTCTCCGGATGCAGTGGTTTTCGACGGCCCTCTGAGATACCAGAACCTGTTCGACGCGATGGTCGACTCGGTCTACTCGGCCATCGAGCGGGTCGGGGCGGCCAACGTGTCTATAGTGGTGTCGGAGAGCGGGTGGCCTTCGGACGGGAGTTGGGCCGCCAAGGTGGACGTTGCGGGGACGTACAACTCGAACCTGATCAGGCACGTTAAGAACGGCACGCCCAAGAGGCCCGGCCCGCTCGAGACGTATGTTTTCGCCATGTTCAATGAGAATTTGAAGCCCGGAGACGCGACTGAGAGGCACTTCGGGCTGTTCTACCCTAACAAGCAGCCCGTTTATTCAGTAAATTTTGAATCTTGATCTAGTGATAAAGGACTTGATCAATTTAGTGACCTAGACAGATCATAAAATTACATGTAATCCTATCACTATTTTGAGTTTAATTGTGGTGGGTTGGGGGTAGGGGAGGGACCTAAGGAATTTTGAGTCATGGTGTTTATGACTATATATATGTGCTTGTGTTTGATTGATTATATGATGCGAGAACTGATTGTATCGTCTTTAAAAGCGAGTGCTTCTTTCGCTTTGGATTGAGATTATGTGGCTGGTTAATGAATTTATTATTATTATTTATTATGGGTACACAAAAGCTCGAATAGGACGACTCATAGTCCTAACATACTATACCACTGATCAGGGGTCTATAACAATCTTGTAGAATAAGCCATAACAGACCAGTACAAACCGCAAAGCGGCAATGTCCTTATCCACTCAGCTAATGTGAGGTTTTCTATTTATGGAGGCATGCATCAAAAGCACACTCATAGAATACCAAAAAAAATAAGGCACACTTCTAGAATGGCCCCAATGCAAACACAATTTTTTTTTAATCCAACGATGAAAAGTCTGATCCATTCAGAGAATTGAGCCAATCATAAAACCAAATGTTATATAACTATTTTTAATATATATGCCATAATTTTATAATTGTTCCGTATCCGTTCGATCATCAAATTAATCATTTTTTATTATTATTAGATTATTTTTTTATTTTTACAATTTGTTTTGATGGGTGGCCGGTAAGCCTGATAATTGAATTTTTAAAATGGACCTTAGATGAAATTTTAAAGTGGGTCTCATATATTATTTTCTTTTTAAATCTAGATTGTTTAAATTTTACACATTATCAATATTACTAAATAGATGCACAATATTATATAATAATTTAAAATAAAACATTATACAATATCATATGCATTTAATAAAATACAAAAAATTAAATTCTAAAATTTGAAATGTCTATTAAATTATGGTTGGAGTGATTTATGGAAAAGAAAAATTTTAGGAGAATATCAAAGAGATTGAGAAAGTTTGTTGAGAGTGATTAATTAAAGTAATGCATCTCATTATACAATTTTATTAAAGTCCACTGAATAGATGATTCTTAGGGGACCCTTATTGAGTGGGGCCCTAGGCTGCGGTGTCCTTGTTCCAGACCCGGCTCTGAGAGCCGGTTGCCTAGCCTATCTAGGATCATGATTAGTACTACTTAATTATTAATAAAATAAAAGCCATTTATAAGTTTGAATCTTCTGGACTGCAAATCTAATAAAAAAGAATTATCCCACTCGGTCAAATCTTAAAACTTACATTTTAGTTCGGGTGATTGGAGAAAATAAATCTCATTTGGAACCGATTTTGTCAAACTTTTTATAAAATTAGTTTTCTCATTCTAAAAAATTGTTTTAATGCTTTAGTTTTTAATTTCATGTTTTAATTTTTATGTTAAAAGTTAACAAAACAGTTTTATATAAAAAAAAATTGGTTGAAACTAATGGGCCAGAAGGACCTAATAATGTAAAATAAAAGAAGGTGATACAATGTGAGGTTAAATTATACAGTTTTTTTTTTTTTTTGGTTACATAGGCTTAGACAGGCCACACAGAACAGACAGGTCAACATAAACCCTATAACAACTAATGAGTCAAAGCCCATAATAAACTAGTTTAACAGAGCTTGAAGAATTACCTGGGTCAAAGCCCATGAGAAACTAACCCAATAGTTCATCTTGCTAGAAACAAAGGGTTGAACTCGGACCCACAGAGTGGGAGTGTCCCTACCAACATGGCAAAGTCACTGGAGACCGTTTAAATTATACATATTTGTTCATAATATTAGGTTTTGGTGGTGGTGGTGGGGCAATAAATTTAGGAGTTGTTTTAATTTGTTAGTGGTGATTAATTTGGTGGGGCATCAAGTATGTGGTAGGTGATTTCATATTAAAGTATATAATTTAACATATCGTCACATGCTATTAGCTAGTCAACGTTATGGACCACCGTCCTTTTATTCAATTCCGGCTCAATTTGATCATTCTTAAAATCTGTTTAGACATGTGATTAAAATGTTGGGATTATTGAAATCCCATGTGTTAAAAAAATAATTTTATTATATTTTTGAATGCGGATTTTTTTATTTTCTTTTCAAAAAGAGAAAGGGTTTGAAAAAAAAAATTCAAAATGTGTTTTGGAATTTTTTAACGAGCACTCAGCCACCACTTTTTTTTAAGATATTTTGACACGTGGTGATCAATGTATTACCGAGCTCCAATGTCCCATCCATTCACTGAACCTTATCTTATAAGCTTAAAAAGTAGTCCCTCTGTTCATCAAAGACTTCAGAAGATTCAAAAATTTCGCATGCATTTCTTAATTAACCACTTGTGCATGTGTTTCTTACTTAAAAACCAAAGATTTTTTAATTAAAAAAAAATTAGACTCAATCTTTTTTTACAATTTAAAGCACAAATCACATATAATTTATTTTTAAAAAATAATAAAAATCTAACGATGTATATGTTTTGATAACAAAATAACGTTTTTGAGTTTGAAACACAAAATTTTAAAAAACTGATAAGTGTTACAAATGTATATCCAAATGTAACATTTGTTTAAGGCCTTAAGTACATGTTATAAATTACAAAGATGGTACCAACTCAAAAGTCAAAAACTTTTTTTTTCTAGGTAGGAACAAGTCCATAACTTCGGGATAATTCCTTTTTGAGTCACAATTTCAGTTTGCGATCGTTTTAATTTTTTTTAAAAATCATGTACGTCATCTGATATTGTGTGTATATATATATATATATTTATAAAAAATGAAACGTTTACTTCAACGAATTTTATATACTCATTTAAAATATAAAAAATATGATGAATTATATATATGTCATTAATGTGAATACAAGCGACTAATGATCTTTCTTTATATATTATACCAATTTCACCCTCAAATAAATAATAAATAGAGTTCTCTCTTGTGTACAGTGTACAGATGTGATCTAGTCAGCGTTGAATTTTTTAGTTTTGATCAGTTTTTAATAAGAAACTGACACACGACCAAAATCCAATAGTTATCTCCAATTAATGCCTTACATGCCAAGCACATCATTAAATCGGCTATGGCTCAGGTTAGATTCCAGCTATTTCAATTGATATCTTTAGCGCAATTTGCAAAAATGATATCAGTTTTTTTATTTCACATCTAACCCCACCCGAATATAATTGCACATGGGTTATTTTATTTTATTTTTATTCCATTAGAGGCACGATGTGTAATCACGCTTCTAAATTTATTTTTTCTAATTAAAAAAATCACTAAGGCGTGATATATTTTAATAAAAAATAAACAAAAACTCAGTCATGAGAGTATTGACTGAATCAAAAGTTACTTTAATAAATAAAATTGAGACATGATTAAAATTATAATAAAAAATGGGGCTATTTTTAAAATTGCCTTTATATATGTTGATCTATGTTGATATTTTTATTACAGGGTGTATGAGATCGATCGCATGCTTCTTGGCCGACACGGCGGGCCATTGCTAGTGAACGTGTACACATTTTTTGGTTACATAGGCAATCTACCACTTAACGCATTCGATAAGGCGGCACACATACCACAACAAGTATTTTGGTTACATTAGTTAACTTCCATCCAATTTTTTATTAGAACCTTTATAGTCTTTAGAAAATGATGAAAGTATCCTTATTTTATTTTTTTTTTTGCATATTTTACCTTACCAACTACATTATTTATAAAAATAAAAAATATTAATTTTAACATGAAAAAGATAGATTTCATCTAAAATCTACAAAAATGAAAATTAAACATAAAAAATATTTATTAGTAAAGACATAATAATTTATTAATACTTACATTAGGAGAAAAATTAATCATATGTATTATAAAATGAAAGATTTAAAAAAATCAAGATCTTGATTGAAGAAAAAGAAAAAAATCGTAAAGTTGAATGACTCACGATTGATTTAGAAAGAACAACAGATTAATTAGTTTATTATGTTTAATTATTTGCATTATAACAAATATTATGTGAATGTTTTTTTTGTTATTTTTATTTCTTGGTTAAGAACAAACTAGAGTTGGGTTTAATTTTGGATAAAACAAATAACAGATGAACGCATTTTTTCAGTATGAAAAATTCTAATGGTATAAAAATAAATTAAATTTATTATTTGTGGTGGTATAAAAATAAATAATATATTTTTTAATTCTATACCTATGCAAAAAAAAAAAGCCTAAAGTTTTGACTTCATTGGGAAGGTTATAACTAATGCATGGATCATGCGTCTTTTAAATGAATACATATATGTACTTTGACAAAAAATTAAATAGACTAAAAATAGAACTTGTTTTTTGTCAAAGAACTCCTAACAATAGTTAGAATCACTCATAAATAATTGATGCTTATCAAATGTATCAAGGGGTACGAACACGAGGACCTATGCCGAGCAAACACATGCTCAAGGTAAAAAAGAAAAATGGCAAGCGAGATTATTAAATCATTTACATCATTTTCAAAAATTAATTATTATGGCTCCACTTGGTTTGTATCTTTCTTTTAGATGAATTTACTTTACAAAAAATCATTATACCAAGAATTATTTTACTGGTATCCAAATTCCATCACACTATTTGATTCGTTAATGGATTTATAGAAATAATCAATTTTCGATGTTTAGTTTATATATGAAAAATAATAAAATAATTTGATTTAAATGTCTAAAATACATTTACTAATAATAGTCTTATACGTATACTTACAAAATTAATTTCTTCATCCATATCATAATTATAAAAAATGAGTAATCTTTTTATTAATATTTTTATAAATATTTAACAAATACATATAAATAAAACAACTAATTAAATAATTAAACATATAATAAGAGTAGTCTTATTAGTAGTTTGCATGAAGAATAAAAGAAAGATATACCAGTGAGAAAGAAAGAGAGAAAGGAGAATGTTTTATTAAGATGTAATTAATTTGTTAAAGAAAATCAATATGACTCAGTTCCATACGTACAGCTTATTTCACCATCTGCAGTTTTCACAATATATATAACAAAACACACACACATAGATGTAGTCATTCAAAAACTAACAGGATAAACAGGCTGTTTGTTTGGGTAAAACAGCCCAAAGTGCCTCTCAGTCTCATCCCCGCCCTTCTGATTCTCATTGAACATGGCGAAAACATACGTCTCAAGCGGGCCGGGCCTCTTGGGCGTGCCATTCTTAACGTGCCCGATCAGGTTGGAGTTGTACGTCCCCGCATTGTCCAAGTTGGCCGCCCAACTCCCATCGGAAGGCCACCCGCTCTCCGACACCACTACGGGGACGTTAGCCGCACCGACCCTCTCGAGGGCCGAGTACACCGAGTCAACCATCGCGTCGAACAGGTTCTGGTAACTCAGAGGGTCGTCGAAAACCACCGCATTAGGAGACGTGAACGTCGCGTATTTCAGTGATATGTCCTTTGGATTGCTTATGTAGCTGAAGTATGGGTACACGTTTACTAGCAAGGGCGCGCCCGTGTCGGCCAAGAAGCGCGTGATCGGGCCCATGTAGGTCATTGAGGCTTGGCTAAATGCACCCTGTAGTGAACATCAATGTGGGTAAAGATATCAAGGTGTCAGTTTGTTATCCCTTAATCCCCTTATTTGTTTTGGAGGTTAAAAAAAATGGAAAAGTGATTATTTATTAGCTAGGTATAATCCTGAAAAATTATTGCAGGAGATTTGATACCAAATCGATCATCATAATATAATTTTATGAGCATTTATCATTTGTATATAGAAATTTATTATCTTCTCTCTCAGTTTAGAGTTGTAATAATAATAATTTTTATTAATAAAATGTGAATATATGATTTTGAGAATCTTATTTCGGATTAAGAATTTAATTTTTTTTTTAAATTTTAGCATATTTTAATAAGTGTGTAATTAAGAGTCGCGTTGTTTAGTTTGTGTGGCCTATAATTATATCATGTGTTTGTCTTTCCTATTTATAGAAAAAATAGTTTTCAGCATTTCTGAAATATAAAAACGGATGTTATTATAAGAATTCTTTTAAATAAATAATAAAATTAATATATTCTCCTTTTATAATCTTATTCTCTGTACATTCAATGCATATTATAAAAATTTGAATGCCGATCGGATTTTTTTTATCCTTTCACACTACATTTGAAAAGTATGTATTTGTATGCTTAGAATGAATAAACTATTTTATATACTTACGATAATTAGAATATATAATCCGATATACCATTACACACACAGTTATATATATATCTTGCATTTACCTGTGAAGGAGGGTAGGAGACCCCGATGACGCCCATGTGGACAGACGTCGACACCTTGATCTGCCCGCGAAGGTCGTCCCCGAGCGCATTGTATATGTTCTGCATGGCAGGGAGCACGTATTGCGCAAACTGGCCGGGGATGACTTCGTTCCCGACCGCGATGTGTCGGAACTCGACATCGGGCCAGTACGCGCGCACGTTGGTCTGGACCCAGTTGGCCGCCGCATCATTGGAAGATGCGATGCTCTGGAGGTCCTCGTTGGTGGTGCCGAGGAGGACTCCGATGCCGGAGCCTCGGAGGGCGTCGAAGACGGTTTGGTTTGGGAAGTAGAGTCTGAGGAGGCCGATGTTGTTGGATTTGTAGAGGTTCACTACCTCGCTTGGTGGGGGGAGGTTGTCGCCTAGCAAGCCGTAGCATACGCCGACGGATTGTGCCATTGAAAGCAAGGAGAGTGGGTTTGTTAGAGGAGATGATGAGAGGTTTCAAGTTGTGATGGAGGCTTTGATGTTATGTAAAACTCATGCGTGTATGAGGGTCTTTTATATATGGAAAAATGTTGGACAAAGTCTCATTTACTATAAATTCAAAGGCACATGCTTTTATACAATTCAAAGAGAGTGTGTGTGTATACAAGCATGTGTGTGTATACTCTTTGTCCTATGTGCAAGAGAGACGTGAAGACTCCAAAGCACCTGTTTGTGACTTGTTCTGTTATCATGAAACTATGGGATTTATTGAAGGTGGCGGTGGATTTCAATCTACAGTCTCTATCTCTTCAGGGGCTTTGGGAAACCGGTCGTAAGCTAAAGTCGACGGGAGACAGAAGTCCACGGGCAAAGGTGTCTCAATCTTTAGTCCCAGCGATAGTATGGGCTCTTTAGTTGGCTCGTAATAGCAGGGTCTTTAGCAATACCAGAGTATACCCGGAAAATGTTTGAGAATCGACAGTGTACTTTATCAAATCATGGGGGCGGGCATGTGTGGGAGCGAACATCAGTTTTGATAGGGGTAAATTAATATTAATTGATGGATAGTCTAAGTTGTTCATTTAGAGTTTTGGAGTTGGCAGAATTCTCTTCTGCTACTCTACTTTTGCTGTACCTCTTTGATTGTATGGAATGCCTAATTGGGTTGCCCCTCAGCTAGTTATGTGTCCATTTTATTGAGTTTTAACTTTTAATGAAAAAGTTCCTCCCTGCCTTTCAATAAATAAAAAAAGTATAGATATTTATTTTGTCAAGAAATTTTATTTTTGAGTTTTCAGAAGCAATAATGGGTGGGTTGGAGGTGGTGTCAATTTCAACATGGATTTGGAGATAGTTGTAATGTAATAAGAAATTAAATGAAAATTAATTTTTTGAAATCCATGGCATTAATATTGGAGGGACGACTTATCAATCCGATAATTAAGGTTGGTGAGAGCTGTCATTTGTATTTTATAATTTTTTTTTTAAAAATAGTTGCATCCACAAATGTGTGTGTTAATTTTTTTTTTTATTTAAAAAATGTAAATGTTTGTTATATAATTTTTTGATGAATTCCAATTACAAATTCTAAAAAAATAAAGAGTAGACGTAAATCCAAAACAAAAGAAGAAAAAAAAATTTATACAAAATATCTACAATGCTTTGTCATTAATGAACTGTAAAGCTTAATCATTACATCGTTAATAACCATTACATTGATTACACGTCAAGATATCTACAAATTAAAACCATACATTTATTATTATTTTTTTGGTGCATGCATGGTAAAAAATAAATTGTGTATTACATAAAGAGGTAAAAAAAAATGTTATACAAAATTAGGGATGTGAGAAATTCAAAAACCAAGCTACTTAGTTGAATCAACCCCAAATATACCATAACATGTGAACAAAACAAAATAAAAATGCCTGAGCTGTTTTTTATCAGCCTTATATGATTATATCTTAGTTTAAAATGTCCTGACTTTAAAGGAACGCCACAATCTAATGGAAATATTAGATGCTGTAGATTTTTTTTTAAAAGAAGAAAATGGGATAATGTATTGTGGCATGCTGGAGACTATAACTAGACAGCAAAATTTTTGGAATGGAAAGACTTAGGACATGCCGGGTCAATCTAAGTGTCTTGACTCTTGAGGGTCCGGATTCCCTGTTTCTAGAGGGAACAAGAAACAGGGTTTTTATCCATTCACCTTCATCCACGTGGATTTCTTAACGGAAGCAGACGGACTCAATAAAGAACATTCACGGGGCGTTGCACAAAAATTGCATCAAAGTCATATAAAAAAAAAAAATTACAAATCAACCCCTTCACATAAGAGACTTGTGCGGGCCCCACTTAAAAACCACATATTCCGTCCATTAAATCCGCATAGACCACGTCAAAAAAGTAAACCTTTCATTATAGACCTCATATAATAAAACAATTACATCTTGATCCTTTCAATTGAATAACTCTAAAGCCCTATAAGAGACTTATGCGGATCACAAAAGTTGCGATAAAAATTACACTAAAGTCAAAAACAATAACATAATCACAAACCAGTCCTTTTATTTTATTCAAAAGAGACTTTAAAGTTCATGAATGTTTCATATCAAACAAATACAAATATTCAATCAGCAAGTGAAAAAAATTAGAAGTAATGTTTCATCATGCAAAAAAAAAACACTAATTTTCTTTATTAGTGCAGTTATGCTCATTTTTTTAATAACCCAAATATATATATGTGTGTGTGTATAAAATAAATGATATCATTCGATTTATTGGACTATGAGACCATAAAAAAATGAGTATAACATTTTCATTTTATTTAAGAATAGACAATCAAGTAAGTCATTTCATAACAAACAGATGAGATGACAATAAAAATTAAATGGCATTATTCACTTACATATATTGTCTGTAAACCCAATTTGATATTGTTGTTAATAGAAAATGTCTTATAAATAAAACAAAAAAATAACATTAAATAAATAAAAGATCTTTGTCTTCTTGCTTCTTCTTTTATTTAGCCGGTTGTCTTCTTATACTCGAGTAGTTCGGTTAGTGCTCCGCATTGACTTCAAATCTGTCTGTGTGTCTCCCGTCACTACTTTGATGGTTTTCCTGAGAACCATTTACATCAAATACTTGGATATGTGTAGCAGGATGTGATTTGAATTGTTTGTCAATCTGAAATGATAAATGATAAATGTTAATCACAAAAGAAAATAATTTAATATTGAAAGTAAATTAATTCAAATGATAACTGATTAAACAATATATATAAATGATGTAGTAAAACAAAAATTACCTTATTAAATTGGTTCGCATCATTAAAACTTTGTAGTGGAATAGACGAAGAAAATGGAGCATGCATTAAGCCGAGAAGTGAAGATGCAGAGTTGTTCCCAAAATGGATTCAACAAGATTTAGTTGATGAAGGGGATCAATACTTATGGCTTGAGGTGATCTAGAAACATTTGATGCAATTGTATTATCATCATGTGGACTTGCAATTAATCAAGAAAAAATAAGCTAAAGATCATTCGTAACATTTAATAAAAAAATAACATTATATACAAATTTAACCTTTTCTGTTTGTTCGTCGTTTATTCATTTCTAGCCCGCTTTTAAGTCTACGACTACCACGCCATCCTTCCTTTTTTTTATACCACTGGCAACTAGAGATGTTTCATTCGCCTTGTCTTTATTCTTCACACTGCTCTCATCAAATTTTCCTTTGATAATTTGTTCCACTGCCTCCATAACTTGATCTGATTGTCTTTCAAGAAGATTATATGCCTCTAAACTTTCAGCAGCCCTTGCAAAGATTTTATTATAAAGGCGACACAATGAGTTATATCGATATGCTAAGTGTGACTTGGGATCCTCATCAATTTTAACTCCATGACTGTCTCTCACTAGTCCAGCTTTGGCATTCTTGGTCCATCTTTTCAAAATGTATTGCTCAGGGAGTTCTTTGATATTCATAACATCAAATGCCCTTAACACATGCCGACATTGAATTCCGACGAATTCAAATTTTTTACAAGTGCAGAAAGCTGTGTCATTTGATGAGTCAAATTTAACAAAATGATCTCTTTGCCTCTCTCCAAAAGTGACCTTATAACTAGATATGGTCCCAACCTCATCACATTTAAATATGATGTAATCCATAACCATTTCAAACTCTTTGCGAAATATTTCAAAAATTGCTGGGGTGTAAGCATTTGCAGCTTGCATTAGCATTCGTACATGAGGTATTGTAGGGACACATTGATTTGCACGAAAATCTTCTTGTAGTTCTGCATATCGACGATCATTCACCACTCTTTCATAATGCTCGAAGAAACGCAAGAGATCCAACTTTGAATTTAAATACTTTTTGAGCATGCTGTTTAAGCTCTCACTTCACTGAGTACTCTTCATATCCGCACAAAATGTCTCTCGTCCATAAACGAGAGCCCACTTTTTTCTTTCTTTAAACAAATTAGCCAACCATTCGTTACCCTCAAGATTATGAACTTTTAACATTGTTTCCCATGCTGATAAGAATTCTTCTTCTTCCTCATAATCATATACACATCTGCTAAAATCAGATGAAAATTGTTTGGAACTTTTGAAAAAATGATTCAAGTGCTTCGCTGCATTCTGGTACATATGCCACACACAAAGGCGATGAACCGTGTTAGGCCACACGCTACTTATTGCTTTACTCATTGCTGCACATTGGTCTGTCAAGATTGTTTTTGGCTGCTTTCCTGACATGGCGGTCTTGAAGGTTTCAAATAACCATTCAAAAGTTTGGGTTGTTTCATCATATAGCAAAGCTGCACCAAAAATAACAGTTTGCTTGTGATGATTCACACCAATAAATGGTGCGAATGGTCTGCCATAACTATTTGTTTTGTAGGTCGTATCAAAACAAACTACATCACCAAAGAAGTGATAATCTACCACAGATTTCGCATCCGCCCAGAAAATATTTGTTACCATATCATCTTCATCAACTTGCATAGAAAAGAAAAATGATGGATTCTCAGCTTGTTTTTTCTGCATATACTCAAGCACAGCCCCTACATCACCCTTTTCCATTGCTTTCATGCGTTTAGAACGAAGGTAATTTTTGTAATCAACATAAGAAAAATTTAAATTTCGTCGACCGCCAACCTGTTTGCTGATTAGCTCATATGAAGATCTTGGGGCTATTCCTGAACTATCTGACAAATCTATCTGAGCAGCTTGAGATTCATATAACCTCCTATGTGACCTCAACATGTGAATTTTGCTTGGAGTTGTCAGATTATGGTTATGATTATCTTCAAATCCACTAACATGATACCTCTTTGTATGCATAATTTTGATGGACATAAATGCATTGCAACCAGTTCTTGTTTCTAGCCTTGGTTTTTTCACCATTTTTTCTCCTTTTTTATTCTCACGAAAACCATGCTTTGAACACACAAATTTTCGACTTGTAACAACATTTTCAGAGTTGAACTTGACACTTGATTTACGAATACTAAAACCTGATTTTTCAGCATACTTATTATAGAACTGATATGCTATATCTTCATCATCAAATTCCATATCAATTTTTGGCACTTCTCTTGCATCTTCAACATTTTCATCTGAAACATTTAATTCTACATCTTCCGTCAAAATATTGATAGGAGGATTCAACTGGATTTCTTCACTATAATCGTTCACATGACTGCTTAATTCTAATTCAGTATTCTGACCATTTAAAGAATCATTCAACTCCAACTCCATTCTCATGTTCTCCTGTTAGACAAATTTGTCAAATTCAATTGTTATCTAACAAACACTTAGAAAAAATATAACTATTGCAAAATATGTAGCACGTCTCAACTTTATAAATTTTTTTGTCTATTTCATCTTTCCTTCAAAATACTTTTGTTCCCTTTTGTTAAACAATTTTTCACATATTTTTATTAAATATAGATTATCTAGGTTATGTCCTTCATGCAAAAATAAACACAAACTTGTTTATAAAAAAAATATAAAAACAAACATACCTAATAATCAAAACTTAACCGATTACAAGCAATCGATACCTTCATATGAATCTTTGAAGTCTCAAATAGATGAATTAATCTTCAATGAAAACGTTGCCCACCGTCTTGTATGATTTTCTTTTCTTCCCCTCCCGTCAAATCAAAACCCATATTTTCCTCTTCTATTATTTGATATTAGGGCTTTAGAGTTATTCAATTAAAAGGATCAAGATGTAATTGTTTTATTATATGAGGTCTATAATGAAAGGTTTACTTTTTTGACGTGGTCTATGCGGATTTAATGGACGGAATATGTGGTTTTTAAGTGGGGCCCGCACAAGTCTCTTATGTGAAGGGGTTGATTTGTAATTTTTTTTATATATGACTTTGATGCAATTTTTGTGCAACGCCTCGTGCATGTTCTTTATTGACTCCGTCCGCTTCCGTTAAGAAATCCACGTGGATGAAGGTGAATGGATAAAAATCCTGTTTCCTGTTCCCTACAGAAACAGGGAATCCGGACCGACTCTTGAGGGCTCCACTTGCACTAAATTCATGGGAGATTTAATTTACTCAACTTGCACTAAAAAAACTTGAACTAAAAAGCTGCTTTTTTTTTATTTTATTTTATTTTATTTGGTAAGGTTAGGAGCGGGTCAGGCTCAGAATTGACTTGAATTTGATCCGCTAAATATATGCAATAAATATCCAACTCAATAGGTCCACAAGACCTAACATATATACGCCCAACCTAAAAGGCTTGTTCATTAAAATGGAGAGGGTCCGATCCTTTTAACCTGATCATATAGACTCGATGACACCTACCCAACCCAATTAATTGGCCCAACTCCACTTGTGATCAGTCAACCCATGAATCATATCAAAACCTAGGATATATTTTTATCTCCAATTTGGGTAGTGAAATATGGTGGGGGGTGCGGATAAGGAGATGAGACTCAAAAACTGGTTTGTTATTGTGTGTGTGTGTTGTATATATATATATATATATATGAAAATAAACTGATGTAGTGGTATTGATATTTCAAGTTTTTTCTGAAATTGTATTATTCTCCCAATTTATATGACATGGACCACATATCAAATCATTATCATCATTTTTTATAAATCAAGAGTAACATGTTCAATCATTGAAAAAAAATGCATTTAACTCACTCAAATTTTGCCGAGATTCACATAAACCTCACCTTTTTTTATATATCCATGTATTTGGTCACCTGTGCTTAATGTCGAAAACGTGACGATCAAGTGAAAAATGTGTCACCAAACAAGTGAACGGCCTCCAAACCTGGTTTGGGTTTTTATGTGTGACAATCGAGTCGGGTTGTAGTTGTGTTTGGTATAATCCAAACCCAACTCATACCTATAGTGTTCGACTTTATATCCACCCCACCTCCAGTTTTCAGTTTTGATCTAATGAAAATGAATTCGATCAATTTAATGAACATTTTGAGTCACGGTGTTGACTAGCCACTAGCCAACCGTTTATTGTATCAAAGGTGGATTTCTAGAATGGGCCCAATCCAATCACATAATTTTTTTAAGGAAAAAATCCATATAACCCATTGTAAACTGATTGAAATCCATATAACCCTTTGATATTTTTTAAAATCTATATAATCATATGAAGACACCTAATAAATTCAAATAATCCTCTGAATAAAATTTACCTTTATAGATGATAAATATTTTATGAATATTATGTTTGGTTAACATGGTAGAAGACACAATATATAAAAAAACCCTATAGTATATAGAAAAATGTAAATTTTTTTTTATCAATGACGATTTTACCCCTCTAAATAGAGTTTTATACTATAAGGTAAAATCGTCATTTTCATATGATTTTTCACATTTTTAACGTATTGTAGTGATTTTTTAGTATATTTTGTATTCAGTCAAGTTTAACCAAACGAAATATTAACAAAATATTCATCATTTACTAATAAAAATTTTATTCAGAGGATTATTTAGATTTACTAGATATTTTCAGGGGGTTATATGGCTTTTAAGAAAAATCAAAGAGTTATATGGATTTAAGCCAGATTTAAGGAGGTTGTATGAATTTTTTCCTTTTTTTAATCCTCCAATGATAAAAAATCT
Organism: Acorus gramineus; assembly: GCA_030737835.1. Classification (NCBI taxonomy): domain Eukaryota; kingdom Viridiplantae; phylum Streptophyta; class Magnoliopsida; order Acorales; family Acoraceae; genus Acorus; species Acorus gramineus. Next base: position 21,706,333 of record CM060848.1, on the reverse strand, counting down.
GATCCAATCAGAGAACTGAGCCAATCATAAAACCAAATGTTATATAATTATTTTTTGGCAATATAAGCTATAATTTTATAATTGGTACGTATCATTTCGATAATCAAATTTAAAGGTGGTGAATACCCTCAATAAAAATTAAAAAAAAAGCGAACGCAGTGTAATTTAGCGATATGTCCTTTGGATTGCCTATGTAGCTGAAGTACGGGTAGACATTCACTAGCTAGGGCACACCGGTGTCGGCGAAGAATCGTGTGATCAGGCCCATTTGAGTTAAATGGAATCTGAGAGCGGGTGGCCGGCAGACGGGCCTCAAACTGCCACGGTGGAGAATGCGAGGAAGTACAACTCGAAACTGATCGACCACATTAAGAATGATATATTTAAGAGCATCTTCAAAAGACTCTCTACATAGCTCATTCTTTAATATAGGAAACTGAAAATTAAAAAAAAAAGGACTAAAAGACTCCTTACAAGACTCCCTACCATTTTTTTTTTTCATGTATGGAACATTGTAGGGAAAACTACAATGTAAAAGGACTGCATTACCCTTTCCAACATATATTTTCATTTTTCTTTACCCAATGTTTTGCCAAGTTCTTTAAAAGCCTGATTTTATAAGTTCAATATTAAAAAAAAAATGATAAATTTTAAAAAAATAATCATTTTTTAAATGATCATTTTTTAAATAATTTAATCAATAAAAAAAAATAGCCATATAACCTGGACTCCGTGGATTTTTAATAATTTTATTTATTTTTTTTGTTTTTTAAATGATCTTTACTTTATGTCAATATTTGATAAATTATAGGATGTGATTTTAGATTTTATAATTTATGGTTATAAATTGGGGGTAAATGAGTTAGAATGAAGATAGGATAAAAATGAACATATTTTTAAAATGACAAAAAAAAAAAAAACTTCTTATAAAGAAAGTTTTTTTTTTATCCTATAAAGAAAGAGGCTTTTACAGATGGCGTACGAGGTCTACCCACTTGAGAGTTGAGACCTCTGTTTTAGATGTACAATGAGAATTAATGAGAGGCCCGAGGGTGCGACAGACAGGACTTCTGGCTTTCTAACTGGAACAAGGAGCCTGTTTATCATGTCAGTTTTTTAAGTTTGAATAATTCAAAAATATGTGTTGAAATAAAAAATGCTTTATAGTTTATTTTAATTTGAAGACGTAATAAAAAGTTTATGACTTCATTTAGAAGGTCAATGGATTACATGTCTTTTAAATCAAAACATACTAGTCTTTTTAAATTTAATTCACTCTCTCAAAGTTTAGACCAATATATGATCACCACGCCCAAAAACAAAATTGAAAGAAATTTCATGCAAACAAAGTATATGCTCACCTAAAATGTGACTCAAAATTAAACTTCTCAATTATGACACACAAATTAGAAGTTCAGTACCGACAGTACGTCGTACAATTTATTTCAATACGCACGCAGTTTCACAATATATATAACCAAAACCAAACACAAACACATACATGTAGTCATCAACACCCTGACTCAACAGAGGGACACCACAAGGCCACCACCCCCGTTACTCAAAACCTCACATGATAAACAGGCTGTTTGTTTGGGTAGAACAGCCCAAAGTGCCTCTCAGTCTTATCCCCATCCTTCTGATTCTCATTGAACATGGCGAAAATATACGTCTCGAGCGGGCCGGGCTTCTTGGGCGTGCCGTTTTTAACGTGCTTGATCAGGTTCGAGTTGTACGTCCCCGCATTATCCAAGTTGGCTGCCCAACTCCCGTTCGACGGCCACCCGCTCTCCGACACCACTATAGGCACGTTAGCTGCACCGGCCCTTTCGAGGGCGGAGTAGACCGAGTCGACCATCGCGTCGAACAGGTTCTGGTAACGGTGAGGGCCGTCGAATACCACCGCATTTGGAGAAGTGAATGTCGCGTATTTCAGCGATATGTCCTTCGGATTGCCTATGTAGCTGAAATACGGGTAGACATTCACTAGCAATGGCGCGCCGGTGTCGGCCAAGAAGCGAGCCATCGGGCCCATGTAAGTAATTGAGGCTTGGCTAAATGCACCCTGTAGTGAATATGGATACACATATATCAAGGTATGTATAGATTTGTCATCTGATCTTTGAAAGATTTGTCGGATAAATTTACCTGTGAAGAGGGTAGGAGACCCCGATGACGACCATGTGGACGGACGTGGACACCTTGATATGGCAGTGGAGGTCGTCGCCGAGCGCGTTGTATATGTTCTGCATGGCACGGAGCACGTGTCGCGCAAAGTGGCCGGGGATGACTTCGTTCCCGACCGCAATGTGTCGGAACCTCTCACATCGGGCCAGTACGCGCGCACGTTAGTTGGTCCGGACCCATTCTTTCGCGAAGGCTTTGGAGGACGCGAGGTGGTGGAGGTCCTGATTGGTTGTGCCGAGGAGGACTCCGATGCCTGAACCACGGACGGCGCAAAGCACGGCGTGATCGGGCGCGTAGAGTCTGTGAGGAGAATTCAAAATAAATAATGTCTGAAGATGAAGCACTGACAAAATAAAATACAAGAAAGCGAGAACACGCAAAGGAATTGAAGTGCGAATTGAATACCTGAGGAGAGGCTGATGTTGTGGGATTTGTAGAGATTCACTACTTCGCATGGTGGGGGGAGGTTGTCGCCGAGCAAGCCGTAGCAGACGCCGACGTTCGATTGCGCCATTGGAATTGAGATCGAAAGGTTTTGATGAGAGGAGAAGATGAGAGGTTTTAATTTGTGATGGTTAAACATATGCATGCATATAAGGGTCTTTTATATATGGAAAATGATGTACGAAGGGATATATTCTTTTATATCCAAAGGCATTAATTCTTTTATACAATCCATTTTTTTTTAGAAAAAACGTGAAACATATTTAAAAACCATCTATGGGAAACATTTTTATATTTTATGAAAATATTGTATGTCAACCAGCAATAAATCTAAAAAAAATGTATGATTGAAAGTAGAAGAGTTTATCATGTATGGAAAATGTTTGGCAAACCCTGTCTGTGGCCGATACGTACACACTGGTTTTGAATTTTTTTTTTTTAAATAGAATAAGGTATAGGCTTTAATACAATTTGAAATATATACACTTTGTATGGTTCCATTTTTTAAAAATGTGCCCTTATTGGACAAACTCTGTTTCCAGCCACACTTGTGGTACACTGGTTTTGAATTTTTTTTTAAAAAATAATATAAGATATGTGTTTTAATACAATAATATGCATAGAATTCCTGTAATAGATTCGTGACAATGCAGTTTTTATATATAGATATTTATTTTGTCAAGAATTTTATTTTTTGATTTTCTCAGAAGCTATAATTGGTGGGTTGGTGGTGTTGTACATTTGAAAACGGATTTGGAACGGTTAGATGTAATATAATAGAAAAATGTTATACCCAACCATTTTTACCGACTAAAATTTAGGTCACATATTTTTATTTTTTAAAAAATAGTAAATATTATTTAATGAGATATACATTTTAATAAAAAGTGCATATCACTTCATTTTAAATTTAATGAATTTATTTTTTAGTAAATATAAGAAAAAATTTAACGAGGTTACATACATCGTTTACATACATCGTTCCCTGATTTTCAGCGACCTGTATTTTAAATTGTAAAAAAAAAAATTGAGTGTAACAACACTCAATATAATAAGATAAGAAATGAAAAATAATCTTTTGAAGTCCATGGCATTAAAATTGGAGGGACGACTTATCAATCTGATAATGTCGATGAGTATTAGGGGCCGTTTGTATCGTTGAAAAATAAACAATAAAGAACAAAAAAATTAAGAGTGGTCATCAACTAATACATGCACACTTAGGACGATGCCGACAAAATTTATTCGCTTCGCAGTGGTGAATGATTGAATGGATAATAAGTTTTGTATAGATTTTGTCGGCATCGTCCTAAGTGTGCATGTGCATATAGATGCACCACTGATAATGTCGCCATGTCGGCATCGTCCTAAATATTTTTTGTTCTTTATTGTATAGAGTATAGATGAATACTATATATATATAAGCAAACAATAAAGAACAAAAAATTAAGAAAAACCACAATCACGTTTTGGAGAATAATTGAATGTCATATACATGCATGTATTAGTTGATGACCCCTCTTTAAATAGATTCATATCAGCTAAGTGTGCATTTTGGATTTTTCATCATTATGATTGTAATCCTATAAATAGAAGACTTTTGTTACATAAAGCAGTGACAACTCCATGAATTTATATAGATGAAGTGATTTAAAAAAATAAATTTCATAAATTTTAAAAAAATCTATTTTTATCATTTTTTTTTATCAAAACATAAATTTTTCTTTTAAAAATAAAATAACAAATTAAATTAATAAAAAATAAACTATCAAAGAAAATAGATAAATGGTTTCTAATATATAAACTTTTATAATTTGTGGGGTTGTAAGTATAAAATTTGTGCTGAATAAGGTTAATTGGTGGGCTGATGGGGTCACTAGTGGGTTGGTGGGTTGAGTTGCCATGAGTGATAGTAGTAGTTTGAACATTTTTTTTTGAAAATGCGATGAGGTCAATTAACCCCACCACATTATATATGGCGCTGTCCCTGACATGAAATATATGAATGAGAATAGAAAAGAAAATAAAGGAATAGAAGAGTTTGAAGAACTATATATATTTCTCTATGTCTCTCTCTTGTGTTTCTCCATCTCGTTTTATTTTAGTTTTACAACATGTTATCAGCACAAATTGCTTTGTTATTTTTGGAAAAATATTTCAAACAAAGATTTTATTGGTGTTGTTTACTATGTCTTAGCCCTCTCATTTTTTATCTTACATGTGAGTGACATCCGAAGAGATACACTCCTATATTAGCTATATATATTTCAATAAATTAATCGTCGTCCCCAAAAGGGCTTAACTAGTAGCCTAAAATGTTGTAACTTGAAATTACACACACACACACACACACACACGTAATTTAATCATTTTTTCCAAGGTGCTTAATAATGTGACCTGAAGTCATAGAATGCTTGATATGAAAGGCTTGACCTAAATCATGATACAAACATCATAGCCACACATTATATAAACGGCCGAGATCAGATATACCAGAAGAAGAGAAGACATCTTGATTGTTTGGGAGCACCGTAACTTGAAACGGCTATAACTTTCAGACCATAGATCAGAATCGTTATTATTATATGTCCACGCGTTCGTATCGACGAGCCCTACAGGAGTAGTCGTTATACTTTTATGCCAATTTTTGAAGCATTCTGAGATTGTCTTGGAGGTCAAATCGACGATTGAATATTATTTTTACTATTTTTGACAGTTTTGAGTTTGTTTGGATTTTATGCATCTGTTAGGATTTTATTATATTTATATTTGAATTTCAAATATTAGTTTGAATTAGAATTTGAATATTAGTTAAGATTAAATGATGATGTATTAGTTATTTTTCAGATTTAAATAATCTGTTAGGATCATAGTTTAGATTTAGATAATCAGTTGAGATCCTAATTAATTAGTTATGGATTCTCTATTATATTTATAGGCATGTAAACCAATTGATTATGCAGAAATTGATTATTAGAATTTATTTATTTTCTCTATTGTATTTTGTTATCCTAGGTAGATCAACAACTACATAGAATTCCATCGTTTCTGGTATTCTTAGGAATCAACAGACTCGTTAAAGCTCTTCCTCCTGGTATATTCTTAGGAATTAACAGTGTCGTTCAAGCCTGCTGAATTCGTATTTTCGATCGAATTAGCAGAAGAGCTTATTCGTACGCTATATCAAATCACGAAAAAAAACTCTTATTAACTACTTCATCAGAAGTCCTCCCCTTTGGAGGTTTGTATTTTTGTTGAGTACTTGGTTCATTTACTATACACAATGATAATGTCACCTTCGTATGAAGTGTTTTTTTCTCATTAATAGAAGTAATGGTTTTATGAAAATGAAACAAGAGGATCTGATCGTCAAATTACTATCATGGATTTATTGCTTGATTGATATGATAGCATTAATGGGGTGAATATAAACACAATATATATACTCATCCATAGTATGACTCTCAATCGTGACACACAAAAAAGTGAAACAACGAGAGGTCCACTACATACAACTTATTTCAACACATTTCACACCAAAAACAGACACATGTAGTCATCAACACCCCAGACCCCAAGGGAGTGGCACCACAACACAACAACCACCCCAGTTACTCAAAAACTAACAGGATAAACAGGCTGTTTGTTAGGGTAGAACAACCCAAAGTGCCTCTCAGTCTCATCCCCGTCCTTCTTATTCTCATTGAACATGGCGAAAACATACGTCTCGAGTGGGCCGGGCCTCTTGGGAGTGCCGTTCGTCTTAACGTGCCTGATCAGGTTCGAGTTGTACGTCCCCGCATTGTCCAAGCTAGCTGCCCAACTCCCGGCCGACGGCCACCCGCTCTCCGACACCACTATAGGCACGTTAGCTGCCCCGGCCCTCTCGAGGGCTGAATAGACCGAGTCAACCATCGCGTCAAACAGGTTCTGGTAACTCAGAGGGCCGTCGAAAACCACTGCATTTGGAGACGTGAACGTCGCATATTTAAGTGATATGTCCTTTGGATTGCCTAGGTAGCTGAAGTATGGGTACACGTTTACTAGCAAGGGCGCGCCCGTGTCGGCCAAGAACCGCGTGATCGGGCCCATGTAGGTCATTGAGGCTTGGCTGAATGCACCCTGTAGTGAACATCAGTATGGGTAAAGATATCAAGGTGTCGGTTTGTTATCTATTGATCCCCGTTTGTTTTGGAGGTTAAAAAAAATGGATAACAATTTATTATTGCAGGAGATTTGATACCAAATCGATCATCAAAATATTTATCATTTGTATATAGCAATTTATTATTTTCTCTCTATTTAGAGTTATAATAATAATATTAATAATATTTATCAATAAAATGTGAATTTATGATTTTCATAATCTTATTTCGGATTAATAATTACCTGTGAAGGAGGGTAGGAGACCCCGATGACGCCCATGTAGACGGATGTCGACACCTTGATCTGCCCGCGAAGGTCGTCCCCGAGCGCATTGTATATGTTCTGCATGGCAGGGAGCACGTATTGCGCAAACTGGCCGGGGATGACTTCGTTCCCGACCGCGATGTGTCGGAACTTAACATCGGCCCAGTACGCGCGCACGTTGGTCTGGACCCAGTTAGCCGCCGCATCTTTGGAGGATGCGAGGCTCTGGAGGTCCTGGTTGGTGGTGCCGAGGAGGACTCCGATGCCGGAGCCGCGGAGGGCGTCGAAGACGGTTTGATGTGGGCCGTAGAGTCTGAGGAGGCCGATGTTGTTGGATTTGTAGAGGTTCACCACCTCGCTCGGTGGGGGGAGGTTGTCGCCGAGCATGCCGTAGCATACACCGACGGATTGCGTCGGTAAAAGCTTTAGAAGAAGAAAAGGTGTGAGATTTATATCCAGAAAAAAATCTTTATTTTTTTAATATTTGTAGATGCAAATTTATTGCAACTTTTATCTCCATCATCGTCTCCATGATATCAGTTTTTTGTCAAAAACGGATGGTATCTAGTAAGTCAATCACTGATTCACTATGACTCCAACAACTTAGAAACTGACCGGATAAACGGGCTGCTTGTTTGGGTAGAACAGACCGAAGTGCCTCTCAGTGGCATCACCGGGCTTCAAATTCTCATTAAACATGGCGAAAATATATGTCTCGAGCGGGCCGGGCCTCTTGGGCGTGCCGTTTGTAACGTGCCTGATCAAGTTCGAGTTGTACGTCCTGGCATTGTCCATGTTGGCTGCCCAACTCCCGTCCGACGGCCACCCAGTCTCCGACACAACTATAGGCACATTCACTGCCCCAAACTTCTCGAGGGCCCAGTAGACTGAGTCGACCATCGCATCGAAGATGTTCTGGTAACTCAGAGAGCCGTCAATAACGACCGTGCTCGGAGATGTGAACGTCGCGTAATTCAGTGATATGTCCTTCGGATTTTCTATGTAGCTGAAATATGGATACACGTTCAGAAGCAATGGCGCTTTTGTGGCGGCCAAGAAACGCGCGATTGGTCCCATGTAGGCTACCGAGTTGTCAGAGAATTCACCCTGCAATGGAAAACCATATCAAGTGAATATAAAAATTGGTTTCTATGTGTAGAATTACAATTTTTTTGGCATGCAGACCCCGGACAGGGCGACCCAAGTACAAACAACAAACTATATGGATTTGGACTAACAAGGGTCCAGTTGAAACGGTAGGCAGAGTCTACAAACACACGACTAACCCAAAGGATGTAAATGTTGGGAAGGCCACCGCGGAAGCCATCAACAAATACAAGATCGAACACAAGAACGAAACATCACAACACATGAAGAACACAAGATATACATGGTTTGGCCTAAGCCTACATCCACGAGGCAAAAAACAGATAATCCACTTTGATAGTTGAGATACATTAAGAGACTCACAAACTCTCTTATGAATTACCCTCTCTTAGAATCTTCCAATTAATAAACAAATATTGTTTCCATTAATTAGGAGATATTCACTCTCCTAATTAAGAAATAAATATTGTTTCCTGTTTTAAGATATTCATTTTAAATATTAATTAAGATCAAATCTTAAATAATATTCTACTCATTAGGTGCCCAACCTAATATGATTTCATCATGGTCATCCGATGTGATACACCGGATCGAAACATAATCTCAATAGTAAAGAGGGAACCAAAAGAACTATAAAGAGAATCAACTCCTTATAGTTGAATCTCTCATTTTTGAAATGTGAGTATGGATGATTTTGATAAAGATAATAAGGTGATAAGGAATTTCTTAAAACAATTGATACCCCTGTTATATATAATATATATAATATGAATATATACTAAATTGATCTTTGGCATGTCTGGTCAGCGCTACTATGTCCACGGCTCACATCTATATCAATGTCTTGGCAGTTGTGTTTGGTTGCGCGATTGCGCTGCGATTGCGATTGCAGGAAGATGCGTTTATAATCGTGCAAACCAAACAGTTTTACTGTAGCAGCTTCCTGCACACAGATTTCAGGCAAATAGTGCCCAAAAGCTGCGATTTCAGAAAGCTGAGAAAGTGAGCTTCCTGCAGAATCAGTTTGCAATCGCAGATTCCTGCAGAATCAATTTTGCAATCGCGCAACCAAACACACCCTTATTCATTTAACATGCCGTTCTTTAAAAAAATGAATGAAAACAAAGTCTTCCAAACTTGATGATAAAATAATTTAAAATTAAAATTAAAAATTGAAACAGTTAATACTTTTTTTTTAATTAGAGTGAGAAATTAAAACAGAAAAATAAAGAATTCCTTACATCTTGAAATTTTGTTTTGATTATCGGTTTATTTTCTTTGAAATTTTTTTAAAAAATATAGAATAAAATTCTAATTAAATTAATGAATAACAAACAAAGCTATAAAGAGAAATTAAAAAAAGAAACAAGTACAAAATGGGTTGCGTAGAAGATTTAAAAGAACAAACTCAGAAAACAAAGCAATAAAGAAATTGACCAAATAAACTCAAAACAAAAACAAAAAAAAAATCCAAAGTGGCATTTTATAAGAATATAACATGCTGGATGCTGGATTGTTTTGTTCAAAGATGCTTTTTCAAGTTAATTAAGTATTCAAGGCTAAATAAAGAATACCCAAGCCATGATGTGACAAGCCCATCAACATGGACCTTAATCAATGGTCAATTCCAAGATGGTACACACAGCCAGTTTTAAATCTATCCATTCGGTCGATCATATGTATTTATTTAAAAAATATATCTATAATAAAATAAATCTTATATAAATATATATACCATCAAATATAGGGATATGAATAAGTGACCAAAAAAATAGGTTGGGTGTATTTTTTTGTAAAATTAAAAAAAATTTATTTCAGTATAGATAAGGAATAAATTATTTTTTGTTTAGTTATGTATTTAATTAGTTATTTTCATTCAAAAATGTAATATTTTTGTTTTTTTAATGTATTTACCATTGATAAAATATTGTGTGTAAAAGATAATAATAAAATGTAAATAATGAATTATAAAAGATAAAAGAAAACTAATTTGACATGTAAGTCTACTTAAATATCAAAAATAATGATATGTGATTTAACATGTTAGTTCTCTTATACTAATGTTAAAATAACACAATTCTATAGAAACATAAAATATCAATATTAGCTTATTTTTACTTATTTTAACATAGTTATACTCACTTATTAATTATCATAAACAAGTTTTCAAACTCATTCATCATTATTCCACCTTATTCCTTACCCATTTTAGGTCAACGGTGCTCTTTTTTTACTAATAAATTTAGCATAATTTTTTAAATTAATTTATTTATAACAAAGGGATTCCCCGTAGGCACCGTAGCTAGTTTTATGGTTGAGTTGAGTAAGCTATCTTCGCCTGTGCATCCCCAAACTCACAGAAATATACATGTGTTAAATCAACACCAAGACTCGATACCAAGATTTACCCATCTCTTTTAATGAAAGTATTATGTGGCAAAATAAATAAATAAATAAATAAATAAATGCAATCCAAATTTAAAATGCAAAAATTATGTATCATACATACATGCGAAGGTGGGTAGGTGTTCTTCATGACTCCCATGCTGACGGACGTGGAAACCTTAATAACCCCGCGGAGGTCATCCCCGAGCGCGTCGTACACGTTCCACATGGCCCCGAGCACGTACTGCGCGCTCTCGCCTGGGATGACCTCGTTTCCGACCGCGATGTGTCGGAACTTCACATCGGGCCAGTACGCGCGCACGTTGGTCTGTACCCAGTCGGCCGCGGTGGCTATGGAGGACGCGAGGCGCGGGAGGTCCTCGTTGGCCGTGCCGAGGAGGACTCCGATGCCTGAGCCACGGAGGGCGTCCAGCGCAGCTCGATCGGGGGCGTAGAGCCTGAGGAGGCCGAAGTTGTTGGATTTGTAGAGGTTCACTACTTCGCTTGGTGGGGGGAGATCGTCGCCGAGCGTGCCGTAGCATACGCCGATGGATTGCCCCATTGAAATCAAGAAAGATTTTTGTTAGAGAAGAAGATGAGAGGTTTCAAGTTTGTGATGGGTGTTTTATAAGGGTCTTTATATACCGGAAATGTTGAACCAAACCCTGTTTACAGCCACGTTTGCGGTTAGGGCGGCGGCCCTGAAAAGTGCTCAGCATGGTGAGTCCAAAGTCAAATTTAAAATGGGCCCCTGCTTGACATTTTTTCTTTTGATGATTATCATCGTATATAAAACTTTAATTTTTTTTTAAAATTAGCTTTTAAAAAAATATTTTTGAAATAAATTAGAAAAAATAAAAAAATAAATTGATAAATATAAGATATATAAATTAAATAATGTATTAAAGAAATGCTAAAAAAATATCAACAGAATAAATAAAAGGATTTTTTAAAAAAAAATATAATAAAAATTCAAAAACTATATTGATTTTTTTGGGATTTAGAAGCCCTCAAATATATGAGACTCTAAACTCATGTTTGGTTCGACAATTAAATTAATTTGATATTTATGATTATTCTAGTATAAATAGGGATAAAATAATTTTGTGTTTAGTTGTGTTTTGAATTATTTTCATTGAGAAATGTAGTAATAAAAATTTTGTTGTTTGGATAAAATGTGAATAAAGTGTGAATAAAAATTTATAAAATGTAAAAAAATGATGACAGTTGGATTTAACATTTGATTTATAAGAGGTGATGACAATTGATTTGATAGTGTGCCCACATATTCTTTTGATTTGAATGAACTGGGGTAACTTAATATTAATGGGTGGATGGAATCCATAAATCATTTTATACTAGTTAATTCTGATATATACATTCTCATTTATTCCAGTCATCCAAACATTCATAATGAAATTATTTTAACTAATTTCAATTTATTTCAAACATATTCTCGAACCAAACATGGGCTACGCATCTCCCTACATTTCCTAAACTCAAGACTGGGCAGACCTGTGGTACGTACACACTAGTTTTGGATTTAAAAAATAAATAGTATAAGGAATGTGTTTTAACACAATATGAAATTTATATACAATAATGAATGGATACATTTTTAAAAAAATATAAAATATTTTTGGCAAGGTGTATGTCTTATTAAACAATAAACAATGTGTATACCTTGTTGACAACAACAGATTGTAACGAGCAATGGTGTGTGACAAACAGACAATTTATTTTTTATAAAAAGATATTTTATTTTGTGAAGGAATTTTATTTTTGATGTTTTTTTTCAGAAGCAATAAATGGTGGGTTGGTGTTGTCCATTTCAACAGGGATTTGGAGATGTTAGTTGTAATATAATGATATATTAAGATATGAAAATTAATTTTTTTGAAGTCAAATTGAAGGAAGACTTATCAATCTTATCAATCTAGATAAGTGTGTGTGTGAACGTTTAGCTGTCATTTGTATTTTATAATAATAATAATAATAATAAACTAGTCAAGTTGCATCCACAAATGCGTGTGTTACGTTAATGAACTGTAATGCTTAATCAATACATCTTTAGCAATAGCAACCATTAAATTGATCACACGTCAAGATATGAGTTTAGATCATCTGCTTATTTTTTTGTGATTGTATATTTTTATTGTGGGATTACGACATCATCACAATTAAAATCAAATGATTATAAATATATCAAATCATGAATGGATAAATGGATCCATATTATATGATCAATTTATGACCGTTTGATTGATTAAAACACAAAACAAGTGAAAAAAACAAATAGAAAATCCAAACCCTCAAGATATCTACAAATTAAAACCATACATATATTCATTATTTTATTTTATTTTTTTGTTTGGGGGGGGGGGGGGAGTAAAAATTTAATTGTGTTAAAAAATGGTTATCACGAAATTCAAAATTAATTAGCTGAATCGCCCCCAAGGATACCATAACATGTAAACAAAACAGAAAAAAGGGCCTGAGCTATTTTATCTCTACCTTAAAAATCTTAGCATTTGTTTGAGTAGCAACATAAGTTATTAGAGAACAAATATATTTTTTTAATATAGATAATGAATTTATGTATTTAATTATTCTCGTTGAAGAAGATTAATAATGAAATTTTTATTGTTTAGTTGCCCACATATAAATAAGGAATTGTAAAAAAAAAATAACTTGATATTTAAACTCCTTGATTCATAAGAGATGATGACAAATAATTTGATATGTTGGTCCCTCTTATACTGGTGGGATAGATTGGACAGAATAACACAATTCCAGTGGGATCTGAAATACTAATGTTAACTTATTTTCACATATTCTGACATAGTTATATTAATTTATTTATCCATATTCCACAATATTTCTCACCTATTCAGCTATTCCGCTAGATAAATAGGGCATAGGTCAAAATGGCCCCACTTCAAAGAAAAGTTAAAGTTTATTGAAAATTACAGTCTTATATGTCTTAACCCTAAAAAATCATTGAAACATACCTTCACACTAATGAGATGTATGTTTTGATAAAAAAAATTTTTATATTTTTTATAAATTAATTTACACAATTTATTAAAATATACACTTTATTTTTTATAAAATAAAAAAAATTTAGGAATTCAAAACTATTTAAAACACATTTAAACATGAATCGGAACTGAAAGAGGGTCTATAGCCTACACATAACGTTATCCAAAACTAATAAAACACAAAGTTGAAGTCAATCCAACAAAGCAAATATCTTTTCGCACTTTACAAAAAAACTGGATCCAAGACAATTAAGGCTAACAGTACGGACCACTTTTGGTTTCCGTTTGATGTGATTGATTGATTGATTGAATGCTGGAGTCTATAACTAAAGAGCCAACTTTGTGTGCACTGGAAGACTTTGGAATATGTCCAGGTCAATCTAACATTTCGAGAGCTCAAGTTGCAATAATTTATAGCAAAAAAATTCGGGTTTAATAATGATGTTAAATACCTGACTTAATGGGTCCAAAACTTGATATGAACCTATCTGGTGGACCCATTTATTAAAACGGATCAAGTTCGATTCCACCCCAACCCGTGAACCCGATGGACCTAATCTCATCAAGTAGCTGTGTTTGTGTCCCTAGCCCATTACACCTATCCAATATAGTTAACTGACCCAACTCAACTCATGACCTGGCCCATTAATCAATATCAGAACTTAATCTATATTTTCCGCCTATTTAGTTATTTCGTATAGATAAATAATAAATTATTTTTAATTTGATTATTTATTTAGTTATTCACATTATAAAATGTAATAATACAGTTGAGTTGACAATAATAAAATATGGATAATAATTTATAAATGATAAAAAAAATATTTGATATGTGAATATTTAATATGTGGACACATTATATCAATATAATAAATTGGATGGAATAACACAATTCTAAACGTTTGAAATACCAATATATTCTGGCGTAATTAATTCTCACTTAAATATGTTTTCAAACTTATTCCACCTAATTTTATGTTTAATTCCACTTAAATGGCCTATTCCACTTAAATACACCTAAATAGTTTATTCCACTTAAAATAGTTTAATTCTCACTTGAAAAACACAATTCTAAACGACTTGAAATACCCTATTATACCCGTTTTACTCTATCCAAACACAACATTAGGGAGGTTTTCATTATTTATAATTACAATCTATCACCGCCCTCAAACACACCATGGTTAGATTAGAATATTAGATCTTCTTCTAATTCTCTGTACTACGATTTTGTGTGGTTTTAATTTGTAGATATCTTAACCTGTGATGAATGTAATGGTTGCTATTTGCTAAAGATGTATTGATTAAGTATTACAGTACATTAACGCACTACAAGAAAAAGCATTTTTTGCGACTGTCTTTTTTGCAACAGTGATTACTAATGTTCTTTATTGTCAAATGCTTATGTGGCAGATCACCCAGGTATTGAATGGAACAAGCGAATGCAGAACATGTTCATGCTACAATGGCTCCTCAGTCTATCAAGTTATTGATTTCTAGCCAAGTAATGTAGAAGTCACACCTGGCATGCAGAAAAAGCCTTCCATTTGCTTCTTTTTTTTTGTCAGCCCTCTTATGTGCTACAATTGAACATGTTGGTTCTTATAATTGTAAAGATGAAACATTTCATGTGCTTTTTTTTTTCAGCCCTCTTATGTGCTATAATTGAGCCACGCTTGTTCTTATAGTTGTAAAGTTGAACTTGTCCATTTGTTTTTCTTTTTCCAGTCCTCTTGTGTGTTACAATTGAGCGTATTTGTTCTTATAGTTATAAAACTGAAGTCTTCCATTTGCTTGCATTAGGAACTGACATAGATTTAAATGTTATTTAATTGAATCATTAATTGGTTTAGTGGTTCTTGTCAAGAATTAGGTGTCCAAGTGGATGGAATTGGCATGAGTTCATATTTTATGCTTTAAGTGCTTTAATTTCATCTATCATCTCTGCATGTTCTACATGAAAATTCTCTAAAATCTAAATGATGCAACAACTGCAAGATAGAAAAAATTATTTGCAATGGTTTAGGCCCGCCACAAAAGCCTAAAAACACTTACTAAAATTCTTTTGTGACAATTAACCTATCCGTCGCAAATGATGTATTCTGTTGTAAAAAGTAACCTTTTGCGGCAGATTACTTGCAATGGTAGAACAACCGCGATAAAAAATATTTACAACAGGTAAAAAACACCGCTAATTTTTTGTGATAGCGTTTGATGCGTCCCTACCAAAACCGTTGCAAAACTACTAGAAATAGCATATGCGGCCGGCACTATTTGGGGCGGTTTTGAACCGCCCGCAAAAATAACACACGCCATTTGTGGATGCAACTTAATTTATTATTATTAACATTATTACAAAATACAAATGACAGCCAAACGTTCACATACACACACATGCACCTACCTTATCTAGATTGATAAGTCTTCCATCAATTTGACTTCAAAGAATTAATTTTCATTTCTTAATATATTATTATATTACAACTAACATCTCCAAATCCGAGTTGAAATGGACAATACCAACCCACCAATTATTGCTTCTGAAAAAAAAAATTCCTTGACAAAATAAAATATCTATATATAAGAAATGCATTGTCACACACCATTGCTCGTTACAATCCCGTCTGCAATCTATAGTTGTCAATAAGGTATACACATTATTTATCGTAAAAGGTGAAAGAATAGTTTCCATTAGAATTCCTCAATATCTTAGCAACAGAAACAACAATATTCCGAGTTTTGGAATATTGATGCTTTCATCATTTGATAATTTAGCAATATACAAAAATGCTACTCTGTATTTGAACTTGCACTGACAATTTTTAGCCCATAATATTGTCGACCGATTCATTTTCACATGCATGTATAGTTTGAAGAAGTACGTAGGTAAGAAAGATATTGACATATATGATTTTAGGCATTGATTATGTATTTATTTATGTATAGTGGCCCATCAACATGCTAATTTGCGCATGCAACTTAACCAGTTGGACGAGGAAACCGTCAAGCATCTGATGGTGGAAGTCTTGGCTGCTTCTTTGCAGATCAACAGGGATGTCAGCCAACTTTGATTCCCTCCAGGGCCTGTGGGAGGCGGGTAGGTCAAATTGTAATAGAATAATAGTTTCTGGGAATTAATTCAGTGGTAGCTAGATCCCTCTTCTACCACTCTTATCTTGTTCATACGCTTTAATTTAATTTAATTTGGGCATGTCCCCTTTAATAATATTAAGGTGCATGCCAACCTTTACCCTTAAAAAAAAATTAACCATTATGCAAATGTCCACCATTATCTTCACATATTTTGAAGAAGTAACAAAGATATACAGACATTGACATGTATGGTTTTATGTTTTGATTATGGCAATTTACAAAAATAGTCCCATGGATTTCAATATTAACAACAATAGCCCTCATAATTCGTATATTTATAAATAAAAAATGGCACTGGACCTGATCAATGCTATCACGTTAGCGATGATTGGATTTTTTATTTTTATTTTTTAACTTGAAGACACCATATATAAAAGACACATGCTTTAGTATCCGGATAGTGCATTGCCCGTGTTTTTTTTACTAAGGAAGAGAGGCTCCGCGCTATTTGTTACTAAATGGGGTGTCTTTTATATACAGAACCTCCTTCTTCCTTAATAAAAAAAAAACACCGGGTAGTGCATTGACTGGGTACTAAAGGATCAGATGCCTTTTGTATATGGTGCATCCAAGTTAAAACATTAAAATAAAGAAACTTGGTCAATGCTGACGTGACAGTGTTAACCAGATGAAGTGCTACGTTTTGTAAATATTCGAATAATGGGGCTATTGTTGCTAATATTGAAATGTATGGAGTTATTTCTATAAAATGCCCTTTTTAATTATGTATAGTGGTTCATTAACATGCGTGTGCAACTCAACCAATTTTTATTATAAAGTACTATACGTAGCAGCATCTGCATTAATGTCGACCAATTCATCTTCTCATATAGTTTGAACAAAGAAGAAGTCGTCCTTCCTTTGCCATGGACGTATTCTTTCCTAATTAATTAACCATTAGCAACTCTAAATCCGTATTTAAATGGGCAAGATCACCAACCCACAAATTATTTGATTATATAAAGTCATGAATCTCCATACCTCTCTATCTATATATAATAAGACGTGCGTACCCTTGTGCATGTTTTTACATCCATCACAAACTTTGGAACCTCTCTCTCCTTCTAAAGATTTCAGCAACCTTTCTATGGCTGTTTTATCTCTTCTTCTTGCCTTATTTCTGTTGGCAATACAAACAAGTACTCTCTCTCTCTCTCTCTCTCTCTCTAACTAAATGTAATTTAGTGGGCAATTTGCAAAAATAACACTCAGAAATTGAATATTAGCATAAATAACATCGGATGTTAAATATTTGTAAAAAGTAGTACTAGTCAACGTTAATAGTTTTTTTTAACATCAGAGACCCTCTATATATATATATATAACGCCTCTTTTTTTTTCTTTTTTTTTTAAAGAGGCGTCGTATATAAATATGGGATGCTTCCTTTATTTTTATATTATCTATTTGATTGAGATCCTTCACTTCTTTTTCTTTGATTAATTATTAATGGTCATGATTTTTTTATCATCTGTTTGATTAAATTTTAATGGTTAGATTTTTTTTTAACACACACACACACATAATATTTATGTGGATATTAATATTTAATTACCCTAATTTAGTCTCATCAATACGTAATGAATAGCTGGCATGGTTTTTGGTCTCTTCTTTATATCTTGACTAAGCATGTATGCGTATATATATATTATATAATTTATGCAGATGCGCAATCTGTCGGAGTATGCTACGGCATGCTCGGTAAACCCCTTCCCCCACCAAACGAGGTGGTGAGCCTCTATAAGTCCAAAAACATCAGCCGCCTCAGACTCTACGCCCCCCACGTAGGCGCGCTCAACGCTCTCCGAGGCTCCGGCATCGAGGTCATCGTCGGCACCCCCAACGAGGAACTCAAGGTCCTCGCAACCTCCAAAGATGCGGCGGCCAACTGGGTCAAAACCAACGTACGTCCCTACTGGCCCGATGTCAAGTTCCGTTACATTGCGGTCGGCAACGAGGTCATCCCGGTCCCATTTGCGGAATACGTGCTCCCTGCCATGCAAAACATATACAATGCACTCGGCGACGACCTCCGCGGGACGATCAAGGTGTCGACAGCCGTCCACATGGTCATCGTCGGGGACTCCTACCCTCCCTCTAAGGTAAATGCAATGCATGCATCATAAGTATGTATGTGTGCCGGTTAGGGAAAATTCATATAACCCATTGTAAACCGTTCAAAATCCATATTATGGTTTGATTTTTTCTAAGATCTATATAACCTTGAAAATATCTATATAGATTTAAATAATTCATTGATTTAAAATTTTGTTAACAAATAAAAAATATTCTGTTTGATTAACTTTGACTGAAAATATAGTATACAAAAAAATCCTACAACGTGTTAAAAATGCAAAAAATCATTTGTAAATTAAATGATAATTTTATCCATTTAAATATGGTTTTATAATCTATTTGGAATGATAAAATCGTCATTTATAAATGATTTTTTATATTTTTAACATATTGTAAGGTGTTTTTAGTATATTGTGTTTTCAGTCAGGGTTAACTAAATGTAATACTCATATAATGTTATCCATTTGTCAATGGAAGTTTAACTCAGATGGTTATTTAGATTTACATATGTATTTTCAGGGGTTATATGGATTAAAAAAAAAAGTCAGAGAATAATATAGATTTCAAATAGTTTATAGGCAGTTATTTGAATTTTTCCTTATTTTTTAATTATCTTGACACTATGAAATCTTCTAGAAAGCATTTAATGAAAGAATCATGACAATCATTAATTGAATGACATTCTCGTTGAGAAATAAAATAATAAAGTTTTTATTGTTTTAATAAAATGTGAATAAGGTGTGAATAATGATTTATAAAATATGAAAAAATTATAATAATTGATTTATAAGAGATAATGACAGTTGATTTGACAGTGAGCTCATATATTCTTTTATGTTGAATAACTTTGAATAATCTAATTCTAAGTGATGGCTGAAATCCCTATACCATTTCATATCAGTTAATTCTAACATATAGAATCTCATTTATTTCAGCCTTCCAAACACCCATTTTAATACTATTCAGACTGATTTTCATTTATTCCATGCCATATTCTAGGGGCAAGTGTTTTAATTTTTGAGGATTGAGCCTA
The DNA here is from genome assembly GCA_030737835.1 of Acorus gramineus. Classification (NCBI taxonomy): domain Eukaryota; kingdom Viridiplantae; phylum Streptophyta; class Magnoliopsida; order Acorales; family Acoraceae; genus Acorus; species Acorus gramineus. The sequence goes on along the minus strand of CM060848.1, from coordinate 21,686,499 downwards.
TTCAACACTTATTATTATTATTGTCGTTGCTGCTGCTGCTGTTGCTGCTGTTGTTTCCCAAATCCAACAAGGGGATTAAGAGAAAAAAAAAAAAAAAAAACTCTTATGCACCTTCATATCTATGTCCATTCGTTACAGGGTGCATTCAGCCAAGCCTCACTGACCTACATGAAACCAATCGCACGCTTCTTGGTGGACACCGGCGCGCCGTTGCTATTGAACGTCTACCCATACTTCGCCCACAGAGATAATCCGAAGGACATATCACTAAAATACGCGACGTTCACGTCTCCAAATGCGGTGGTTTTCGACGGCCCTCTGAGTTACCAGAACCTGTTCGACGCGATGGTTGACTCGGTCTACTCAGCCCTCCAGAAAGCCGGGGCGGCTAACGTGCCCATAGTGGTGTCGGAGAGCGGGTGGCCTTCAGCAGGGGGCCCGGCGGCCAGCGTGGACAACGCGAGGACGTACAACACGAACCTGATCAAGCACGTTAAGAACGGCACGCCCAAGAGGCCCGGCCCGCTCGAGACGTATATTTTCGCCATGTTCAATGAGAATAAGAAGGACGGGGCTGAGACTGAGAAGCACTTTGGGCTGTTCTACCCAAACAAAGAGCCTGTTTACCCTATCACTTTTTGAGTAATGGGGGTGGTGGTGGTGTCACTCACTTGAGTCTGCAGGGTGTTGATGACTATATATGTGTGTGTTTATTTATATATATCGTGAGAACTGCGTGTATTGAATTAAGGATTCGTTTGTACGTGAGTTTAAGTAGATTCTGCGTCTGAAAATTTAAAAATTTTTAAACTCAGATATAAGCATAATTTCAACTTTTTGTTTTTCAAACTATAATGTTCATTTTTAGACAAAAAAATCTTGTGTTTGAAAATCTAATGAAACATATTTTTTTAAAAAGCTGAGTTTGAAACATAAGATTTTAAAAATCTCAGTGTTTTAACCTTACATACAAACGCACCCTAAGTTACTGATGTGGAGGAGGTGGTAGGCACTGGACCTCTTACTTGTATGTGCATGGGTGCTGTCTTGTAATAATGTAGTTTTCTGATGACTACATTATTTTCGTATGAGCAGTGGACCTCTTACTTGTATGTGCATGGATGCTGTCTTGTAATAAAGTAGTTTTATGATGACTACATTATGTCCGTATGAGTAGTGGAGAATGTAATATATAGAAATTGAGAATAAGCTTTGTTTTACTTTCGGATTTGTACTTCATGTGAATGACTGTTCGTTGAATTTATTGATGATGTTTATGCGATGAGGTTTAAAGACTAATTTTGAATTTAATTAGCTAGGATAGAAACCTGCATTATTAATGAGTACGTGATTGAAGCAATTGAATCATTTGCTATTAAATTTATTGGTTCTTTATTCATTCATTTTATCTATTTATTTATTTTTAGAGAGGGTCGGAACAATAGACAAACTCTACCTCGATTAATATTCATCGAAATGAAGTACCAATAGGCCCATCCTCGTTCGGGCATGTTCGATGGGGTAAAGAAGAGTACTCGAATTATGTGTTAAAAGAATGAATTCGCGGAAGCTATCATCATTAAAACCCAAGATCACATATAAAAATGGAATACTACTACATCACACAAGAAAATGTAAGAATATATGTAGATCACATACAAAAATAGAATACTACTCTGATCATATGTGGGGAATGAATTCGTGGAAACCATCATCAATAAAACTCAAGATCACATTCAAGAATGGAATATTACATCACACGAGAACATACAAGAATACACGTAGAGTTTAGCCTAAGCCTTTCTCATGCATTTTTTTTCTCTTAACTATCCTCCCATCCTACTATTGGATTTCTTTATAAACCATTTACCATAAATACCCTATCCAATTACATACCAAGATGATGCTATGAAATTGGATAGGGTATTTATGAAGATAAATATCTAACTTCCTTCACATATCTAACTTCCTCTTCAAATAATCTTCTAACAAATTAATTTTCTTTACCTAATTTTAGTAAATTCACTATAAATATTAATTAACATACAAATTAAATAGATTGAGGGGAATAAATCAATTCTAAGAAAGGTTTGGGTTTGGAATATCAATACTATTTTATTTTCATTTATTCTAACATAATTATGCATATCTATTCCTTGCGAATAAACATGTTTTTCATACTTCTTCAATTGTTTTCACTTTTTCTCACTCCTCCCCTCTTCCTCTTCTCCTCTCATCAATGTCTCAGGATAGTCCTCTCTTCCTCCCGAAATGGGTCGATTAGGCCTACCCACCCTTACTTTTTATTCCTTTTCTTCTTTTTTTTTGATACGGTGGTCAAGATTTTTAATTTGTTATAAAGTATGGGGTTGTATCCGTGTTTCATATAATTCAAACCCAATTTATTTTAATAGTGTTTGACTCCATGCCCACCCGACCCCACCTGAGGTCTTAGGATGTGTTTATGTCAAAGAAAAAGTGAAACAGAAGGATGAAAAATGAAAATTCTCTTTGATTATTAAAAAATCTAGTGTTTATGTCCAACAATGGAAAGAATTTTTTTTTTTATCATTTTCCCTCTCCTATTTTGTTTTATTAGAAAAAGTGGGAAAAAATTTCCCTTCCCCATATGTAAGAATTTGAGAGAAAGTGATAGAAAATTTTATCACCACGTGTATAAACACTATGAAAGTTGGTCAAATGAAAAATATTTTATTTTCCACCACTTTTTCTTTGACTTAAATTCCTTCACTTTTTTTCACTTTTTATTCAAATTTGTGCACAAACACACCCTTAAAATCATTACTTGCTTTATATTTTTAAATCCCTACCCTGTTTAAGGTGAGTTGGATTCGGCTGGTCCAGGGGCGGGCCCATGGGTTGGTTGGTCCGGGCGATTTTGTGAAAAAAAAGCCTCAAATACCAGTCCAGCCCAGTTTTTTTAGAAAACCCCTAATAAAGCCCAGCCCATATTTTGTTCAAAAACCCCCAAAACACTGGTCCAATCCAATTTTTTTAGAAAAACCCTAAAACAACTTGCTATATAAACTTTAATTTACCTAATTGAGCATTTTTTTTAAGCATATTTTACAGCCGGCCAGCCGTCAATGAATAAATCACCCCCTTCACCAACACCAAACAGTATGTATGAATTTGATTTTATTTGTAAATTTTATTTAATTCTTTTGATTTATTATATGTTTTGTAAATGCATTTAGATATTTCATATTTTGATAATGTTTGTTAGTGTGATTTTGAGTTTTTTTTATGAAAGATTGATTGGTGTCAAAGAATATATCGTACATAAAATCATGATGTGAAGTGGTAAAAATCAATGAAATTTTTTTGTTAGCTTTTATGTTTATTGACATTTATTTTATTCCAAATAAATGAGGAATTATTCTTGATTATCTCGGTGTCTAATAAGAAAACTAAATCAAAACTTTTTAAACTGAGTTTGTATTTAAGATTTTTTTATATAACATTTGAGTTTTTTTTTGGAATATCTTTTTTATGTAGGTTATAATTTTAGATGAATTTTAAGTGGAAGATTGTATTTCACTCAAAGAAAAGAAGAAAATAAGAAGAGAATTTGCTGAAATTGTTGATTCAGACTCGATAATAGATTATTTCTACTCTCTAAAACACCGCAAAGCTCAACTTTAATAATGCTTTATTATATAGTTTTTTTAATTTCTCTGAGTTACTCTCAACTAAACTTTGATTATGAATTTCTCTACTTAGTATCTTTTTTTTAATATAATATTTGATTATTGGCTTTTGTATTAATGAACTTGTTTTGTTTTACTTAATCTTTTAATGAATTTATTTTATTTTATGTGCATCATTTGACTACAAAAAAAAAAATTTGATATTTTTATCAAGAGAAATTTTTTTTTATGAAAAAATTAATTCAACTCACCCTAAAAAAGTGTCATGGATCCGTCCCTGGGCTGGTCCACATAGGTAATAAAATAAAAAAAAGTTATATAAAAGATCAAATTATTTTTGAAATGAAACCAAATTATTTTTTTGATATAGTGGTTAGGTTTTTTTTCTTTTTTTTTTATAAAAGATCATTTTGGTAATTCATATCCAAAAAGAGAATTTCTTTTTCCACAATAACAGATTCTATGGGAAAAAAATCAAGAGAATTTTTTATGGAACAACCACAAGTGAAGGATTTCAATGTGATTTAGGAAAAAAAATAATAATAATCCTTTACACATGGAACTCAGGGTGGCGCAAGTGATGGGATCAAATGAACCCCATCAAAAAAATTTTTTTTTAGGGTCTGACGCATTATATTTTCTTTTAGCCCCCGTTTGAAATGGGTATAGATTTTATTCCAGAGTATATATTTATCCAAGCATAAGTGAGTATAAATAAGAGATAAAATGATTTTGTGTTTGGTTGTGTTTTAAATTATTCTCTTTGGTAAACGTAAGAATAAATGTTTTGTTGTTTGGGTAAAATGTGAATAAAGTATGAATAATGATTTATAAAAGGTAAAAAAATGATGATAGTTGATTTGATAGGTAATTTATAAGAGGTAATGACAGATTATTTAACTGTGGGCCCACATATTCTTTGGGTGGAATAATCTGGAATAACTTTAATTCCAAGGGTTGATTGAAATCCATATACCACTTTATCAGGGTTTATTCTGACATACTTTATCAGGGATTATCCGAAATAAACAAACACTTGAAAATTCTTATCCGGTGTTATCTGGGGTCTTATACCAGAAACAAATGGAGGTTTAGACAACCAGCTCATAAAAAATGTTAAAAACAAATTAGCCCATTAAAATCCCTCTACACTTATTGCCCCATTAGAAAAAATAAATAAATAACGTGGGATCTTAAAACACAAACACCACATTAAAAAAAAAAACCAACAACACTTCTTTGGGATTCCTCAACGACAGACTGGCCGATCACCTATACTGCTACACACAGACAGACCACGCCGATCGTCGCTGGTCACATTCCCGATCTCCTCTTCTTACTCTGTTTCAAGTATCTAATCATGGGTTTTTTTTTGTTTGTTTTTTTATTTTATTCACTACTTTTATATGTTAATATGGATATCTCCTATCACTGTACAAAACCCCTCAACTGAATGGGAGATATGTGAATGAATGATTGTTTGATCACATATATTGAAAAAGACATTTGATAAAGTTGATAATAAAGTTATCATGTAACGATTTTAAAATATGAAATTTTGTCGATGGCAATTGTAAAAGTTTATATATTGAAAATCTATGATCTCATTTTTTTTATGATTTATTTGTTATTAATGTAAGTTACTCTATTTTTAAAATAAAAATTTATATTTTTAATAAATATATGATAAGAATAGATCTTTTAAAAATTTTGTGAAATTTATTTATTTTTATTATTTTATCTATGAAAATTTTTGGAGCCGTCACTTATGAAACTTGATTGTTCTTCTTCTTCTTCAAAAGATTTGCTCAAAAAGACAAAAAAAAAAAAAGACACAGATTTTGAAGATATTAGACTCAGAACCTTCCATCCATCAGTACAACCTTGATTAGGAACTTAGAAATCAGAATTGATATGGATTACATATGACTGAAGTTGGATTTTAGAAATCAACAAAATTCAAGAGAGCTTTTGAAATGATTATGAGGATCTTATTCTGAAAACAAAAATCTGTTTTGAACTTGGTTCAGATGGATACAACGGATTTTGAACTTTTTTTTTTTCTTCCTAAAATGTTGTTTTATAGGATCTATCACAGTTTTTGGAAAGAAAAAAAAAAAAGTCAAATATTATAGTTACAAAAACAAATTCATTGAAAGTCTACTTCACAAAGGACCAAACATCACAAAACAAAGAAGAAACATATACCACAATCCCACATGATCAAAACACAGCAAATTTATTATTAGTTGTTAAAAACATCATCTCAATGACACTAATGTACAAATCAATCAAATATATATACTCACAACATTTCATGCAATGCAATATTCATAACGCAAAAACAATCCTCCCAAGCTTCATTTGTACATCACAATATAAGATTATCAAACACAAACCCATCATTCAGGATTCAAATCTTTGGTGCATGTTAGCCAGAATCATCCCAGGTTAATTAACACAAAATCATTCATCAACGCCTGTCAATCACGCGAACGAAGCTTTGGTTAAGTCGATAAACACCTCTCACCTATATGAAAGAGATCAAGGATCAATTCCTAGGAGCACCATTCTTCAAAAAAAACACATGTTCAATCACTGATCAAAACCAACACTGATACTCCTTGAGTTTCGACACGCTTTCATAGGACCTGATGAACCTTTCAAATATGGCGATCTCTGGTAAGAACTAGGCGTCCTCCAGAACTTGCTGAACGTACTCGCATCACTACTCATAGAAGGGAAATTAGAGTGTTTGAACTTACAATGAGGCCACCAATCTGAACATCCATCTATAGTCCCAACCCTCTGTCTTGGTGTGCTCGTCGATCTATACTTCGCCTTTGCTGACTCGGTGGCCACCATATAATTTGGGACAACAGGGGAGGTTGAGAAGGAATCATCATCTCTAACAGATTTGCATTTGAGCCTCTGACGACTGAATTCGGTTCCTTCCACCTCCAAGGCTTCCCTTAGAGAATCCAAACATGGGGGAGGTTCTGAGAGACGATGATGTTGTTCTCGAGCAGAGATGTCAGCGAAGTCTCTCTTCCATGGTTGCACGTCGACCCATCTCTCTAACCAGATCCATCTCTGGTTCTCGGGCTCTGGCTCTTGTTCTACTGGTGTGTTAGGCCTATGAGAAGTTCTCTTTTCCTGATTCAGATAAAGGGATTAATTTGAAGTCGCAATGAGTTTTAGATATTATGTGCTTTGAACCAATTGTAAAACTGATTCTGATTCTAAATCTAGAATTTTAAAATATTCGTTTGAAATTGAATTTGGTTTTTATGTGTTCAAAGTCCATAAAAACAACTTTTATGAAAAATCTGAAGCTTTCATGAAAAGCTGTTTTTGAATTTTGGTCACAAAGGGACCTAATTCAATAATGAGCAACACTAGGATGAAGAGATTATGAGAGGAATATAAAATGAGCTGTTGGAATTACCTGATATGAAGATACGTATCCCATCGTAGCGCGTTCTCGTTTTAATGCTGTTTCTTGCCTATTCTGGTATAACGCGTCGGTCCTTTCCTTTGATAATGTGCAGTCATCCCATCTTCTCTGATTGCTTTGCTTCAACTGTTTAAGAAGCAAATATAGAACTGATCAGAATGTTTGGTAATCTAAGATTTCCCTTTGCTATTGTTCAATTCTTTAATTTGATACTGAATAGAGCTTAGACCAATTCCAACAATGAAATTATTGATGCAACCAACAGAGTTGGAATCTTAGTAGTCATCAGTGATATTATGGTTTAAGACATGCGGTTTAATTATGATGTAGAGGGACTCTGTGGTTTGTATAACTCACACTCGCATTCATATCTGGCGATTGCTTAGTTTCCGCCTGTGACTGCATCCGTTCTTCGACCGTTCTCACTCTATTGGTACGCACTTGTGACTGGATCCTCATGAGAGATTGCAAACTCTTGAGAGCTGTAGTTGTTTGACGCCGGACGGCTCGACCACGAACTATGGCTTGAAGCCTCACCAATGCCTTCAATGCTCTTAAAGCTCTCCTTGCCTACAATACTCATATCAACTGATTAGGCTTGTTGAAAAATGAGACCAAGACAATTGGAATCAGATAAACATAAAAAATTAGACTTGTGTGGTTCAAGAAAAGATTATCAACTTGTATATCAATAGAGTCCTCCATAAAATGTATAATTAGCATCATTAGCATCCCAATTTTGGCTCAATCATAAAAACAAAGTTTGGGACTAAATCATCAATCACTCACCAAGTAACTGCGGAAGGCAGTTTGGATTCTAAGGGCCGCCATTTCTTGGCTCCACCGAAGAGGCTGAGGGGCGGACGTGAGCCTCACAACCTCCTGGGCGACCTGAGCAGCAAAGACGGCGGCTTCAGCAGCCGCAGCCGTCGCGGCGGCCACAGCCAATGCATGCTTACTCTGTTGCTGCTCTGCTTCACTGAATGTCTTCTGCTCCAATGGTGATGGTTGTGGTGGTGGTGGAGGTGCTATCAAGGCAGGTGTGGGCCGGGGTTTTAGCCTTCCCAAAAGCCACCTCTTCCTCTTCTCCTCCTGAATTGGAAGAACCCACATTAGTCCCTGAATTCAAATAGTGAGATGAGTGGAGTCTACCTTTTCAGATTTTGATCTTGGGTTGGCATGGAAGATCTCCTTCAAGGAATTGAACCAAGTCTTCTTCTTTGCCATTGTAGAACTATCAGAAGGAGCTTTAGACCTCAGATTGTGTGTGTGTGTTTTTTTCTTTCTTTCTCTCTCTCTTTTGTTTATAGTTCATGTGTGGGTGAGAATTCTTTCTCATGCAGACCCGGCAGTAGACATATCTCTGTCAGACCAACTATGTTGCTGTTCTTTTTCTTAAGATAGGCACAAACACATGAAAGTTTGTGGACCTGCCAAGCAAGTGAGGGCTGTAGGTTGAAACATGCATTAGAAAAGCAAGGCTGTGATGTTGATTTCAGCCAAAGTTTTACCTTTAGTGGGAGACCAAATTTTACTGTACCATGGTTGCACTGCTGAACTGGCCATGTGTTTAAAGCAGAGAAGGCAGTAGAAGGGTTAGTGGTGGTTGGTGTTGGGCCTCATTTCCCTGTTTTGCATATCATTAATCCATGTGTATGAAATTAGATAACATAATATTTATACTTTATTATCTCAGCATGTTCTGTGTTATAAAAAAAAGTAAAAAATAAATGCATATAATTTGTATGAGTATGTAAAATGATGTATTTGATTAACTAAATATATATTTCAGAAAAAAAAATCAAAATGTGTGGCCAGAATGTATTATTGTCCGTAATTACAGTATAAAATTGAAATGATATTGTCATGTCATTTGACAAGAAATATGAATGGAATATATTTGTAATGAGAACAACATTTTGATCCTTATGGATTATGGTTTATATTTTTTAATGTAATGTTATAGATAATTAAGTATGTATCCACATATAAATTATTGATAAAAATCAGTACTTACCAAAAGAAATCTTACTTTATATCCAAAATTATAATAATTTCTTAGAACAACAAACACAAATGATAAAAATTTATTCAAACAGAAGAAGGAATAACAGTAAAAAATATATATGATATATCCATCCTCAAAATTGAATGTTATTGTAAATTTTATGTATTTGTTTAAAAGGCCTTTGTTGTCCCCTCCTACAAGTGTTCCTTTATTTTCTTCTGTGCTTGGGTTATGTACAAGAGGGAATGGGCCCTTTGGCACAGCTATGATGAACGGGGGCACAGCTATGTTTCCATTTAAATCCCCCCTCCCCCTGACAGTGATATATGTCGGAGGATTTTTATTTTTAAGTCCTTGAAAATTATACTATTTAGTGATCGATCTTTTTCTTTTTTATATATATTTTTTAGTCCTCAACTTCAAGCACTACTTTGTTATTAGTCCCTTCTTCAAATGTCCGTTTATTTGAGCTGTTGGATAATTGAAATTTCTAAACTATTTTTTGAACTTTTTATTTTTAAGTCTCCATAAATTATGCTATTTAGTGATCTATCCCTCCCATTTTCACATTTCATTTTTAAGTCCCCAACTTCAAACGATTTTTTCATATTAGTTCCTACGTAAAGCATTTGTTTATTTGAGGCTAATGAATAGTTGAAATTCATAAACTACTCATCCCCTAAATGAAATAAACCTCCAATGAATCCATTTTTTCAATATTTTTATAATCAGTATATCAATTTTAATATTCAACCTATTTTCAATTTCCATCATTTAATTTGATACTTCAAATTAATGATGATGCGTAGTGGCGTAACCAAGATTCTATAGCAGTGAGAGAAAAACACAAATCTTTCATAAATGATATTTTAAAATTTTCAATAAGATATTTCACACTCAAAATATTTAATTTGATATTTCAGAAATTTCAACAAAAAAAAAATCATTTAAATCAAAATTCAATAATGAAAAAATATTCAAATTTGCTTATGTAATTATTTTTCATCTGTATATGTAATCAATCTTAATTAGACAGCTAAGACTATAAGAGAATGCAATTTTGGATTGGGTGCGCATAAGTAGTGTTTAATAACACTGATATTGTTACTGAACACCTAATAATACAAATGTAATTTTATTTTAGATATTTCACAAAATATTTTGTATACAAGTTCCAAATATTAAAATTCTTACAAAATTATACAGATATTTTGTCCATTGACTAATAAGAAAAAGACCTTTTAAGTTGAGGACTTAAAAAAATAAGACTTAAAAAAAATAAGAAGAAGGGAGGAACTGATTACTAAATAACATAGTTTACATGGACTTAAAAATAAAAATCTTATTTTACAAACTAACGGTGTTCAGACGGATGTTTGGCATATGGACAAACAACGAAATAGGCATTTGAAGTTGGAGATTTAAAAAAATATGAAAAAAATAATGATTGATCACTAAATAACATAGTTTATAGGGACTTAAAAATAATATCCTTTATATCTAATTTGACATTATCACACACTCTATAATGGGTTTTAAATTAAATATTATTTTTTTTCATTTTTTTCTATAAAAGAATCGATACAATTATTTGTAGAATGAATAATATTTTAGCGAAAGTAATATATGCTTTGTTATATTACATATATATTTTTAAAATATAAAATATATGGGAATTATACATGAGACCATGATTGGGACTATCCCTACAGTTGCCCTCTATCTTTTGTTTGTTAGGTAGACTTCCTAACTTTTCTTTGTTTCCTGTCATGTTTTCTTTTGGGACATTGTTATCCACAATTCTTCTACGTTGGTCTCACAAGTGGCTTTATTTTATTAAGGGGACGGTTATTTTAACCCTGATTTTTTTCAATCCCACCCCTTTTAGATGATCCACCCCATTAAAAACTCTTAAACGGAAAACCCACCCCTATATACATATATTACACAACCCCCCACCCCTCCCCCAGAGTTTTCATCTCCCCTGCGTTTTCTATGTCTGAGATTCAGTAATGGATATAATCATATAAATCAAACAAGCAACAAGGAATAACAACATTTCTTCATTCCTTCTTTACAATGATGTAGGAATGTATGATCATACATGAAACCAATAGATGATATTAATATTGATATGTGGAGGAAAACGCGGTGGGCGTAGTCCTTGGCGTGGTGGGAGGAATAAAAGCGGAGGAGATTGGTGAGGAGGATCGCATCGAGTTGGTGGTGTGGCGTGGGGTGGGAGAGAGTAGTGCGGATGATGTGGGCGTGGACCTGCTTGAGTTGGGTTGGTCCGCGGGAGGCGCGGAGGAGGTGGTGGGCCATCAATCCTCGCAAGCGGCACCACCTCCGCGAGTGGCACAGAGAGCGGCGTCGGCAATGACATGCTCCGACAAATTAGGCGAACAGACACCGCCGCTGCCTCGACATCCGCCGCTGACGGATAGCTCTTCATGACCTCCTCGTCGAGTCCACTCGGTGTAGTTGTCGCGCCGCCTTGATGTCCGCCGCAGACGGATAGCTCTTCGTGACCTCGTCGAGTCCACTCGGTGCAGTCGCTGCCACTGCCTCCACGTTCACTGCGGACGGCTTATAATGCGCGCGTTGTTGAGATGGTTGATGGAAGAGACGGCAAATAAACTCATCGGAGAAGATGGGCTGACGGGAAAAGAAGGGGTGGTTTTTGTATTGTTTCATTAGAACATACGGTTCTGTTTGTCATTTTTAAATGGGGTGGGGTTCTGATTCGATGGGGTGGGTATATATCCCTTTTACTAATGATGTTTATGTTTCGTTTTATAAAACATATTATTTTATTTTTGAAATATAAGAACTTATATATATATTTTTTTAAAATATATATTTTATTTTTAATAATATCATATGATTTTTTCTAATAAAAATATATACAATTAATATAAACTTGTAAACAATAAGAAATATAATATACAATCAATATAAATTTATAAATAATATTAAAAGAAGTTTAGCATGTGAAAACTAAACGATAATATTGACTATCTATAAAATTCACATATTCATGATAATTCAAGTTAAACTAGATATGAATAATAGCAGATGCATGATTAGAAAAAAAAAATATAAATATCAATCAAATAAGATGAGAGACAATCTATGATTGATTGGATTTGACTTCTTCTTTTTTTACTGAAATTTTTTTATTCTCTAGAAATTCATAGTCGATTACTTCATAATTCTTGTTCCAATTCAAAACGTTTCGAAGGTACCAAAAGAAAAGAAAAAAAGAAAAAAAATGATGAATGAGCATAACATATTTTTTTGCCCACAACTTACTCAATAAAAAAAATAATGTGCAATACAAGTTTATACTCAGCTTGCCAGCTTGGACAAGCGTCCCCCAGTTAATCCAAGAGAACTCGGAATGACACAATGAGTCACTTTATTTATTATTATTATTTTTTATATAGAAGGGACATGAATCACTTTATTTACTGCTCTTATTTCATTATGTACTGGACACTAATCTTATGTAGATTTACAATTTAGACAGGTTGAATCGGGTTGGATTTTAACTCGAACCTAATCCAACCTAACCCTCGAGTTTGAAAAGCTCAATCCAAACCCAATCCGTCGTTTTGTTCGGGTTCGGATTGAGTTCCGATTGAGTTGGGTTCGTGTTGGGTTTGGGTCGAGTTCAAGTTTGACTTGAAAAATATATTATTTTAAACAATTAAAATTTTATAAGAATTAATTATCCGCATAACAAAAATAAAAAAATATGAAAATGATGGACATTTTTATTAATTTATAGAATAAAGATATGAAAACTATAGAAGTGAAAGATTCTAGATAAAAAAATAAAGTGTACAATTTAAATTTTATCATACAGATCACAAATTTATTATTTTACTTAAAATATTTTATTTATATATAAAAACTTCGGATTCAGATTGATTCAGATTTCCCGAGCCCTCAACCCAAAAACCGAAAGCTAAAACCCTAACCTAAACCCGCTTCAAGTTATACCCTACTTCTGTGTGTTTTTTTTTTTTTTTTGCATTTCTTTCGATAGAGGAATGTATAAAACGAGATGAAGAGTGCATATAAAATCATCCTTACCACAATTTAGATATTACTAGTTTAAATCCATGCGCATGAAAATAAAATAATAAAATTAAAATCCTTGTGATAACCCAACACAACACTTTTTTTTATTTATTTTCAAAACCCCCTTTAAATAGCAGTGACCAATTTAACCCACATAAAGCCCTCCCCACAAAATAAATAGATTTAAAAAATAAAATATAATTCAGATATATATTAAGATATGCATATTATAACTACTCAATCATATCTAAGTAAAAATTAAAATTAAAATTATAAATATTGTAACTAAATCTTATCAATATCCAGGACACCCCAAAAAAAAATCTTATCCATATCCAGAATCTTATCAATACAGTTTAAACATCATAACGTTTTATAAATATCTTTTATATTTAAAAATTCAAAAATCAATCTCTGCCCAATTGATACAAACGCCGGATACATCTAGGCCGGGGATGATCCGACACATGGAGGGCGAATAAAATCTTTGTAGCGGATATGACCAAAGTATCCCTGGAGCATCACCCGATTCACATGAACATTTTACTAATATCAGACATCCATAGGGGTAGTTTCGTCATAAAGGACTCCGCGGGACGGTCTTCTCTCCACCCGAATTTGGGGGAGTGCAAAATATCAGTACCGATCTCACTGAACGTCTGACAGCGTCGCTGTTTCATTGGACGGCTGTGATTTTAAAGAACAAAATCTAGTAATTACTTTTTGTTGTAAGGGGTCTTTTTGGCAACCAACAAAGGTTCCTTTTTTGTTATTCCTTTTAATATCAGGGACTATTTTGGGAAATCACAGCTGTCTCAGATCACTCACATATTAATTGCTGGGTCTACATTCCTCTCAAAATAACCCCAGTAATTATTACATATTACAACAATGACACCTGCGTTCTATAATACACGCCTTACACGTAGACTAAATTCTCTAATTAAAAAAGTTCCGCCAAATCCACTGACGTAATCTGACGTGATGTCCTCACTTGGCCGCCAAGTCATCAATAAAAAGGACTGTTATGTCATTTTCGCGCTTTTGGAAGCCCTTTTTCGTCCTATTAAAAATACACCCGAGACCCAGTCAGATGAAGGTCCGGTGAAAGCCAAACAGAAAGGAATTTAAAATACACGCGGGTGTACCTACAGATCTAAACCGTCCAATAAAAGGACCTAGCGATTTCTTTGTCCCGGGTGAAGAATAATTATGTACACCCGACCTTTTCTGTTCTAATTTGAGACTGACGCGAATACGAATTACCAAATAAATGGTCGGCTGAGATTAGATCATGAGAAAGATTTTGCGCGTATTCAAACCGGGAAACAAATATCAAAGCCTTTAAAAGGGCCTAAAAACAGAAACCAAAATAAAAAAAAATAAAAAATAAACCTAAACCGCCACACGAAATCGAAGCCCAGTTTGTCTATTTAAATCCTCCCCAATCGAAACCCTAATTTTCATCTCGATCGGAATACATAGATACTTGTTTTTTGTTGAAATTTTTCAATGGAAGATTGGAGGAGGTCTTCGCAGTGGGAAGTTCAGAGCGGCTTTGACGGACCGAGGACGCCGGGTCGATCGAAGCTCGGACGGCCTCCTCCTCCTCCTCCTACTCGTTCTGGTTTGTTCGATTGACCGATCTTTCTATGTTCCTTAAATTTTTTTTTTTTTTGGATTGTTTTGGTGGTTTTTAGGGTTCAAGAACTGAAAATTAGGTTTTTCATTGGTGGGTTTGCTCTGATCGGGGTGTTTGAGATTGTGTGTTTGGTTTGATCTGCATGTGTAAATTTTTTTTTTGCTTGTTTAAAGATTCGAACTTTATCGGTTTTTATGTTTTTTGGGGGTTATCTATGTTACCTGTTTTTATCAGGGTTTTGAATTATTTGAGATATATTTAGGATCATCAACATTTATTATGGGAATCTGTTGCGGTTTCTTTTTTTAAATGTGATTTTAAATTTTCTTGGGTTTCTTTTTATTTACTTGTCTTTTGAACTCTTTAAGTTGTATGTTCTATTGGGGTTTTCTTTTTGCAATCTAATGGATCAAAGTAGAAAAAATTAATCTTTCTATAATTGGTGAATCTCTGATGTTGTTTAGGTTGTTGTAATTCTGATTTTTGTAGACAATCAAATTTTGTTGTTTCACCTGATAAAGTAAATTGGGTTTGTCACGTTTTGCAAAAATTGTTTGTGGTGTTTTATTTTGCGTTGCGTCAATGTGGGTCTTCTTTGTTGGGTCAATCTTCTAAAAGGGCTATTTTTTGTTCTCAGGTTCTTGGCAGCAGTCAGTTCCAGCATGGGAGAAGAGATTCTGCACCCATGTCTGCCGTATGCCTTGGAAGAAGCTATGCGAAACCAAGAGGGTCATGTCGATATACAAAAGTGTGGTTCAGTGGGATGATGTGGCTGGGGAAGAGGCCTTTCAGAATGCGAAGGCACGGTACTGGGCCGAGATCAATGGCCAACATTGTGGCATCCCATTGGCTGATCCGGACATGTACATTGACAATGTTGACTGGGATTGTGATGTCGATCCCGAGCTGTATTCAGATTTGGATAACCCGCCAGATGTCCCTGAAGAGACCATGGAAAGTGGGAAGCCTGGGCTTACACATGGGTGGGATGCGTGTCTGTCAGAGCAGCTTGTTGTGTGCACTGGCTGGGGTGATGCGGACGACGTTGCAAACCCTGTCAAAGATTCACCAGCGGAGACTGGCTGGGGAAATTCTAATTGGGACATTGATAATAAAAATGGGAATAATGATGCATGGGATGGAAGTGGATGGAGAGAGAATAATTTGGAGAATAACGTGTGGAGCAGTGGCTGGGGTGATGCTGACAACATGGTAAACCCTGTCAAAGATTCACCAGCAGAGCATGGCTGGGGAAATTCTGATTGGGGTGTTGATAATAAAAATGGGAATAATAACTCATGGGATTGCAGAGGCTGGGGAGACACAAATTTAGAGAAAAATGTGTGGGGTACTGGATGGGATGATTCGCGGGGATGGGGAAGGTCTGGTAGCGTGAACCACATGGAGAATAACTTTGAGACTGGAAGATATGGTAAGAAGAGGGACATAGATTTGGGAAATCGGTCAAGATATATGGTTTCAAGGTTCCATGGGGATGATTATCGAACAAATAACTGGAGGAATTGTAGGGGGAAGAAGAGAGGCACCTATGTGTATGAACGCCAACCGTACAGGTACTCCTGTGTGCCAATGAACAACCGAAGCACTGGTGAATCGGGCAGTACGTGGCGCTTGGAGAAGCCAGTCTCGTGATTTTCGCATTTACAAGGGCATACTGGGTCATGCATCTCTTGACTGACCCTAGGTGTAAATCTATTTTGTCATGTATGAAATCGACAGCGTCAGAAGCCTGGAAGATTCAATGGATAGACCGGAATTTTTGTTTCTTATAATGTTTGGAACTCCGAGAAGAACTTGTTTTGCCAATTTTTTTTTATAGCTGTTTTAAGAAATTCTATTTGTTATTTGTGTAAGCATCAATATTCCTTCTCCCATTTAAGACAGCATTGTGGAGCTGAATGAGTGCTTCCCCGAAAAATTGTTTATGTGGATTTTAAGTTGGAATGTTCCATATTATTTTGTTTCTGTTTTTATTCTATTGAGTGATCAATATACTGCAAATCTTTCGGATATTTGGATGCCCATAGTCAAGCAATCCAAATATGGCTTCTGCCCCATTGGAGTTAGATGATCGTATTCGACTGGAGGATCTCCGGGTTCTTAGATGTGATTCAGTGAAGGTATGATATTTCCAATTTTATAATTTGTCTTACAACAGGTATACTTTTTCTTAAGTGTTATATTTTCAGTTGCTACATATAACTTTTTCCATTCACATCTTTGAACACTGATATTCTTTCTCCTTTTTCCTTCACGGGCTAGTCAAGGCTTGTAACATTGGATAATTTAACATTGTGACGTTGATGTGACCTGCACATGCCGGTTGATTGCTTCATTTTATCACTTTCTTTCTTGACATTGTGTCAATAATGGCATCTGTAATTTTTGAGATTCCATTAGATAACCTTCCACTTTGGTGTTTGGAAGTCGCTATGGATATTTAAATATTTATGAGCTGGACAAATGGGATTTTGGAAGATTCTGTATTATACTAACTTTATTTATTAGTGGTACCACATAATTGATTAATGAGGGTCCTTGTGAATCATAACATAAGTTCACTCGTGGTATGTTGAAAACTTTGGACAAGGAACGAGCAGATTTTCAAGGGAGGCAAAGTTATATATAGTTATATATATATATATATATATGCATATATAAAGTTTCTGGAAGTTTAAGAACCTAAATGTATATATAAAGTTTCTGGAAGTTTAAGAACGTAAGGAAGCTTTGATGCATGCATCAACATTAATTTTCAGAATGGGCGGAATATGTTGTGTACTTGTGTCTGGAGCTTATCTTTGTTATCGTTTCTCCTGTGATGTTCTCTAGGAAGACATCGTCTCCTCTTCTTTTGATATCTACTACAGTAATATTTGGTGGACACCACCTTTCATTAGAAAAATATTGATGCTCTTATATTTTTTATAACACCAGATTCATTGGTAATGTTCTTTATCAAATGGTGGGGAATGTTTCTGCTGATATCACATCTGGATCAATTTTACCCATCAACCAGTTCTGCATTGTTTGCCCTTCTAAACTGACATTTCTCAGGTTTGTGGCTGATGACCTGAAACATCTGGTCTTTTTTTGTATCCTTTTTTTTTTGTGTTTATATGAATGAAAACTTGATGGCTAGTCTTTGTTTTATCTTCCTCTCCTCATGCAATGTGCCTATGCTCTGCGTTTTACTATGTACTCCTTGTGGATGCTATATCTTATGCAAACATTCTGGCCAAATTCTATAAGTTTTATTGTTTTCGTGTATTGTCTGTTAAACATGAGTTGCTGTGATTGTTAATAATGCAAAGCCCTAAGCACATGCTTTAAGCTTTCATATTAGTTTTTCTCTTCCATTTTCTTATTATAGATTTTACATAGCTTCAGGTCCTACCATTCAGAAGTTCATTAATATATTATTACCACTTTAATCTTGTGCACCTTTAAATCTATAATGTACTCATTTAACACAGTAACACATTAATCATCCTAGTAGTGTTATTCACATTGATTCCTATATTTATTGGAAGTCTGTTTAGATGAGGATTTTTTTTCATGCCCAGTAGGATCCTAATGGCATTTCATTCAGATTTTCTTAAAAGTGTGTTTAATGCTGTCGATGGAAGATTCGTGATCTGAATAATCATCCCTCATCAAAACCCTGTTACAACTTTGTTACTTTCTTGAATAGAATTTATTTATCTTGCTTTTCATGAAGTCTAGTTAATACTATCTATGTTATTCATACAGAGCGGAAAAAAGAAGCGAGGAGGTGACCGATTCTATTCTTCGTATTATTCTCCATCAGGGTATTAGTACTCTTAATCGGAGGCAACAATTTGTAAGGCAATCTCAAGTTTTTGTTTGTTAGAATCTTATTTAATGAATGCTCTGTTTGCATGTTTTCACATGGCACAGTGATTCATCTTGTTATTGTTATGCAGAATTCCCATATATATATATTACCATTTCAGGTAGAGAAAACTATCAGGACAAAGAGTCTGGGTGGAAGTTATGCAAAGATGTGGATGAGAATGAATACAAGGATCTTATGGTGATTTCTTATTGCAATGATCTTGAGTTTAACATGTTTTGAAGATTTTATTTTTATTTTATTATATATTTTTTGAGTTCATTCATGGTGGATGTGTTCTGTGGAGGGGCGGATATAAGGGGAGGCCTATCCGCCCCCCTCTTCTAATCTTGTTTTACAAAAATCAATATATAAATTCCTCTACTTGATCCTTTGTGTGTGAGACGATGGCCCTCCTAAATAATTAAATCAATGGCTGAGATGATTCCCCTCATTCAGATTTAAGCAGAGTTGTGAAAAAAAGAGAGAAAAAAGGAACTCTTAAAACCCTACTTTACATCTCTCCGGCTCTCCCTTCACAAATTTCACACCCCAAAAAATAAATCCCGAATCCCCAACAAAGAACATCCCTCCAAATTCCTAAATGACTATCTCGGAATTGAGACCCTTGTGGCCTCCACAAAGGTCTCTGCTGCGTTTCTCCACCCCTTTGAGTCAGGGTATGATATGCGATTCCTTTACATGTCATTCTTCTTTCACAATGTTAACAAATAACAACTATCATTCTTTATTTCCTTCCCTCACACAGGCCTTTTGAGTTTTGATTTTGATATGCTTAGATGTCAAGGTGACAAATTTTACTTTTGTTTGTTATTTTCAATATTTAGGGGAGGGCATTATCAAATAATCAAATGTTTCACATGTTGACATGTATATTTTTTTGAACTTGTAAAGTGTAAACCCCACGACAAATTCATCTTCAATTTAGTGCTTGGTTTTTATTTGATTCAATTTTAGGGTTGAGATTAATGGATTATAAATTAGTTTTTATTGACTGAAAAATTCACATGATTCTATTTATTTATTTTATTGAAAGGTGGTTACATCATGGTTAAGTCATCTAAAATTGATTCTTTCTTCAAGAAAAAAGATCAACAAGAGAAGTCTCATACAAATGCATCATCACTTAATCTCTTCAAATATTTCAGCTCGCCGTTCTAAGGCATCAACTTTATTCTTTTTTCCATTTAAGACAGCATTGTGGAGCTGAATGAGTGCTTCCCCAAAGAAGTGTTTGTGGGTTTTAAGTTTGAATGTTCCATATTATTTTGTTTCTGTTTTTATTCCATGGAGATATCAATATACTGCGTATCTTTCAGATATTTGGATGCCCATAGTCATGCAATCCAAATATAGCCTCTGCTCTTTTTTGGAGTTAGATGATTGTATTCGACCGGAGAATCTCCCGGTTCTTAGATGTTGCAATTCAGTGAAGGTATGGCATTTCCAATTCTATAATTTGTGTTACAGGTACACTTGTTTTTTAAGTGTTATATTTTCAGGACTTGCTACATATAACCTTCTCCATTCACATTTTTGAATGCTGATATTCTCTCTCCTTTTTCCTTCATGGGCTAGTAAAGGCTTGTGAGATTGGATAATTTAACATTGCGATGTTGATGCGACCTGCACATGCCGGTTGATTGCTTCATTTTATCATTCTCTTTCTTGACATTGTGTCAATAATGGTATCTGTAATTTTTGAGATTCCATTAGATAACCTTCCACTTTGGTGTTTGGAAGTCGCTATGGATATTAAATAATTATGAGCTGGACGAATGGGATTTTGGAAGATTTTGTATCATACTAACTTTATTTATTAGTGGTACCACATAATTGATTAATGAGGGTTCTTGTGAATCTTAACTTAAGTTCGATCATGGTATGTTAAAACTTGTGGACAAGGAACGAGCAGATTTTCAAGGGAGGCAAAATTTTATATATATAAAAAATTCTGCAACCGAGTTTTGGGAAGTTTAAGAACCTTTAGTTAGAAAAATATTGATGCACTTATATTTCATGCACCAAATTCATTGGTAATGTTCGTCTCTATCAAATGGTGGGACAAGTTTCTGCAGATTTCACATATGGATCAGTTTTGCCCTTCATACAGTTCTACTGCATTGTTCCCTTCTAAACACACATTTCTCAGGTTTGTGGCTGATAACCTGATCTACTGGTCCTTTTTTGTCCTTTTTTTGTGTTTATATGAATGAAAGCTTGATGGCTAGTCTTTTCCTCTTCCTCTCCTCATGCAACGTGCCTATGCTCTGTGTTTTACTATGTACTCCTTCTGGATGCTATATCTTATGCAAATTTTCTGACCAAATCCTACAAGTTCTATCATTTTCTTGTATTGCTTTTTACTGTGAATTGCTGTGATTGTTAATTAGGCAAAGCCCTAAGCACATGTTTTAAGCTTTCATATTTGTTTTTCTCGTCCATTTTCTTATTATAGATTTTTTACAAAGCTAAGCTTCTGGTCCTGTCATTCAGAAGTTCATAAATATTTTCTTTCCACTTTAATCTTGTACACCTTTAGTGTACTCATTTAACATGGTAACGCAATAATTGTCCTAGTTGTGTTATTCACACTGGTTCCTATATTTATTGGAAGTCTGTTTAGATGAAGATTTGGTTCATACCCTGTAGGATCCTACTGGCATTTCATTCAAATTTTCTTAAAAGTGTTTTTGATACTGTCTATGGAAGATTCATGAGCCGAAATATCATCCCTCATTAAATATCATTCCTTATTAAAACCCCATTATAACTTTGTTACTTTCCTGAATAGAATTTACTGTCTTGCTTTTCATGAAGTCTAGTTAATACTATCTATGTTATTTATACAGAGAATGAGTACTCTACATCGGAGGTGACAGCTTGTAATGCAATCTCAAGTTCATGTTTGTTGGAATCTTATTTAATGAATGCTCTGTTTGCTTGTTTTTGCATGACGCAGGGATTCATCTTGTTATCGTTATACCGAATTCCCATACATATTACCATTTCAGGTAGAAAAAACCATCAGGAAAGAGTCTGGGTGGATGTTATGCAATGATGTGGATGAGAATGAATACAAGCATCTTGTTATAGCTTTCAAAAGTATGCAGTGTTCCATTCAATGTCCTGTCTTTTAGGCTTGTGAAAATTTTCAGGACAACCATTGCTTTTGATGTGTCACATTCTGTGACAGTCACGCGAGGGGGGATTCGACTGCACATGGAAGCAAAAAAGGGGTCTTGTTCCCCACTAGAGCTTTGCATGAGGCCTGTTTTGCACCAGAGCTTTATCTAGTATTGGATAAAGTTAGACAGTACAATAAAAATCAAGTTTTGTAATCCTTGACCAATTTTTTATATGGTCATTACTGGGGGCTGAGACTTTTCCTAATAATTTATCAGAATTGATTTATTGAAGTTCTGTGAACTAGGGTCATCAAACTAGCCCCAAATATTGAGGTTGATTTGCTCTCCCATTCATGGCTTTATGCGTATGTGTCGCCGCAACTATCTGATTTGATTTAGAGTCCTGTTGTGATAAAAAAAAAAAATGTTTTAACCAATTTGATGATTTAGATTATAAGAGGATATGTCATCCAATTATTTTTCATAAATGTCATGCTAGAGTGCTCTTACTCCTTTTAGAGTTCTATATACATCATCAGCCACTTGCATTCATTGTAATTAGTATATATCTTGATAGATATTTTATTTGTCAATTTTATAAATGATCTATAAAAATTTATTGGAGTGTGTATATATGTATATATATATATATATATTTAAAAAAATTAAAATAAAGTACAACCATCTATATCAGTCTAAACGGCCAATGAACCTGAGGTTCCCAAGAAATTAGCCCTAGTTGGTAAATTAACTTTTTTCTTCAATCCTGCACGGTGACAGGAATTGATTGAGTGCTGATACATTTATTTGGTTATACACTTCTGTCTAAAGTCGATAAACAATCTTTAGGCTGTGTATACATTGAGACAGCGTAGTATATATTGTATTATAACAGTGCATCAAAAAAAAATCACACAGTAATGTATTTTAGTGTATATTTTACTTTTTATAGCATTATGTGTTTCAACGGATGAGTATAATTTTTTAGAAAATTGGAAAAAATCAATAAAACTCCCCAGATAGAAAAATATCGTTTCAGTCCTCACCATCACTCCAACTAATCAGATACATGGTTAACTATAGCATCACATTAAAAGTTACTGAATGCCCTCACCCTTCTTTTTGAAAAATCAATATAGCTTCCTAGAAACTTATGGAAATAAAAAAAAATTCCTATAAAATTGGTAATTCTCTCATGTCCCTATCTTATTGAACAATATTTATTTTACTCTCTACCGTAATTGAAACTAACCAGATCTGTGGTTGGCTATAACCATACATGATAAATCTGTAATACCCTTTTAAAATTTACTTGATAAAGTACTGTGATACGCTAACCAGATTTGTGATTGACTTTAAGGGAATTTACTGATTTTACAAAGATTTTTTTTTCATAAGTTTTATCAATTTTTCCCTTTTTTTTTAATTGTTGGTGAGTATAAGATAGCAAGAGAATTTCCATTAAAACGTAGAGGCATTTTTGTTATCAAAAGGATTAAATCGGATTTTTTATATTTATAAACTTATTTGAATGTATTTATTGAAGCAATTTAACTTAATGATTAAATTAATTAACCATATATGCTTTTTGGGAACCTGTGATAATTTTTCAATTTTACAGGGACTAAAATCGATTTAGCTAACTTTTCAAAGAGTTATATCGATTTTTTCCCTAGAAAATATAATTGGTGCTAGACATGTCATTTTATAGGAATTAAAACTGGGCTTCTCAATGTAGGCGATGTCCTTCCGAGGTCAAAGACCAGCTGGACTAAGCCAAAGTATGAAAGAGTGTTGTTACACACAGTTTGGGCTGCAATTTGGGTCGGATTGAATCTAAACCTGATAGGTTGAACCTGATTTTTATATGGGTTGAATTGATCAAATTGCGTTTGTTAATTCGGGTTGACTCACAAATCGAGTTGGGTTCGGGTTGACTTCACTCACAACCCGATCCAACCTAAATCCGTAAATTAATAATTAAAAAAAAAAAAATTATGGCCGTTCTTTTTGTAGCTTCTAATATGAGAAGTTTAAATTTTAGGTAAACTTAGTTAATCTTATGGGTTAAGTCGTGTTGATTTATTTAATTTACACATCATATTAGAAATCCTGGTTAGATTGAGTTGGTCCAATTCGAGTTGAAAATCGAGTTGGGTCGGGTTGATTTATTTAATGATGGGTTGGGTTCAGGTTGGTCCAATTCGGGTTGGGTTAGGGTTGGCCTCACTCATAACCCGACCCAATCTGAACCCGGAAACTAATAATTAAAAAAAAAGATAATGGCCGTTCATTTTGTAGCTTTTAATATGGGTAGTCCAAATTTTAAATAAACCTAGCTAATTTTATGGGTTAAGTCGTGTTGATTTATTTAATTTACACATCATATTAGAAATTCGGGTTGGATCGAGTTGGTCCAATTCGAATTGAAAATCGAGTTGGGTCGGGTTGGATCGGGTTGGTTTATTTAATTACGGGTTGGGTTCAGGTTGGTCCAATTCGGGTTGAAAATCGGGTTGGGTCGGGTTAGAGTTGAGTAGTTTGGAATTCGAGTTTGGTTTGGGTTGAGGTCAACCTGAATCCAACCCGTCCGAGTTGCAGCACACACATAGTTTGTATTTCAACTCCAATTGTAGTCCTATACGTGTTGATAGAAAATTATCAGAATATATAGTCACCTTAGCTAGATATATGTTTTAATAAATTATTTTTTACATTTTTTTTAAATATATTTATATAATTCATTAAAATATATGTTTTATTTTTTTATAAAAATGCGTATAAGGTATACAATTTAAAAAAAATTTAAAACACTTGTAGATTGGATTTAGAACTAAAAATTAAAATAGATGTAACATTATCCAAATATAAATTGTGATGTTAAGTCACTACCGTTTTAAAGCAACAATGGATATGAAAACAAAAACACTAAAAATGTATGGACTCATTTATAAAAGATATATAAAAAAAAAATTACATGTTTTATTAGATTTAACGTATACTTGTTGGAAGGGAGCAATTATTGGGTGGTGGGGTGGGGTTTGACAAGTTGGGAGGGGAGGGAAAAAAAAAGATGAGGGAGAGGAGGGTGGCGACGGGGCGGTGGCGGATGAGGTTTTGTTAGTTAGTTGTGGCAAGTTGAATCAAATAAATTTTTCATTTTTTTTTTTTTTTAAAATAGTGTGGACTACTGATAGGGGTACACTGGGGTTGGATATATTATTTTTTGAAACATATTCTAGGGCGTGATTAAGAAAAAAAATCTAATAACCCTGTCTATAAATAATTAAAAAAAAAAGAAATAAATTGATGATATTATGTTTTTTTTATGACTAATTCAAAATTATTTTTGATCTCTAGAATAGAAAGACATGATTATTTTTTTGGATGCTTAGATAGATATTTGCTACCTGATATTATTTCTAAAAAAATGAATTACAAACTTTGAAAAGAGTAAGAGCAGATAAAATAAATTATAAAAAAAAACAAAGTCAGTTTGCATTGATCGTCTCCCAAGTAGAAGGGACGTCTAACCCGAAAGAGATCGAAACACCAAGTGGATTACCCCACGATAAAAAGACTCTCATTTTGGTAGTAGATATCGTCATATCGTGTGCCTACGCGATACTTTTCCCCCAATCTCGCAAATTTGAACAGAACATCTCTTATATATTCTCTTGATATGGATGCACTCCTCTGAAAATCGCCCCGTCCGTGACTCCACCGGGACAATGGATTGTAATACCAATGCCCCCACCATGTCGTCCTCCGTTCGTTTCAAGGCCTTGCACCCCTTCAATGGATTGAAAGGACGTCTCTATGCCCGTGTGTGAACCAATGGCACTCCAGAATTGTTTCGACTAACTGGCATTCACAAGACAAGTGCTAATTAAACGATTTTCGGTGCTGCCACGCATATCGCACACTCCGTTGCCTCGTTGGACGCCCATTTGGCCCTATATACACCTTGGTGAGGAGACATTCCTTGTACAGCTGCCACATGAATTCTTTGATTTTCAGCGGGACTTTCGGACGCTAAATTTGTTGAAACTTCATGCAAGATGCGGGAGGCGCCCTGAGTCGTTCGCGTGTCAAAGTACGGCGAGCGCCTATCACCAGTTCCTCCCCCGCCATGCATACCTATCATGCACGACCTGCATCCATAGAGAAGCATCACCAGAGAACCATTTCCACACCCACTTGGAGAGAAGGGTCAAGCACACCCAGCCCACCTTCCTTCTTTGTGTGCGACAAACAGTAGCCCAATCCACCAAATGTGACGTCTGCCACAGGAAGCGTCGATGAATCGAATCAATACGATCAAGAACACCCGCCGACACCCTGAAGAGGGGGAGGCGGAGGTGGTTGTTTCGCAAGGTGGTTCGGAGGAGGGGGAGTGGAGGGGGAGTATGGAGGAGGAGGGGGTGGAGGTGGTTTTTTTGGCAAGGTGGGGTTGGAGGAGGAGCTGTTGAAGCACTGTGACAAAGTTCGTGTATATCATGTCATATATTAGATAAATGCTTCATTGATTTTTTTTTGGTAGATAAATGTCTCGATATCATGATTTCTTGAAAATAATGTAAGATTATTTTCTAAAAGTTTCTTTTGTTCTAATAGTAGAATGTTCAAAAAATTTATATTAGATGTGCAGTGTGCATGCAATAATGACAATTAGATTCCAAACTAATTGTCTCTCTTTATTTTGGATGTGCTATGTAAATGCATAGTTTGATGGACAAACAAAAGTATGTTTAATAGATACAAAAATATTGGAAGTATTATGTGACTGTGTATATAAATATAATCATCAACAAATATAATCAACATTTGAATATAAACACAAATCATTATCAAAATATAATTTCAGGTAAGTGCTAAGAATAAAATTATGCACGTGCACGCACACATACGATGCACATGCAAACCCATGTGCACTTGTACTTACCACACATCAACAACATGTGTGTTATGTCCTCCTTGTATACTACTCTCATCTAAATCTTTTAACCAATGTGGGACTATTTGAAAACTCTCTTTACAAAACTTAAAATTACAATATAAAGTAAATAAAACTACATGAAAATATGATTTTATTAAATCACATTCAACACGGCTCGAGTCGTAGGGGTTTCCATGGTTTGTGCTGTGGGAAGGGCCCGCTGCGGTGGTGGAAGAGGGAGGAGAGGAGGAGGAGGTGGTTTTTTCGCAAGGTGGGGTTGGAGAAGGAGCTGTTGAAGTCAGTGACAAAATTTGTGTGCGACATGTCATATATTAGATAAGTGTTACATTTAGTACTCAAATATTTTTTGGTATATAAATGTTAAAACATCATGATTTCTTGAAAGGTATGTAAAATTGTTTTTCTAGAAGTTTTATGTTGCTAATAAGTGAAATAAATCCAAAAAGTGTATATTAGGTGTCCATGCAGCCGCCAAATTAGAATTCAAACTAAATGGATATCCTTATTTTGATACGCTGTACATTATGTAAATGCATAGTTAGACAAATAGAAATATGTTAAAGGTGTGTTTGTGTACAAACATGAAAGAAAACGGAAAGAAAATAAAGGAATTTGAATTAAACGGACACTGATGAAAAAGAAAACATTCATTTTGACCAATTTATATGATGTTTGTGCTTGTAATGGAAAGTGATAGAAAATAAAAACTGTTGTAAAAAAAAAATTAAGGTAATGTATGACTGTAAATTAATATAATCAACATTTGAATAATACAAAAACAAATAATTTGAAATTATAATTTCAGGTAAATGACTCATTTTGCAATCATTTATAATGTTCACCATTGATTGATCCCCTCATTCACATTATATGTGCACTGGTTCATGTTTTTGTTGTGGAACCAATGTAAAACATTATATATATACCTAAATATAATAAGAAAATAACACACACTCAAATCATTAATCATTAATGGTTTTTGATGTTTCTATTTAAATTTGTTGAGATTTTGGAGTAAATTGATTGATGAATAAGTAATGTAAAATTTGTAGAAATATATGTAAATATATATAAATGTGTTTTTTTCTATTGATTTCATCTTGATGTCGCCACGGTCACACCCATCAAAGAGAAAGCAATAGAAAATAAAGTCAGGGAAAATTTAAGCGAAGCCCTAACGAAAAATGAGCCAAAGATGAAGATGGAAGTATTGTCGCTTCATTGTCCACATCCAGCTAATGTGAGGATGTGAGGTTCCATGATATTGCATGGAACCTTGTTTTATTTTAAAAAAAAAAAAACAGAACGTGGGCAATATCAACAAAACAGATTATATCAAAGGAATAGAAACAGAAAAAAAAAAAAAAAAAATTACATGCAACCTTGTTTTTTTAGATTTTGGAGTAAATTGATGAATGAATAAGTAATGTGAAAAATCATTAAAAGATTTTGGAGTGTATATATATATATATGTATGGTTTTTTCTATTGAACTGGAGTTTAAGATAATTTAGTTTATCACATGCGAAAGGGTAGTCTAGTTTATCAAGTATTGTCGCATGTCATGCGCGAGAGCATGCATTCTGTTTTTATTTTTATTTTTTATGTTATGTTGGTTTTTACTCTTTATAGGAGATGTATCTTTTGTCTTAGGCATTTGTTTGATTATATCCAAGACTAATACCAATCTTTCTTTTAAATTTTAGTGTTCTTTACCCTCAATTTTTTCTATTGAAGCTTATTCTTCATTAATATTAGTAAATCCATTACAAACCTATATTTTTTAAGGATATTTGTCAAAATAATTAATTTTTTTCTTGTGAAAATTTTTGTTTTTATTTTGCTTATATACTAGATACAATTTTTTTTTCACATTTTCTATTAATGAGTTTTATACTTCATTATATATATAAAATATCTAAAACAATATTTATAAAAGGATAAATCTATATATCTATATACATATTACTAGCCAAATGCTATTTGTAAAATAAACATAATCAACAAATAAACACAAATATTTATGGTAATTGAATTTTTTGCAATCATTTATAATTAATGTTCATCATTCTTTCACCTCATTCCCATGAATTGCATTCAGTGCTTCATGTTTTTGTTGTGGAGCTAATATTAAACATTTTTTATATATACATAATAGAAATAAATAAGAATCTTAAATACTCTCAAATCATAATGCTTCTTATTATTCCTACTTAAATTTGTTGAAATTTGAGAGCAAATTGATGATTGAATAAATAATATATATGAAGACTCATAGCAGAAATATAAACAAGTTTACAGCAGTTGAGTTTGAAAATATTAAAATACCATCATAAACTGTTTTATTATTTTTAATATGTGATCTGATTATCATACATAAATAAATATTTATAAAGTTGAAAATAATTTGGTCATTCACGAAGAAAAGAATAAAAAGGACCATTATTATAATTTGTTTTTTTAATCAAATTATATGATATTATTGAATTAAACACGATTCTATTTTTTTATTGTTGTGTGAAAACTCTCAAAATTATTGATATATACTATAAGAGAGGTGCAGAAGAGTTATTCTTAAAAATGTAAATGAATAATAAAGATGTCCGCACTGAATTCAATTACTGCATTACTAATCCCACTATTTGATTGGGAAAATTGAAGTTTAAGAAATGCTATTAAATATAAAAGTCACAATGAAGAAAAATAGTAAAAAAGAATATATTTTAAAAAAACTAGTTTTCAATCACGCACGATATGCGTGTAAATAAAAAAATATTTTAAAAAAATTACCCTACACTAACAACCTCATTTTTTTAAATTTATTTATATATATGCGATATAATGTATCATGTTACATAAATAATAATATAATGTATCATGTTACATAAATAATATAATAATTTTTTTAATAATTATTAAATAAATTATTTTTCAAAATTTATTATAAAATTACAAATAAAATAGATATGTTACAACTGAAAATAGATTTTTTGCATATGTATCCCTCAATCAATCATATATTATCAAAATCTCCCATTGAAATTCTAAAACTATCAATCACTCGAATGGGTTCATTTAAACCCTTTTAAGGGGTATTATTGAAAATAAAAAATCATTATAGATATTTTATCAAAATATGATTTTTTTAAGGGTATATATATGCAAAAAAAAAAAATAGAGGGATTTTTGCATATATACCCCTTAAATACATGCTACTTATTTTAATACCATTGTAAATCACATATTTATTCATATACCATGGAAATCTTATTTAATGTAAAAATATACCATTTATCACTTATTATAATCAAAACCTAACTTAACTATAGTTAACACATAAGTATAGTGAAAAGAAAGGACAAAAATAACCTTAGCTTAATGTTCATAATTATAGTCTAATTTTTGTAATAATGCTAATAATGGATTGTCAACCACTTAATTGATTATTTTTTTCTCTTACCATATTTTCTTCAAATTAAATATATATATATATATATATTCAGTTTTCTACAGTTTTATCATTTTGTTATATATAAGTATTTTAGTGAAATTTTTGTTTTTACTTTATTAGATTAAGGTATATATGATTGTACATCTTTGTTGATTAAACATCTTTTGTTTAAAACTTGAATTCTATATTTTTTTATATATTAACAAATGTAGATGTTATATCATACAAATAAATATTATATTGTGAAAGAATATATTAAAAATAAATAAAATAAGGGAACTTTGCTCTTTCTACATGACTAAATTGTGTTAATTAACATAATTAGAAAGATAATAAAGGAAACTTAACTAGAGTGACAAATATGAATGGTATAAAAGAAAATAGAGTGTTTGTAATGGTATAAAAATAAATATCTTATTTTTGAAGAGTATATATGCAAAAAAAATCCTTAAAAATATTGAGATTTGGTGGACATGGATATGATATTGTCTAGATATATAGATAGACATATTTTTTTGTTTATTTTATGTACTATATGTAACTTTTTTTTTGCATTCAAATTTTTTAAGTATAAATTCACTGGGCCCCATTTTATCGATTGCCCTAGGTTTGATTAATCTCAGGGCCTGTTGGTGAGTTGATTACTTCAAAAAATAAATTATTACATATTACATGATGCAAATCAAGAAGAATTTTTTTAAAAAATATACAATGATAATTGATTTTTTGTTGATTACATAATGCAAACTAAGAAAGATTTTTTGTTCAGTACACATGTTGATTACACAAAAAGAAAACAATTGTTCGTGAAAAAAATTCAAAAGTTACTGTGAGCCCGTGCCTTTGATACTCTGCTTTGGATTCCATATGATAACTTGATAACGACCAACTGCATGTACAGTTTAAGCTAGTTCAACAAAGCCCCGTATAAGATGAATACAAGTCAAATTTTATTTCTTGAATGGTATTACATACATGATAATTAGCCAGGCGAATATATTTTTGAGTTTTCTTTTGCATATATACCTTTGTTAAAGTTTGATTTTATCAAAATAGGCCGCTTAAAATGGTTTATCCAAAAATACCCTAATCAAAATTCATAAAGAAAATTCAATAATCTTTCCTATCTTTGTGTATTTTTTCACTTTAAAAATAAGGGATTGAAAATTCAAATATGATATTATTTTAATGATATGATAAAAAATTTAGATATTATTAACATCTATATAAAAATAAATAAATAACAAATAAATAAGTAAATAGTGAAATATCTTAATCTAAAAATTTAACACAAAAAAATTTCTTAAAAAAAAATTCATTAAAATTCAACTTTAGATATTAGAGCTTTTGTGAATGATTGGGGGATCCTAGGTTATTTATAAGCACGTGTAATTCCAATTATATTATCAAATCATATTAGATACTATTTAAACTAACCAACAATTAAAATATTTTCAAGTATAACTCCACTTTTGCGGATCAATATCTTGTTAGAAAAAGCATTTCAATATATATTAATGACTATGATATAACATTTTCCAAAAAATGAATATTTCATTATGAAAAAATGAGATCAAACGTTGAAACTCATATTTAACCCAAAATTATCTATTTGTACCTTAAAATAAATTTAAAATAAGATAAAAACTATTTTCAAAATCAATAATCAAATAAATATAAATTTAAATTGATTTTAACATTTTTAAAAATAAAATCTAGTATAAATTGGATAAGATTTCTTAATGAATTATATAAATAATAAAAAATACTCTATTTTTTTCAAAATCATATTTTGAGATAAAATCTAATTTTTTAGATAAAATTTAGCATATTAAAAATATAGATAAGATTATTGATGGATACAGTTGTATTTTTAAGTAATTCCAAAAGTAAAATCGAATAAAATGATTTCCCTCTCAACTCGTACTTTTTATAGTAGTATTGAGTAATACTAGTCTTTACCATGCACGACGTGCGTGTAAATAAAAGAAATATTTTAAAAAAACTACCCACAACTAATATAATGAAATTTTTATTAATGATTATATTATTAGTAAATTTGATTATGAAATCATGCATAAAAGAAATATGGCACAACAGAAAATGAGTTTTTTGCATATACCTTTTAACCAATGGCGGGTGATTTAAAATATTTATAGATGGGTCATTTAAAATTAAAAAATAAATTTTACAAAATTTTTAAAAAATCTACCCTTATCATATATTTATCAAAAATATAAAATTTCTTTTGAAAAGAGAATAGCAACTTACATTAATTAAAAATAAACCATAAAAGAAATGAGATGAAAGATTTCAATATATAAATTTTTACAATTTGAAAGCTTTAAGTATAAAATCTGGGTCAAACGGGATCAACTAGTGGGCTGGGACGGTAGTGGGATTGTCCCAATAGGGTACCCAACTTGACCCACCCCGGTTGGGTCGGGTTGGGTTCGGGTTTCGGCGGTTTGGGAGGTATAAAATGAACGGGTTTGGGACGGAAAGCGGGTTCGCTTAGCAAAACCCGCCCCGAACCCACCCCGGTTGTAAATTAACATTAATATAAATATATATTTAATATAATAATTACATATTTTGTCAATGTCTTTTGATATTTCCAAAAACCAAAATAAAAAAGTATTCACTTATTCACTTGGGTAATGAAACTTTTTTGAAATTTGAATTTGAATATTGAATAACAATGAACAAATCAACCTTTGGTTTTTCATAAAAGAAAAAAAAAAAATGATTAATTAATAACCTAAACCTACCTATTGACCAACTAAGAGCCAAAGATGGTAAGACCAACCGTTTCGCATTTTTCACCCTTTATTGATCTATTCCCTCACCACTCACCACCAACCATCGGTCTGCCTTTTATTGATGTATGTATTTTTATTTTATTAATCTATTTACTTATTTGTTATATTCAACTTTTTTTTTTTTTGTTAATTAGCTCATTTTTTAAGTATTAATGAATCTTTCATTTGTTAAAAAAATACAGGGAGATGCTATGCTTTCTTTTGGTACTCTTCTTTAAAGAGATATGAAGGAACTTGGACAAGACCTTCTCACTTTTTGTCTTTCTGATCTTGCAATGTTATTCTTTTTAATAGATTGAAAGCAATTTTATTTGAGATATAGTTTATGTTTAAAGAGATATATGAATGGAGCTTATGCCATGTTGCTTTTTTTTAATGGATGAATGCTTATATTTTTTTATTTTTTATTTAATAGGTTAAATATTATATTAAAATATGCTTTCATATTTTTTCTAAACCCGTTCTAGTTCAACCCAACCCGACTTGACCTGACCTAAATGGGACGTGGCGGGGCGGGTCGGGTTCGGGTTTTTAACGTGCTTGTTGGGACGGGTTTCGGACAGGAAAGTAAAACCCATCACGGGTTTGGGACGGGATTTTGTTAGCGGGTTTGGGTTTGGGTTTCACCAAACCCGTCCCATTGCCATCTCTACTGGTGGGGTCATTGGTGGGCTAGTAGGTTGGGTTGCCATGATTTGAAAGGGTAACAATAGTAGTTTGAGTTTTTTTTTTTTTTTCTAAATGTGATAGGGTCAATTGATCACACTACATTATATATGGCACTGCCCCAGCCTTCAACCGACCCTATATTGTAAAAACTAAAAATATCTCATTTAAAACTTTAAAACCAATAATATATCTCAAATGGATAAAAAAAACGACTTTCATATAAAATTTAAACATCTTTGAATGATATAATTGGAAATAATAAATCATTAGGGACATTTTGCTAAAATGTAATTTTTAAGGGGTATATATAAAAGAAATCATTAAGATTCGTGGATAAAGGATGATATTATTCAATTTATATATAGATACAAAAAAATCAAAGAATTAAATTATTTTTAAATTTTTTTAAAAACCCATAACTTTTCAAGATAACTTGGATTAGGATAATTAATAGCTCGTTGGAAAGAGCACTTTGATATATTATTATTATTATTGTGAAATATGTTTTTCACAACAATAGTTATTTCATGGTTAAAAATAAGACCAAATGTTGAAAGTCATATTTGACCCGAAATTCACTTATCCCCTGTATTTCATATTCTACGATTAATCTGAACTTAAGTCTAATAAAAAATAATACCAAAAAATTGACACATCTACAGATAATCTTATTTATTTTTGTTCAATTAAAATGCTTTACTTATATTCCGCCCTTTCTAAATACAGGAGATTTCCATTTAGAATCAAGTTAGCACTATTTGAAGTCATAGAGATTAAAATGCATTCTTTTTGTATTTTTATCTCGCAAAAGATCATCATAGTTGTTTTTATACCATATAAAAAAATGAATTTTAGGAATAAGTCCAATTGATAAGCTCTGTATATAATTCAATTAAAACCCACAAAAATTATATCTTAACCATAAAAGATCATTCTTTAGCAAAGGCATACATATACACTAACTACTGATATTTATAAATTTTAAAGGTATTTATATTGTTATTCCACCGATTCTATTACACTAGTATGAATCTATACCATCAAATCACATGTCATCAACTCTTACAAATCATAGAGGCCAACAGTCAAAATATTTTTTCATATTTTATAAATCATTATTGATATATAGATGTAATATGTGTGGAAAATGATATATTCAACCCCATTTGCAATCCACACCGTTTTTCTTTAAAAAAAAAAAAATCATACACAGTCCAATTAAAATACATGTTATATGAAATGAAATATATACTAAAATGTATATTTTTTCAAGTTGAAAAAATGAAAAAAAAATTATGTCATACACTATAATAGCACAATATATGCATCGTGCAGTAGACGAAGCTACAAAACGGACTAAATGTATAAGCGCTCTATATATATTATTCAACTTTTATCCACAATTCATTCATGATCTACGAAACATGGAACATTTCATCAAGAAGTTAAAAAAAAAGAAAAAAAGAATTATTCATTATCTATAATGGATTATATAAATATCTAAGAATAACTTACCTCGCTACCCAGAAGGAGGTTAAATTTACGTATGAATTTGATATTCACACTTTATTTATAAAAGTAAAATTTCCAACACAGTGAATATAAATGCATGTAACCAGTAAATTTTTTTTTTTTTTTTTTTATAGAAAGCCCCCTAAGGGTTACAAGTACTTTGATTAAACTGAACCTACTGGCCCATGACACAGGCCAAACTGGGCTATACCACTATTTTTACTAGAACTTGCGCCTCCCCCGTGGGGGAGGGTGTTCTCTACCAGGCGAGCCACCGCTCGCAGGACGCATGTAACCAGTAAATAGATATTTTGCATCAGAGACTTCCTGTCATCTTCCATTTTTTAGTCAGAGCTTGGACTGATCAATGATAACAAATTTGAGTACTATCAAAATTTATAATACTCAAACTCCCAAATGGGACTGTGTCAACAGGATTTTAACTCTGATCCATGCTCCCATTACGTCGTGCCAATCAAAGTTGCTCAATGTTTTTAGATGGTCATGACTAACACACTGGAACTCAAAATTTCTATAAATTAAAACCAAAATTCTGTGATTGAATAAAAAATAACAAAGTGTAAATTAATGTAAATATCCCCGTGTGATCCGACAATTAGTGGTTTGATGTCATACCTCTTCCCTGTATCTTCATTTGTACCATCCAGCAAGTAAATGCCTCAGCCAGAAACAAAGAAGACATGAAAGTGCCTGTTCAAATTTTTTTTAATGAGAGTTATGATAGATTCTAACAAAACATAGCCAACAAAAAAAAGAGTACAAGCATCACCCAAAAATTTATGGAAATAAGATGGCCTAAACTATCTCTCACTAATGAACTATTTGGTCCCCTTTAGCAGGGATATACTGACTGGTATAATCATTGTCTAAAGCTTTGATGATAATCTAATACCATTTGGCAGCAAAGATGTTAAGAATATTTGATATTAGAATATTATTTTTATTCACAAAAACAGTTGTTAAATCAGTCCACCGAGAGATGAATTATGATTTATATAATTTTTTCATAAAGTAAATACCCTTACATATAGCATTAATAAAAATAGGTGCATCAATCACCTCTCTTCCTTCTTTTGATTATCAAACATTTTACTTTGGGGTAAAATGGTATTTAGAAAAAAAATGTACAAACTAAGCCAAAGATAAAAGTGGTTTATATAACAACAAGACTTACACTTCAAACGGAATAATAATAAGCTGTTTGGCTGATGATTGCTAAATAGATTTGGCAAAAGGAACCCTAAGAAAAAATTAAATTTGCTGTTTGAATATTCTTACACTCGAAAATCCGCACGTACAACATGCAGGGCAAGCATGTTATACATGATTTGACATAATTCCAATCCAGATGCCATTACTTGAAAATGGTTTAACATGATGGGCTTTATCTAGATAATTGTGTTCGGATTGACTTGTATGTAACGAAGTGCCCTATCCAACTAACCATGCTTCCATCGAAAATTAACTATCCAAATCCAAGTTTGGCTGTCAAAGGTGCAGGACCAGAAGTGAATTTTAAGGCCATAGACAAGGCTTGTGCCCGTGCATGTTAATTAGATTCTCAAAAGCAGGACAACCCGTATTGACTAAAGTGCTATATAACATGGTAGAAGGACGCATTTAAAACAAACGAAAATTACCTGAAAAACCAAAAGTTTGATGCATAGCAACTTTTCTGAGCATCGGCCAAATAATCTGAGGAAAAGGTTTACAAGAGTACCATCTTTGGTCCCAGTCAGCAATCCAGTTTGAGGATCATACCTGCATAAATAGAGTTCCAAAATGTCATTAAAAAATGTCACTTGGAAGTGAGTGCTGGCATTCACAAGGTGGAAGCTATATCGGGAAGATTATGCTCTACTTTGGCAAGCGGTGCCGAGGGCATGGAATGATCTTTAAAAGCTGCAAAGATATACAAAACATGCACAGAAATTAGATCCTGCCAACAGCAATGTCAGTTGTAAATTCACAAAGCAAGCGCAGAGGAGTTATATTTGTAATTGTACCTGAGGTAACGAATACAGGAAATTCAAGACCTGAGGTAGGAAGAAGAGCAGTAGCGTTTCACTGGAAATAAGGATAAATAGTTGATATCAATTAACAGAAGAAAAAAAAGGCCACATGTGTACAATATACATGACAAGTACAATATATAAAACACAAATCTTTAAATGCAAAATGAATGGAAAAATAGCAGATTGACCATGCATAGCCACATGTTCTGCACAAGATCAAAATGCTCACAGGCATTGCAGTGCCCAACGGTACTAACTTTGTAATTATTTTTTCAACTCATTCCAGTGTGTGTCACAGATGTATATTCTCTGACAAAATTGATGAACGTTCCTTCAGACTTTAGTAATAAACATAATTTTTGATAGCTTGCATTGAAATATGCATGTTTAAAAAATATTCTGGCTCTTATTTCTTCATATTTAATAAATATTGTTTACCAATTACTAAGCTTACATGTGGCTCTAAAACTGCATCACGCATCTCATTGTACTTACAACCATATTCAAATTTACATTACTGCAATCATTTATGAAATTTGCACATCTTATCTGTCCCTATGGACAATTATCCAAGGCTATTTGCTGAAGTCATCAGAAAAAAAACAGCCAACTGTCTACATTCAACATCGTAACACAGCCTATTTAATGAAATATTTAATATCGAAATATCATGACAAATTAAGATATGCAATTTTAAAAGCAAAAATAAAATGAAAAGTTCACCTGAAGTGACCAAGTATCCCAACTACAGCCAGAGACATTCCAGCAAAGTAAGTGTATGTATCACCAACAAAAACAGAAGATGGATACCTTGAATTCAAAAAGTGAAACAAACAAATCATATATCTAGCATTGTGAAATTTTAAGAAAAAAACAGATAAAAAAAAGGTGCTAAGAAATGTGTTGCAGAGGATAGTAACTTACCAATTATAAGAAAATAAAGCCAATGAAGTTGCCAGAAAAGGTTGGACAAGGTAAATGGAGAATGCGTGCGCTTGTTTATACTCAGGGTCAGTAGATGCTCCAATTTGCATTACATTATGTATCAAAACCTGCAATCAAGCCTAAAGGTTATTCTCAAATATATTAGTATCTAGAATCAAGAGGTCATTGCTTGGGGCAATGGTAAAGTGCTCAGGTTAACAAAGTTCTGGATCCGAGTCCTAAGAGTGGCCACTTTGTGCAAATATGCAACCACTTAAGACCATATCCAGTCTCTCCACTTCCAAAACTCTGTTATATGTGGGTCTAGTCTGGGTGATGGCCTTTTCTTGCCCATGTTTGGTTCAAGAATTAAATTATTTTGAGATTTATGACTATTCTAGTCTAAATAAGAATAAAATGATTTTGCGTTTGGTTGTGTTTTGAATTATTCTCATTGGGAATCGTAATAATAAAGTTTTTGTTGTTTGGATAAAATATGAATAAAGTGTGGATAAAGATTTATATAAAAAAAAAATATAATGACAGTTAATTTAACAGCGGTGATGACAGTTAATTTGATAGTGGGCCCACATATTTTTTTGGTTTGAATAACCTGGAATAATTTAATTCTAATGGGTGGATGGAATCCATATACCACTTTATACTAGTTAATTTTGATATACAGATTATCATTTATTCCAGTTATCCAAACATCCATAATGAGGTTATTTCAACTAATTCCAATTTATTCCGGGCTTATTCTCTAACCAAACATGGGCTTAGGATATAGAATCAAGTTCGGAAAATAACGTAGTTATTCTAAAATTTGACAATTCCCATTGAGCTCAAGGCATCATGTCCATACTGCAGCTGCGATGACAACTGTCTGCCCAACTTCAAGTCCATTGATGCCAGCATGAATATTGATAGAGTTGGTACAAAATACAGCCAACAAGCCCATATAAAGTTTGTACATCCATCCTGTGCAAAACATAAAATCATATAAAACCATGATTAGATAGTAAATCATAACCAACTGGAGAATAGTGGTGATTATGGCTATAGATTTCAGCATAACGCTAATAATTGAGAATGTCCAGAAAAATAGTTTCCCACAAAGCTACCCTACACACAATTTGATGTATTCTACCTCACATAGTTATTTCATGCTCCTAAAAGAAGTTTCTGATGTTTCAAAAATTTAACATTGGCTCTATGTTCATGAGAAATCACAACTTGGTATTCCAACAATATCAGGGAAGTACTTTTCTATTAAATAAGAACTGCCAAGAACAAAGGAACTGAAAGAAAGGGTAAAATTAGTGGAAGTATGGGTAGTGAATGTAAGTGCTGAGAATAATGCAAGAAAATGATTGCCACCTTTTGTCAACCTGAGTACAATATAGCCAATTAGCATAAGGTGGAAGTTCAAATCACTAAATACCAAATAAACAAATTCATTGTCAATGATGGAGAAAGTAATAATTGAGGTCAGCAGGTTGTGAATGTTCTGGTGTTAAGTGATGTTTGTAGGCAGTGAATAAAAAATCATTTCAGATGCCAGCCAAGGCACCTGCGTTTTGCCTGGTCCTCCACCTTGGGCAGTGACGCAACCACAAAGTGCCCTGTGTAAGAATCCTAACTAAGGTGGATACTGATCTATTAGCTTTTAATCCTAAAAATCCTAAAGCCCAAATATCTCTTACCATTTTGGTACCCTCTAGGCCCTCTGCTTCTAGGCTACCTAATGCCTTTGTAATACATTTTTAATTGAGGGGGTTAAAATTTTCTATTCAGGTAAAATTCATGAACAGACAAGCTTCCTTCTGCAACTAGACTGCAAAATGACCTCAGTTCTATTGTCCAGATGCTAAAAGAAAGACAAAAGGTTGAAGAAAAACGTGAAGTATGTATGGAAGCAAAGGTTTACCAGATTTTTGGTACCAGCAATGTGCTGGGCATTCTGGTTGTCCATAAATGATGTATTTTAAAGGTTCTAAGCTATACATTGAGAATTCTTGGGAAACTGCTTATACATTCATTAAGGATTAGGGGCTCTCACAGTATTGGGGTAGATTCTGTAGGGTTCTTTAGAAAGAATAAGCTGATGGTGTAATGAGCCATGTAACTTAACATTTTTTTGTCCTTTTGTATTGGCATTTTTTGGTCTCTGGGCTAGCAGATACCAAATCTGCAGCCTATGTGTTCTGAAGGTCACCTCTGATACTATTACTAGGTAGTAAACCACCACTTTTTCTTATAAAAAGAACAATAAATGCAACATTGGTTGCAATTCATCATTTATTTCCTATCAGCAGAAATATTATAATTACCAAAAACACCTTACCAAGGTCTAAAACCGCAACACCAACATATGGGATGAGAGGCTTTGGTATAATGATAGTTGTATGACCAGCATATGCCATCAACAACGGCAACCCAGCAATTGAGGGCAACAGCAACTTTCTGCTCTTCACAGTCAAATGAGAAAAATGATACAATTAGTCAAAATCATTATTGATTAAACTAGTGTCTGAACTAGATTAGAGAGGAGAAGAAAGAAATGTATAAATGATGCAAAGGCTTACACTCTCCATGGGATATCAAGAACATCATCAACGAATCCAAGCAGCATCATGAAACAGATAGACGCTAATGCTGCATTGTACTCAACTAGCCACTGCAAGAAGTCACACCCAAAAATTTATTAAAGAATTCAAAACCCAACTTCTGATCTGATTAATGAAATTAGGCTACTGAAAATCATACAATGGAGTCTGCTGTGAAGTTGAAGTGTTGAAACAATATTGCTATCACCAAGAAAACGATCCCAACAACGATACCCAATGATTCAGGCCTGTAAAAATGCAAAGGAAAGTATCAGTAATGTCTCATGCAACATGCTCTTGCAGTAAACCATCATTAAAAATGGCACCGTTATTGAAACTGGAAAAAGGGATTGTAAAATTAGCAAAGTTCAGAATGACAAGCATTTATCTGCAATCAAAGGCAATTTCTTTACAAGCTGGGGGCATGGGCATTCAAGAGTCCAATTCTGAGCATGTAAGTTTTTATTCATATAGTGATAGATTTCAATTCTTTGCAACAATAACAAAAGACAATCTAGATCCCATTCCTATTCACAAAACAAGAACGAACACAACAGATCACAAATTGCACAAAATTAACACAACCCAAAACCCAGTCCACCTCATAAAACTATCCAAAAAGACGACTTTATACAAATCCTCAAAGCCACTCACACTTTGATGTTTCCCTCCGGTGTCCCCTTCTTATTAATATCAAACCCGAAGAGATTCCGCCGGAGCACGTACTTGGCCGCCACGGGTATCAATCGGACGGCGGTAACGAACCCTCCGACACTCATAGCGGCATTGATGGCGATTGAACGTCTCAGATCGCTCTCGATCTCGTAGTGGAAGTAGATCAGGTACAGGTAGGGCACGAGAAAGGCCACCGACGCCCCCAACACGAGCCCCAGCTTCGGCGGTCTCAACTGTTGGTCATCTGACGGTGGTGGATGAGCATCCACCTTGGCCGCCGCCGTAGATGGGGCGGGACCGGTGCTTCTACGCCGAACAGTCATTGAAGACTCTCTCTCTCTCGTTCTCTGTTGCAGAATTTTCCGTTAGCTTAGGAAGTTCGCGAGAGTAGGTTTTGCTTAAACTCAATCGCGGTGGGTTTATTCGAAGTCGTTAGGACCGTGTGATCGGTGAACCTTTTTGTGGGACCGTGACTGATGTGTTCTTCGCGTTTCTATAGGTCCAAAGAGATTCAACCGACGTGTTTGTTTATGATTGGGCAATTTTTCACAAGACTTTCGAAGTCAACACGTTTTGAAAAGGTAAGGTTATATTCACCCCTTTTTTATTGCTATCCCACCCCATTCAAATTTTATAAACTACAATTCTACCCCTCCCTCCTTATATATCAAAATTTACGCGTGCACCCCATCCTCATAGATGCGCATAGAAAAACATTTTCAATTTTATATAATCGACAAAACAGCTCCCCATACTCATCCCCAAATCTATAAAGTACTTGAAATATGACACGCCAAACTCACCTCACCAAAGTCTTGGACCTTTCTCGCCACCTCCACCGTGTCGCCCTCCAGCAATTCTTGCAGTGTTACATGTCGTAATGCATTGAGGATGTTGTTGTCAAAAATTTCATTAAAAAGCTTGAGCTTCAACCGATCGTCTTCACGTGAAAAGGACGAAGAACTAGGTCATAGTCCTTAAAAGAATTCATGCTCTTTAAAAAATATAAGCTTTTTATTTTTTTAAAGAGGTGGGTTGAAAAATTGCAAGGATGAAAAAATGATCTCATTTGAAAAGAGGTTTTTCTCATAAATATATTTTAGTAAATATATTAATAATTAAAAATTCTATTTTTTGAAAGACAAAAATTTCAATAAAATTTGCGAGGCCCATCATAAATCTATTAGGACTAATTTATCAAAAATAAAAAATAAAAAACCTTGAATTAAAATAAAATAAGATTCTCTGCCGTAGATGACTCTTTCCTTTCACTCACCCCCAAAACGACTCCACCCCCATCACCAACAAAAACAAACCGAGGAGGGGCACATACAAAATCCCGAAATGACGACACTGTCCCGTCTTCAACTCCCGTCCCCGACGAAACCCTATTTCCACCTCCGCCAGGCCCCGACGAGGTACCTCCCCAATCAATCCCCCTCCGTCGACTTCCGCCGATGGGACCCCTCCAACCCCTCCCCTCCGCCCCCTCCCCCTACCCTCTCCTCTGCCTCCGCCGCCGC
Organism: Acorus gramineus; assembly: GCA_030737835.1. NCBI lineage: Eukaryota > Viridiplantae > Streptophyta > Magnoliopsida > Acorales > Acoraceae > Acorus > Acorus gramineus. The sequence continues at coordinate 21,643,426 of CM060848.1, read as the reverse complement.
CCGCCGCCTCTCGCCGATCGCCCGCTACATCTGCGACTCCCTCCGCCGGAGCCACCACAGGTGGGGCCCCGAAGTCCTCTCCGACCTCGACAAGCTCCGCCGCGTGCCGCCTGACCTCCTCGCCGAGGTCCTCAAAACCCTAACCGACCCGACAGTCGCTTCGAAGCTCTTCAACTGGGCCGGCAAACAGAAGGGGTTCAAGCACAGCTTCGCCTCCTACAACGCCTTCATGTACTGCCTCAACCGCTCGAATCGGTTCAAGTCCGCCGAGGGGGTGCTCGATCTCATGAGCGCCCAAGGCAAGCCCCCGAGCGAGAAACAGTTCGAGATCCTGATTCGAATGCACGCCGACGCAGGTCGGGGTCTCCGGTTGTACTACGTGTATCAGAAAATGAAGGAATTTGGGGTGAAACCGCGGGTTTTCTTGTACAATCGCGTCATGGACGCGCTCGTCAAGACGGGTCACCTCGATTTGGCGCTTTCAGTGTATGGGGACTTCAAAGGCGAGAACTTGGTGGAGGATAATGTGACTTTCATGGTGATCGTGAAGGGGCTGTGCCGGGCGGGGCGCGTGGACGAGGCGGTTGAGGTTTTGGGGTCGATGAGGGAGAGGGGTTGTAGGCCGGATGTGTTTGCTTACACGGCGATGGTGCGGGTGCTGGTTTCTGAGGGGAATTTGGATGGGTGTTTGAGGGTTTGGGAAGAGATGAGGAGGGATGGGGTCCGGCCGGATGTCATGGCTTATACGACACTGGTTTTGGCACTTTGTAAGGAGAATCGGATCGATTCAGCGTTTGGGTTGTTTGAGGAGATGAAAAGGAGGGAGCTTTTGGTTGATCGAGCCGTGTATGGAGCGCTTGTGGAGGCGCTTGTGGTCAATGGGGATGTTGGAAAGGGTTGCGAGCTTTTGAAGGAGATGATGGGTTCGGGGTATAGAGCGGATTTGGGGATCTACAATTGTTTGATAAAGGGTTTGTGTGAGGGTGATTGGGTTGACAAGGCGCGAATGCTTTTTGAAATTACGATTCAGGAGGAACTTGTTCCAAAGTTTAATACGGTGAAACCGTTGTGGGTTTCGTATGTGGAGAAAGAGAGAATGGATGAGTTTCTTGCACTGGCCAATAGAGTAAGAGAATTGGGTTTGCCTGTTTTGGATTACTTGTGCGAGTTCTTCTCTTTCTTGTTTGGGAAAGGAGAGGGAGATTCGAAGGCTTTGGAAGTGTTTGAGCTGTTGAAGGATAAAGGCTACTGCAGTGTGTCAATGTGTAATGTCATGATCGAGGGACTGCACAAGGTTGGCGAGGTGAAGAGGGCTTTGTTGCTTTTCAAAGAAATGAGAGAGGCTTCAGATTTTGAACCGGATTCTTCGACGTACAGTTACGTGATTCCTTGTATGGTTGATGATGGAGATGTTAAGGAGGCGTGCTCATGCCATAATAAGATGATCGAGATGTCTTGGATTCCAAGCATTGCCGCCTATCGTTCTCTAGTGACCGGGCTTTGCAAGCTCGGACAGATTAGGCAGGCTCTCATGTTGGTTCAGGATTGCTTAGGCAATGTAATTGATGGACCGATGGAGTTCAAGTACTCGCTGACTGTCCTCCATGCTTGTCAGTCCAGGAAAGCTGAGAAGGTGATTGAGGTCTTGAATGAGATGGTGCAACAGGGATATCCACTGGATGATGTCGTATATTGCGCTGTCATCCATGGTTTTTGTAAGTGTGACAATTTGGATGGAGCAAAAGAGGTGTTCTTGGCAATGAGGAGGCAAAATATCTTGACCGAGACCAATTTAATTCTTTATGAAGATCTACTTGTCGAGCATTCAAATATGCTATCTGTAGAATTGGCTCGCGCAGGATTAAAACTTTTCAGTCGAAGATCAAAGACGAGGTCAAAACTGACTAGAGTCTTGGGGATACTAAGTTGATGAGGAGCTCCAGGTATGTTCAACTTTCATTGCACTGGAGGTTTTTTTACCCTAAATTTGTTACTCCAAATAAGCAGTGTAACTTATCTCATGATTATACTATATTCACCATCAGTTACTAAGATGTGTAACTAAGCTTCACAACAACCATTAATTGAATTATATTTGTCCAGGATGTTTGTTACCGGTGGTATTTGAGCTTTGACTTGTATGGATATCTGAAATAATAGGCATTTGTGATGAGAATAGTTATCCTTCACTATGGATTTGAATATTTCTCAGCTTTTTAATTACAGTATATACATAATCACTATGTGAACATCAGACACTTGGAATGCTGGGAGAGGAAGCTTTTTAGCTTTTGCTGCTTCAAAGCTTTTATTGATGGAAAAGGGAGAGAATCCACGAGCCTTCATGCAACAAAAAAATCTTGATATGAATCTGAACGTGTGTTTTCTTTATCCATATTTCTTCTAAAACTGCTGTGAAGCTAGTTTTCCAGTCCGGGTGACCGACTCACTCGTAATCAGTTATGCTTGACTCCATCATCCTTGCTTTAAAGTCACTTTATGGCCTCATAGTCTTTAATTTCCAACATCATCGATCATTGGCAGGCTTTGGTTTTCATGTATTCACTGGCTTGCACCAAATTAAAGTGTGTCACATAATCCAAATCTCATAGTGACTGGTTGCTCTTGTCCAGCAGGACTCACATCATTGTTGATGTTTGTACCAGATGAAATCCATGTCGATGGTTCTTCGCAATTGTTCACACACTTCAAGATTTGAGGAAGCTATGGTTCATCATTCAGATAAATGAGCCGGTGGAGATTACGAAATGAATGACATTCCAGGAGCAGTTTCTGCATTGGAAACTAAGGTTCTTGCCTGAAGTGGAACTCATAATACATTAGTTCAACTCAAGCTGATCCACTTGAAAATTCTCTGTATCATCTAATACCAGAGAAGGGAGGAAAACTAGATATGGGTTCAGGACATTTTACAAAAATTGCTCTTGTCAAGCGGCTCACGTCGCAGTAGAGAAGCATGAAGAAGGAATAAATTTGTCAAGATAGACAATGAGAAAATGCGGCTTCCACACACCAATTATTTTACATCATCAGTAGGCAATTGAGAGAAAATGCTCTTCTTTGGAACAGGAAGTTCGTTGGGGGAGGAAAGCAGGACAAGATGAAATTTTTTGTGTTACCTTCAACAATCATCCATAAGCTAGAGAAGGTGGTTTGTGGGGGTGTCATCTTGTGAGAGGAAGGATGCGTCTTCCCATGGTTTAGTGCGGTTTGTGTAAGAGCGTTGATACACTCAGTCTGTTTTGTAGTTTAGATTGCAGTCTCATACGCTATGATAGCATAGTATATACTACGTTATCATAACGTATGAGGTTCGATCATAGTGTATGTATGGCTAATTTTTATTTTTATTTAGTGAAGTAAAAAAATTTTGTTACTGTATCTTAATATATATTTGATTTCGTATAACAATATGTATTTTAATAGGAGAGCGTATTTTTTTTAAAAAAAAAAGAAAAATATTGTAAACTGTGGTTGGGGCTACACAAGGGGTGGACATCATTTTCCTTTGTGCAATTGTGCTAGAAAGCAACATGGATAAATGGGAATTCAAACGGACAGACAACAAAGCATTTTCAATTGAATAAAGGGTGGCTCTATTTACCCCCTTCAAAAATAGCTGCAGCACCCCCTCTATATCGATATTTAAAAGTAAGATTAACTTACATATGGATAAGTTGCACCACCCACTAAAAGGATCCCATATCAGTCTATACACAATAGCATGAAAATATTTGCACCCCTTCTTATATACAAATACAAATATTTGAATTTTTTCTTCTTCAACACTTCTCGTGCAAGGGAAGACGTGGATGATCTGGTGATGGTGACGATGACGCTCTGATAAAATGTGCTAAATTATACGAGGAAGTCCTTGTAGCTGCAAAATATGAGTGGTGATCTTGTATTTTTTTTTTTTTTTTGTTGTGTGTATTAATGGTGATCTTGAAATCATGAGCATGGATTGTTTCAATGAGCATTCAGTTCAATTTGGTATTATATGGCATGGTCTTATTTGATCTCTATCTTCAAATGAATAAAGTATTCATTCTCAGTGTCTATTTGAAAAGTGAAAACCATCTCCAGATTTGTGAAACATTTCACAGTTATCTCATGTTCTATGTTTGTAGTTTTATATCTACTAATCCAAGAGGCATGGTTTCTATTTTTTTTATATCCACTGAAACGACAGTAACATTGTCGACAAGTCTCTAGTTACTCGACATCAAACCTGTCGACCGGCACAGGTCCTCAACCATCAGGGCTTTCTCATGCGTATTGACAAAAGAACTCTTACTCCCTAAAGTGGTCAATTTTAGAGAGCAACATAATTAATATAAAAAAAAATCTACAAGACTTGGAAGAAAAGATGCTTGAGAAGAAAAGGTTTCAATGGGAGAGAGAGAGAGAGATAATTTTTGTTACATGTGTGGGATGTGTTGGGTAAGTTAAAATGTTTCAATTACCCCCAACTAAAACTTAAGAGACTCCTATACTTGAAATGAATGAATTGGAAATGCATGACCTCACTAATTTGCCAACATAACACATAAACTAATTATCCATTAAATAAATACCCTAGTTTGACCCATAAAGCTAATAATTGCATCTCAACACTGAAGCACAAATATAAATCCATAAATAAAATTATTCATACTAATTAAATGACACAGTCACAATATGAATTGTCGAATTCTTTAGAATATGTTGATGCGTTCAGATCAAATCAAAACCAGTGGAAAATTATGATCCGCTCGACACTCAAACTGTCGACTCTTGTGTAGAACGTCGACCATACAGTCATCAACTGCCTTTATGAGTTTTACTTGATGGCTCTTGAATAAATACATAAGAATTGGATTTACATAACAAAAATTATTGAGATTTTTATTTTTAAGTCATTTCATTTTATTTTTTATACTGCATTTTAAGTCTTCATATTTAAATGAAGTTTTGCTTATTAATCCCTTCACAGACCTTCTGTTTGTTGTGGAGTTAACAGAAGACGGAAATACCTAAATTACCCTTATCCCCACCAAAAGAGAACACCAAAATGAAATCCCTCAATCCCCACCAACACAGAACACATTGTCCCCACCTGAGATCAAAGATCATCTTCTCGCCATTTGAATTCGAAAGAGGAAGATCTCCCGTGCAAAGAGAAGGTGTAGGAGTTCTCTCTATAGAACTTATTTGAAGGTCAAGCTACGAAAGGCTCTGTTCTTCTGTTTTTTTTGGTTCAGAAATGCTATTGTTAGGTTCATATATAGGGTTGGAATGCTATGTTTGGGTGCGTTAGGGATGAAATCCTATGTTTGGGTTCGTTTAGAACACAAATGCCAATTTTTTAAGAGAAGATGATCCTTGGAGTTGTGTGAGTCGGTAGGACAGTTTGGGCATTCAAACAAAGGACAGTTTTGGTATTTAAATAATTTTTAAATGCAAATCTGACATAGATGGAATATTCTTTGGATATTTCAACGGATATTATGTCAGGGAATTAAAACACAAAAAGTATCTTACAAATATGAAGAATGGGGATCTATTAGTAAATTATATAGTTTACGAAGATTTAAAAATAAAAATCTCAACTTTTTTTTTTTTTTTAATAAAAGTTAATAAAAAAATCTTAATTTAGAGGATCACTTGGTGAGTTACAAATGTGGAGGAAATAATGGGAAAGACAACATGTTAAATATGGTTGGAGTATCACCATCTTTGTAGAAATATGGATTATAATTTGAGATGCTTTAGTCTTCTAAAATGTTTGAGTTAATTTGATGTTTATTCTCATTTTTATTTTATTGGAACACTAAAAAAAAATTATGTTTAGAATATTTCATCTATGCACATTTATTCTTATATATTTCAAACAAAATTTCTCTAGAATTTATTAAATTTTGAATTCCTAAAAAAGGAAATTTTCTTTTGAACAAGAGTTCCCAAACTGAAAACCTTTTTTTAATAGAACATAATTTTTAGGATAATGTTTAAGAACATATCTAATCCCTATATCCAAATGTAAATTTAAATTTGGATAAAAGTCATTAAAAAATCTCTTTAACAATTTACCATATCAGTATCAAATCAAGTTTTTATTTAAATTTTTACTCAAATCAAGAGAGACTTGATTCGTATATCTCTGTTTAATTAGAATTAAAGCACGAGTGTTGTTATACTCAATTTTTTCCTCAGTCTAAAATACAGTCATATATACCACGTTAGAAATCTAGTGAAACATATATCTCGTTAGATGTTGTATATACCACATTAAATATTTTCTTATTAAAAATTAGTTCATTAAACTCGAAATGAAATGATATACACTTTTTATCAAAGTATATACCTCATTAAATGATGTTTACTATTTAAAAATAAATAAAAAATGTGAGGTCTGAGTTTTTAGTTAGTCAATGTGACTGAGTCTAACATTTTTCTTAAAACATACATCGTCATTTGAGTCGTAGAAGTGATGATCGTCGTCTTTGTTATTTGGTTCCCGTGCTCATATTTTTAAACAATGAATAATATATAGTCTCCTGAGAGTAATGTCTTTTACGATTAAATATTTATCCAAATTTTAGAAGATTATTAAACCTTTATCCAAAATTTAAAAGATTTAAATAAATCACTAAACGATGATTAGAAATACAACATCAAATGAAATGAAATTTTTATTTAAATTTTTATTAATTATAGAATTGAGTAAGAGCAAAGAGGAAAGACTTAGGGCATCTACAATCTTGTACCCAAACCTTTACTCAAATTTAAATTTGAGTAAAAGTCACCCTAAAACCTTTCCAACCACTTACTCATATCCATACAAAATCAAACTTTTACCTAAATCTTTACCCAAAACAAGGGAGACTCAAATGCTTACCCAAATCTCCAATGACTCTATTTTTACTTCTTCTCCAAATTTCCAACCGTAACTTTTTTTTTCTTCAAACTCCATCTTTTCGAGGGCAATCAATGAATTAGATTAAATGCTGCAAGATAAAATCAAAACCAGGTGGTCATCGTTCTCTTCACTCTTCATCTTCATTCTTAACTTCTTCTTTGTACCTTCTTTTTTTCAAATAATAATAAAAAAAAAGGATGATTATGATTTTTTTGAAAATTCTCCAAGATTAGAAGATACTCATGGGATAGAAATTATTTTTCAAAATGCTCCTGTTCGCGCTAAATCATCTAGTGTGGTGGAAGATGAAGCATTGTGTAGAGCTTAGTTGACTGTCTCTCAAGATCCAATTTTGGGTAATACTCAAACAATGGTGATGTTTTGAGATCGTATTCGAACTTATTTTTGCACCACACCTAATGTTCAAACAAGTAGAACCAACATTTCTTTGTCTCTTCGTTGGGCTTTGATTCAAAAGTCACTAAATAAATTTTGTGGGTTTTTTTAGCAAGTACAAATGAGGCAACAAAGTGGAGCTGTTGAAATAGACAAGGTATGCTTTTTGTTTTAAATTAAAAAAATTTGGAGGGAAGAACTTTTGTGTGGGATGGAGTTTTGAAAGAAAAAATTGAGTGACAAATTTAGTTGAAGGGAAGGATTTTGAAAATATTTTTAAAAAGTGATTAAGAGAAGATGAGAATTTTTTAAAAAGATTTTAATAAAATATAAAGTGATGTTTGAAGACACACAATATCAAATGAAACTTTTATTTAAATTTTAAATAAAATAAGGACCGGATTGCCTTACTCGGTGAGAGAGATTATGCGAGTCGGCCCCGAAAATAACCCCTTCTCATGCTAAAATCACTATTGAAAAAAAAGCCCTTCTTTCCATCGACGCTTGTCCATGTTGAGGCTTCTCCGTGAAAAACTCCTCCGAGTGAGTACTCATGGAGGAGGTTCATCAGCAGCACTAGAGACTAGCTGTTTGTGGTCCATCCATGGAAACCCACTTCTCAAATCCATCTCCCACTCCTCAGAATCAACACCCACAGACCCAACATCATCATCCCTAACAATCTCTTACCTCACCACCTCATGTGGGCTGTCCCCAGAATCAGCTCTCAGAACATCCAAGTGGTTCACTCTGAAAAACCCCAAAAATGCCGACTTGGTTCTCGATTTCCTTCGAAATCACAGTTTCGATCAGACCCACATTGCGAAGGCGATGAGACGGCCACAGTTGCTAGAGCTCCATCCGGAGATAAACCTAAAGCCCAAGATGGACTTCCTGACCAAGTATGGCTTTTCAGATTCCCAATTGGTGAATATCCTCTCCAGATATCCCTGGTTCTTGAGTAGCAGCCTAGATAATCAAATAGCACCTCACCTCGAATTCCTTGAAAGCCTCATTGAAACCAAAGAGGATGTCATTGCGTCCATCAACCGCTCGACGTATCTCCTGAGACCATTCTATCAGAAAAGACTGGCGTCTAACGTTTCGACTTTGCGGGACCTTGGTGTGTCCGTTTCCAAGCTTATCATCAAGCATCCCAGAACACTCTGTGTAGCGGCGCCCACTAGGTTTCGTGAGGTTGTCGTGGCCGTCCATGGAATGGGGTTTGATCCTTCCACATTGGAATTTGTTGAAGCGGTCCAGGCTATGGTGAGGCTGAGTAAATCTAGCTGGGATGGGAAGGTTGAGGTCTACAACAGCCTCGGTTGGTCGAAAGACGAGTTCCTCGATGCATTCAGAAGGAAGCCCGCATGTATGATGATTTCGGAGAAGAAGATTAGGAGGGGTTTTGAATTCTTCGTCAAGGATTTGGGATGGAAGCCATCTTCCATTTCTAAATACCCGGTTTTTCTCTGTTATAATTTTGAGAAGAGGGTTATTCCGAGGTTTTCGGTGCTACAGGTCCTCTTGTCTAAGGGTCTGGTCAAGGACATTATATGGTATTCTGCGTTGAAAGTGAGCGAAAAGCAATTCTTGGAGAGGTTCGTGACCAAATACAAGGAGGAAGCACCTGAGTTAATGCAGGCATATCAAGGTATGACTTAATCCAACGGAATTGCAGCCGTTTAACCTGTCCAAGCTTTGATGATGTTGAGAAGATTTGTGTGGTGCAATCTCATCTATTTACTCTGTAGGCAATGACTATGACTGACATTGTTGAATTTTATTAAAATTAATGGTATTGTTCTTCCACCTTTGCTGTAATGAAGAGTTTGCCATCTCCCGTTATTCATAGTGGAACTTCATTTTTTGTCCATAATGGATTGGGTTTGAAGATGTTGATGGTTCTTTCACGCCATCTGATCATAGCATTTCTTAGGCAGAATCACAGAAATAAAATGATTTTATGCTTTTAATACCATCTGATCATAGCATTTCTTAGGGAGATATGAAATGATTTTAATGCCTGGAACATGATTGATTAATGTCTTAAAGTGCAATCTTGTTGTACCAATCCTATTTCTTTGGTACAATTGCCTGTTATTCATGTTGAATGGGTGGATGTCAGTATGTCACACACCTTTAAGCTATGATATTTCACTAATCATGACTGAGAGAGTTGTAACATTTTTTTATCAGCCCATGTTTTGTAGCTGCTGAGATTGGGGTGACATACTGATACAGTGGGTTTTTTTTTTTTTTTTTTGAAATTGGTAGTAATATCACTTTAATTCATTAGAATTCAATAGATGCAGTCCCAACCAGAAAAATAAAATAGAGACAATGTATCTAACTGTTAGATGAGCAATCTACTAACAGAGCCACAGAATACAGTAAACAGGAAGGATAAAAAAAGGGGGGGCCTAAAAACATCATCCCAGTACAGATCCCCCGAAAGTGATTATCAATAGGAACTAGGATGTATGCATTTAAAAAATACATGAAAGAGTTAAATAAATGATAAGTAAAGAAGATAAGTATAAAAAGAAGATATATCAATGAAAACCCCCAGAAGAACCACTCATAGCATGGGAGTTTCACTGCTGATCTCTGTTATGATCAGCAGTGAAACTCCCATGCTGTGTTTACCCGAAGGCCACCAGAATCCGAGGATTCCATCCCAAATGTTCTCCACATAGCTTCCTCTTCCTTTGAGTGTTGGTCATTCATTCCGTGGCAGTCATAAATTCCAGAAAACATCAGGGTCAAACAATTGAGTAAATTTCCTTTACTAGGGCAAAGATGATATCCAATTTAAATGAAGTGTTCATGGAATAATTCAAATGAAGGCGAACCCTTTGGGAAAATCAGCTAGCGACTCTCTCTCCATAAAGCATAACCAATGATCAAATCCTAAGAGCATCAATCTTTCAAAAAAAAAAAAAAATGCAAGAAACAAAAACTCTAGATATCTTTCTCTTTTATTGCATCATGTATTCTTGAACCTTACACTCCCTACCTTAACAACACGCAGAACTATGATAAAAGAAGGCCACAATGAGTTAGCAGAAAATTGAAAAAAAAAAATGCTATAAATGGCAACCTTGTTTTCCCAATCTCAGAGTCCTACACAATATTAGCCCCTAGCAGGACCCAATGTGTTTTCCTTTATTTGCTCAAGTAATAGAGTGATTCAATTTTCCTTTGTATTTAGAGATTTCGTTAAGACATTAAGAGTGTTGTTCAACTGAATTCAGTGCCTTATCTTCCACTTTGGTGGTTATTACTAGGTGGAAACAATTTCCAATTTAGCCATCTTACTTGGCTAAATATCCATTTATTCTATGTTATGATTTGGAGAAGAGAGTTATTCTGAGATTTTCAGATTCCCAATTGTCCAGAATCATCTCCAGAGATCCAACTATCTTTACTCGCAGCCTAGACAAAACAATAGCACCTTCACTCGAATTCCTTAAAGGCCTCGTTGGCACCCAAGAGAATGTCATTGCTGCCATCGACCGTTCGGCGTATCTCCTGGGACCATGCTCTCTGAAAAGACTGATGCCCAACATTTCAATATTGCGGGAACATGGTGTTCCTGCTTCCCAGGTTTCCAGGCTTTTTATCAAGAATCCCAATTCACTCTGTATGGCGTCACCCACTAGGTTTCTTGAGGTTGTTGTGGCCGTCCACGGAATGGGGATCCCTCCTTGCCAAACAGTATTTACTGAAGCAGTCAGAGCTATGGTGTGTAGGAGTAAATCTACCTGGGATGGGAAGTTTGAGGTCTACAAGAGCTTCGGTTGGTCTGAAGATGAGATACTCTCCTTATTCAGAGGGTTTCCCAAGTGTATGATGTTTTCTCAGAAGAAGATTAAGAGAGGGATGGAATACTTCATTAAGGATTTGGGATGGGAGAAGTCTTATGTATCTAGACATCCAGTTCTTCTCGGTTTTAGCTTGGAGAAGAATGTTATTCCGAGGTGTTCGGTGCTGCAGGTGCTCTTGTCTGAGGGTCTGATTAAGAAGGACATGAAATGGGCTACTGCATTGAAGATGAATAAGAAGCAATTCTTGGAGAGGTTTGTGACAAAATACAAGGAGGAAAGCACCTGAGTTGATGAGGGTGTATCATGGTATGACTGAATCCAAGGGAGTTGCAGCAGTTTAATCCCGTTCATGCTTTACTGATGTTATGAAGATTTTATGTGTGGTGCGAGTCGTCTCTTTACTTTTTGTAGTCAGTGACTTATGAGTTATGACTATGATATTTTCAGGACTTTATTGAGAAACTTCATTCTTTTATCTACCCGAATTGGTCTGAAGGTTTTATGATATTCTTTTTCTCCCAAAGAAGCAAGTTTTACTTACCAGTTTTACGTGTGATCGTTACTTTTATGGAGGCACTCATAACAGATTTATAAATTACGTTATGTTATATAATGCTGCCACCCAAACTCCCATATATGAAACTTTGATTATGTTTACTGAGTGGTGTAGCTATTTTGTCAAATTAAGTGATGATGATCCTTTCCAACCGTATGATCATAGCGTTCCTTAGGCTGAAATAACTGTCTTTTATCCATGTGGAAAACCCATTTTGGAAGATTGGGTTCTATGATTTCTTCAATGACTTTCGAAGTTATGTTGTTGAAGTTGCTTGCTTCAGATTGGAAGGCGACAAAGGCAGACTAACTCTTAGATGAGTTTTCTGCATTGTGCAGTGTGTTTGAAGAGTTGAAAAGGTACTTTTTGATCCTCTGTTCCAAGACTGACATGTGGATGTTTGATGTTTATGCTCCTAGCTGGATTTTAATTATTATTTAATTCTTGTCTGGATCAATGCTTGTTTGAGAGAATTATTCTTTCGCAAAGTTGATTTGCATGCTCCTTGTATTCATTAGATTGGGTGGATATTTTCATCATATGAGGATGCTTAGATTCACTTTCTGTTATGCTCGTGCATTTTCAACGTTTTGGTTTTTTTTTCACAATTGACACCACCATGTGATCATTGGTTCTCCAAGTAGCAGATAGAAATCCTCTTTTTTATCACTTGTTTAGTGAACTTTGGCCTGGTAATGAGGCATGAACAAGATTTATTGCTTGCAATCCTTGTGGGCGTTGTACATTGTTATTGATTGACCCTTTTTTTGGTAATATTATTCATGTTTAGATCAAGTAAGTTTAACAAGTTTAAAGGCTTGTTGCAAATTTATCAGTATTCAAGATTTTTGAGAGGTGAACGCGTCCATCATTATTGACACCATGAGAATGTGATCTTATGCACGGGATCTGGACCTTTGGCATTTTTTGTTACTCAAATTGGCTATTCTCAAAGGCTAAAAATTGCAGACAGTGGAATCACAGCAAGACCAGATACACCTATCATTTTATTTTCCACATAACCATGATTGATTATATGAAGAGATTATGAAGTTCTATCCTATTCTACGACAGAGAATGGGGGTGATTATCAACCATGGAGTTTCATCGCTTTCCATCGCCAATTTTAATATGCGAGAAAAACAGAGGCATCTCTTCTGAAGTTGATCAGGTGGAACTCCATCATCAGCAGGGCAGGTCATGAGAGATAGGCTCAGAGATCTGCCAAACCACCCGCCGGCGTTGCATAACAAAGAGCTACTTGTTGCACAACAACTCCTCACATTGTTGTGGGCTGGAATTGTAAAAAACCGGATGATGGCATTAGTCTCTGATTATATTGATGTACACATCCACTTTATCAAGATGTAATACTTCAGCGTATGTTTTGCATCAGAGATTACATAATTTGTCACTGCAGTTCTTGGGATAGAAAACCATCCATATCTCCCCTTCATATATGCATGCTAATAGGTCAAACTCATATCTTTTAGCCTCCAGTTAGGTATGAAGAAAAGTTTTTATAGGATAGGTAACTATTCCAGTATACCAGTGGAATAAAATATTTTTTATAGGATAAAAAAATCATTTTATTCTTATTTATACTAGAATAAACATAAATCTCATAATAACTTAATTCTAACCAAACATGGGCAAATGGTTTTTTGAAAATTTGTAAAATTTCATAAGGGCATTTTTGTCAAAACAATATTTTTTTTCCAACTTCTGCAGAAGTGAAAAAACTCTTTCCACAGAAGGAATTATTTTCTCCTTTTAGAAAGAAGAGTTTCTCTTTCTGTAGAATAAGAAATGGTAGTTATCGGATTCTCAAATACAATCATTTCTCCTTCTGTAGAATGAGAAATCGCTCAAAAATACTTATGAACAGTTGTCAAACGCACCCTTAATATGAGGAGAGGGTGTCATTTTAAATAAATCTATCTAAAACAACAAGTAGCATTGGCTTGTGATGATGTTGAGGCATATCTGTGGGGGTTCTCTCTTATGTCTCTCTCCCTCCCCCATCCTCCTCCTCAGACACCACCTCCTATTACACCCTCCGCCAATCACCGCCTCTATTCGCTCACCGCCTATGGCAACCCTCACTTTTTTCTTTCTTCCTCTATTTTCTTCTCTCTACATCTCTTTTTTTTTTTTTTTAGAGTGTGATACAGAACTAGAGGAGTGGAAAGAAAACTATCTATATTAAAATTCACATCTACTACCTTTTTTCTTTTTCGCCCACACGGAAGGGTTTTTATTTTGTTGTTTTTATTTTTCTATTCTCTCTCATCTCTAATTCAGACATGTATTTTTTTTAATTAAATTAATGGTGGCACGGTTTTACATTTTTTTTCAAAAACAAATAAATAAAAAAAAAAACATCACTTTGGGAGCAGATATACCCACCACCCTCTCTTGTTTAAATTCACCTCCTATGATTACCAAAAACCCCCCATTGATTTTAAGTTTATTTTGCATTATACCCACCACCTTCACCCCCTTCGAATGAGAGAGATTTGTGCGAAGTATATACCGGGTGGTGGGTTTCATGTTTGAGTTGAAATGTATTTATCAGGTGGCGGGGATGAAAAAAAGAAAGAAAAGCTTCCCTCTCTCTCAGTCTGCCCTAAATTTGCAACAGCAAACGTAGAACAACCCCGCCCCCCCAACATTGGCAAGTCCATCTGTTTTGAATTTGAAATACAAGTCCTCCATTATTTTGGGTTTCATTTCAATTTTTGCTTGTGATGATGTTGAGGCTTGTCTGTAAAAAACCCTTTCAAGTTAGTTCTGTTAAGACCAATTTGTGCTTCTTCTTCTTCTTCCATGGAAACCCATCTTTCAAATCCATCACCCACTCCTCAGAATCAACACCCACAGACCCAAAATCATCCCTAACCGTCTCTTACCTAATCAGCTCATGTGGGTTGTCCCCAGAAGCGGCCATTAAAGCATCCAAGTGGGTCACTCTCAAAACCCCCAAAAATGCCGACTTGGTCCTCGATTTCCTTCGGAATCACGGTTTAGATCAGACCCACATTGCGAAGGCGATCACTATACACCCAAGGTTGCTCACGCTCAGTCCGGAGAAGATCCTGAAGCCCAAGATGGACTTCCTGACCAGGTATGGTTTCTCAGATTCCCAACTGTCCAAAATCATCTCCAGGGATCCAAAGATCATTGCTCGCAGCATAGACAAACATATAACACCCACACTCGATTTCCTTAAAGGCCTCATCGGTACCCAATCGGACGTCGTTGCGGCCATCGACCATTCAACACTTCTCCTTAGATCATTCTATCAGAAAAGACTGGTTCCCAACATCTCGGCTTTGCGGGAACATGGTGTGCCTGTTTCACAGGTTTCCAAGCTTATCATCAAGTATCCCAATGCACTCTGTATGACGTCGCCTACTAGATTTCGTGAGGTTGTTGTGGCTGTCCATGGAATGGGGATACACCCTTCCCAAACTATATTTATTGAAGCAGTCAAAGCTATGGTGAGTGTCAGTAAGTCTAACTGGGATGGGAAGTTTGAGGCCTACAAGAGCTTCGGTTGGTCTGAAGATGAGATTGTCTCTGCATTCCGTAGGTTTCCCATGTGTATGATGTATTCGGAGAAGAAGATCAGGAGTGGGATGGAATACTACATCAAGGTTTTGGGATGGGAGCCGTCTTATGTATCTAGACATCCAGTTCTTCTCTGTTATAGCTTGGAGAAGAGGGTTATGCCGAGATGTTTGGTGCTGCAAGTCCTCTTGTCGAGGGGTTTGATCAAGAAGGACATGAAATGGACTACTGCATTGACCATTAACGAGATGCGATTCTTGGAGAGGTTTGTGACCAAATACGAGGAGGAAGCACCGGAGTTGACAAGGGTGTATCGTGGTATGACTGAATCAAAGTGCATTGCGGCAGTTTAACCCCGTCTATGCCTTATTGTTGCTATGAAGACTTATATGTGGTGTGACTCGTCTCTTTACTGTCTGTAGTCAGTGACTTATGAGTTATGGCTATGACATTTTCAGGACTTTATAGAGGAACTTCATTCTTTTATCTACTCAAATTGGAATGGAGGTTTATGATTTTTTTTCTCCCAAAGAAGCAAGTTTTACTTACCAGTGCTACATGTGATCATTCTTTTATTTACCAGCACCGGTTTTACTTACCAGTGCTACAGTGACTTATGAGTTATGACTATGACATTTTCAGGCAGCATGCATAACAGATTTATATAAATTAAATTATGTTATATAATTCTGCCTCCCAAACTCATAGCGTTTATGATACTTTGATTATGTTGACTTGAATGGTGTAGCAATTTTGTCAAATTAAGTGATAATGGTCCTTTCAGACTGTATGATCATAGCGCTTCTTAGGTTGAAATAACTTGTCTTTATGCATGTGGAAAACTCATGTTGTAGCACCCTGGTTTTGCTGAGATCATACTCAATATCCAAATATTTACTCTTTCATGTTCAAAATGTAGCAAATAAACTTGGGTTTTTCATTTTATGGCTAAACAGCTTGAAAAAAAATGGCTCCTTGTTTTTTCTAATCTTAATGCCCTACATAATATTATAGCCTTTAGCAGGACCCAAATTTTTTTTTTTTCCCTTTATTTACTCAAGTAATAGAGTGATTCAAATCTTCCTTTGCATCTAGAAATTTTGTAGGAAAGTAAGTGTGTTCAACTGAATTCAGGGCCTTAACTTCCACTTTGATAGTCATCAGGAGGGAACAACAATTAGCAATGCTGAATATTATTCCTTATAAACACCTTCTAGTCCAGAATGATATAGATTTCCAGTTGTCGAAATAAAATGGAAGCATCTTTTATATGGATGATACATGTAATATCAATAAAACCTGATGAACTGATGTTAATTCTCTGTTCGCTGAGGGCCATGCAATGTTATCTTGGAAGATTGGATTCTAGGATTCCTTCAATGACTTCCGGAGTTAGGTTGTTGAAGTTGCTTGCCTCAGATTGGAAGGCGACAAATGCAGACAAACTCTGATGAGTTTTCTACATTAAGCAGTGTGTTTGAAGAGTTGAAAAGATACCTTTGACACACAGTTTTAAGACTGACTTGTGGTTGCTTGATGCTTATGCTCTTTGCTGGATTTTATTTATTATTCAGTTCCTGTCTGGATCAATGGTTCTTCTTGAAAAAATATGATTGCTTGTTTGTTTGAGAGAATTATTTACTTTCGCAAATTCGATTTGCATGCTCCTTGTATTCATTAGATTGGGTGGATATTTTCATCATATTAGGATGCATAGATTCACTTTCTGTTATGCTCATGCATTGTCAACGTTTTGGTTTTTTTGACAATTGACAATTTGACACCACCACGGGATAGCTGATAGAAAACCTCTGTCTTATCACTTGTTTAGTGAACTTTGGCCTGGTAATGAGGCATGAACAAGATTTATTTTTCTTGCATCCTTCTGGGTGTTTTACATTGTAATAGATTGACATTTTTTTTGTAATAATATTCATGTTGAGATCAAGTAAGTTTATTAAACAAATTTAAAACTTGTTTCAAATTTATTATTGAAGATTTTTAAGAAGTGAGCGTGTCTATCATTATTGACACCATGAGAATGTGATCTTATGCATGGGATCTGGACCCTTGGCTTTTTTTTATTACTCAAAGTGGCCACTCAAAGACTAAAATTGCAGGCAGTGGATTTTCAGCAAGACCAGACACACCTCCAACCATTCCTGCTGTCATTTTATTTTTCACATTACCATGATTGATCATATGAAGAGATTATGTAGCTCTATCTTATTCTACAACAGAGAATGGGGGTGATTATCTATGCAATTTGATTGGTTATGATTACGTGATAGCCAATTTTAATACATGAGTAAACCGAGGCATCTCTCTTGAAGCTGATACCAATTTGTGTCTCAAATAAGTTGATACCAAGTTAACTTTTATTGGTTACTTGCTTTTCTAATTCTGCTTAAGAAACTAAAGGATCCACATGATAGATGCCAGATACTGAGACAGTAAGTCATTCAACCTTATTTTCTTTTTTCTCATTTATTACTTGTTGAGACATCTTTGGATGAGAATATAAGAAATTTATTCGCGAATGTATGTTCCCAAATATATGTGGAATATTCCTATGAGAGACAAACTCAACAGGCAGACAGTGCAATCAAACAAAGACTAGATACACCTCCAAGCATTCATATTTGCCACATTTTCATGATTTCATTGGTTGACTGGTGAAGGATGTGGTTGTAGTTGAGTACCTGATATTTCACTTACTTCACCTACAGAGATGCGAATTTTCATGGAGTTCCATCGCTTTCCATCGTTTGCCAACTTTAATACATGAAACGACAGAGGCATCTCTCCTCAAGCCGATCTTGTGGACTATCATCAGCTGGGCTGTTCAAGAGAGAGCTCAAAAGATTTCCCAAGCAATGCATAACATGGAGCTGATTATTCCACAGCAACTGCTCATATTGATGTAGAATTTGAATTGTAAAATCAGGTGATGGTACTACTGCACCCTGTATATAAAAATTAAATTGATGTACAAGTCCACATATCAAGATGTAATAGTTCTATATCTGTATCAGAAAATAGTTTCTCATTTCATCTGGAATTGCTTAGAGCACCTCCAACAGTGTTTTATATCTTTGGTACAGAGCATGGTTGGGCTCCAACCGATCTTTCCAAAACTATGATCCCTATCTTTGAGGTCATATTTTGATTTTCAAGTTTGGAGCCGCGATAGCCCTCCCCGTCCCCGGTGTCGCCCTATCCTAGCCTCTTCCGCTCACCGCGGCCTCCATCTTTCTATTTCTCTCTCTGTATATATCTCTTTCTCTCTCTCCCATCCTCTTCCTGCCACCTCCTTTTACACCCTCCACTCTTCCCCGCTCAAGCCTGTGGTGGCCTTTTCTTTTTCTCTTTTCCTCTTTCTCTCTACATCTTTTTTCCCCCCTGGTCTTCTATTCTACTCCAATAAATAAATTTAAGAAGTGCATACAAGTTTATTTAAGAAGTACATTAAAACCCTTTTTTTTTCTTAATTTTTAAATGGATTGAGTTTTCACTTGATGAGTAGGTATATAGCCTCATATTAAAAGAGTCAAGAGTATTATCATTAAATCAGCCCTCGCATTTTAGCCCGTGGATTATCATTATCCAAAAAAAATTCGTATCCCATATGTATTTAAAAATTAAAAAAATCATTAAAAAATTTGAATCTATATCAGAAATAAAATATCCATATTATTTATTATAGTAGTATATTTATATTTTTAGGATTAATTAGTATGTTTTATTTTTCTTATATTTAACTAGTAATATTTTATGTATATACTTATAATTTTATGTTTCATATTAGATATATGATTTTTATTTTTGGATCTCAAAATTTAGATATTTGAATCATATTCATGTTCATGTACATTTTTATGTATATTTTGATTAATTGTTTGATTGAGAATTTGGATTTTTAAATCGGATACAAATATTTATTTAAACAATCCGTCGTTAAATACTAGATACAGGTTTTTTTTCATATATCCATTTCAAATATGAATTTGAATGTGTATCTGCTCTGTTGATAGTTGCTTTCCCTAGCTATTTATTTATTTTTTAAAATCCGAGAATTAAAAATCTCAACCGAGCGATTATGCTATAAGGAATTGACTTTGGGCATACAATACTGTGTATGTATTTCTCTCTCACTGTCTGCCCTAAATTTGCAACGGCCAACGTAGAACCCCAAGTCCATGTGTATTGAATTTGAAGTACAAGTCCTCCATTTCTTTGGGTTTCATTTCAATATTTGCTTGTGATGATGTTGAGGCTTGTCTGTAAAAAACCCTTCCAAGTTAGTTCTGTTAAGACCAATCTTTGTTTCTTCTTCTTCCATGGAAACCCATTTCTCAAATCCATCACCCACTCCTCAGAATCAACACCCACTGACCCAAAATCATCCCTAACCGTCTCTTACCTCACCACCTCATGTGGGCTGTCCCCAGAATCAGCTCTCAAAGCATCCAAGTGGGTCACTCTCAAAACCACCAAAAATGCCGACTTGGTCCTCGATTTCCTTCGGAGTCACGGTTTCGATCAGACCCACATTGCGAAGGCGATCACTAGACAGCCAAGGTTGCTCACTCTCCATCCAGAGAGAAACATAAAGCCCAAGATGGACTTCCTCACCAGGTATGGCTTCTCAGATTCCCAACTTATCAAACTCGTCTCCAGAGAACCAACGATCATCACTCGCAGCATGGACAAACATACAGCACCTACACTTGAATTCCTTAGAGGACTCATCGGCACCCAATCGGATGTCATTGAGGTTGTCGACCGTTTGACGCTTCTCCTGAGGTCATTCTATCAGGAAAGACTGGTTCCTAACATCTCGGCTTTGCGGGAACATGGTGTGCCTGTTTCACAGGTTTCCAAGTATATCATCAAGTATCCCAATATGTTCTGTATGACGGCGCCCACTAGGTTTTGTGAGGTTGTCACGGTCATCCATGGAATAGGTATCCATCCTTCCCAGAGTATATTTATTGAAGCAGTCAGAGCTATGGTGTGTAGGAGTAAATCTACCTGGGATGGGAAGTTTGAGGTCTACAAGAGCCTCGGTTGGTCCGAGGATGAGATTGTCTCCGCATTCCGTAGGTTTCCCAAGTGTATGATGTATTCGGAGAAGAAGATCAGGAGAGGGATGGAATACTTCATTAAGGATTTGGGATGGGAGAAGTCTTACTTATCTAGACATCCAGTTCTTCTCTTTTTTAGCTTGGAGAAGAGGGTTATTCCGAGATGTTCGGTGCTGCAAGTCCTCTTGTCGAGGGGTTTGATCAAGAAGGACATGAAATGGACTACTGCATTGACCATTAACGAGGAGCGATTCTTGGAGAGGTTTGTGACCAAATACGAGGAGGAAGCACCTGAGTTGACGAGGGTGTATCGTGGTATGACTGAATCCAAGTGCATTGCGGCAGTTTAACCCCGTCTATGCTTTATTGTTGCTATGAAGACTTATATGTGGTGTGACTCGTCTCTTTACTGTCTGTAGTCAGTGACTTATGAGTTATGGCTATGACATTTTCAGGACTTTATAGAGGAACTTCATTCTTTTATCTACTCAAATTGGAATGGAGGTTTATGATTTTTTTTCTCCCAAAGAAGCAAGTTTTACTTACCAGTGCTACATGTGATCATTCTTTTATTTACCAGCACCGGTTTTACTTACCAGTGCTACAGTGACTTATGAGTTATGACTATGACATTTTCAGGCAGCATGCATAACAGATTTATATAAATTAAATTATGTTATATAATTCTGCCTCCCAAACTCATAGCGTTTATGATACTTTGATTATGTTGACTTGAATGGTGTAGCAATTTTGTCAAATTAAGTGATAATGGTCCTTTCAGACTGTATGATCATAGCGCTTCTTAGGTTGAAATAACTTGTCTTTATGCATGTGGAAAACTCATGTTGTAGCACCCTGGTTTTGCTGAGATCATACTCAATATCCAAATATTTACTCTTTCATGTTCAAAATGTAGCAAATAAACTTGGGTTTTTCATTTTATGGCTAAACAGCTTGAAAAAAAATGGCTCCTTGTTTTTTCTAATCTTAATGCCCTACATAATATTATAGCCTTTAGCAGGACCCAAAAAAAATTTTTTCCCTTTATTTACTCAAGTAATAGAGTGATTCAAATCTTCCTTTGCATCTAGAAATTTTGTAGGAAAGTAAGTGTGTTCAACTGAATTCAGGGCCTTAACTTCCACTTTGATAGTCATCAGGAGGGAACAACAATTAGCAATGCTGAATATTATTCCTTATAAACACCTTCTAGTCCAGAATGATATTGATTTCCAGTTGTTGAAATAAAATGGAAGCATCTTTTATATGGATGATACATGTAATATCAATAAAACCTGATGAACTGATGTTAATTCTCTGTTCGCTGAGGGCCATGCAATGTTATCTTGGAAGATTGGATTCTAGGATTCCTTCAATGACTTCCGGAGTTAGGTTGTTGAAGTTGCTTGCCTCAGATTGGAAGGCGACAAATGCAGACAAACTCTGATGAGTTTTCTACATTAAGCAGTGTGTTTGAAGAGTTGAAAAGATACCTTTGACACACGGTTTTAAGACTGACTTGTGGTTGCTTGATGCTTATGCTCTTTGCTGGATTTTATTTATTATTCAGTTCCTGTCTGGATCAATGGTTCTTCTTGAAAAAATATGATTGCTTGTTTGTTTGAGAGAATTATTTACTTTCGCAAATTCGATTTGCATGCTCCTTGTATTCATTAGATTGGGTGGATATTTTCATCATATTAGGATGCATAGATTCACTTTCTGTTATGCTCATGCATTGTCAACGTTTTGGTTTTTTTGACAATTGACAATTTGACACCACCACGGGATAGCTGATAGAAAACCTCTGTCGTATCACTTGTTTAGTGAACTTTGGCCTGGTAATGAGGCATGAACAAGATTTATTTTTCTTGCATCCTTCTGGGTGTTTTACATTGTAATAGATTGACATTTTTTTTGTAATAATATTCATGTTGAGATCAAGTAAGTTTATTAAACAAATTTAAAACTTGTTTCAAATTTATTATTGAAGATTTTTAAGAAGTGAGCGTGTCTATCATTATTGACACCATGAGAATGTGATCTTATGCATGGGATCTGGACCCTTGGCTTTTTTTTATTACTCAAAGTGGCCACTCAAAGACTAAAATTGCAGGCAGTGGATTTTCAGCAAGACCAGACACACCTCCAACCATTCCTGCTGTCATTTTATTTTTCACATTACCATGATTGATCATATGAAGAGATTATGTAGCTCTATCTTATTCTACAACAGAGAATGGGGGTGATTATCTATGCAATTTGATTGGTTATGATTACGTGATAGCCAATTTTAATACATGAGTAAACCGAGGCATCTCTCTTGAAGCTGATACCAATTTGTGTCTCAAATAAGTTGATACCAAGTTAACTTTTATTGGTTACTTGCTTTTCTAATTCTGCTTAAGAAACTAAAGGAGTCCATATAAGAGATGCCAGATACTGAAACTGTGAGTCATTCAACCTTATTTTCTGTTTTCTCGTTTAGTCTTTGTTGAGACATCTTTGGATGAGAATATAAGAAATTTATTCGCGAATGTATGTTCCCAAATATATGTGGAATATTCCTATGAGAGACAAACTCAACAGGCAGACAGTGCAATCAAACAAAGACTAGATACACCTCCAAGCATTCATATTTGCCACATTTTCATGATTTCATTGGTTGACTGGTGAAGGATGTGGTTGTAGTTGAGTACCTGATATTTCACTTACTTCACCTACAGAGATGCGAATTTTCATGGAGTTCCATCGCTTTCCATCGTTTGCCAACTTTAATACATGAAACGACAGAGGCATCTCTCCTCAAGCCGATCTTGTGGACTATCATCAGCTGGGCTGTTCAAGAGAAAGCTCAAAGATTTCCCAAGCAATGCATAACATGGAGCTGATTATTCCACAGCAACTGCTCATATTGATGTAGAATTTGAATTGTAAAATCAGGTGATGGTACTACTGCACCCTGTATATAAAAATTAAATTGATGTACAAGTCCACATATCAAGATGTAATAGTTCTATATCTGTATCAGAAAATAGTTTCTCATTTCATCTGGAATTGCTTAGAGCACCTCCAACAGTGTTTTATATCTTTGGTACAGAGCATGGTTGGGCTCCAACCGATCTTTCCAAAACTATGATCCCTATCTTTGAGGTCATATTTTGATTTTCAAGTTTGGAGCCGCGATAGCCCTCCCCGTCCCCGGTGTCGCCCTATCCTAGCCTCTTCCGCTCCCCGCGGCCTCCGTCTTTCTTTCTCTCTCTCCCATCCTCTTCCTGCCACCTCCTTTTACACCCTCCACTCTTCCCCGCTCAAGCCTGTGGTGGCCTTTTCTTTTTCTCTCTCTTTTTCTCTACATTTTTTTTCCCGGTCTTCTATTCTACTCCAATAAATAAATTTAAGAAGTGCATACAAGTTTATTTAAGAAGTACATTAAAACCCTTTTTTTTCTTAATTTTTAAATGGGTTGAGTTTTCATTTGATGAGTAGGTATATAGCCCCATATTAAAAGGGTCAAGAGTATTATCATTAAACCAGCTCGCATTTTAGCCCATGGATTATCTAAAAAAAATTCGTATCCCATATGTATTTAAAAATTAAAAAAATCATTAAAAAATTTGAATCTATATCAGAAATAAAATATCCATATTATTTATTATAGTAGTATATTTATATTTTTAGGATTAATTAGTATGTTTTATTTTTCTTACATTTAACTAGTAATATTTTATGTATATACTTATAATTTTATGTTTCATATTAAATATATGATTTTTATTTTTGGATCTCGAAATTTAGATATTTGAATCATATTCATGTTCATTTACATTTTTATGTATATTTCGATTAATTGTTTGATTGTGAATCTGGATTTTCAAATCGGATCCAAATATTTATTTAAACAATCCGTCGTTAAATACTAGATACAGGTTTTTTTTCATATATCCATTTCAAATATGAATTTGAATATGTATCTGCTCTGTTGATAGGCTCTGCATTGGGGGTGCTTTCCCTAGCTATTTATTTATTTTTTAAAATCCGAGAATTAAAAATCTCAACCGAGCGATTATGCTATAAGGAATTGACTTTGGGCATACAATACTGTGTATGTATTTCTCTCTCACTCTCTCACTGTCTGCCCTAAATTTGCAACGGCCAACGTAGAACCCCAAGTCCATGTGTATTGAATTTGAAGTACAAGTCCTCCATTTCTTTGGGTTTCATTTCAATATTTGCTTGTGATGATGTTGAGGCTTGTCTGTAAAAAACCCTTCCAAGTTAGTTCTGTTAAGACCAATCTTTGTTTCTTCTTCTTCCATGGAAACCCATTTCTCAAATCCATCACCCACTCCTCAGAATCAACACCCACTGACCCAAAATCATCCCTAACCGTCTCTTACCTCACCACCTCATGTGGGCTGTCCCCAGAATCAGCTCTCAAAGCATCCAAGTGGGTCACTCTCAAAACCACCAAAAATGCCGACTTGGTCCTCGATTTCCTTCGGAGTCACGGTTTCGATCAGACCCACATTGCGAAGGCGATCACTAGACAGCCAAGGTTGCTCACTCTCCATCCAGAGAGAAACATAAAGCCCAAGATGGACTTCCTCACCAGGTATGGCTTCTCAGATTCCCAACTTATCAAACTCGTCTCCAGAGAACCAACGATCATCACTCGCAGCATGGACAAACATATAGCACCTACACTTGAATTCCTTAGAGGACTCATCGGCACCCAATCGGATGTCATTGAGGTTGTCGACCGTTTGACGCTTCTCCTGAGGTCATTCTATCAGGAAAGACTGGTTCCTAACATCTCGGCTTTGCGGGAACATGGTGTGCCTGTTTCACAGGTTTCCAAGTATATCATCAAGTATCCCAATATGTTCTGTATGACGGCGCCCACTAGGTTTTGTGAGGTTGTCACGGTCATCCATGGAATAGGTATCCATCCTTCCCAGAGTATATTTATTGAAGCAGTCAGAGCTATGGTGTGTCTCAGTAAATCTAACTGGGATGGGAAGTTTGAGGTCTACAAGAGCTTCGGTTGGTCTGAAGATGAGATTGTCTCCGCATTCCGTAGGTTTCCCAAGTGTATGATGTTTTCTCAGAAGAAGATTAAGAGAGGGATGGAATACTTCATTAAGGATTTGGGATGGGAGAAGTCTTACTTATCTAAATATCCGGTTCTTCTCGGTTTTAGTTTGGAGAAGACTGTTATCCCAAGGTGTTCGGTGCTGCAAGTCCTCTTGTCTGAGGGTCTGATCAAGAAGGACATGAAATGGACTACTGCATTGAAACAGAGTGAGAAGCGATTCTTGGAGAGGTTTGTGATCAAATACAAGAATGAAGCGCCAGAGTTGACGCGGGCGTATCAAGGTATGACTGAATCCAAGGGAATTGCAGATGTTTAACCTTGTTCATCCTTTGTTGATGTTGATAGAAGAGATATGTGTGGTGTTACTTGTCTCTTTTACTTTGGTAGTCAGTGACTCATGATTATGACATTTTCAGGCTTTTATTGAGGAACTTCATCTTTTCTCTATTTGAGTCGGTTTGGAGGTTTATGATATTCTTTTTCTCCCAAAGAAGCAAGTTTGGAGATTATATTTGTTGGAAAAAAAATCGCCTTTAACCTACTGTTCTTTAGACTGATGTATGGTTCTAGATGTTTATGCTTTTTGCTGGGGTTTTTTGAATCATCTTTCAATTCCTGTTGGGATCAGTAAGTCTTGGAAATATGACTGCTTGGTGACTTGAGAGAAATTATAGGTTGACAAATCACCAGTTCGAAGTTCCTTGCATTTTCAGTACATGAGTATGTAATGCCTCAGCTTCTCTCTCAAGCATATTTGGGAGAGGTGGATTGATCTATCATATATGTCAAATTTCAAATTATTTCATGGTTCTCAAGAGGGATATTATGTTGTGAGGAGCCAGAATAATATTTCTTCCAGTATAAAGCATGAAAAGGACATATATTCCCAATTGGTAAAAGCCAAATACATGCATCTGCCTATGGATTTCCAGATTAGGTACCATTTCCATAATGCATCTTATCATAATTTGGTAGAATCTATAAAAAAAAAATGCTGGTTAATGCAAATTGGGGCATTAAGCCCACTGATTTCAAATTTCACATTATTTCATGTTTCTTAAGGGAAAAAAAAAAGAAGTTTGTCTAGATAGACAAGAGAGACTGCAGCTGCTGCACGTTAATTTAGTTTCATCGACAATTAGGTGGTTGTTGGTAAAAAAATGTTATCCTTCTAGGAAGTGACATTCTCATGTCAGATATTGAGTTGAATTTTTTATCTAAATTGAGGACACCATGGAAAGAAATATATCAGATGCAGGTGTTGTTGCACCCTGGTTTTGTTGAGATCATACTATCGATCTGAGGTTCAAGATGTGGCAATTGAACTTAGCTTTGATGTTTTGCTAAACAGCTTCTACTTCCATCTCTGTTTAGGAATTAATAGGTCTAGCCATGAATATTGACCATCTATATGGCTTACAGTCTTTGCAGACATGCAGATTTGTCTTCAATTATAGCCATTCTTATATGGTAAGTTTCTTTAACAATTTTTTTTTCCCATTTATATTGTTGGAACCTGTTTCTGAGTGTAGAAAAGAGTCTTATAACTGCATAAAAAATCAAGTTGATTTTATTTTTATTTGTTATTGAGTGGTGGATGCTGCATGTATCCAATCTATATACACACACACACAATGACATATTATAAATGAAGCACTTAACAATATCTCCTCATTGATTCAACGTTTTTGTTGCTTCCAAGGAGGTTGTCTTGAACATCTGTCAGGCAGTTGATGTAAGTACTTCATCATGAATCCGGGGCTATTTTGGATATACTGGTTGATGCAAATTAGGAGAATATATTCATAGATGTTTTGATAAAACCATCCATTTCTGTGAGTGATGGTTGAACATCAAGACAACCAGATACATCTTGCTGGAGGGTCTCCATTTGCTTTAATAATGGAGAAACAAAACTATTGTGCCATATTTAGACCCCATGAAGGTCTCCATTTGGCATCTTGGATCACTCAAAATAACACTTGAGCAGTTCATATACGGGGAAAAAAGAGAGAGCAATGGAGGCAACATGAGAAATTCCCAATAACAAAAACTCAAAAAATTTAGTTTCAGAGATATGCCTCATTAAATCTATGTGTGGGTGGATTCTGCTGTTCAACTGTGTTCGATAAATTTTCAGCGTTCCCTAGCATTGGGGAATTTAATATTCAATGGTTATGTATATAAATTGAATGCATGTGCATACTGTACTGGGTTAGGAGAAGGAAAAATGATTGTATGAATGATTGAGTGTGTATCAGTGCCCAAAATTTTTAGAAATTTCAGTACATACATCAGATTTTTAGTAAATACTAACACATTTATTTACTGATTTATCTGTCAGGTGCTCCGGTTTGAAAAGTAGGATTATTTGAGGATAGTTCTGTGTAGAAAAAGGTTTCTCGGGATAAAAATAAATAAAGATTAGCTCTTGTTTTTTTTAAGGTATACTTGTATGATATAAATTTACAATATATTATATTAGACAGTTTTGATGACCGTAAATGAGACCAAGTTGGACTAAGGGGCAACGGCCGGGCCGGCCCGTGGCAAAAAAGAGGGCCCGGTAGGCCAGGTCTGGGTTTCGGGTCTACGGGTTCAGATTTTAAACATACAATTTTTTTTATTTTTAAATTTTAAATAATTTATTTGTATATAATATTAAAATAACACAAAATTTTAAGTATAATATTGAAAAAAATATTTATAAGTATTAAATTTTTAAGAAAAAAATATTAAATGAATTAATTATTTGAAAAATTAAGTAACTAACTAGATTGGCATCTATATAAATGTTAATAATTTGTATAATTCAATCATGATTTAAATAAAAATTATATAAAATTACATGTGACTTATTTATTAGATTGCTCCCGTAGGCCTATGGGTCAGGTCCACCAGCGGGTGCCCGGCCCGCCCTAAAACAGGCCGGCTTTCGGGTCTCGGGCCTTTTTAAGACCCTTAAGTTGGACGCGCAATTCATGAAGTTAGATAAAAAATTTAAAAAATAAGAAATAAAATAGGGCTTTGTAATGTGATGTGATTTTTTGTTTAAGTATATATTTATTTAATAAAATATATATTATGATGAGTAAATTACATATATTTTTTAAAAAAATTTTAAAATGATAAGTAAATTATACAATTACATGGTGATGAAATATTCTTTAAAAAATTTTAATGAAAATTTAATTTATTGATAATTGAGTTTTTTTTTTTTATGAGTTTTCAATTATTTATATATCAACCTAATTTTGAGATAGATTTTTACGGGATTACAAGGATGTAGATGTGGGAGTTCAAACCAAAAACGCCCCCTTTTTGTGCCCTAAATCAGAAGAGAGAGGCTTTCCAGCCCAAAAACGCCCCCTTTTAACGTCATGTTCAGGCTCCTCCGTGAAAATCTCCTCCGAGTGAGGATTAATGGAGGATCATCGTCACCAGCATCAAAGACTAGCCTTTTGTGCTTCTTCCATGGAAACCCATCTCTCAAATCCATCACCCACTCCTCAGAATCAACACCCACAGCCCCAACATCATCATCCCTCACAATCTCTTACCTAACCACCTCATGTGGGTTGTCCTCAGAATTAGCTCTCAGAGCATCCAAGTGGTTCACCCTCAAAACCACCAAAAATGCCGACTTGGTCCTCGATTGCCTTCGGAATCATGGTTTCGAATTGACCCACATTGCGAAGGTGATCGGTCAACGACCGGATTTGCTCAAGCTCCATCCAGAGAGGATTCTAAACTCCAAGATGGACTTCCTGATGAGGTACGGATTCTCAAGTTCCCAACTGATCAATCTCCTCTCCAAAGATCCCTCAATCTTAACTCGCAGTCTAGAGAACCAAATAATCCCTTCCCTTGAATTCCTGAAAGGCCTTGTCGGCACGCAAGAGAATGTCATTGCGGCTATCAACCGCTCAGCGTATACCGTGAGGCCATCCCGTCTGAAAAGACTGGTGCCCAATATATCCTCTTTGCGGGACCACGGCGTTCCTAATTCCTATGTTTCTAAGTTCATCATAAAGCAACCCGACATGTTCACTATGGTGGATCCGGATAGGTTTCGCACGTCTGTGGTGGCCGTCCATGGAATGGGCTTCAATCCTTTGAGCACAAGATTTGTTGAGGCAGTCAGAGCTATGTTGATGAGTAAATCTGGTTGGGATGAGAAGTATGAGCTGTATAGGAGCCTCGGTTGGTCTGATGGTGACTTCATGTCGGCATTCAGAATGTTTCCACAATGGATGTTTTCTTCAGAGAAGAAAGTCAATAGAGTGTTTGAATTCTTCGTCGGTGAATTGGGTTGGGAGCCGCCTTCCTTATCTAGATGCCCGGTTCTTATCACTCTTAGTTTGGAGAAGAGGGTTATTCCGAGATGTTCGGTGCTGGAGGTCCTCTTGTCAAAGGGTCTGATCGAGAAGGACATGAAATGGTCTACTGCATTGAAGCTAACTGAGAAGCAATTCTTGGAGAGGTTCGTGACCAAATACGAGGAGGAAGCAGCAGAGCTGATGCGGGCATATCATGGTATGACTGAATCCAAAGGAAACCCTGTCCATGCTTGATGTTGTTGAGGCAATTTGTGTGTTGCAACTCGTCTATTTATTTTTATTCGTAGTCAATGGCTATGACGAATTCAACTTATGGTACCAATCTCTCAATTTTGTGGTTGTGTTCAGGTATTTATATAAAAAGAAGCTTCAAATTTCATAGTTTTATCAGTAAGAGTTTTGGGTTGAAAGGTGTATGATGTTTTTTTTTTTTTCTCTTGAAAACTATCTTTACTTGAATTAATTATGGATAATGCTAGGTACAACAACAAATGCAACCCCAAATGCAGTCCGCACATGTTTTAATTTTTTTTAAATAATTAACATCATTTAATGAGATATATGCTTTGAAGAAAAGTGTATATCGCTCTATTTCGAATAATGGATCTATTAATGGCAAGTGTGAAAAAAATTTAACAAGGTATATATACCTCACTTAAAAAGGTATATACCTCGCTCGATAGCTAACGAGGTATGTGAAACTTCTGTACCTCAAATATGTTATACAAGAAGCATGTTAATGGAAAGAAAATAAAGAAAATAAAAATATATTTTTTTTGCATTACAATTTCATCGTATTATATAAATTTTCTTCCGTGCTGATCTATGGCCAGCTTTGGGGAGGTTATTGAATATCAATTGTTTGCTGTTTGAAATATTCTTTTTTTGGTGGTATTCTTCCTATGATTATGCTTTTGGCTGGAACTAGCTAGTGAATGGAGAATGATTTTATGCCCCGAAACAGCCCTGAATATTGGCATTGTTTATGCACCTTGCCTGAAATAAAGTTGAGATGGAGATCTACCCGTCATTTTAGTGCCAAGTGTATGCATTGGAGAAATTTTCTCTCTACTATATAGCTGAATGAAACCTTTAACACTCAAATTATGCATTCACAAGTTAAAGAAAAAAAAAAATACAACAATCATTAAACTGAGTTGAAATTGAATACTATAGAACCCACATTCATGTAGCAGAAATGACAACAAGTGAAAAAAAAAAAGGAATATACAAACATTCAGAGAGTAACATCTTCTGCAGACGCAAAGCAAGCTCAGTAGATACTGGGGAAAGAATAGGAAGCAACAGAAATGAGTAAAAGCAAGGCTGAGAGCGAAACAACATTGGAGCTTCCATCAGGTGATTATCCGCTCGTCCCTGGTACTGTCTTTGACCCATTTCCTACATAAATATTTGTTGCGTTAGCAAAGTTTTTTTCATTTATGGAATTCTAATTCCCATTCATAACAGGACCTCAGCTTGTAACTGGAGTTTTCTTTTTCCTTACTTCAGGAAACAAGACAAACAACTCATTTTTTGGAGTCAAAATGATAAAACACATCAGGTTTCCATGAATATTTCTTTATTACCTGTAGGGGCACTTGGGGTGGAAGGAACTGATGGTGAAGTTGGGTTTGGGTTGCTCGGGACAGATGGTGTTGCAGTCGGTGTCTCTGCTGGTGTCGTTGCTGCGGCTGCCACGATAAAATATTTTAACCAATGTAAGGCTAATATGTAAAGCTTCTCTTAACCTTCTGTTTGCACAACGGGGATTCATGTGATGTGTAGAATGTGCAAGCAATGACTCTTTTTATATGTATAGTCCTCTTAGCAATAACATTCAAAAAGTAGAAATTACTCATATATGCATTCATCCATGTTTCCTTTTCCGTTCCTTTTCTGATTTCTTCTTTGTGAATTTGAATGCTTAAAAACCAGCAAAGTAACGATTACTTACTATTACACTGGCTAACAGGAGGTGTCTGGACATTGCAGGCACCAGAAAGGGCCAACGCTAGCGTTTGATTGACATTGATCCCAAAAGAAGCCCCTCCCCCATTCAACAAGGTGCAGAGGCATCTCGGATTGGATTGGACAACGCTGGCAAGCTGCAAATAGCAGGACGATGCCGGGGTTGATGTGTTCCCGGTGATGAAGTTCAAGCAAGGTGCCAATCCTATGATTGCAGTCGTGCATCCTGACTGAGTCAACAATGAGTGTGGCCGCGACAAGGACCACTATGAAACATGAAAATAAGCCTCTCAGAGCCATTGAATAGGGACACAAAGCTTGTTTCTATGTTTGTTTGTGTAAAGCTTTGATTGGTTTTGTACTTTTGTTATGGGATGGAGGAGTTGTTATTTATAGAGGGCTAGAGCAGGAGGGGTTTGAGGTTGTTAACTTTATGGGTGGCCAACTCTTTCCAACTTCTATTTCTTTTCAAGGAACTTCTGTTAAACTAAGGTGTCACAGGAGACTTTGGAATCTTCAGTTGGAGAACAGTTTCATTTTGGAATGTGTTGTCATAGAAGTCTAGCTTTTGGAAGTTAAAGAGTATGTGAGGACAATGCATGCGATTCCTCGTATTTTGAAAAGGAAAATGATGTGTTCAGCATTGTTTGTAGTCCTACCCACATTTTTTTTTCTTCTTAAGTATACATTTTTAATAAGTGAAATAATTTTTTATAAAAAATAATTGTACATATTCATATGAAATGCATGCATATATTGTTACATTTTTTCGTTACGTAGTATATATTGAGATAGTATAATGTGTACAACATTAGGTAATTTCACACAACGTTGTGATGATTGTAATGTATTAGTGCCCTTTTGAAAATCCATTAAATGAACATATCACAAATTTAAGAATTTGCCCACACAAATTAGATGGCTCATTTTTTTTATATTATGGGCACTAATACACTAACCTGCTTTGCAGTTCCATTTATATTCAGTTTATCTGAATATATATTATTTATTTTTATAAAAAATATATTTTAATTGTTAAATAAATATATTTCAGAAGAAGAAAATATGTGCGAGGCTGCAATGGAGAAGTTTTGTATCATATAACCTATGTGCCAACATTAAGAAAAAAAAAACTAGGGTGAATTATTCAGATGCACCATGATTAAGAGTTTAATTTTTATTCTAGTCTTGGATTTTATTTTTCTTTTTTATTTACCCATAAAATCTGGTTCTATGTTTTTTTTTTTTTGCCCCTAACCTGTGTCACCTCATTTTTATACCTAAATTTCCCCCATATGTAAAGTGGAATTATACTTATGTAATTGATCATTATATTTATGTAAGTAGTCAATGCATTTCTATAATTTGTATTTCTGTAGTTTGGTTCCATATATAATATTACAAATATGTTTTATAAATTATAGTTTTTATAATTTCTGTTGTAATTGTTATAAGAATGATATATGATATTACATTTCTGTTCTGGAAATGGTAGTTTATGTCATTGGGCATTACATTTGTAGTTTTTATTATATGTTATGTAAATGATAGTTTCTGTTGTAATTGGGTATTACATTGGTAGTTGTTTATTGTAGTTGTTACATTGATATACATTCTGTAACGATGTAGTTTCTGTTACATTGTTGTTATGTTAATGATTCATGTAAATCATTGACTACATTCTGTAATTGTTTATAAAGTTTCTATAATGGATCATTTACATATGTGTAAATTGATATTAAATTACTGTAATTAGTTATTACATTTGTATAAAATTATATGTCCTTAGGTTAATTACATTGACACTTTTTATA
Source organism: Acorus gramineus (assembly GCA_030737835.1). NCBI lineage: Eukaryota > Viridiplantae > Streptophyta > Magnoliopsida > Acorales > Acoraceae > Acorus > Acorus gramineus. The sequence goes on along the minus strand of CM060848.1, from coordinate 21,609,839 downwards.
ATTGGTTATGTAATGTTTTAATTTATGTAATTATGAAATACATGGATCAAGAAATATTTTCACGAAAATATTACAATTGCTCGTATATTTCCAATTCAGATTCATGCTATTACTAATTTAGTTCATATTGCTAAATAAAAATTTATTTAAGTGTTTGATTGATTATTGTATTTTTGATGCAGCTTGAACAGCGCGTTCTTCGTTATGAATTACGTTGAATATCTAGTTCGATGGTCTTTCAGTGAGTTTCATTTCACCCAAGATGATATCAAGAAGATTAACGGTGAGACAACAATTGGTTTCATTAGGATAGAAAGAAAACGTTGTAATTCAAATAATTGATGTATTTATTTTAATGAAACTTTGGGATTATATCTATAACAATTTTGTGTATATTGAATGCACTTATAGATGATAATGAAATGAATTACAGTTTATGAATCTATTCTAACGACACTGAAAATGTATATATAACTATTTTGTATTTAAACATCTTTGCATATGTTGATATTTTTTGTAAATAATTATTAAATATATGTAACTATGCGTATGATTTCTGTATGTATCACAATATATTTCTGTTTTTTATAACTTTGTTTATAAGGGGTAATTCGGGTATTATGAAAAGACGGGAAAAAAAAACTAGATTTCACGGGTAAATAAAAAAAAAAAAGTCTCACGACAGAAAAAGAATTAGACCCTTGGTCAAGGACATTTGAACAAAAAAAAAAAAAAAAAAAAAAACTATACTGAAACCGAGACAATTAACTAACTTGCTGAACTTAGAAAGTACCAACTTTGTCTGATCAATAAATATCTTCCAATCAGAGCTCGCACTCGTTGAACTTATTAAAGTCTTAAAGTGATTTCATTCCTTGACAACTATGAATACAATTGAGTGAATTTCCTTTATCAAGAGAAAAAAAGGCCAAATTAAATAATGTGTCCATGGAATGATGGAATAATTCAAATGCAAGGAAGAACACTCCTTGTATTAAATTTATGTAATTTTTCACGATAATAAATATATTTTAAGATTTAAAATTCCTCTTTTTATGGACTAAGTGAGAATTTTTTGTTGGTGATGACTGATGAGTGGCAGTATTTATTTAAACAGGCCATACCTTGGTAAATCGAACCACTAACAAACATCTTGATAGTTATTTGTCATGAAGTTATATTTTTTTCTTGATGCAATGGTTGGCATGTGTCATAATTTATAAATTAAGCAAACATGATAAAAAAATAAACAGAGTAAACAGGAAGAAAATGGGTCCACCAGCCAAAAGGGAAATACAATAACAATTTTACCCCCCACATATAATACATTACGCGCCCCAGTGCAATCGCCCCAAGTTTTGATGAGGTTGATGACCGAGTCCCAAATATTCTCAATTCATACTCTAGTGTCCTTGAACATGAACTGGTTGTGCGCAAGCCAAAGTGCTCATACAACCACAGAAACGAATGACTATGTGACCTTCGCCCTTCACACTGCGATCTCCTCTGCCCTTTAGGTGATGCCCCAAGGCCCACACGTCCTTCAAAACCCAAGTCTAACAAGTTATTTTGGATTGGATGAATCTTTTCGAGGAGGAAGAAGAAGATAAAAAACTGCAAATCTGATATCCCCTATTCAAAGACCCTATCATAACTGTTCTCAACAGTTATCACAATTGTTTTCAACAGTTGGAGACAGTTATAACTGTCTAGTAGTTAAATTCGAATTTCGAATTTAAATCTCAACTGCTTGATCTCATTGTCAATCAACGGCTCTTGATTAATCTCTCAGATCCAACGGTGGTCTTTAATTAATCAGATTTTACACACATAATGCATCACACAAAATGTTTAAAGTTAATGCAAAAATTAATGCACTATTAAAATATTATAAGCATTTAATGCGAAAGTGCTAAGTGCTAAGGATAAAATCATGCTCGTGCGCGCACAGATGCGATACACGTGTAAACCCATGTGCACTTGTACTTGCTACACATCAACAACATGTGTGTTATGTCCTCCTTTATATACTACTCCAATCTAAACCTTTTAACCAATGTGGGACTATTTGAAAACTCTCTTTACAAAACTTAAAGTTACAATATAAAGTAAATAAAACTACATGAAAATATGATTTTATTAAATCACATGCAATAGCCCTTACTCAAACCTATACTCAAATCTCACTGAATATTTGAGTAAAAGCTTCATTTGATATGATGCGTCTCTAACCATCACTTTGTATTTTAATCAACTTTAAAAAAAGGTGGAGTTGAAGAGAAAAAAATAGTATTGGAAATTTAGATAAAGATTTGAGTCTCTCTTGATTTTGGTAAAAATTTGAATAAAAGCTTGATTTGGTATGGGTATGGGTAAATAATTGGAGAGATTTTTAGGTGGATTTTACTCAAATTTATATTTGGATACACAATTGAATATAGGATTGAAGATGCTCTTACATAGATGAGCATGAGAACGCGTGCACTCTCAAGTAATTTTCAGTCTCCATTTTCTTATATGAAATGTATTTCTTAAAAAAATCAAAATATATGAGTAATATAAAAACATTTTAATATTATTGTCAGTGCATTTGAAATTGTTCGAGACAATGGGTAATGCAGAGTGTCCCCCTCCCAAAACTACAACACTACAAAAGAAAAAGAAAAAAAAAGAAATCCAAGGATGTGGTTACTTCCATCATACACTCACTATTTCCATCCCATTGTTAGATACTATTAAGGCAGTGTTGGCACTGCGTTTAGGTAGCGCTGGCAGATGCAAACACACACACACAAACGGGATTTTCGTGTCTACGTCGATAACCCTGCAAACATTTGTTGTATATGGTTCTCCGTCAGTTTTCCCCACACTTTTTGCTTCTGCGAAAACAATGATTCGCGCAATGCCTGTCTCACCCCCCGTGTCTTGGCACCACGGACGCTCCAATTGCACACACAAACGGGCCCTAAGTCATATATATATATATATTAAACATTAAACTCACCCCATCTCTCTCCCTCTCCCTCTCTCGGTGCGACATGGTTGAGTACTCAAGTGGGAGTGGAGGTGGAGGTGGAGGTAGAGGGAGGAGATAGGCACAATAGAGTCAATGGAGGTGGAGGGAAGGACGCGTTTAAATTGGACAATGCAATATCACAACATATTATTATTATAATATATGAATTTTTTTTGGAGAAATTAATTACGGTCTTTCGGGGAACTACTAATTTTTTTTTTAAGTCCCCAAAACATCTAAACTTATTTTAGATTCGAACACCAATGCCGATACTGTTGCAATGTAAGGGATGAAGAAGAGAGCAGAGATGATGAAGAGCGCTGTGAGGCTGAAGATCAGCGGGACTTTTTTATTTGGCCGGCCAGTTCTTTTGTCTTTCTTACTTCCACGAAAATCCTTGTTATCGAACCACTCCTTTTGGCTCATTTGTATTTTTATCTCTGTACAATCTTTTTTTTCCAGTGGGACTTGACTTCAATGTGTTCTTCTGTCAGTCTACCCTAATTTTAAAAGCAACACCAGTAAACCATCCAACATTGACACCCTCACCCAAAAAAAAAAAGGATTAAATGCAATAACCCCTTGAAAGTTAGCATATATAAAAAAAAAACCCTCATTTATGCGAATATCCATATAACCTCCTCAAAGTTGTAGCCTAATATACATACCCCCTACCGTTATCTTATCAAGTAACTACAGTGGTTAAGTTAACCCAACGTAATAAAAAAACCAATATACCCCTCCCCCACTTTAACCTAAAATAACTTATCTCCATTCTCTCTCAAATCGAAACCTAGTCATCCTCCCATCCCCATCTCTCTCAATCATCACCAAATCGAAAACCATGGCCCCGTCGCCAGTCCCGTCCCCACCGTCTAACTCACAGAAATGACTGTTGGGAAGAAGAAAAAGAATGGGTCATTTTGTATTTTTTTGTATAAAGTAGGGGATTATATGGATATGTGAAATCAGAAAATGGATCCTTTTGAATTATTGGAACAAATCATGAGGTTATATGAATATTTTAATTAGCTTCTAATAACAATGGCATTTTGGTCATATATTTGGGTCCTTTTGGATTTATGGAACAAATTATGGGGTTATATGAATATGTAAATTAACGGCTGACATAATATTCTTGGAATATTCTTTTTTTTAACGGAAAGTTAACCACGGGGGCTAAATGCTTAACCATGTTAACTTTGAGGGGGTTATATGGATATTCGCATAAATGAGGGGTTTTTTTTATGTACGCTAATTTTCAGAGGGTCATATGCATTTAACCCAAAAAAAAACTCCGAAAGTGGGGATTTTGGACCGTTGGATGTGGAGATCAAACAATGGGCAAGAGAAGTGGCAGTGTCTCCAATGGTCCAAAATTCCTTCTGTGGAAGGAATAAAAAACCCTAAATTTTGGGGAGACGATGGGATGCGTATCTCACTTTGAATATCAAAATAGGGGTTTCTTTTATATATTTATTATGAATCTCTCTCTTTTGACAGAAAATTTTGGATTTTTTAAGTGTTTTAATTTGGTGAGTGATTGAGGAGGAGATTTTTCAATGTGAAATGGGAAGTGATAGAGAGACCATCGAAAATAAGGAAACTAAAACAAAGACTCTGCTCACATAGAAAGATATTTATGAAATTTTTTTTTTTCTTAATAAGTGGATTTTGACTTTTCTGACCAAAAAAGACCCAAACGAAGAGAAATTATTGGTTTTTTTATAAAAAATTCGATTTAAAAAATAAAAAAAATAGAGTGTTGTGAATTGTCAAAATATTCATTTTTCATGTTATCCGTTTGATAGATTCAGTGTCAATATACACGTCTAGGTCGGCAGACTCACTATCGAATGACAATACAATTGTTGAAGTTTTGAAACACGGATTGACAAAGAGCTTATCGACTATTTTCTATAAAGCAGGACAGAGAGATTATTGAATGAATCGGTGGGATTAATGTTTTTATAAGAACCTATTTTTTTGTATTTTTTATTGGTGGGTTAAGCAACGTGAATGGTCGGGATAGACCCGCCCAAAATAGTTGAACCTACCGTGCCCAAACGAAAACCTAAAACCTTCCCAAGCGAAGGTGGGGGGTTTCTCCTTCTCCGCCGTCGATTCCCCTTTAAATGTGCTTCTCTCTCCCTCCATCCGAAGCCATCGCCACCGCCGCTCCGAGTTTCATGTCTTGGTCCCCCCCTCACCGCCTCTCTCATTCCGCGCGATCGAGGATCGACTCCAAATCCTAATTTCTGGTGTCTCCATCTCTTCTCATGAATCGAGGCCTCCACGGGCGAGATGAGTCATAACAAGGTTTGGATGCTTTCTCTGTTACTTTTTGCTTTGAATTTTGGGATTTATCATGTCTCGGTAAATTTTTTGTTTTTGTATTGAAAATCAAAGGTAGGGGTTTTAAGCAGATCGTGTTGTTGGAAGTTCTGATGGGATATTGGGGATGCAAGTAAAGTAAAAATGGGATCTTGGATGCTTGAGAAGTCTCTGGGGACAGTAGTGTCATGTTTAGGGAATGGCATCTATTATATATCAATGTGGAATATACAGACTTTGAAAATGGGTCTGTCTTTTGAAGGCTGAGTATTCTGACCGACTAGACTGGCATGACATGTTACCAGTGACGATTTATTGACGCTGATCTACCAATTTATTTGTTAACTTCTTCTTCTTTGCGCTCGTGTGGGTGCAATTACAAGGCGTCGCTGAAATGATGTCTGTTATTCTTTGCCTTAACAATGCAGTGCATAGTGCTTTTGTTTGTTTACAACAGAAAATGTAAAAAAAAGAAGTTATTTTAGGATAGCAGGCTAAAGAATTTTTTGTTTTTCCTAGCGAAGGTGGTAAGAAACTGTGAGCTTTAGTTGTGAGCTAATGGTCCTTGGTTTTGCACCATTACCAACAATTTAGTATTCTATTTGTTTATTATAATCTATCAAGAATGTTGCTCCCCTTTTCAACTTGATATCCATTTCTTTTGGTGAATTAGAAGGATATTTGTTTTATTGCTGAATGTATGGCTTTTCATAAAGTCATTTCTTGCTTCCGTTTGTATAGATGTTTCATGTTATCGATTGTCCGTTGATTATGTAGGTTTTCATATTTGGGTCGTTCACTGAAGATGAGCTTAGGACGCTGCAGATGCGGTCAGTTGAAAATGGTGTATGTCCCGCACCAGCTACGCAGATTAAATTTGGCACTCTGGATTTTGAAGCAGTATGTTCCTCAGTAAAGTGTACGGCTGATCCCAAAATAAGTGATCCCTCCCCGAAGGCAAAGGCTATTCAGATGAGTAAACCTATTAAGGAAAGCAGCTCATGCAAAAATGGGAAACCAAGGGTGAGAGTTGATTCTCCAAAAGTTCCTGGGAAAGTACAATTGAATGGAGCTGTGCAAAATTTCACTTCCATTAGTGATGGTTTAAGTGAAAAGCGAAGTGGTAGTTTAACGGAAAAGAGTGATAATGAAAAGGATAGTGTGGATTTAAGTAGCATATCTATTTCATCTGAAAATGGAACAGTTAATGTGGAGCTGCTGACAAACCCAAGGCTCAGTGATGTCGAAGATGAGAAAACAAAGGATTCAAGTCCATCTGCGACTCAAGACTTTGGTGAAATTGAAAAGGTTGATTGGCAAATAGATGTGAACTCCAAGGAAGAAGTTCAGAAAATATCAAGCAACCAAGGGGCATCTGCTAAAAGCTTGCTTCCACGAGGCTTGATTAATTCAGGAAATCTTTGCTTTCTTAATGCCACATTGCAGGCACTTCTCTCTTGTTCGCCATTTGCCCAACTTCTGCAGGATTTAAGAAGTCGTAATATCCCTAAGGTATTGTTTTTTTTTCTGTAACATTTCCTTGACTTGCTCTCGATCAAATGGTTTCTTGATCCCATCACAAAAAATTAATTGAAAAATGCAAAAATAGTTTGGTTATTGTCACATTATACATTTCTCACTTGTCTGATCTTTTTTATATAAACTCTGCTCTTCTTCTCAGACTTCGTTCCCAACATTACATTCATTTGTGGAGTTCATCTCTGGTTTTGGTGTGCCCAATGGTGCAAACTTGAAGAAGAATGAGGCTGTTCTTGAGACTGGAGAATCTTTCAGCCCTATAATGTTTGACGCTGTTCTGAATAAATTCTCTCCAGATTTGCCAACTAGCCTAGCAGGCAGGCCAAGGTCTGTGCTTATCTCAATGGTTCTTGTATAATATTTCTTAAAAAAAATAGCATGGGAAATGGAATTGTCCTTTCCCTACCTATTGTTAGTTGCTGTTGCTATCATAGATGAACTAGAATATATGCCTTTTTTTCTTTCATTTTCTGTCAATTATTCTAAAGTTGTTGCTCTTATGAACAGATGTGTTTTTTTCATTCTACTTATTCCACAAAAAGTTTTCACTCCGACATTTGTGCTGTGGTTGGGAGTGGGTGTTCAGATTCTGAGGCAGGGATAGCGGCAAGTTTATTTCAAGTTGGGTAGAATCATGCTTATGTCCTCATTACATGTTCTGTATGGATCCTACTAGAGGTTCTTTGACGGATATTCTGTAGTCTTGTACATTGCCATTTGCATGTGATATTTCTTGTTACCATTCAGGTCTCCTTGCCTTATCTCACTCCATAGCAATTGACCTTAAGTAAGTTAATTTGGGATCATTAACTTTATTTGTTGTCCTGCCATTTTGTCGTGCTATACAATTTTTGTTATCTGAATTATTTAATAAATTAATGAATTATACCATTTTTTGTAGGGAAGTTTGCCTGAATTTATTCGGTTGTCAAATCTCAATATATACCTTGTGATTTTGTTTGTGTTTGATGTTGCCAATACAACTTTTATGGTTTCACAGACAAGAAGATGCTCAGGAATTTTTGAGTTTTGTCATGGATCAAATGCATGATGAGTTATTGCAGCTTCAAGGAAATTTGAAAAATTCAAATAGTGGTAAAACGTCCATAATATCATCTGCAGAAGATGATGGTTGGGAGACTGTGGGGCCCAAGAACAAATCTGCAGTGACAAGAACTCAGAGTTTTATGCCATCAGAATTAAGTGACATTTTTGGGGGCCAATTAAGAAGTGTTGTCAAGGCAAGAGGTGAGCAAGCTATGTGTGTCATACATTTAATTTGACATCACATACTTAGAATCTGACATGTGAAAAATCATTCAAACATGACCAAATTTGCATGTTCTTCTGCTGTTTATTGATGTAAGTATGTGACTAACTTTAGATCTTGGATCTGTACATTTTTCTATGTAAAGTAAGGTTCTTTTCAGCTGTAAATCTCTCCATTTGTATGTGTCTCATCTTTACTTACCTATAGGAAGTATTAGGATGAATAGAGATATAAAACTGGATAGCTTCGGTTATGTAAGTACCTTTTTGAGGAAATAATGATTGAATGTTATTTGTGTGTGTGCGTGCTCATGGTGTCATTTATGGGCTCATCACCCCAAATGAACTAACTATGTGCCTCTGTTCCATTAAATCTCTTTCCTGGTGTACCTCTTTCTCTCCACTATAGTAACCCATAGTATTTTATATTTATATGCAGTAGATTATCATTAAGAAAAGAAAAAATTCCATCTGTGCTTACATGCACAATCATTGAAGATTGATATGGAAGTTTTGAAGAGTTGGAAACTTTTCAGGACTGTTTAGGAACTGCTTAAAATTACTTCCATAAGAATCTTTGTAGGAAGTAGGGCTGCAACTTGGGTGGGTTGAACCTGACCCAACCCAATGTTTGGGCGGGTTCGGGTTAGAGTTTTTAGTCATCTGGTTCAACCCGACCCGAACCCGAGATAACCCGAACCCAATTCGGGTCGGGTTCGGGTTCAATGTTCAGGTTGTTTGAGTTCAACCCGAACCCGGATGTGATGAGGCATGGTGTAAATGTGTAGTAGTAAAGTATGTGGTGGCATTACAATATACCTGCTCTTTTGTCTGTTCCCAACTATCACAATACAAAATGAATTTCATCATTACAACATACCACAGTCAGATAAGATCTACACCGTTGATTTTTGAGATAAAATCCAAACTATTCATTCATTCATTTAACCCTAAAATCACTTCAGTCTCCTTTTCTTCTTTGGAGCCGCTGCTGACTGCGTTTCTTCTTTTCTCTGTGAGACTTCATGTCTTTCTATCAACTATTTCACCTTCTTGATCTCTTGTATTATTCAATTTTTTTTTGTTGATTATTGGATTGTTAGGGTGTTCAATGATTGGTTATTATTAGGGAAGGTATGTCTTACATGGATCTCAAGAGTTTCAGTTTAGATTTGAATTTTTTTAAAAAGAAAAGATTTCAATGTTCTTTTTGTGGGTTTTTTAATTTTTTGATTGAGATATGTATCATGTTGTTTAGTGGATCATACATGTCTTCTTTTAATATATTTTACAAATATAAATCTGTTTTAATTTTTTTTTTAATTTTTTTAGGTTAGATTCACATGTGATATGTTCTGAAGTTCACCCAATCTGGAACCTACCCGAGCCCAGCTCAAGCCCGGCCCAAACCCTAGTTCAACCCGAACCCAACCCGAATCCGCGGGTTAAAGCTCGGGTTGGGTTCGGGTTGGACTCTTCGGGTTGAGGGTTGGGTTGGGTTCGGGTTGGGTGTACTAGTCTATGGGTTGGGTTCGGACAACCCTCTAACCCGACCCAACCCGCCCGGGTTACAGCCCTATATGAAAGTAATTATAAAGACCCTATTTCTAGAATTTTTCAAATTGAATATTGTTTCTCATTACGGCCAGGAGATATGTGAAAAGAGAACATATAATAAATTTATGCAGGGTGTTGCAAACCAAGCTTTGATTAGTTGGCTAGCACTTCCCCTCTCCAATCTCCATGAAGGAGGTCAGGGTTTCAAACCCATGGGGGCAACTTTTGTAGGGTGTCTCGAGGAATTTTTCCAAATAATCTGGGCAGTTTCCAAAAATACCATGATGCCATCTAGGTACCCGATGCATATCACAAGCCTCAATTCCTGTTGTCATTGATAGTGCATTCTTAAGTGTTTCCCTTTCCCATTATATGTGAATCTATCATTGTCACATTGGGGATGAAATATCAGAAAATGTTGATGGCATTCTTTGATTTAGCAAATAACTGGGTGTAGTTTAGCCGAATATATTTTTCCATAAGTGTTTAGGCCTTTGGATAATCCTATGTCAAATGCCATTTAACTCATGCCTTATCATTCTATTTCAAGTGACAAACTTTTCTTTAGGACTTATATTTTTTAGAATTGTTTTGTTTGGTCTTATCCATTGACACCTCACCATAGTTATTCATGGTACAAAAAATGCAATCGATTAATATGTGCAATGATAATTGTTTGCTGCAATTTTATTTTTTTTCCAATTAGCATGCAACATTTATACTATTGTGATATCTGTTTGGTTGTTTAGGTAACAAGGCTTCTGCCACAGTTCAGCCCTTTCTTCTGCTTCATCTTGATATTCTTCCAGATGCTGTGCGCACCATTGAAGATGCACTTCATCTTTTCTCGGCTCCAGAAACAGTTGAAGGTTACAGAGCATCAGCTGGGAAGGTAAATGTTTCCCCTGTATGATGTTGGATTTGTAAACCTGCAGTAGTGCAGTTATGTACAATCAGGGACGATCTATATTAATGTTGAGGGTGTAGAATATATCTGAATATATCATGTAATGTAGCTAGGTTGTCATACATAGCCCTATATATTGATGCTTATTAATCCTTGTTTCATCTAGATTATTCTGAGTTTTGCATATATATGAGTCAGAACCAATCCACACATGTTTACATTATAAAAGTTATATTTGTTCTGTGGCTATTTGTTCTGTGGTTACATGGTAAAACTATTGTAGTGTTGGTTGCATTGAATTGTCTTTGTTTTTTTCTGAATGACCCTTTTGCTTCCTTCGATAGGACATTTTTTTTATTTATCATCTATACGTACACGACTGTGTGAAGTAGGTGATGCTATAATATAACTTCTTCAGGATGGCTGATGTGGTAACTATTGCATTAATATGCAGGCTGGGGTTGTCAGTGCTAGCAAATCTGTAAAGATACAAACACTTTCAAAGATAATGATATTACACTTGATGCGCTTCAGTTATGGAAGCAAAGGAAGTACGAAGCTGCACAAACCTGTCCGATTTCCTCTTGAGCTAGTCGTGGGCCGTGAGTTGCTTGTATCTCCATCTTCAGAGGTGAAGCCCCTCATGTCATATTATTTATTTCGCTTCCATTTATTCTGTTTGCCTACCATGGTTCTAATTAAGATATATTCTGATATCTTTCTTAACATTTAATATTTTTCAAAATGTGTAGGAAGCGGCATTATATTTTTGAAAATATTTTTAGACACTCTTTCGTCGAAATATTGATGTTCTTTTGTGTTTCTTTTTATTTGTGATGGGGTCTTTTAGGTGAGTTAAAATAAGACATTTTTTCACAATCAACTTCCATTTTCCATCATCACAGAGGAGAAAATTTTCAAAATAATTTCTGTTCTAAATGGTGAACGGATTGGTAAGTTTGGAAAAAGCTATAGCAGGAATTCCAGGGTGAAGTTCTTACAATCCACACCCCCCCGCGCCCCACAAAAAAAAATAAAAAGAAAAACACTGACTATTCTTTCATCCCTGATTGCTCAACAACTAATCATATATCGTTATGAGTATAATGATTGATTTCATGTTTTTCAGGTATGTTATTTAACATATGTCTTGTCAGTCTATCAGAAAATGATTTTCAAAAAAATTGCAGCACCAGTTGGAGTGTTGGGTTTAGAGAAGGCTATCACAGGACACCCAGGGTTTACTTTTGACAATTGATCAATAAAATTTATTACCAGTTCATTAGATAAAATGAGAAAAGATGAGAGTAGGACGCCTGTACTTTACTAAAAGGAACCAGGTGGAAATTCCCACGGGACTTCCAATATAAAATTAATACCTTCAAAATTGGGTAGACATCTCCGAGGCTCCCAGCAGGGGAAAACAAAATGGGTATGGGTTTAAATTTATTGAAGATTTTTATGGGTGAAAAAATATGGTGTAGAGATATTTATTTCTATGGAGAAAGCCAAGATGATTTACTTGTAAGCAAGTATGATGTTATTGTCTTTTATGTGATTTATAAAGAACCAGACGGATCATTTGTACACGAGGAGAATCAACCTTCCGGATTTGGATGTTTGCTTTAGGGTTGCAACTTGGGTGGGTGGAACCTGACCCAACCCGACTTTTGGGTAAATATGGGTTGAGATTTCAGTGCTTGGGTTCAATTCAAACCCAAATTCAAGCAATCTGCACCTAATTCTGGTTGGGTTTAGGTTGAGGCCTGAGGCATCTAGTAACCCAAATCCAACTCAAACCAGATGTGGTAATTAGTAAATTTAAGTGTTTGGTAAAATTTAAACTATTTATTGTATGTATTTAATCTATGATATGAAATTTGAATTATTCAAATTACTTTTACCCTAAAATATATTATTCCTTTGTCTATTCTCTCTCCACTGTTGTCCCTCATTTCATCTTTATGTTTTTTCGTGTGGAACATCAATCATTTTAAAGTTCAAATTATCTAAAATGATATCATTCTGGTGTCAAACCCAGACTCAACCCTACCCAAATGAAAACCGAACCCAATGGGTTGGGCTCCTTGGGTTTGAGGGTTGGGTCGGGCTGAGTTAAGTTTGGGTTGACCTTTTCCAACTCTGGGTCCAAATTGCAGTGCTGATTTAATAAATTTCGGCTTGGTCTAGTCTTCATCATTCATGTAGGATCCAAGAAAACATCAACTCATGACAGTTTCTCTATTTATTGATGAAATCATCTGCAGGGTCGGAAATATGAACTAGTGGCTACTATCACCCATCATGGGAGAGAACCCTCAAAAGGCCATTATACAGCAGACACAAAGTATTCTGGTGGCCTGTGGTTGCGGTATGATGATGCATCCATCACGGTTATAAGCCCAAGCAAGGTGTTGCATGATCAAGCCTATGTTCTCTTCTACAGACAAATATAGAGATTCACTTGTAGACATTCTGTGTTCACGGGGAGATCGTCCAACTGGCGGTTGAGTTTTTTGGAACCAAATTTTCTTCTTCTTTAGATGTGTTTGGGCAAAATGCTGAGCAATGTGTTTATTTAGGTTGGTGTTCTCACTAATTATTATAGTTGGTTTCTAATTTTTACATACAGAGGCTGTAATTATTCATTGCTTGGAAGCCTTTAGAGAGGGTTTGTGTTAATCATGTCACAGGTCAAATGACTGGCTCTGGCTATATGCATATTTTTTGTACAACTTTCAACCTTTTTAATCCTTCTACAGTTTCTTGACATTTGGAATGATCTGATTACAGATATGGCTGTGGTAGTCCTTTAATGCTGAAACTCATATGCCATCTGTTAATGAAACTCTTTGTATTCTGGAATTGTTATGCAGAGGGAGACCAGGGGAATCATTTTCTGAAGTCTTTTCATTATATTTTCTGATGAGACAATACCTCATTATGTTCTGCCATACTCTCGAGGCAGAAAAGATTTTAGGGGCTGATATATGCACTCCACGTTATAAGAAACCCACCCCGTTAAAATATTAAAAACGGTTTTGACATACTGTTGTAGTAAGAGGAAATCCACCTTAAGGTCTGCATTCCATCTGACAATGATGGTAAATTATGGTTGACTGAGAGTTTGGCATGTGTATCAATCCAAATCAGCAGCCACTCGGGCGACGGTGTTGAAGTATGATCGCCCAAAGATCCTGCGAGTATCCGGCGAGTTAAAGTCAGAGAGAATAAATTCACATTGTTATAAGTTTCAGACCAAACATGATAAATTTTACATTTAAACACATAGAATAGACAATCATTGCTGCATTTATAACACATCAAAATACGATGTTAGCATTCCATAACCAATCATATATGTGACTGCATTACAAAATACATGTCCAAATTTTAAAAATTATATATGAAGAGAAAAGATAATACCATAAAATAATAATAATAATAAAATGTCGATAAGAAAGTAGAGAAGGGGTGGAGACGAAGTATGCATTTTCTTATTGCCAAGCAATTGTTTTTATGTTTATTTTTATTTTTTGAAAATGGAGTAACCGTTTTTATTGGATAAGTTATTTATTTTTATACATGGAAAAATCGATATAGTCACATGAATGGTTGTGGAATTTGAACATGTATTTTGTTGTGCAATCACATGAATGATTGGTTATGGAATGCGAACATTGTATTTTGATGTGTGATGAATACTGGTATGGTTGTATATTCTATGTGTTTACATGTGAAATTTGTCATAATTGATTTGAAACTTGTAATAATGTGAATTTATTTTATTTGAGTTTAGCTCGCCAGGCTTTCTGGCGACCATACTTCAACACCGTCGCCCAAGTAGTTGCCGACTTAGGTTGGTATACACGCGAAACTCTTAGTCAACCATAATTTACTACCATCGCTACAGGGAATGCCGACCTCGGGATGGGTTTCCTTTTACTGCAACAGTGCATGAAACTGTTTTTAATTTTTTTTAACGGAGTGGGTTTCTTATAAAGTGGGGTGCATATATCGGCCACCAAAGATTTTTGGGTGGCACACTTCTATTATTGACAACGTTAAGATTGTGTTTTTTATGGTCCCAAACAAAAATCACTTTTTTTTTTAACATTGTAAACATCATTTTACGAGTTTTATGTTTTGATGACAAGTGTAAATCGCTTTATTTTGAGTTGAATGAATTCATTTCTAGTAAATGAAAAATATAAATTAATGAGGTATATACCTCGTCTAATGATGTATATATTTAAATGGATTTCTAATAATATATATTTGACTGTATTTTGGACTTTAAAGAAGATTAATAAGTGTAACAACACCCTTCTATTATAGTTATGTTTATAATTTTCATATAAAATATGTTGGGTTTTTTAGTTTTCAGTCCCTATAAACATACTTATTTAGGGATCGATCCCTCACTTTTTCATATTTTGATTTTAGTCCCTAGATTTAAAGGATATGTTCTTTTTTAGTCCCTCCCAGTCCCAGGGACTAAAAACAAAACCAAATAATTTAGGGATAGGTCCCTCCCAGGGACTAAAAAGGAACATATCCTTTAAATCTAGGAACTAAAACCAAAATATGAAGAATTAAGGGATCGCTTACTAAATCCTATGGTTTATGAGGACTTAAAAATAAAAATCCCAAATATGTTTTGTTACAAATGGACTACACACCAGGTCTGTCAACAGGTCGGGTCCAGACCCGGACCCAACCCGACTCGGACCCGATTACACGTGTAATATACCTGACCCGATTTGGATCCGACCCGGTGGACCCGAACATACAAACGGGTCGGGTCCGGGTCTACCCCGCCTTGACTCGTTGGATCCGAGACCCGATTGTTTTATTAATATATGCTTATATATTACAAGACTATTAATATTAGTTGATCCATAATTTTGTTTCTTATTTATCAAGTTACAAGTATAAGTTTTAACTTATTTTTATATTCATAAGTTTATAACGAAGCCCATAAATCATAACCCATAATCAATCAAATCCACCCGTTGACAAACCTTATTAGTTTATTAGCTTTTGAATTTGTAGAATTAATTGGTTTGTTGCATGATTTATGTTCATTGTTTAAGTTAATATGTTAGTGTTTATTGCTTTGAATGTTGTTTAGATTAATATGTAGTGTCTATTGTTTTGAACGTTTATTTTGTGACACAAATAGCCATTAGCTCTCCCTTTTAGTTCATTGTTATATTGTTTAGATTTTTGTTTACTTATATTATATGTTAGTGTTTATTGTTTTGAATTGTACAAAAACAAGTTTAAACATAATGTTAGGACATTAGTTTAGAAAGCTCAAAATTAATGCTTTATACAAAATTTTCCTAATAAAATGATAAGGCAAACAAATTCATGAACTCTCTCTTTTTTTTTATTAACCGTATTCGGGTTGGTCGGACTCGAACTCGACCCGGGTCCGGGTCTACATTTCTAGGACCCACAGGGTCCTCGATTGGACCTGGACCCGCTAGATCTTGACACGGGTCGAGTCCGGATCTATCCTGACCCGATCCGAACCTGACCCGTTGACATGCCTATTACACACACAGTGACAAAGTGTTGCACGCCATGATTAAAACTATAAGTTGGAACTAATGGTTAAGTTCTAACATGCAAAAAAAAGTTAAGAATAGTCTTTATGAATGTTTTTGGAAAATTATTTTCAAAATAGATAAAATTTTATATTCTATTTCTACAAAATAAATTTTACCGCTATCCCGTGGAGGATTTGATTTCGAGTCTTGTTGGCCGCTGGAAAAAGTGAGTCTTTTGGACTGTCTCATGGGTTCCACAGTTTGTGGGTCCATACTGACCTCGAGTTTGTACTGATAAATTAGGATGAGATCTTGTAGTCTATCAGAATCTTTATATATATATATATATATATTATATATGAAAAAAACATGTTTCTTTCCGTTTATTTTTTTATTTCAATTTTTGGTGTATTAAAAGTCAACCAAAAAAATCACTTTTATGGAGAAATTTATTTTAAAAAATAGTTTAAGATGGGACCTTTGCTTCCCTTATGTTGAGCAAATAATTTTTAAAAAAATGCCTAAATATTGTGATTATGTCCATTGCTTGAATTTATATAAATTCAATGCAATGAAGTATACGCTTATATAGTTTTGTTTTGTTGTTTTTTTTTTTTTTTTGAGAACATATGTTTATATAGTCTAACCAAAATGAATTAAAGAAGTATAAGTTCATATAGTCCTAATAAATAGAGTTATTATATATAATTCAACAACCATAGGATGTCCGATCGGACGGCTGTAATTGATTTAATCAAGCTTAGAAAGAATGAAAGAACAGCCGAAGAGCGAAAAAAATGAAAAACTTTGATTTGTTGAGATTTTTTTCGGATTTTGATTGTTTTCGAGGACAAACCCCAAACCAAAACAAATATTTGGCTTCTCAATTGAGGTTACGATTTACGGAATAAAGAATAAAAAAACATGGCTGAAGACAACACCATCACCGCCACCAATGGAAAGAAGAGGAAGCACCACCATCAGTTCTCTGTAACCCCTCTCTCTCTCTCTCTCGAAATCTTTGATTTTTGTTTAATGGGGAAAGGTGGGATTTTTGTTTTGTGGGTTCTAATTTGGTACAACTGATCACATCAGAAGCCAATGAAAAAGGGACGTTCCCCGTTGAGAGCAGGCGTTGAGGGTTTCTTCATAACTTGTGATCGTGGAAAGGAACGCCAGACCACCGATGAAGCTCTCAATCTTCTCTACTGTGTATGTAATTTCCATCCTGGGTTGTTCTTAACTTTGTGATTTGAAGTTTGGGGTTTGTTTGTGCACAATCTCTGTTGGAAAACGAAAGAAAGTAAAGGAATCTAGGTCCAAAGGGAGATGATGGAAAAGAATCCATTTTTAGGTGAAAAAATTACCCATCTTCTAACAAATCCAAAAAGACAGAACAAGGAAGGAAATTTTTTTTTGACACAAGCACTAGTTTTTTTGAGTGGTCAATGAAATTTTTTATTTTTCCTTCATTTTTATTTAGTTTCCTGAATGTACAAACACACCCTTGTAATCATGTTTTGTTTATCTGTTGTTTCATGTGGTCCTTTTTTTTTTTTTTTGCTTTATCCAAATTCTAATATTTTTATAATATGTGCATCATGCATTTGTTTTCCATGTTGCTATGAAACCTCTGCCATTTTGCTCTCATTTTGTAGCAAGGAGAATATAAAGAATGACCTAGATAGGAGAAATAGAATGATCTGGTCACAATATGATATGCTGTGTTACAATATCCATTTTTGGGATTGTAAGTTTGAGGTCCCTCCAACTGCCTAGATGTATTGCTATTGAATTTGGATCTAGATATCATGATTCAGTACTTTATCCTCAATGCATGACTCTAATGACATTTTTATGATTTTATCTATTTCAGCAGAGGAACATTAGGAGGCTGTCATCTTAGGATGGCTCAATTTTGTGGTTTTCTATTTATCTTAGGGCTTGTTTGGATGCACATTTGAAAAACAAGGATTCTTGTAATCATGCGTTTCAAACTCAGCTTATGAAAAGAGTACATTGAAGAAGCGGAATGTCGTGTTTGAAAAGCTCAACACAGAAAGGTGTTTAGATACGTGCTTGAAAATTTTCCTCTTTTCAAATGTCAAATTCGCCTAAACTAGGATCCAAACAGGTCTTAAAATAATGATAGTGCTTCTCAAAATAAAATCTTTATTTGAAGGCACCAGAGAGAGGCCTGCATCCCAGTGAGAACTTAGGGTTGAAAGCCTATATGATTCAATAAGATGAAAATTGATCATGTGGATGTAATGTAACACAATAATTCAAAGGTCACATATGTAAAACCATGCAGGTGTGGCATGTAATATCAAGTTGCTTGTAGTTTTAAATGCATTGAACTTAACTCTTTTCAGGTGAGAAAAAATGTAGAATTGCCTCAGAACGAGGCAGGAACAAATTGTTATATGATCAATCAATCAGGATGTGCAGCTATACTTTCTGATGCATATCCTTCAACTTATTATTCCTGCATGATTACATCATGTGCAGCTTCTTCAAATCGTATTCTTAGCATCTTTTCTTTGTTGGTTATTTCTGTGCTTTTAATTATATCTTCACGTAACTTAATCACGGATCAATGGTTGACAGACAAGTTGTTTAACTAAACTTACTTGTAAATTGTTATTCCACTGCAAGTTTATGTCTCTATTTCTTTATTTGCAGTTCTATGAAGAGCTATTGCATGGGGATGCAGCATTCCCCAATGTGGCGAATGAACAAACAAATGGAGTGATAAAGTTTACAGACACGGATTCATCCGACCATGACAATGAATCCCCTCAGAAAGAAGGTGTTAACTTTCAAAATGAAGCAAATGACACTGAGGAAGCCCCATTGAAGAAGCAGCATGTAGATGTGGAAGCAGATGAGCCAAAATGTCAAAATGCCAGTCATGAGAAAGCTGAGATGAAACCAATTGATGAGTTGGTTGAAGAAAAACTCAAAGATATAGGAGACAAAAACAAGGTACAACTTCTCCTTGCAGTAGTTCTTCATATCTGGATGTAATTGAGTTATTTGGTACTTTAAACGCGTAGAATAAACATAGATAGTTGGGATTCTTGAACTGTTCCAATGCATATTTTTGTTTATCAATAAATTTATTTGCCTACCTGTTCTTATTTAAATGCTATGGGATGATTGATTGTAGAAAGTTTTCCCAAAGCAGCAAGTTTGTTCTCCATATTCTTTATTTTTTTTTGCATGCTACATGATACAACATTATATGTTGATGATCTCTTTAAAATGAAATATATCTGGTATATGAACATTATTGGAAGTTGTATTCCATATTCAGTTACCTATCATTATTTTAGTGTCCATAGAAGAACTTGATCTATAGTGTAAGTTCCTCAAACTAGAGTTTTTCCAATCTAATTGTTGTATGCAATACTTCTTCTGTCTCACCATGTTGAGTGGGAGCTAACAGTAGGCTCTATGTTGTTACAATTCATAGCTTGAAATGTGTAATACATTTTCCAAAGGATGATATCATTTCAAAATTAGTATAAGTGAGTGCCTAAAATCATTGGATATGTATCTTAGATCTTTTTTTTTAGAGCAGAAGGAGGGCATATTTTTCATTACGCAATGAAAATAACATCCACAAAATAGGAAACGTGGGTCTGTCCCTTACATTACCAAATAAAATAAAATAAAACAAAGAAAAGAGAGGAACACAGGAGAAAATTAGCATTCTACTGGACCTCTCAACCACTCTCCAGGCAATTATTATGCACAATTACAGCAGCTGCCACCTACTCATTTTATCTAAAACTTTATCTAAAGTAGGTGTTTAGATTTTATTGTATAAGCTTTTTTATTTAGCTAGTTCTCTTTGAAAAAAATTCCTTGGATATTTAAGATAGTCATTGCTAGGTTAATATTTAAAATTATGTATTTCAACAAATATTTATAAATGTAGGATCTATTGGTAGAACAAATGTTTCGGTTGATGTGTCCTCCTTGGATGTTGTTGGGAGAATTTACCTACTTTGACAAGGGTGTCCTCACATTCAGTGTTAGCATTATTGGAAGCTGGTATTTTTTTTTATTTAAAAAAAGGTAGACTCTTGCCACCATCACTTAGATTAATCAAGTGTGGTTACAAGCCCGAGAGAGAGAGAGAGACCACCGGACCTCAAGCAAAAACCACTAAGTGGCCATCCCGAAATAACCACTAAGTGGCTCTTCGGTGCGGGGAACTGGTATTGTTGATCAAGTAAAAAGGTTTGTAATTGAATAAGGGATGATTGTTGGGACAGAACCTAGTGTTGGTTCACATGTATGACCTGGATTATTATTATTATTTTGCTTAATTAATGGGAGATTGCTCCTCCCAACTTATTTTCTTTTTCTTTTATTGGATGCAAGGCTACTCCGCCCCTCTTTTTTTTGGGGAGAGTATTACGACGTTTTTTTTTTTTTGGACTGAGTATTACTACTGTTGTTAATATACTGCGGTATGCTCCCACCTTTCCTTAAAAGAGAAGAAAAGAAAAAGGAAGAAATGTTAGATTTTTTTTTTTTTTGCTTGTTGGTCTGTTTTTTAATCGATTAGATGTATGTATCACCCCCTTAAATGCTTGTGCCTTGGTAGTTTTTAAAGTATGTTTTAAGAGCAACATTTAAGCAAACAAGTTCTATGCGTCATAAAGGTTCATGCTATGTCAAATCTGATTGTAGCTGTGCTGCTTCTACTTGTAAATTAGTCTGATTTCTGATATTGTTCCTTCATATTTTCTGCATATGACCTCTCTATCTCCAATTTAAGTTTCTCCAGGTCAATTATGGAGCTAAATATCTGTTACCATTTTAAGAAGCCCTGTAATGAAATGAACACATGTTGTTGATGGTTTCTTGTGTTGAAGTTCTATCATAGCTTCTATATTGTTTCAGTAATCTGTGAGATACCACCAGGAGATCATTTCTCTTGTTTTAGTAATCTGTGAGATACCACTAGGAGATCATTTCTCTTGTTTCAGTAATCTGTGAGATAACACTAGATCATTTCAGTAATATGTGAGATACAAATAGCTAAATATCTGTTACCATTTTTCCCATTTTGGTAGTAAGTTCCTCATAGTTATGCACATTTTACTTGTTTATATATACAGTTTTTTTTTATTAATATAAACTATGAAACATTTCATAACCCATATGGATGCAGGACATCGTGGATGTAGGATTTGATGATGTGGTTATTATGGATGAAAATACTGATAATGAAAAATTGGATGAAATGCATGCCACTCAAGAGCCATTTGATATTGATGATAACAGAGAACTTAAAGTGGGGATGGAGTTCAAGTCGCTTGATGATGCATACTCTTGTTATAAAGCTTTTGCTTTGCGCAGTGGTTTTGGTATTACAAAAAGAAGCATGAAGCATACAGTAGAGGGGGATTTGAAAGAAGCTATTTTCACATGTTCGAAAGAAGGCAACACAAGAAAGCGAAAGCACAATGATGAAGCAAGCCCAAGCATCACTCAAGTTCGCCATAGTCCTACGTCCAAAACTGATTGTAAGGCTAGAATGCAAGTGAGAAAAAGTGGTGATGGATATTGGATATTGGATCTTCTTGTCCTTGAACACAATCATGAAGTGGATCCAAAGATGTCACAGTTCCATATATGCCAGCACATGTCGTCTTCGTGTGGGAAAAATCACCTTAAGATAGATGATGCAGTGGATGCCCCCCCTTGCAAAACATTCGACGTTTTAGCAGTTGAAGGTGGAAAATATGATAAATTATTATATACTGAAAAGGATTGCAAATGCCTCCAACTTGGAGAGGGAGATGCTAGTGCTCTTCTTAATTATTTTAACCAGCAACAACAACAAAATTCAAGCTTCTTCCATATGTATGACTTGAATGATGAGGGTAGGATAAAGAATGTGTTCTGGGCTGATGCTCGATGTAGGGCGGCATATCAATACTTTGGAGATGTTGTTTATTTTGATACCACATATATAACAAACAATTATGTGACACCATTTGCTCCATTTCTGGGAGTAAATCATCATGGTCAATCCATTTTGTTAGGTTGCAGTTTACTTGCCGATGAGACAATCGAAACATATGTTTGGTTGTTCAAGGCGTGGTTGACATGTATGGGAAACCGACCTCCAAATGCTATAATCACCGATCAGTGCAAGTCAATAGGTTCAGCGATCCAAGAGGTTTTCCCAACAACACGACATCGTTTTTGTCTTGGGCATATATTGAAGAAGGTTTACATGAAGTTCGGAACTTTACATGAATACAAGACAATTAAAGACTCTTTGATGAATCTTGTTTATGATAGCCTTACAATTCATGATTTTGAAGAAAATTGGTGCAAAGTGATTGACAATTATGGCCTTCAGAAAAATGCATGGCTTGTGTCATTGTACAAGGATCGACATTGTTGGGTTCCAGTGTTTGTTAAAAACACATTTTGGGCTGGTATGTCAATTAGTCAGAGAAATGAGGCTGTGAATGCGTATTTTGATGATTATGTCACTTTGAAGACAACTCTAAAGCAGTTCTTCCAGCAATATGGCAGTTTCTTGAGAAACAAGTATGAGAAGGAAGCACATGAAGATTTCCGCTCAAGTCTTCCATTGATATCATCATTGAAAATAGAGGAGCAATTATGCAAAGTCTACACAGTCAATATTTTCAGTAAGTTCCAAGAGGAATTGAAGCAACTGATTCAATTGAATATTAAACTGCTTGGAAGTGATGGAGATACATCTATATATAAAGTCATTGAACTCCAAATGGATAAGCAATTGCATTTTCAAGTTTTATTCAACGCTGTTTCTGAAGAAGTAAGCTGCTTATGTAGGTCATTTGAATTTAGAGGTATATTGTGCAGGCATGCATTATGTGTTCTTAGATCAGAGTTCATCACAGAAATACCTAAGAAATACATTTTGAATCGGTGGAGAAAAGATTGCAAGCGCCTTCATTCTTCATCCATGTCATCACATACAACTTTTGTCATAAACAGGCCAGTGAACTTGTTTGATAAATTATTCAATATTGGATTTCAGCACCTGCTAGAAATTGTGGAGATTGGTTCCTTATCTCAAGACCGATATGATTCTACATTAAAGTTATTTTCAGAAATGAAAACAAAGCTATTGAGCTATGATTCAACAGGGGTCGATTTACATACCAGTGGTTTGACTTCATCAGGAGGTAGTAGTTTTACAACAGCTATAAATGATGTCGAATGCTCTCCATTGCCAAACAAGGTGTTGGATCCTCAATCTGTTGCAAAAAGTTGTCCGTCAGTGAATGGGAGGGCTCTAAGATGTGAGGATGCTTGCGAGAAGGAAAATAATGTATGTCTAAATTGTTGTCAGCTTATTATATTTTTATATTATCTTTGATTGGCCATATTACTTCTAATGTTAAGCATTTTTTCATGTATGTGGTAAACCACTTAGTGGCTTAGGTCAAGGATAGTACTTTTCATGCCATGGGTTATATTTGTGTATTGTTCTCTTAAAGTGGTAGTGGGGAAAAAATCTCATGATCAATGTTTGATTGCTTATTTTTACAGTAGGGCCATGTTTGTCCCAGCAAGAAAGTGAGGTCAAGTGAGGAAGGTCTGAAATTTTCCTGTCAACCGTCAGAAATTTTTCTATTTAAGCCATATTTTCAGAGTAAAATAATCTTTTCTTACTCCCCCTCTAAGCTTGTCTAATTTAACTAGGGAAATTTAGTTTTCCACAAGATAACTTCCCTTTACTCATACCATAGTTCCAGTCTGTTATTTTTATCAATTTTTGGGACAGATACAACAAAAAATGCTGGCTAAAGGGTAACTAAGCTTTTTGGGTGCCTTTATTTGCACCCCTCAAATCCTTTCACAAACCTCTCTAGTAACACATTCGAGAATTCAAAAGGGCGCGGCTATCCCCACCAAACGTTTCACTTAACCCACCATAAAAAAAAAAAACGGTGTTTTGCTGTTCCCACCAATCCAGGTCGATCAAACTTGGTCGTCATTTCAGGTTTTTAACGACCAAACTTAGTCCTCATTTTAGGTTTTGGGCGACCGAAATTGGTCGTCATTTCAGGTTTTGAACGACCGAGATTAGTCGAACAGGGTCCAGAATTATATTTACATGTTCTTTTTAAATAAATAAATTTTTAGGTTTATCCATCATATTCTACATTTATTCTTTTATCCAAATAACAGTTAAGAGACTGAAAAAAATGTAAGTAGGTATACTTTCAATTAATTCAAAATTTTATAGAAAAATATCTTATTAGACAAATATATTTCATTTTTAAGCTTCGTTTGAATTCGTAGTTAAGCGGATTCTTTGTTAAAAAAAAAAAAAAACCTTCCAGTTGATCCAATCACATTTTATATTTAGCTTTTAAAAATTTGTTTCACTTATGTAAAAAAATTGTTCTTATGTTCTACATTTAAGAATAATAATTGATTCTCTCTACATTACAACTCAGATTTGGAGTGGCATGAAAGATCCAATGAAGATACATGTCATGTGATTAAGTTTCCAAGAAAAAAAATTAAAAACTTTATTATAAATTTTGTTCGACCAAGTTCGGTCACCCGAAACATGAAATGGCGACCAAGTTTGATCAACCTGGCCGGATCGGTGGGAATAGAAAAAATGCTGTTTTTTTTTTATTGGTGGGGTAAGAAAAAGACTTGGTAGGAATAGACGCGCCCAATTCAAAAACCATTAAAACCAAACAATTTTGCACAACCCCCTTTTGCACACCCCACACCCACTTTGCATACCCCCACTCAAAATTTAAACTTTTTTTTGTTTTGAAAGAAAAAAAGGATTTCCTGTGATCCATTCACCACCGAGAGCAGAAGGTTTTTGCTGCTTTGTGAAGCCAACCTCCACTCTGAGCTCACATGTTTCCTTTCAAAATTCGTGCAAGCGAGTGGGCAGATTCGATCATCATTATCCCCATTCCACCTCTGCATCTTCTCTCCTCTCCTTCCTAGTTGTGGCTCAGGTTTGGTTGAACCTTGTCATGGCTTGGTACGTCTTTTTCGCCAAATAACAAGTTGTAATGTTTGTCTAGGGTTTAGAGCAGTTGAGGCTTGCCTAAGGTTTGGGGGTTGGGTGGCTATGTGCATCTCATTGGTTGAATGATTGTACAACAATATATTTCATTTTGTATTGATATGTAGAATTTGTTTCTTCAATGGCTTTTGTTGTCAGTTTTGATTTTTTTTTTTTATCTTTTGTGTTTTAAGTTGTATGAGACTTTTTGGAAAAAAATAAAAAAGAGACATTCTTTTATTGATCGCTTTTGAATTAATATTTTGTGTAGTATTTAATAAGAAAAGTCTCTAGAGTTAGTGGTCATGTTGAAAGATTTATGGACAATGTTTGTAAATAAATTTAGGAATTACATGTGTCATTCTTCTAGTTAAATTCTCATTGAAATGATATATTTTGTTTTAGGACTTGGTTATGGGCCATGTGGCTACGAATGAGGATGAAAAACTTGTTTCAGCGCTCGACACAACTGAGCTATTTACCACATCTATGGTGAGGATTATTTTTCTATCTTGTGGGTTTTTTTAATAATGTTATGTATGATAATATGTAGATTATTGAGATATTATATTTTTATTATTTTATTGTGTAGATATTCAACTATCGTGAGGAAATGATTAACTGGGCAAAGAAAGTTGGCAGAGACAATGGCATTGTAATTGTCGTTAGCAAATCAGATTATTCAGATCGACGATCACCACGCCTATATCTTGGTTGTGAAAGAGGTGGACAATATCGAGGACATCGTGCATGTAGCCCACCAAAGCGTAAGCGTGAAAAATCAACAAAACGGTGTGGATGTCCTTTTAAATTGAAATGCACCAAATTAACAGCTCTTGAAGACAAATGGATGATTAAAGTATTGGATGGAACACATAACCACCCATTGATAAAAAATGCGGAGGGACGCTCATTTGGTGGACGACTTTTGAATGAAGAGTATGAAATTCTTCGAGACTTGACAAAAAGTGGGGTGCGCCCGAGAGATATACTGCTACATCTAAAGAATCGTGATAGCTCGAATGCATCTACACTTACAACCATATATAATGCAAGGGCAAAGATGAAGAAAGAAGAAATTGGTGGGAATTCGAGTGAATTATTCAAGGTATGAATTTCCTGAATTTGTAATAATTTGATTCAGTTGTAAATATGACTCAAATGTTCTTGTGATTGAAATTGAAGTTGGATCACGTATTCCTTTTTGGGTGAATTGTTCAAATGCCCCTTGACTAACAAACCTATTTTTTTTCAACCCCTGGACTTATTTTTTATTTTTTATTTACCCCTGCAGTCTAGTCTGGTCCTATTTTTTTTTACCCCTGACCAGTGTCACATCATACTTTGATATCTAAATTACCCCCACTGTATTTTTTAGTATGCAGTTATATTATGTGCAGTTACATAATATGTTCAACTAATTACATAAACTTTGTATATATTTACAGATGTATCATTCTGTATGTGTGAACTTATCTTTTCAATGCCTACCCATGCAAGCTAGGAAGAATGATCGACTGTTTGTCATGATCTGCTACATGCTTAAGTGCAAACATGAAATAATTAGTGAAGCGAATACGTTTTTTTTGTCCTCAACGTTATTTGCATTAGCACTTGGTGATCTTAAACTTTGTAGATGAATGTTTTGTGTCATGCAATTCGTTATCTCATGTTCGTTATAATAAACATATGCTTGACTAGGTAATATGAGTCAATAACAATTGATGTATTTATTTTAATGGCACTTTGGGAATGTATCTATAACCATTTTGTGTACATTGAATGTACTTGCAGATGATAATGGCAGGACTTACAATTCATGAATCTATTATATCTATAACCGTTTTGTGTTTAACCATCTTTATGTACGTTGAACACTATCTATAAATAACTATTAAACATATGTAACTATGTGTATAATTTCTATATGTATCACATTATATTTCTGTATTATGTAACTTTGTCTGTAAGGGTATTTAAGGTATTATGAAAAAGCTAGGGGCAAAAATATATAGGACAACACTGTAAGGGTAAATAAAAAATAAAAAAAAAGTCCAAGGATAAAAAAAAAATTGGATTATTGGTCAGGGGGTATTTGAGCAATTCTTCCTTCCTTTTTTCTTTGAGACATAAATGATGTATCATTGGAATGGAACACGTCAATTTTGGTGGGTCGAGTAATCGTTGAATGTGGATAATAACAAATTTGGATATGAGTATATCCACTCCTTGTCCGATTCTTTGATAGACCTAAAAAAGGGAAGAAAACTTTTGTTTGATGAAACGATGGATTGAATCTTGTATTTTGTAGATGTGGAATCAGACATGCATATTTGAAGTTAACTAATCTTACCATTTTCTTTTATCGTAGTTTATACCTAATGCAGGTAAGATGTGACAGTGTGTCCTCTTGGTCAGCCGTATGCTGCATCATACCAAGTGTAAGGCCACATTTGTTCAAGATTTATTGGCCAACTTCGATTGCCAGGATGAGAAGTGTCTTTTTAAAGGGAATCATAACTGTTTTGAAATTTTATAGGGTTCAATATGTAAATTAATCTTGATCTTAAGTTTTCAATTTACTTACAGAGTGCTAGACAAATGAAATAATGAATTACATGTGTTGACTCCTGGATTTCCCCATTTGTTTTACGCGTTTTCACCTCTACTTGATTGACTGGAAGTTGTATTAAATCTTGTATGTTATTGTCTGTGTTCCACCAATAGGCAAATGATTAAAACATGGAAGCTGGCAGTAATGGGTAAAAGAATAAAACATGGAAGCTTACATAGCTGTATACTTCTAATGTTGATTAAGTAGTGTAGGTGCAAGCATGGGATTTATAATGGAGAGCTTTTTTAATATTGCATGCAACACATACATATAATCAAAATGTGTCTCAGGATGATGACTGAGGCCCCGGCTACATATTCTTTCAGACAATTGTACTCTTTCATTGTATTTTTTCATGTCTACAAAAAAATATGATTAGATGCAGTTGAGAACACTTATTATAATTGGGTGATTTGCCTTCCTACACATTGTTGGGGTGTTTTATGCATCAGAAGATCACATTATTTGCATTTTGCTCCTCTCATTGACTCACAGACACACAAGAATGCTTTACCACAATTACTGGAATATGATAGCACAGTTTCAATCTTTATATGTATATTTTTTATGGACATTTTGCTTTTGGTATATCTTTTTTATATAC
The DNA here is from genome assembly GCA_030737835.1 of Acorus gramineus. NCBI lineage: Eukaryota > Viridiplantae > Streptophyta > Magnoliopsida > Acorales > Acoraceae > Acorus > Acorus gramineus. The sequence goes on along the minus strand of CM060848.1, from coordinate 21,581,371 downwards.
TGAGTCCTACTTGTCATGTTGAATAGAGGCTTTTTTTGAGCCTCGATCCAGGTTGTGATGGTTGCATTTTCATTCAAATGAATAGAAGAACTGGAGACCCTACTCCCACTGACATAGTTCAGCATATGATGAGTTCGGCTGCCTCCATAAGGAAACAAATGCCAAGGTTATTATTCCGTCATCCTTTAATCTGTTTATAGCTCTCCCTTGCACATGGTACAGGCATTAAGCTTCTGTGTCTCACATCCAGATTCATCTTGAGAATTCTACCAGTCGAAGTGGCCAGCTGTGCATCAGAAGAGGAAATTTCAAATGCTATTAAACCTCTTGTTGCTCGACATTTTCCAACTGAAGCTCGTACTCCAAAAAAGGTATGACTGGGATGTCGCTTTGGTGGAGTCATTTTATTTGAGATTATAAATAAATTGTCACAAACAATGCTTTTATAACTACAAGTTTTTATATTCAATAGAGAAGAATGTTGAATAGACTTTAGAAAGAAGAGAAAATAATAGTTTAAAACAGAGAGAAAGGAATGCGTTACTTTTATGGCATATTTTGTCAAAGTTCATTGTTTTTAGTAGACTGATTGGCTTAGTCTTCCCAAAAGATCTCTATGAATAATTATCCTAGCTAGGGGATACATCTGTTATTTTCCCTACGATAAATGGCTAAACCGAAAGCATTCTTGCATGGTCGCTCTAGCTGAAATGGCTGCTCAAGTTTCCCAGAATCAAGATAACTATGTTGTTTGGGTAATTGTTAAAGATTTTTTTTATGCGTGGTCTGTGTTTTGCAAGTTGCTCCGCTGTCTTGTTCAAACTGCAGTATTGTTTTTCATCATCTTCATTATCATATTTATCACATTATTATCATCAAAGCCTGTGTTGAGATGTCCAGATAGTATAGGAATGTCTTTATGGAACTTATTTTCCTGTTAATTTTTTTCTGAATCAAATTTTGTGGCTTCATCTTTTTTATCCTTTCCTACGGGTCCTGTCTCTTGCTCTCCTCTTTTTCCAAACTTTACATTTTATCTCTTTAGCTTTACTTGTGGGGGGCTGTATTCATCTTTCATTGAAATGCTCAATGCTTCTGAATTTGTTTTCAGGTGAATCATCTCCCATTTGGCCTACCCAAATTTTCTCAGATGAACTCGTCTCATTTTTTTCCTTTTAGTCTTCCATAGTTGGATGTCATACAAATTTCTTTTTGTTCTGCCTGTACTTGACAATCACATCATATCACAAGCACAGTCCCACCTTAATACCCTGATCTGCTGATCACCTAATTTTCCTCTCCTTGTTTTCTTTACTATTGAATCTTATGGGAGTACTTACTAAACGGAGTTGACCACCTAAATAAAATCATCTTTGACTTTTATATCTTAACCCCACAATCTAAACAGACATTCTTAAGGTGAAAATCATTTTTTTCCAAAAAGGAAAGGTGGGAGCTTACCACCTGTAATTTTATTGCTTTGCAAAAGCAGTGGGAAGCTTCTACAAGGACTTACTGACCTAAAACCTCCAGTCATAACAAGAAAGAGATTCAAATGTCAACTTCTGTGCAGCTCACGTATGCTCTTTCTTTCTCTATCAAATATGATAATCATTAACAATCCTCTATTATAGTTCAAATTTATCTGCGATGTGGATGATCCTAGTATTTAATCCTTTCTTTACAAATCTTCCTGACATTCTTGCTTAAGCCGGTTGTTTTTTAGCTCAGATGTGAGTGAGATTAAATGCATAATGAGCACTTCTGCTGTTCTAAGTGTTCTGTTTGTCTTGTTTCCTTTTGTTTGTTCTTGTGACATTCTTTAATTATACTTGTAAATTTCAGTCACTTTATTTTAATAGGACATCATTTAATCTCATGTTCCTCCTACGGTTTGCAGTTTGCAGTATTGTATGAAGCCCATGCTACTACCGGTATTGATGGGATGGCAATCATAAATTCAGTTGTGATGACTGTTCCTGAGCCACATAAAGTGGATCATGATAACCCAGATAAGACTATCATCATCCAGGTTGTCAAGGTACTCGCAACATCTTGTTCTCTGTTCTATGTTACAAATTTCCAGACAACTAATCAACAACAGATGCATTATAAAATGTCCTTTGGACTTTAATCTTTCTCACTACTTTAACAAATATGCTATGCGGCTTATGCAAATCGCTAGATGATGAATTTCTGGGGACCATTTAACGATTACATCTGGTTGGCATTTTGTTTTACTAATCTTATTGTCCAACCTAAACTATTTTTCTTTTTTCTTTTTCTTTTTCTATTGCAGACTATTTGCTTGGTGGGGGTGGTGGAGAAGTACAAGGAACATTTAAAATACAACCTAAGACAATTAACATCTCCCGAACCATAGTGGTAAAGATGATGTTGGAGGCACCAAGGAAAAAAAAATACTTCTCATGGTGGTCCCTTAATTTTGCTTCATCATCTGTGCTGGATTCAGAATGGCTGAAGTACATCTCCATATTGTAGAAAAATTGAAAATAGGTGGATTAACTAAAGTGATGTTCTCTTTGAAGAAACCTTTGCAAGCTCAATTATATCAGAATGTTCAGTAAACTAGTCTTAATGGAGGGTAGTCCATGTTTAATGTATCTTGTTTAAAACAGGGAAAAATTGCCCAAACTGTCTTAACCGTGCAACTCACAGCTTGTTAACTAATCATCAAATGCTCTCTTTGTCTTTTTCTTTTTTTTTTTCCTATTGGAAAATGTTGCCTACATACTACCGTCCTTTTTTCAGTCCTATTTTTAGTCCACATATGTATTGATTTTTTTTAAAAAATGGTCTTTCTCTTCTAATGAGGTATGTGTTTTTATAAAAATTAAAGTATGCACTCTAATGAATTGCATGAATTTATTTATTAAAAATATGAAATTTTTTTAATGAGGTATATATGAGTGGAATTGGGGTTGGAAAAGAGACGGAGCTCTTTCATGTTTTCTACTTCTCTGGCTTATTTCTTTAGATGCTACAACAAGGAATGTCATGTCATTAGTCTCATTTTCATCTTGGAAAACCTGTTTCCTGTGGAGTTGTGCAAACAGGAGCAAACACTGGAACTTAAGTTTGTTGAGGGAATAAATTTTGAGGACAGTAACCATGATAGAGAAGTCTATTAACTGATTTTGTCTTTATTTACATATGTAGAATATAAAAACACTGGAGAATAAACATTATGCTACCCTTTATTAGAATTTTAAAAAGGATAATGTTATGTAGAATCCAATTCTCAGTCTCAATTGTAGTTTATATGTGTTTTGAATTTTTTAAAAATAGTATATCTCATCTAACGAAGTACATGTTTTTATAAAAAATGAAACATGTATTTTAATGAATTGTATGGATACATTTATAGAAAATGTAAAAAAATTCTTTTGAAGCATATGCCTTGTTAACGTGAACATATACGTCGTTAATTTTTTATCGACACATATAGAGTTGGAATCGGAGCTGGAAATGGATCTGGATGTAACAACACCTAAAAAGGATGTTCATATTTTATTTTGATTTTTTTAATGACAAACAAGATATATTGTTTTTTAATTTTTTATTTTGTCATTTTTTTTGTCGAGTCACTTATTCTCTTACCAAACTATAGTTAGCCACCTATTTTTTAGAAGAAACTTGTAGATCCCTGCTATTTTGAAGTGTATTTTATGATATATTACATGTTAGATGCAGATAAATCCCATTAAGTCTTGAATTCGAATTCTCCAGGCTTGCTTACTCAATGCACATATTTTGTGATGATTACGTGCATATGAGATTTTCTCACCTATTGTTTGGGATTCCACATCACCAAAAAGAAGAGAGAGAGAGAGAGAGAGAGAGAGAGAGATGCCCAACAAATTTATCTAAAGGTGGCAAACTGTAATCCAACAACATACTGTTGAAAAGCTAATATCTACTATGGAAGGTTCTTATGAACCTTGGATGAATTATTAACTGAACCCCCTGAAAAATTATAATAGATTCTTTGTCTGTACTCGATTTACAAAATGACATTGACATGCATAGTAAGCCTGAATGTCCATAAAAATGAAAAGCGAGCATCAAATGCTTGAATGGGTCCCTCACACTTTGAGCATCAACAGTATCTCTCAAGTGACAACCATATGATGATGATCCAAAAGAGTTCTCTGACACTGTCATTTAAACTCTACCACTGCTTTAAGCATCCCATTAATGTTGCTTGGGTAATGTTGCTTGGGATGCCCTACAGGACAGCTTCACCCCCCCTACAAACTTTATTCCAATGCCCAACATCTAACACTTTTGCCATGAGTGATGAACATTTCTCCTTAAAAAGGGTTCAATTTGTTAGGGTCCCTCCCCCCAAGTGAGGGCTGGCATCCTTTCTCATTTGTGGTTTGAGATGTTGAAAATTGGGGTGAGGGGATGTTCCTTCATGGCAACTTCAGGGGTGGTTATCCCTCTTCTTAAAGTAGGGGTGACAACTAGGGGATCAAATCCTGTGTGTGATATACACAGTATTCTCCCAGTAGTCTCCTAGTATTAAGGGCATTAATACACTTAGTCTGTTTTGTAGTTTTATTTGTAGTATATGAAATCATCTAATACAGTATATATATTTCATTATGTGAATAAATGCTCTAAAAAAATATGCAAATTCATAAGAAAATTGTATTTCATTTTATATAAAAGAATGTATTTCATAGCCAAGCATATATTTGAAAAAAATAATTTAATCATATATATGTGTGTGTCACATAAAAGATCTGAACCAAACAACTAGTGAATTGGATTGTGTTTGTGTCAAATCTGGACAGGTCATTTGTGATACTTTCACTTTAGTGTTCAGAATTTGCCATTCTTGGAGCAGCCAAGGAGAAAAGTGAGCAGAAAAAGTTAGAGAAAAAGAAATAGCCAATTCACTTAAGTGTCAAAAGGTGCTTGCTTCCACTCACTGCATATACATCTCATGCAAATATGCACAATGTACTTTTATATTTACCATGTAAGCTCACTTAGTATTTTTTCAAGTCTCTTTTATAGTCGTCACTCACTAATGCAATATATAAAATCACCTACAATGTCAATATATATTCTACTATGAAAAATATAAAATATATATATATTCTATAAAATGATGGGTTTCATTAGTTAAATATATGCTTTAGCAGAGAATCAAGATGTGTGCTGATTGCAAACGGAATAACAAAAATGAATGAGCATAATGTGCTTCCATATTGATTAATTTCAAGTAAGAATGTGCATGAAACGCAGATAGGAAAATTGTTCTTTATTTGCCTACCCATGTTTCTGTTTCTTCCAACCTTAAAATCATTGCAACCCGCCCCATTTGGGTGAAACATAACCTTATTCCGAATAGATTGGTAGTCTGGGATAAATAACGGTAGAGGCGTATAACAACCCGCCCTTGGAATTACTATGAAAGATTATACTAGCTTATCCTGGCAAACCTACCAGATTATTTAGTCGAAAACTATTAAGAGAAATCAGTTCTAAAAATGATGGACCATGGAAACAACCAAGAGAATCATTTAATAGATGGAAACTATCACATGATGAGAATAATGACTTCCAATATTTATATATATATATATATATATATATGGATGCAATTACAACATTAAAAGACAACATTCTAAATCAAGCTCACCAATCTGTGTCTGTACTAAAAGAAATCCCTCAACCACTTAATTATACTCCACAACAAGATCCAGTAACCAATAAATAAACAAATAAAACAAAACAGAGAACACCCAAATCTGTTTGTGATCTTCCTTTGCCTCCTCGCCCCCCAAAATTTCAAACCCTATAGTTTTTATTACACCATCAAAAAAACAACCTCACTATACAATCCTCCAAAACCTCTCAACACAATAAAACACACTCCTTTGACAACCCTTTCCAGTTCTGAACCTCCCCTTCTTGTTTCTCAGGCTCATACTCCTTAGGCACCCACCAAACTCTCAGACTTCTATCAAGCCCCCCACTGTACAACAAAAACCCACCCCCAACACTGTAAGCTGAGCCTTGCAAGCACTTCACAGGTCCTTCATGCCCATTTATGCTCCCCAACCTCACAAGCCCCCCACAGCCACCACCCTCTCTCTTCCATATCCCAATAGTCCTATCAGCAGACCCACTGCACACAAACTCCCCCATCAAACACACACACAAAACAGCCATCTTGTGTGCCTTCACATCACAAACCACCCCCCACTCCCCCTCCACCCCCTCCCCCCTCCACCCCATCAAACCCCCATCCGATCCCCCTCCGTAAACCAACCTCCCCTCCTCGCAAACGATCACTGAATTCATCGAAACCTCCTTATGCCCCTGCAACACCCCTTTCAAGCAATGCCCCCCTCCCCCGCCCCTCCCCCAAACCTTGATCTTCCCATCCGCCGACGCCGTAAAGACCTCACCTTTATGCGCCACCAACCCGTTAATGGCATCGTCGTGCGCCTTAATCGATTCCAAGCACTTCAAATCCGACACCCGCCACACCTTCAGTGTCTTGTCCCACGACCCCGAGTAGATCAAACCGCCGGAGACGGCGAGGCAGGAAATGCTGTCGGCGTGTTCGATCCAGAGCTTCTTATGGTTCCGCCTCGTCTGGACATAGTTGCTCTGTTTCAAACACCTCCCAAGGTAGTCCCTTTTGGTGGGCAGAGTCGCGATTAGGCGGAACGCGTTCTCCGACCGCCCCCGCGAGACCTCCCACACTCGTATCCGGCGGTCCTGGTGGGCGGTGAAGACGCGGTTGCCGGCGGCGGCGAGGGCCTTCACGGAGCCGTCGCCGCGGCCGAAGGCCGCGAAGCGGCGAAGGTCGGGCTGTTGCCAGACGATGATGTCGTTGGCCGTGGAGGCGCTGAGGAGGAACTCGCCGCAGAGGGCGAGGCAGGTGACGGAGCCGGAGTGGCCGGAGAGGACGGCGAGGGGACGGTGGGTCCCGCGCCGGGGGAGGTCCTTGGCGGCGTCGGATGGTGGTCGGACGTCGTCGGTGGGTGTTGATATAGTAGGTTCTGGGTAGACCATCTTCAGTGAGTGTTTGATTGATTTGGGTTTGCAAAGCTTGGATTTTTAGGGTTCTTAAAGGATTCAAAGATGGTGCTTTTGATTTGGTGAGAGAGAGGGGAGCTTTATTTGGGAACAATGGAATTATTGAAAGGTGGTTGTGATTATTTTTTTTTAAAAAAATATGATTTTTAACGGCTACTTTGAAAATAAGGATCTTTGTGTGTGGGACCATTTTTGTGTGTGTTGTTTCAAAAGAAAATTGAATTATTTGTTTATTTGATCTTTTTGGGTGTGTTTTGTTTGTGTTTTTTAGGAGCTGGCGAGGGTTGGGTGCACCAAGAGGGGGGGTGTTTAATAAAATAGGGTTTTTGTATGGGTGGATGACCTCATTATCCTTGTCCCATTGTGTAATCACAAAGCACTTCTATCTCTCTTTTTATAAAGTGCATTGATGCATGGTGATTATATGAAATCTCCATTAGACTAGTTGAGTATAAATTATGCGAAATGATATGCATACAACTAACGGTATAATTTAGAAAGTTCAAAATGTGCTTGAACAACAAAAATGACTTGACCATGTGTGTTAATGTACTTGTATTTTGAGTTATAAATTGTGATTTCACGCATTTCATAAAGATGACATTTAAAGCTGATTTGGTAAAGGGATAAGTGATGGGATAAGGGGTAATTATGAAGATCAGTGAGTAGGAGGAAAACTTACCTCCTTTTTTGTATAAAAAATAATCGAGATAAACTGCAGACAGTTTCCAATTTTGAAATGAAAATGAGGGTATCTTGTTTCACCTAAAATCTACTTTGGCACGTGGATAAAGGGTTATGGTAAGAAAATAATTGAATTAAATCGCATGTTATCCCATATGGCATAAAAAAAAAAATAAAGTATATAAAATTATCCACATTTTGAGAAAAAAAAATAAGGATAATTTGTTTTGGATAAAATGTAGAACAAACTTTATTCCTGTTTTTTAATCTTGTTTTGTAAAACAGAGAAATTTTATGACTGTTCTTCCCTATAAAAAAACAAAAACAAAAAAAAAAAAACTCTTTGAAACCAACAACATTAATGCTCAATTAATAGTAAAGGTAGACTTGGTATTTTTAAATTTTTTTTTTTGTAAAATTATCCCATATTTTAGACAGTGTAATTCAAATATAAGATTCGGAATAAGAACACAAAAAATGAAGATAATAAAAAGTATTATCAAATATAATTGTGGATAAAAATAGTTGTATTTTTATCCCATTAAATTAGACAAACTTATCTTAAATATTTATCATTTTTATCAAACTAGACCTAAAGGTTGGGATAACATTGATCCCCACTTTTTATCTTAACTTTTAACAAATGTAAATATGAATAAAATTGATGAACTTTTTATCCCTTAAAATTAAAACAATTTATCTTTAAAACCTTAATCCCTTACCAAAATATTTTTTTTTTTTACACATTTGATACATGCACACACGCATACAATGAAATTAAATTTAAATCCACATTGCATTGGCCCTTTTAACTCGAATAGTGTATTTGGTCTTCGTAACATCTCCAAGTTTATTGAGTAACTGGCATATTCTAGTACCAATTATAAAATCATTAGTTTACACAACATGTATATAGTCTTATAGATATCAAATGTAAAGTAGTGACAATATTTCAATTACGAAAAAACACTTCACTGCTGCACTTTACCCTTAATGATAAAGAAACTGAAATGCAAGGGGCGTAAATCTGTCAATGTGAAATCATAATGCAATATATCAAATCAATCACATGGGCTTGTTGGGATTAAAAAAAAAAAAAAAAAAACTACACAAGTCCACCCACCTTCAAAGGGCCACGTGTCATTTCAGGTTTACTTGATATAGCCCTAAAACTTTCCATTTTATAGAAAATTTAGTAAAATAAATCTATAAAAATCACTTATTTTTTCAGGGCTAAACTGGTAAATTGAACCCATGGGCTTTTTGTTGTTGTCCATTGTGTTTGGTATAGGTCCACCAGACCTGTTGATTGATGCCACTAATTAAGGTTCCACAAATCCTAGTTTAATAAAAATGCCCTCTTTTTAATATATTGCAAGGTCTTGCCTTGGAGGGCATGTCTAAGAAGGCCTCTTTCATACCATGATGGTTCCATGCTTCCCTCACATGAAAGAATGGAATTCCTTCAAGGCTAGTTGAACTGCTCAAGGAAAGAATAAAATAGAATAAAAAAAATTGCTGGTAATCTTATTCTGGAATAAAGGAAGATTGACTACCATGAGTGCTCAAAGGCCTACCAGTGAAGAAAAGTTGGTTTTTGTGCATGTGTGATGTGTTAAATCTTGAGAACCTTAAATTAAGGGAAGAAATTAGAGGAGATGGGGCTTTTTCATAGTAAAGTTGTTCCAAAAGGTACTTAAAAGGTACATTATTCAAAACCTAATGTTCAAGAGGGATTTAAATATGGGTTTAGCATCAAACGGCCAATCCTTTGTTTTTAGGTTTGGAAGAATTTAGAGGACATCTGCCTTATAAGTTAAAAAATGATATAAACTATTCATTAATGCAGCACAAACAAGCACCCCTTGTAAGACTTGTTTCACACATAACTTTGATTACTTCTTAATGATATAAAAATTGATGCAGCATGGTCCATGGATGTGAGTTTTTAATAAGAATGTTGATACACTCAACCCGTTTTACAACCCGTTTTACAGCATGTACGTTATGAAAAATAGTATATACTACACTATCACAGCTTATTGAATTCTATCATAGTATATGATCCAATTTTTTTTTCATTTTTTCACCATAAAAAAAATATACTAATGTAACTCAGTATATACTTTATTTTATATAATAGCATACACTTCAAATGATGAACGTATAATTTTATATATATATATATAAAAAAATGAGATAGATTACACTATCTGATCACATAATTAACTGATGGTCTTATCTTTTTCTATATATAAAATTAACTATTTAGGCGTGAAGCTTCCACGAAACATGAAATCGAGCCTTAAAACAAATTAGTGAAATGTTACAGTCAATTTATAAACATCTAAATTGGTTTAAGAAGCATAAATAAATCACATTTGAGTTGAAGGAGATAAAAATTTAGAATGGAAAATGTTAGACTCAGTTACATTTACCAACCAAAACACATATCTCACATGTTTTACATTTTTTTAAATATAGTAAACATCATCTAATGAGGTATATGATTTGATAAAAAATGCATATCGCTTCATTTCGAGTTAAATGAACCCATTTTTAGTAAGTGTAAGAAAATATTTAATGTAGTATATACAACATCTAACTAGGTATATTCTTCACTGGATTTCTAATGTGGTATATAGGATTGTGTTTTGGACTAAGAAAAAAACTGAGTATAACAACACTCATTCAGAAATGCATAACTCTCTGTTTTGCACTTGTCAATTTGATGGAGTCGAGAGAATTTTTTTTTCTTATGTTTGGAAGGTGTTGCACTCCGATCATCACCACCATTTTTTTTTTATAAAAATATAATGTTATATGAAAATTCATTAATAAATATTATTATTATTAATTTATTTATATAAAAATTATACCATTGAAAAGATATCATTAAAACTTTTAAAATGAGTCTAATATTAAATGGTTTTGGAATTATTTTTAAATTGATAATATTTTAAGTAAATAAATAAAATAATTTTTGAATTATCAAACGAGCGAGGATTTATTTAAAATCAATTATAAAATAATTTAATATTAGTCTCATTTTGAAGGTCTCGATGAGATATTTCCTACTAGAGTATTTTTGTTAAAAATGAATTAGCGGATTTAAATATATATTAGGTTGAATTAATTAGTGTATAAAGTAAAAAGTGAAAAAGATGATTCGGATGTGGCCTCCAAATTTTGAGAGTCAAATCCAAATCTCCAAATTTAAAGGTGGATATAGAGTATGGTTGGAGCACACCACCCTTCAAATTTGAAGATATAGAATCTGGTTGGAGATGCTCTCCCTGTTGGAGTCTGAGCAAATGGAAATGGCAAAGGCTAGCCGGTGATTCCCTGTTGTGGATAAGAGCAGTTGAGGAGAGGTATAGATGCTCTATCTTCCATATTGATGCATTCCCAAGAGGGTCCCTGCAACCATCACAAATCTGAAACGGCATCCACAGTTCTACTCTCCTTTGAGGAAGCTATCCATTGGAATGCTGGAAATGACAACTCCATTAGATTTTGGCATGATCATTGGGTGAGTGATGCTCCACTAAAGTTCAAATTCTCAAAAATATTCTTACTAGCAATGAACAAAGAAGGATTGGTTGGGAGTTTCTGGCAGTCTCTTCCGATGTCAGACTCTTCCGATGGGAGATGGATAGTCGGGTTGCAGCGTCCTTTATCTTCTGAAGAGACTGAACTGCTGACAGCTTTAACCAGAGAACTACAAGAGGTGGTAGTGCAGCATGTCCAGCCAGATAGAGCAGTGCGGCGTCCACAGCCCAAAAAAACATTCACAGTGCGTCGGTGTTATGCTTGGTGGAGACGGAATAGGCCTTCAACGGAGGTGACAGCTCAAAAGTTCCATGAGATTTGGCCTCCTAAAATTTGATTTGCCAAGGAGGAGAGGAGACTACCTCTCATATTATGTTTGAGTGTCCAATTGCAAAGCAAGTTTAGCAGCGGCTAGCAGCGATGACTGAATTCAATGATGGTTGTTCCTCGCTAGAAGTGCTATGGAGGGCGGGGAAGAGTTTGCGTGCAAGGGGAGATAAGAGAGTGAAAGCCAAGGTTTCACAGTCTCCCGACGGTAGCTTGGGCTTTATGGATAGTTAGAGACCATCTGGTTTTTAGAGGGACACCAGTGTGTGTAGAAAATATACGGGAGATGGTCATGCATACAATAAAGGATTGGGGCAGGTGTTGTGCAGGAACGAGAAGTGTCTCAATCTGAAGGGGTTTGCTATGTATTGAGGAATAAGCTATGTTGTTTATCAAGAGATATGTGATTAGGGAGGGGAGTAGATATTTCTTATACTTTTCCCTTCCCAATGGGTTCTTATATGTATATCTTTTGTAATATTTCATGTTTTGGGCGTCTCCTTTCTTTGAATAAAATTAAGGCGATTACCTACCGTCTCGTTCAAAAAAAAAAAAAAACATATGTCAGATACAGATATCTAATACACTGATAATCTAATATTCATACCCGCACTCCAGATATTTCTAATTTTTCATTTACGGATTCAGATTTTTTTTAATTTATAATTGACAGGCTTACCATCAAAACAAATCTGATTGGTCTATCACCTAATCCTAACAAATTATTACTCCAATACATAGATAATAAAAAAAAAATTATCTTAATAATCCTAAAATGAATCTAATCCTAGAATGGATCTAACCTAATCTAATCTGCCTCACCTTGTCACCTTCTGCAACTCCCTGTGTAAGCACAACTCTTTCAGCTTTCTGCCCTTAAGTGGATTCCACTGTTCTGTTCTTCTGGCTATTATACTTTCTACACGAGTTCATTCATTTTGAATCATTCACATGGTAGAATCTGACTGGAGATGAAATTTTACTTATAAGAGTTTAATAGAACAATATTGAGTATCCAAATGATGGCAAAGAATGCTGGAAATCCCAATCATGTGCAAAAAGAGGATATGTTCTTGAAAGCCATTGGAAATCCAAATTGAGTGCCAAAAGGACATATATCTCTATGAAATGCTTTACTACCTTCTTTAAATTTTGGAGAGGAATACAAAGATGATCAGGAAGTCCAACTTGGGCTCCAGGATTACAACCATGATTTAATAATAATAAAATAATAATAATAAAATAATAATAATAATTTTTTATCATGCATGGCCCCTGAGTGAGACCGAGCTATATGGCTAAGGGATATAAAGAGGCTTCATGTGGGGTGAGTGAGATGTGACCCTGCACCATGATTTTAATTCAACATAGCCTAGTGGACAAAGATATTGTGTGTTTATTTTTTTTTTCGAAACTGATCGATCAAAGCTACCCAGATTATATTAATCGAATAACTTTAGGTTGAATAAGATACAAGGAAGTGAAGAACGAAAAAACATAAAGATAAAGAGAGAAAAAGATCCTGAGAGGCTAACGGCTAACGAAATAGAAGAGATTCTATTCCGCCAATTATTATTAGCCCCGAGAACCACCAGGCCTCATGCTGTGATGTGTATGCCATTCATGGTGAACTTTTTTTTTCACACTAAAAACATTTTAAAGCCATGATCTCATTAAGAAACAATGCGAAGTTCATCAAGCATTTTTCTGTTTCACTGTGGCAACACATTCGTTTGAATTTTTTTCTAACCTTGGAAGTCCTCACACAATAACAAAAAAAATTTAAAACTAAAAATAGAAGGGGTCGCATTGTCATGATTTGTGTTCTGCTATAAGTATTCAGTTCACTAAAAAAACTTTTCAACAACTGGCCAACTGATGATGATCCTAGATTGGCGTGTGGCATCTATATTCTTCAGGGTCTATCCTTACAATGCCTCTTATGAGCACTGAAACATGCCCCTCATTCTGGATGCTCACCATATAGATTCGGTCCAACAAAGTGAAATGTGCAGCATATCACATCTGATAGATTTAAAGATAAACTTCCAGTTTGTGTCAACCAAAATATCAAATAAAAGAAAGTCATAGTTTTGTTTATATGAAAATTTTTGGAAGACATTCTAACATACACAATTTGGCCTAGTTTGGTAAATGGATAAATATTTAGGATAAGTTAGCATAATTTATGGAGATAAAAAAAACATTATTTTTATCCAAAACATTTGGTAATACATTTTGTTATCTTCATTTTTTTGTGTTCTTATCATTAACTTAACATTTGAATCACATGATCTAAAATATAGGATAACTTCAAAAAAAAAAATTTAAAAGCACCAAGTCTACCCTTTCTATGAATGGAGCATTAATATTGTTGGTTTTGGTTTCATGAAGGTTTTGGTTTTTGTTTTTTTGGGAATGACAGTCATAAATGTTGTTCATGTTTTGCAAAATTGGGATAAAAATTGGGATAAAACATATTCCACATTTTATCTAGAACAAAATATCTCCACTTTTTCTCTCAAAATACGGACAATTGTTCATGCTTTATCCTTTTTTTTTCTTATACCATATGGGATAACATGTGATTTAACTCAATTATTTCCTTATCCCAATGCCAAACTAGGAAAAAGTGAAATAAGGCTTCTATTCCTAAACTCCACTCTACTTCAAATTTGAAATGAATCCAGGAAATTTAGTAACCACCAAGACTAGATTTCTTGAGACAATAAGGTTCATTGATCCAATCCAACTACAGGAACTGTTCATCCTTATTTTCAATATCCTGTGAATTAAAAGAATGCCACACATCCTAATTTATAGATCAATTTATTGGCCAGTGGAACAGCAGTCACCTTGTCAGAAATGAGGAATACAGTGTCGCTGAAAAATGCCAGTATAATGGGGGGGGGGGGGAGACGGACATGAATTGGGGACCCCAAAGCCCAAACCCATATATTCCTTAGACAATGCTAAAATCCCTCCCAGTGAATACCATGATGGAATCAAGATAGACCTCAGCCAAAGAATAGATGCTTTATTTAGATGGAACCCAATTCGGTTTTCCATACAACACACACTTTCATTTGATCTTCCCTACTGGGAACATATGTCCTGTATCAGAAGGCGTTTTAAAGGAAGCACTAGTATAACATTTATAATTTTGATTTTGACCCCATTTATAATTTTGTTCTTTATTTTAGTTTCTTTGTTTTCTCTACTATGTATTTGGACCCCTTGTAACTGTTTTGCCTAGTTATAAAAGGTCTGACTTCTCTAAAACCATTGGTGATGCTGCTACAAGGCTGAAATTGTCGCTGCATTTAGGTAAAGTCACTCTCAAGGTTCAATATAAAACTTTATAACATTTACATGAATAGGACAATTTGAATAACATTATTTCTTGATCAAAATAGATGAGAAGGCTTTGGTGCCCCGCTGATCTCATATAGGATATTAAGATTTGGTAAAGAAAGGTTGTACTTTATTCATTTTTTTCTGCCAATTCATTTGCGTCTTAGTGGGTAGATTAGTTAGACACAGGTTTGGTGAATCATTCAACTAAGGATGTCACTATTCCTTTATGATCATGCATTACCCCTCACACCTGAACAGAGTTGAAGCTAAAAAAGCATTGCATCACATTTCAGAGGAAAAGCCAAATTTCTAATCCTAAGACATGTTTGTTCTCATGAAAATTATATGAGAACGCTACTGGGGGGATACAGATAACAGAGTCATCTAACCTGGCCTGAGATAAAATGCATTGAGTAAATCAGTTTCAGACTCCTATGGTCTACAAAAACAGGCATTCTGGTAACCACAGAATACTTTTTTATAGCTAGAAATGGTCCTGATGAGGACATCAAGGAGCACTTCATCTATACCAAAGTGAATCAGAGCATGCTGGGTTGAGTTGAATTAAGGCATAGAGTCACCTTGTAAATATAGGTTCCATGAGTTTTTGAGGAAAAAGGAATAATTTGTATGGATCATTCTCAAAATATTCTACTTGCACCCCAACCGAGAATCATACCACTAGAGAGGGGAACTAGGCCTTACTCCGGACTGCAAACCACTAGGCTTCTCACATTCTAAACAAGAATTTCCTTCAATATAGCTTCCAAGATGACAAGTGAATTTTAAAAGTACTACTGGTTGTTCTTAATCACTGGCGTTCTATAAAATAAATCCATAAAAAAAAAAAAGATAACCTCCAAATAAATTTCATTCATGATTTAGGATACAATACAATAAACAAAAAACAATAATAATGATAATAAATAAAGGAACACGTAAATAAAGATATCTACAAAATGAAAGAGGAGAAAGAAAATAAATCAGACCTTAGCACTCAATCCTCAGTTCTCCTCAAAGATTACCCTCTTGGCTTCCCCACAATATAAGGTCCAAACTTATAACAGCCATTCCATATATTTTTTATTAGTGCATTAGGTGTATGCGAGTTTATAACACATTACATACAGACTAAACAGTTTAAAAGCAAAGAGTTAAATGAGATTAGGAGATATCAGCTCCAGACACAACCCCAACATCATTATTATTTAGAATCATCATAAAGAGATAGAACAACAACATAGCCCCGCATTGATAATACACTATAAAAACAAAGGTGACAAGCGACAATTGACAAGCGACATCTAAATAATTCAAGATTAAGAGATGCAAAATACATATGATCAAACAAGTTCCTTCCTTTCAAGCAAAATAAAGCCTCTCCACATCCGTATATAATGATACCTTAAACGGGCGATGATGCGATCATTCCAGTCTTCCGTGCATATGCGAAGATCCCTCCGGCCTCGATAACAGGCCCGGCATCCCCTATCGGCTTCAAACGGTACTCCTTCCCCGTGCTGTGGTTCTGCAACAGACACTTCTCCAAATCGACGGTCACGATGTCCCCGGTCGTGCACTCATCGCAGATCCTCGACTCGGACTCCACCGGATACACCTCCCCCGTCGCGACGGAGTTCCTGAAGAAGATCCGCGCGTACGACTCCGCCACGACCGCGACCGTGCCGGCAGCGCCGAGCGCCACCGGCGCGTGTTCTCGAGAGGAGCCGCAGCCGAAGTTGTGGCCGGCGATGATGACCTTGTAAACAGTGGAGTCGGTCCCGGGCTCGACGAAGGGGACGGGGTAGGCGGCGGAGGGGAGACCGATCATGGCGAAAGAGCCTAGCTTGCGGTACTCCTCGGGCTTGGAGGGGACGAGCGTGAGGTGCTCGGCGGGGATGATCTGGTCCGTGTCGATGTTGTCGCCGACGACGTAGCAGGGGCCGTGGAAGGTGGTGGTTTTGGGGGCGGCGGAGGCGGAGGCGGAGGCGGAGATGGGAGGGCGAGGGCATGATTTGAGGGGTTTTGAAGAGGACGTCGAGAATTTTAGGGTTTTGGGGGCGGCGAATGGGAGACGTCTTTGGGAGATGGGGGAGAAGGTTTTGGGCGGAGCGAGATGGGCTCCACCGCGTATCGTCGCCGCCGATTGGGCCATGGAAAAGTCGAGACGAGTCGCCGCCGCCATTGGAAAGTCAGAGAGGGCAGTAGCCGCCATTAACAGAGGTTTCCATTTTGTATGTTATGGAGAAGCAATCCCGACCGTCCATCCGCTGATGGAGAGTTGCATTTTTTTTACGTGTTTGAAACCACGTCATATACCTGCACAAAATGAAATATTAACATAGCTGCAATTTGGATTCAGTTGAACCTGAATTTGACTTGTTGAATTAAATTTTTACATAGATTGGATTGGTTAAATCGGGTTTGGGTTCGGATTGGTAAATTCAGGTTGACTCACAAATCGGGTTGGATTTGAGTTGACTCACTCACAACCAACTCGAACCTGTAAATTAATAATAATAAAAAAAGAAGATCATGGTCGTTCATTATGTAGTTTTTAATCTGGGCAGTCTAAATTTTAGATAGATCTAACTAATCTTATGGGTTGGGTCGGGTTGGTTTATTTAATTACGGGTTGAGTTCAGATTAGTCCAATCCGGGTTGAAAATCAGATTGGGTCAGGTTAGGGTTGAATAGTTAGAATTCGGGTTGGGTTTTGGTTGGGGTCAACCCAAATCCAACCCGCCCGAGTTGCAGCCCTAAATGTTAACGACATATTTGGATTTGCTGCAAATGAGTGGGTTCTCATTTACACGAGGTCAAATACCAAATAAATAAATCTTATTGTTCTCATTTGCTCCATTAAATGGGTATCTATTTTTATGGGATGAGGGGGGGGGGGGTTAGGTTTTTAATAAATATATTTTTATATTTTGGACACGTCTATTCCCACAAGCTAATTCACTGAGATCACTAACCCAAAAAAAACATGTATATATGTTTAATTTGAACATCATTAATCCCACCAACCAATTCGACAGTCACACTATCCACATTATTTTAGAACAATGGACGATCACTCCGTCAACCTTTATTTTAACACATTCGACAGTCGCTCTATCAACCATTTTTTAAAACATTCGACGCGCTCCCTTGTCAACCACTTTTTACCATATTTAACCGTTCCTTTATCAATCATTTTTTTACAACATTTAACAATTGAGATATTGACCTAGGAGGAGGGCTTGTTCAACCGGATCGGTGTTGAATCGGATATTTTGCATGCAAAGCTATTTTTTTCAAAGAACCAAACCTACACCAAAATACCAAGAACTAACACTTGAACCAGAAGACCCATTCTTGCACCAAAATACCAAGAACAACCCTTGAACCAAAAGCAACGGTTAATTCTTTCAACATCCTTGCGGATTGTTGGTAGTGTAGTGTGCTCTCACATGGGCCTCTTGGGTTTTGTTTTGCTTTTAATTCGATATTTTGTAATTTCGATTTGGGCTTTCTTCAGAGTGTTAGCCTTTCATTTATCTTAACAAAAAAAAAAAAAAAAAAATTCTTTCAACCTTCTTGCATTTACATGCAAAGTTATTCAAGAAAATCACAAGCAATGAGTCCAATTTGCATTACTCTAATTTAAAACTAAAATCCTACATTAAAAAAGCATTTTTTTTTGCTAAAGTAGGTTGGTGGGATGAGAGAAAAGATGTGTGGGAATAGATGTGTCCTTTTTTATAGTGAAATTGTGAACATTAATATTTCAAAAAGAATGTCCGAATTGGTAGTTCATGAGAACATTTTTATACATTCTCAGCGTAGTCTCGTACTTGCCTAAGACGAATCATGTAATTTTTTAATTCTATAAATTGATTTATACACATGATCTGTTGATTTATTATTTCATTTTATGAATGTGAGATTATCCGTTTTTTTGGGGAAAATGGGCATGAATAAAATCATAATTCTAGCATATGTTTGAGTTTTTATTTTTTTTTAAAGGATTTTCAATTTTTAGAAAATTAATAAACACTTGCTCCTTCAATCTATTACTTCAAATCATCATTTCAATAATAATAAGGGATTAGATCAATTTTCCCTTAGATTTTTTATTTTTATATTTGATGTATGCTATAACATTTCAAATGGTTGAGGCCCCTAGGTAGGTAGGGGTGGTAAACGAGTTGAGCTTTGATATATTCAAGCTCAGCTCATGAACCTAAAAGAGCTTAGTGTTTTTCTTCATTTTAGGGTTCTTAGGGATTGAAAATAAAATTTTAGCCTAAATGAGCCAAGCTCATGAGCCTAACCTTACATTAATTTAGTATTCTGATTTTACAAACGAGCTAAGCTAAACTTCAACCGAGCTTTATACAACACAAACGAGCTGAGCATGAACACAAAATTAAGCTCAGTTTTGATCCTGAGCCTAACCGAGCTTTAAAAAATTTTCAAACTCGACGCATTTGTCTAATTTTTTCAAACTCCAACAAAGTAGAGCCTGAGCAACTCAATTCATACAGGGGTTTATATATCTATATAACCCCCTGTAATCTTTCTGAAATTCATATAACCCCCCTGTAATTTCAGTATATCCATATAACCCCCTATAAACACACCATAAATGCAAATAACCCCATGCGGTTAAAAATTCTTTAACAGAGTTGAAATATTCTAGGCATATTTAGTTATCTAAATCATGATTAACAAATATATGTTCTTTTAATCCTCTGAAAGCAACCAATACTTTTTTAAAAAAAAAACCTAAAGGAGTGTAAAATTAGAAATACGAGGGGTTTTTTTAAGTATTGGCTGTTTTTTGGGGATTAAAAGAATATATATTTGTTAATCATGGTTTAAATAACGGAATATACCTGAAATATTCTAAATTTGTTAAAGAATTTTTAACCGCATGGGGTTATTTGCATTTATGGTGTGTTTATATGGGGTTATGTGGATATATTGAGATTACAGGGGGTTATATGGATATCAGGAAGATTACAAGGGGTTATACGGAGTTTTTTCTAAATTTAAATATTCTAAGTCATATTTTAATTTACTTTACTTCCCTTTCGTTTGATTTTTCTGCCGGGTGGCAAGAGCCTTATGGTGTGAGGTGGGGAAGCGCCACCTCCATCTCCCTTTCGTTTTAGTCACTCGAGGAGATGGGGTCCGCGAGGGAGGCGGTGTTGTGTATGGGGGTCAAAAACATGTGGGAGTTGACTGCTTTCCTCATTCGTGAATGGGGGCATTACATAGCGGGCGACGAGGATTTGGATGTTCAGCGGGACCATTGTGGCCACAGTTTGAGTGGTGGTAGCAGAGACCGGGTGGACCTAGTGGTAGATATCCCATCTACCACTTCATCGTGCTCCCGTCGCCATTCTTCCTTTTTTGCTTATCTTTATCTGTATATTTCTTTTACTTTATTTATGTATCCTCTCATTTCTCATTCAAACATGTAATCTCACTTTCTTTAATGAATGTGATGGTGGCAAAGTGTCTACCTTTTAAGAAAAAGTCATATTTTAATTTTTTAATTTATTATAAAATAAAATTTGAATTGTTCAATTTATTTTTATCTGGATTTGTACGTCAATATAATCATAAACAGGATGCAGCAATACATTGTTTGGTTGAAATCCAATCATATAACAATGTGAGGATTTTCAAGATGAAATCAACTGCTGCTTCTTTGAAACAGGTTCGAATCATAATTGAAGAAATCCGTTCTAGAAACTTACAGAAGTTGTCTCCTATCACTTAAAAATGAAAATATTTCATCCGCACAAGAAAATACAAATCATCATGATAGACATGAGATGGAGTAAAAAATGCTGCAAAATAAAACATCTCCATTGTGTAATAGAAGATCCTCCATTATTGTCCAGAGTAATTTGATATAGTAAACATGAGATTAACAAGTTAAAAAAACAATTTGCTAAAGACATGATATGCCATGAAGATATGAACTCAAATGATGATCATGATGCATCACTCAATTTGAGTTTGAGTTAGGGTTTGGTTCAGGTTCGGTTTTCATTCGGGTTGGGTTGGGGCTCAGGTGAGATTCGGTTTTGAGTTAAAAAATGTGTCATTTTGAACGATTAGAATACTTCAAAAGGTAATGCTTCACATGAAAGAAAGAAAGAAAGAAAGAAAAGGTAAAATGAGCAACATTTTTATTTAGAGAATAAGAAGATTATAATAGATTACATGTAAAAATAAATTAGACAATTCAAATTTATCTCACAAATTAAACAACTAATCAGAACATTTAAATTTATCACCCTCTACTTCGAGTTTGGATTGGGTTCAGGTTACCGGAACCCTCAACCCAAACTAAATTATGTTCGGGTTCAGGTTGAGCTAAAACGTTAAAACCCTAACCCAAACCTGCCCAAACGTCGGGTTGAATCGGGTTCAGATTGAGCTAGAACGTTAAAACCTCTCTCTTTTTTTATCTAATCCTGCAACCCCAACCGCCCCTTCATCCATCTCATTCAAACCACCACCGCTGATCAAAGTTAACTCAACCATGTTGCTTGGCTTGACGGACCCGTGCCCCTAGAAAAACATCTTTAGGGGAAGAGAGGACGTAAGAGGCGACATTTTTTTTATTATTTATTTTAGAGACAGGTGTTTTAAAGTATAAGGGACTTTTCATAGAGAATGGTTAGATGCGAGGTTTAACGCCAAATAGATGTTTTTTCAGAGGTATACATGCAATTTACCAGGTGTATAAGGGACTTCTCATAGAAAATGATTGGATAGCTAAACGTGGTTAGGTCAAATAGATTAACGGTGACAAACGAAAGGGCATACATGTATAACGATCAAATTTTCTACGAATATACGTGCAATAACCTTTTTAAGCGGTGTAAAGCCAAATAGAGATTTTCCATAGAGTATAAATGCAAATTTCCTATAAAAAAAAAAGAAAAAAAAGAAGGGAAAGAAAAAGAAAGAGAGAGAAGGAGGGGGGGTCAGGAGAGTGGCTAAGGTGGGCATTGGGTGGCGGAGGCGAGTGGAGGTGGTGGAGACGGGGGAGGATGCAACAGAGGGGGAGGCAAAAGAGAGAGGAGAGGGAAGGGCAGAGGTGGCGGAAAACATCAACGGAGGGAGTGGGTGGAGGGGCAAGGGAGAGAGAGAGAGGTCGACCGTCATACACCACCGCGCACCTCTCGCCACCTGCCCTCCACCTCCCTCCCTCCCATCCCCACCCCACCCACCCTCCCACTCCCGGTTTTTTGAGAAACCAACCCCCTTTGTTTGGTTTTTATTAGGATGAGGTGGCTTTAATTGTCCCTTTTTTTCATAATGTAATATATAAATCTCTTATTTTGTTTTGCGAATGAGAAGTTGGATAACAAAAGAAAATACTACAACATGAAAAAAGACATGGTTGTTTCACATATATTTAATTTATAAGTAATGATAAAGTAAAATAAATTCTGATGGTCATAGCAAATCCAAAGTAAAGTTTATCCATACAAAAATATAACTATATATTAATAAGATAAACATGAAAAACCACAATTTTATTCATATTGAGAAAGACAACACCCAAACAAAAATCATTTAATTCTCTCTACAACTATTATATGCTCAAGAATAAGCTATCCGCAAACCAAAAGGGGTAAAAGTTTCTATGGCACCAAAATGGCATTGTTTTGCACCATGGCAACATTTTTTTTTTCATCATAACCTGATCAGAATAGAACAATAGTCAGTTTCTTCATCAATACAAGCAAAGAAAGCATATGGGAAATTACAGCAGGATGTATATGGCTTTCATGATGTTCAACTATCACTCATGGAAGGGTCTTTCTTTTTTATTCCTTCCACTGGAACAAATCTGCTGATCTGGTATCTCACAATACAAAGATCCTTTCAAGAAAAAGGAAATGGTGCTAACAACATTAATATCATGGTTTAGATCAACAAGTATATCCAATATATTTTTAGCTTAGAATGATGGATGCGATCCTTGATAATTTTCATCAATCACCTAACAGATGTAACAAGATTCTCCTCAGAATCTACCAGAAACATGAAATTAATGATGAATTGTTTTAATTGTTTCATTCATGATCCGACTCATATTTTTTATAGGTGGGGCATATGTAGCATATACTGAATAAAAGAAAAATAATCAATTTGATTTTTCTTCAATGAAGTTGGATCGCCATTGTTGCCGCCACGAGCCGGACCTGGATACTTAATGGATAAGGGATCATCTTCTTCAGGATTTGGAAGCACACTTTCCACACACCAAATGTTCTCTCTATTACGTTCCGCAAATATGAGTGGAAATAATGAAACTAACTCCTCCTTGTTTTGAGGTCCTAAACCCCCTTTGTAGTCCCCCAACCAATACCTTACATTGTGGTAAAGTGCAAGAAATCCCCTTCTGTTCGTATATACGTCTACCAGATAATATTTCCCATGATGGGGCATTGGAAACCTATTGGAAGGGTCTCGGATGGTCTTCGAAAGGATGCGAGAGTTATGAGCTGTTCTTTTCGGCCATTACTTTAGCCCCTGTTTGGGTCACAGGTTAAACGAGAATAAGAGTGGTATAAGAATGGATAGGGAAAATGACTGTTTGTTTGCACAGTATAACTTAGTATGACTAAGCCAATTTAAACGAGTATAAGAGAGTATAATAATTCTAAGTAACCCCTAAGATAAGCTATACTCAGTTTATCTATTCCCATGGATAAGTGGGACCCACCTACAAATAAAAAAAAATACATCTCATCACATCAAATCACCTATCAACACCTCTTATACATCAATGGGGCCCACATATCAAATCAACTTTTTACACCTTGTTTATATTTTATTCTTCATCAACCAAACAACTCAACATTTATTCTTACGCTTACCAATGAGAATAAAAAAAAATACAACCAAACAAAAAATCTCTTATTCATTTAGAATTGTTATCTATACTGATATAGTTATCTATCAAGAATAACTCAATTCCTCGATCCAAACGGGGGGTAAGTGAATAGCATGTTGAAATTGCATGTAGAAAACACATTTTGCATGTCCCCTTCCGACCCCAATATGGCACTTGATTGTCGGTTTCAATACTGCATACACCAGAGTTCCATCTAATGCCCAGATGAATCCTAAAAGCATAATTTTTTTAATACTAACCCAGATAGATGAGTTTGTTTTCATTGATAATGAGAAGGTCTAATGTAATAATTGTTATATTTCTATTAGACAGTGTGAGTAATTTTTATTACCTTGAATGCCGGATAATAGCAAGAATTTGTCAAAATCTGGTTCAGTGTTTGGGAGGGATCAGTTGGTTGGATAATTTGTTGACTCAGTTTCAAGCAAGCCTTTAGGACCTTCCTGAAGTAACCGGATATGGTCTCCCCAAAGTGTTAGAATCAGTCTTGGCAATATCTGTTCCTCGCATTATGTCCAACAACGTTGAGGAATATGGCGACTCGTTCTTCAACCAACGTGTGGATGTGTTTTTCAACCATCTTTCATTTCGATATAAGGTGGACAACCTTATGAACACTTGCCGATCCATGCGAAATAAATCATTGCATAGGCGTAGGTGTCCATTGAGTATACCAAATATATATTCATACTCAATTCGGAATTATGAACTATTCTTGGTTCCTGACGTTCAACAAGGAGGTTTTGTATGTAATACACAAGCATAATAACAAGGAGCTTATATTGTGGCTCCATTTTGAAAACAAACCTAAACAAATTCAGATATACGCATCCATTTGATGTTTCATGAACACAAACATAAACATCCATACTTGAATAAAAACATAAACATAGGCATCCATACATGTAAATAAAAATTAACATAAACATCTATACTTGAAATGAAAATATAAACATACCCATCCATACATGTAAATAAAATTAAACATAAGGATCCATATAGGTACACAAACACAACAATAAGCATCCATACATAAATAAAAATAAACCTAAGGATCCATAAAGATAAATAAACACAATTATAAGCATCCATACATAAAAATAAACATCACCATAAGCATCCATACATATATATAATCCATGAGCACTAGCTGTCCATACATTAAACACAAACATAAACACACCCTACGTAGTTCCATCATCTATGGTCTACTAGAAAACATCCCATCTCCCTTATTTGAAATGTTTGGCATGAGTCTGCAACATCACAATTCTTGACGATGCCCTCTTGTTAAGACTCCACAACTCGCGCTGGTCAGGCTCAAGGAAGAAAAGCATAGCCTGCACATGGAGCTCACCATCGGGGTGGTCGATCTCCGTGGTCTGTTGGAGGGACTCATAACACTCAGCAATTGGGGTGATGACCTCATGGGATTGCTTGCCTGACTAGTAGCGGAATTGACAATCTTCTCTATAAAGTCATCAGCAGCAATTTTCCTCTTCGATTTGGTAGGGCATCGGCGTTTTCGACTAATGTTAGACAATGGACTGTCATCGACATTGTCCTCAGTGTCAACATGTACATGTACATGGTCAGGCTCTAGGCTATCTGGAGGACCCCTCGGGGTAGAGAATTCGACTGTAGTGGGAAAGGGCGTATGCGACATGGTTCCACAGTCATCCAAATCATCAAGAAGGGAATCCTCAACCGCCGGAGTGAAAGTGTGCTTTTCCGTGACTGTGACCCCCCCAAATAGTTGTTCCATCTCACGAGCATGAGGAAGGGGTTTGTACCTAAACTGTTTGGCATCGGGGTTTGCCTGTATTTCAAATAATTGTTAACCTGTTAGGTATGACCAAGGGCATTAGCACGAATAGAAAGTAAATTACCTTAATATGCTCATTCCATCTCTCCGGATCCATCTGGACTGTTTGTCCTGATGCAACCTCTCTTATACTGGTAAAAGAAATCAACTTATGCCAGGCATTCCATTGTTTCTTCAACATGTCCCAAAAATTCTTACACTTTCTTTAATCATATGAAACCCCAAAATGCTTGTTAAATTCCTCTCACTTTCGCCCATGCCGATGTTTTCAGATTGGTGACAGACCGACTACCTAATTTGACTTGTTCTAGACATAAATCAATGAACTTTTTTTTCATTTTGGGAGTCCATACTGCCTTTCCAGCTTTGACATCAGTAATCTACCCACATAAATAATTGAATATGAGAACATTCATTGCTGTATCAGGTTTCAGAAATAGTGACAAATAAATGAAAAAACAAAGGACCCCCACCCCGGCAATAATTCAAAAGCTACACATACCCCGACAATAATTTCTGTCATACATGTCCTCTTCTCCTCCTTAATGCAAACACAAGTTATATAAAAATTCAAAATATTCTAAATCCAAGTGAAAGTAAACAAGAGAGTTGATTTCCCAACATTTTATTATTTTAATGCAAACACAAGTTATATAACACATTCAAAAAATCCAATTGGAAGTAGACAAGAGAGTTGATTTCCCAACATTTTAGTGGTTTAAAAATTTCTGAGAGTTAAATATGTGGAGACCTAGGGACATTTTTAATCAAACAAGCATAAACGTGATTTTTGTAATCAACAAAGACAATCCAACATCAGAATAACATAAACTGCACACCCACAAACTAGAGAAAACAGTGTATCATCAATTGTAGATCAACGAACAGATTTTGTTGAAATAAGATAAACAAAAATGACCCTCTAGGCTGTACCAAGTGCATGACATGCTGCAGTTATTAAAGGGTCACACTTCATGTTCACATATGAGTAAAAATAAACAAAAATCTAGTCCAAATTGAGTCAAACATGGTACCATAGCAACCAAAGTATTTGGGATACTCAATAAACATCCACATATTCATTACATTAACAAAAACCTAGATAATATAGTTTCAACCACCCACACAAACCATAGCAACCAAAGTATTTGGGATACTGAATAAACAAACATAGGAAGGAGTTCATAGCACATAAACAGACTTACAAACATAGTACTGAGTTCATAGCACATAAACATCCATAGTTTCCTAAATACTACTAATCGAACTACGGAAATGAGCTTGCACCAGCATAACCCTTGACTTTGGATCCTGCTCCAACATCCATAGTTCTCGATTCTCGGGAATGTTGATGTATCTTAGAGCATTTATATAGAGCGGAGTACCGAGCACAAGCCCTGGGGTCTGTCGGAGGGACGCATAACATTCAGCGGCTGTGGGTATTGCACTTTGGCCAACGGGTGCTTGACTAGTAGCGGAATTGACAATCCTATCAAGCACCCCATCAATCTTCTCCACAAAGGTATCACAACTATGCTTTCTACGTTTAGGGGGACGCAGCCGTTTGCATCTGATGCTGGACATGAAGTCCTCGTAGTCTGCCTCAGACTCAACATGAACAGGGTCGGGATCAATCTGGTCGGCAGGACCCGGTGGGAGAGTTCGTGATTCTGTATTCGGTAAGGGGTTATGGGGCGTAGATGGCCAGTTACGAAAATCATCAAGAAGGTGGTCATCATCAGCCGAGCTGAATTTGTGCTTCCCCGTGGCCGTGACCCCCCCAAACAGTTGTTCCATTTCATCAGCATGAGGAAGGGGTTTGTATCGAAACTGTTTCGCATCAGGATAAGCCTGTATTTCAAATAATTGAGTATTTATCAGGTACTTCCCAAGCATTAGCAATTATAATAAATGAATATGATTACCTTAATATGCTCATCCCATCTCTCCTGGTCCATCTGGATGGTTTGTCCAAGGGCAACCTCTCCCATACCAGTCAGGGAAATCAATTTCTTCCAAGTATTCCATTGTTTCCTCAGCATGTCCCAATAATTCTTGAATTGTTTCTGATCATAATTGACCAAATTCCTCTTATTAAAATCTTCCCTCACATTCTTCCATGCCGATGTTTTTAGATTAGAGCCAGGCCGACCCCCTAATTTTACTTGTTCTAAACATAGATCAATGAACATTTTTTTCATTTCCGGACTCCATGTAGCCCTCCCACACCTGGCATCCATAATCTACCAACAAAAATGAGAGAAGTGGTATGAGATTTAAAAATTTTTCATCTTGGGGCAATAATTCAAAGTGACACTTCCTAAAACGAACTCCTAAAAAGAACTGCCCTATCACCGAAGACCACTTTATATCTCAACAAACAGTGCCCTATATTCTTCCTTAAATATTTTTTTTAATAGCTGGTTTGCCAGTATTAAGAGCACACACAATGTAATGACACACACGTAATTACAATGTCAACCATGGTTTCAGATGAAACTATTTAAATAATTCATTACATGTACATAGGAGGATTTAACTTTTTATCTCATGGAATAGAAGTCATGCCAACAGGGCCTTGAAAAAGAGTTAAGAACAAAGAAAGAAAATCTTGGGGAAATAATTTATCTCCCATAAAGGATTGACAACTTTTTTTTTTCATAATTGAATATAGAACATAGAAAAAACATGGATGAGTGGACAGATGCCATAATATTAAAGAATGATAAATTTGGGTCTATTTCTCATTCCTGGATATTTTTTTTATTACATCAATCTTTCCATCCTCATGTCTAACATGCAGAAAAAGACAGCTCCTAATGATACCCATTTATCTCATGTCTACATGTAAAAATCACAAACATTATAATATGCAAGCAAACTGGTTTTGATCTAACAAAAGATGGCTTCAGACCCAAAAGGAAAGAAAGAACTCGTCAATGGAGTTCTTATAAAAATATTCCTGATTAACCACTACAAATTTTGACTAACAAAAAACCTATAACTGCCCATGTAAATCCTCAACCCCCACCCATAAAATAATTCAACAGATGCATCCCCCCCCCCCCCCCCCAATTAATTGGATTTGTAAGAAATGCATGCACCAAATTTTCCATGTCTAATATTGTTTTGATATCACAACAAAAACGATCTGGCTGAGCCATCCATATCCATATTTACATATATAAAATTTTGGTTGCTCATTAAATAAACATAGATTTTGACTTAACCAATACTTTATTCTCCAAATGGAGCCATAGAGAACTCGGTGTGAGCTTCGACGTAGCAGTGACAGCAAGCCATCTCAAAATCAAACAAGAATTGATGGTGATTGAGATATTAAAATATACATCGAAAAATCAATATTTCATTGGAGTTTAAAATACCACCATGTAAATAAATCACCTTCTTGTAGAACAAGCAAAAAGAATGCCAGGCAGTGCTACATTGCAAGTGACAGAAGATATAATAGTTTCCCAGAACTTTTATGGTAATCTAAAACATCATTAGCAAGTCAAACAATAAATTATGTGCCTCTAATTTGAAGATGTATTGGCTCCATATCCATTGAGAGAGATACAACATAACCAGCAAGGCAGCTATGGGGGGGCTCAACTAGATTTCATAAAGTTCTTGTGCACCTCATTTGTAGCTACCTGCCCACAATTTGGAAGAACTATAACAAGTTCTGTATTTGACATAATTATGACAGAGAAACCTATTATTGTTAAAATATTTAATTGATGCGATTGCATTATCATGTTATGAAACATTAATCAGTTCGATCTTAAATTATTATTGTTAAAATATTTATCAATGGTAGGGTGAAATTGGGTGTTCGTAACTTAATTAAGAACAATGTCAGAGTATATATGTTTTGTAGTAATGATAGTTGACAGTGAAGCATTCTTGGATTTGAAGCGCAGGGCACCTCAGTTCTTATCCCTTTTAAAGTGGACCTATCAGTAATGCATATACACTGTGATTTTATTCATGATAATTCATCCCAAAAAAATCCAGCAATTTTGTTTACTTATAAAAAATTACTCAAACTATCAAGATAAATTCACAAGTGAAAGATATTTGAGAATTAACCATAAAAAATATTTACCAAAACCAATTCATAACAATGGGTACATTAATATCTAGTTAGAAATAACCTATTATATGACCAAACCCTAAACAGTGGTTCTTCAACAGATCTGAAGATATACAAACTGGCAGTAGTAGATGTGGAGGGTTTTACCTAGATCCTTGGCCGGAGAGGAGATGCAAAGAGGACGAAGCAGATCGGAGTGTCGGAAGGCGAAGGAGATGGTGAGAGGGGCCAGGATCTCACGAATGAGCAGACGGCGAAGGATTCAATGATACTCAGCTAGGGTTTCGAGAGGACTCCAATCGACAGGAGATGTCGGCATTCATCAGGTGTGCCGCGACGGTGGTGTGGATTCGGTGTCTTGTGTTTCATTTTTTCGCAATCGCAGAGAGATAAGGGTATTCGACGCAGAGAGAGGGGTGAGGAAAGAGACGATAACTTGATAGAGTGGTTTAAATACCCTATGTAAAATTGTTTAGATGGGCAAGGGCAATGTTGTCTTTTCACGTGCAGAAACAAAGTATTGAATGCGAGAGCCAGAAAAAAAAAGTCATGTTATCCCGACTAAATGCGAGAGCCATTTTTTCACTGAATGAGGAAGTTTATCAGCGCTTATAAGACAGCCAACCAAAACGGTCATGACTGAAATAAGTACTGAATTTCAGCTGAACCAAACGGCCCCTAAGTAATCAATATAATATATTTTTTTCCTTCTACTGCACAATTTTGCTTGATAGGTCCATATTTTAGCCACAGAAGTTTTACTTTTAGCAACGAAATACTTCATCTATAAAGGTACTTTTACCAAAGGACATACATTTCATAGGGGTTATTTTATCAAGGAAAATAAGGTTTCCGTGATAAAAAACATTTAGCCACGGGTTTGCTACAACAAAATCAGTAAAAACATATAACAACGGATTTTTACTTTTTGCAAGGAAAGGATTCCGGGAGAACTCGTGTTTGTTGTAGTGGAATGAAAGAATGTTTGACAAACTAAGTATCCCTTGATTTATACTTTCAAGGAGTGAGGGGGTTTTGGGTGGGTGTGGTTCCCAGAATGGAAGATAGTCCTCTCTACTACTACCCCTCTCTGGGGTGGGGTGCAGTTATTTTTCCGTGTGTTGTGTGATGTACTAATTGACTCATTTAATAAACTGTGATAGCAAGCAAAGTTTAAAAACATGTGCGGACCCCATACAATTTAAAATAGTATATGGGTGTTGGAACCTTGTTTGAACGGGAAGGGCCATTTGAATCCCGTTCGAACTGGCCTGAAGGACCGTTTGAACCATGTTCGAACGCTTAATGGCCGTTTGATTCCCATTCGAACTAGGTTCGAACGTCTGGCCGCACATGACCGCACATGGTAGCATATGCTCGCATATGACCACACTCCGCACCAGGGTGCAAATGTGCAGCACACATCTGCACTTTGAACTATGATAGCAAGTCTACCTTTTCCTCTCAAAAAAAAATATCAAAATAAAAATGTTACCTGCTCCTTGATGCACGAATCTCCAACTCTTGGCCCCTGTTCCAATGAAAAATCAAAGAAAATTATTTCAAGGACAAACTCTTGAATTGAATAAAGAAAAAAATTTGAAAAGATCGTAGAATTACCCGCTGAAACTGCATCTTTATAACTGGCATTGCATCAACGATTGCATCAACGAAAAGTGTTTTAATTTTTTCTTGAAGCATCTTCAAGCCATCATCAGAATCTCTTGTGGTGGGCGTTGTTGGTTCATTCATTCTTTCGTATTCTTGGTCTGCAGCCTCCATAGATTCTTGGGTTGACGCAATTTTCAGGAAATCGTCTCTTATGTCGGCGGCGGCGGCGGCAATGGCCTTCGCAGCGTTAACATTGACTCCTTTGTCTGCTTGAACCTCCTTGATTTGTTTCATTACCTCCATTATCTCTTCCATTGACATAGCTTTGTTTGTCGTCGTCGTCGCAGCAACACCTCGAGCAGAAGATGAGATTGCTTCGGCCATCGACGCGCCTTCCACCGCCTCGGCCTTCTTTTCCATCTCGCCAAATTTCAATTTGGGGCTTAGGGTTTCACGAGGGATCCTTCTATT
This sequence comes from Acorus gramineus, assembly GCA_030737835.1. NCBI lineage: Eukaryota > Viridiplantae > Streptophyta > Magnoliopsida > Acorales > Acoraceae > Acorus > Acorus gramineus. The sequence goes on along the minus strand of CM060848.1, from coordinate 21,549,421 downwards.
CTGCCTTTTTAATTTAATTTTATTAATTTAAAATAAGATAAAAAGTTTATAATAATACAATTATATACAGATACTAATTAAAGACAGACTCTACAAATAACTCATGATATAATTAAGGGAAAAATCCAGATAACCCCTCATTTTTTGGAAGTCTATATAACCCCTTAAAACATCTATCTATATCAAAATAACCTCCCGAGTTAAACTTGCATTGACAAATAAAAAATATTCTATTAATATTTTGTTTGGTTAACCCTGACTAAAAAAATTATATATCAAAATTCTCCTACCAAAATACCAAAATCTCTTATATATTATAAAATCCTATCACATTTAACAAAAAAAAAAAAACTCAAACCACTAATATCACCATTTTAAATCAAGGCAACCAAGCCTACCGGCTCACTAGTGACCCCATTAGCCCACCAATTGATCCTTTCTGATCTAGATTTTATATATAAAACCTTCAAATTATCCACTCTTATTACAGTGCTACCTTAATAAACATTAGATTTAAATCATCTCTCTTTCTCTCCCATTTCCTTTATTTGATAGTTTATTTTTTAATTAATATATTTTTTTGTTCTATTTTAAAAAGAATTTTTTTTTTAATAAATATATATGATAAGAATAGATTTTTGAAAATTTTGTGGAATTTTTTTTTTTTAAATAACCCTATCTATAAAAAAATATTGGAGCTGTCACTATTTATACCTTTTAATTATAGCATACAGATGTTTATTTATTTCAGTCTTTTAAACACCCATTTTGAGGCTATTCTGACTAATTTTCACTTATTTTAGGTCTTATTCTCAAATCAAATGAGAGCTAAGTGTCTTTATTTTATTATGTAAATGTATACTTAAAAAAATTAATATTATAAGTGACAAGAAAAATGATTGGAGCATCTCCAATGAAATGAATAGAAACCTTAAAACATATTTAAAAATGGGAAATGTTTTTATTTTTCTTTTCTTCTAAGGAAGATAATAAATACCAACTCCAATCAAATATCTCTGTCTATGTTTATTTCTGGAGATCCTAGGTAATTTTTTTCCAACTGAATGAGTAATTCTACTTATAAACCAGAGCTATTCTATTTAAAGAAACTATTTCTCTCTAAAAGTTTAATTTACAAATATAATTAGAGGAAGAATATTATAATTGGTCTCATTTTAAACATATCAACCACATCTTCCCAAACAGTACCAATTTTATAAGAATTAATATTCATATCTGTACCAATTTTATAAGAATTAATATTCATATAATTTTTTTATTAATTTAAAAATAAAAAAATGAAATAACAACGTGAATTCCCAAATTTGGGAATCAAAATGTGATTCCTAAGATAAAAGATATGATTTTGGAGCCCAACGTGCTCTGTAATGAAGATAATATAAAACACTGTTGGAGATTTATCTTAGCAATTCCAGATTAAATGATACATCATGTACTTTCTGTTATAAATACATGTTGAACTATCACACCTTGATATGTGGATGTGCACATCAATATTTATATACAGGGTGCAGTAATACCATCATCTGAATTTACAACTCCAGTTCTATTTCCACCAGATTAAATGAGTCCGAGGAGTTGCTGTGCAATAATTCCACCTGATTAGCTTGAGAAGAGATGCCTCAGTTTTCTCGCTTTTTGCAGCTCGTTTGCAATTATCACATAGTATACTTTACACTATCAATATATGCTAAATTACAAACAAAATAAAAGAGTCAAAATATATGTATTCATTTCATATGAATATGTATATCATTTTTTTTTTTTATAAAAGAAGATACTTCATTTATTATATATATATATATACACACACACACTTCAGGAAAAGAAAAATCAAATGTATGCAAAACTACAAACAGAGCAGAGCCAAACATATCATTTTCATTTTCAAAAATACAAGGAATCTCATGCATTGTCCTCACCTACTCTTTAACTTCCAAAAGCTGACTTTTATGACAACACGTCCCAAAATGCAACTGTTCTCAACTGAAGATTACAAAGTCTCATGTGAGACCTTAGTTTAATAGAAGTTCCTTAAAAAGAAATGGAAATTGGATAGAGTTAGCCACCCATGATAGAGTTAGCCACCCATAAAATTAACAACCTCAGACCCCTCCTGCTCTAGCCCTCTATAAATAACAATCCCCCTTTCCATAACATAACCAATAAAAGCTCCAAATTACACAAACAAACATAGAAACAAGCTTTGTGTCCCTATTCGATGGCTCTCAGAGGCTTATTTTCATGCTTCATAGTGGTCCTTGTCGCGGCCACGCTCATTGTTGGATCATCTGCTCAGTCAGGCTGCACGACAGCAATCATAGGATTGGCACCTTGCTTGAACTACATCATTGGGAACACATCAACCCCGGCATCGTCCTGCTGTTCACAGCTTTCCAGCGTTGTCCAATCCAATCCAAGATGCCTCTGCACCTTGTTGAATGGGGGAGGGTCTTCTTTTGGGATCAATGTCAATCAAACGCTAGCGTTGGCCCTTCCCGGTGCTTGCAATGTCCAGACACCTCCTGTTAGCCAGTGTAATAGTGAGTACTCATTACTTTGCTGGTTTTTGTTTATTCAAATTCACATAGATGTGTAAGTTCTAAATTCTGAATGTTATTGCTAAGAGAACCATATGCATATAAAAAAAATCATTGCTTTCACATTCTATACATCAGATGAAACCCCATTACGCAAACAGAAGGTCAAGAAAAGTTTTACATATTAGCCTTACATTGGTTGGAATATTATATTGTGGCAGCCGCAGCAACGACACCAGCAGAGACACCGACTGCAACACCATCTGTTCCGAGCAATCCAAACCCAACTTCACCATCAGTTCCTTCCACCCCAAGTGCCCCAACAGGTAATAAAGAAATATTCACGGAAACCTGATATGCTTTATCATTTTGACTCCAATAAATGATTTGTTTATATTCTTTACTGAAGTATGGAAAAAGAAAACTCCAGTTACAAGCTGAGGTCCTGTTATGAATGGGAATTAGAATTCCAGAAATATAAAAACTTTTCTAATGCAACAAAAATTTATGTAGGAAATGGGTCAAAGACAGTACCAGGGACGAGTGGACAATCGTCTGATGGAAGCTCCAATGTTGTTTCACTCTCAGCCTTGCTTTTACTCATTTCTGTTGCTTTCTATGCTTTCCCCAGTATCTACTGAGCTTGCTTTGCGTCTCCAGAAGATGTTATTCTCTGTATGTTTGTATATTCCATTTTTTTTTCACTTGTTGTCATTTCTGCTACATGAATGTGGGTTCTATTGTATTTAATTTCAACTCAGTTTGGTGATTGTTGTATTCTTTTTTTTCTTTAACTTGTGAATGCATAATTTGAGTGTTAAAAGTTTCATTCAGCTGTATAGTAAAGAGAAAATTTTTCCACTGCATACACTTGGCACTAAAATGAAGGGTAGGTCTCCATCTCAACTTTATTTCAGGCAAGGGGCATAAACACAATACTTCCAGGAGAACCAATGCCAATATTCAGGGCTGTTTCAGTGCATAAAATCATTCTCCATTCACTAGCTGGTTCCAGCCAAACGCATAATCATAGGAAAAATATCAACAAAAAAAGCACTACAAGAATATTTCAAACAGCAAACAATTGATATTCAATAACCTCCCCAAAGCTGGCCATAGATCAACACAGCAGAAAATTTATAAAATACAATAAAATTGTAATGCTAAAAAAAATTATTTTTATCTTCTTTATTTTCTTTCCATTAACATGCTTCTTGTATAACATATTTCAGGTATAGAAGTCTCACATACCTCGTTAGCCATCAAGCGAGGTATGTACCTATAAACCTTGTTAAATTTTTTTCACAATTGCCATTAATAGGTCCATTATTCGAAATGGATCGATATACATTTTTCATTAAAACATATATCTCATCAAATGATATTAACTATGTTAAAAAATTAAAACATGTGCCGACAGCATGTAGGGCTGCATTTGTTGTTGTACCTAGCATTATCCAAAAATTAATTCAAGTAATGATAGTTTTCAAGAGAAAAAAAAAAAAAAAAACATCATACACCTTTAAACCCAATTTGTTACTGATAAAACTATGAAATTTGAAGCTTCTCTATATATACATACCTGAACACAACAACAAAATTGAGAGATCGGTACCATTAATTTCATTAAAAGTTGAATTCATCATAGCCACCGATTACCAATAAAAATAAAGAGACGAGTTGCAACACACAAATTGCCTCAACAACATCAAGCATGGACAGGGTTTCCTTTGGATTCAGTCATACCATGATATGCCCGCATCAGCTCTGCTGCTTCCTCCTCGTATTTGGTCACGAACCTCTCCAAGAATTGCTTCTCAGTTAGCTTCAATGCAGTAGACCATTTCATGTCCTTCTCGATCAGACCCTTTGACAAGAGGACCTCCAGCACCGAACATCTCGGAATAACCCTCTTCTCCAAACTAAGAGTGATAAGAACCGGGCATCTAGATAAGGAAGGCGGCTCCCAACCCAATTCACCGACGAAGAATTCAAACACTCTATTGACTTTCTTCTCTGAAGAAAACATCCATTGTGGAAACATTCTGAATGCCGACATGAAGTCACCATCAGCTCATACTTCTCATCCCAACCAGATTTACTTATCAACATAGCTCTGACTGCCTCAACAAATCTTGTGCTCAAAGGATTGAAGCCCATTCCATGGACGGCCACCACAGACGTGCGAAACCTATCCGGATCCACCATAGTGAACATGTCGGGTTGCTTTATGATGAACTTAGAAACATGGGAATTAGGAACGCCGTGGTCCCGCAAAGAGGATATATTGGGCACCAGTCTTTTCAGACGGGATGGCTTCACGGTATACGCTGAGCGGTTGATAGCCGCAATGACATTCTCTTGCGTGCCGACAAGGCCTTTCAGGAATTCAAGGGAAGGGATTATTTGGTTCTCGAGACTGCGAGTTAAGATTGAGGGATCTTTGGAGAGGAGATTGATCAGTTGAGAACTTGAGAATCCGTACCTCATCAGGAAGTCCATCTTGGAGTTTAGAAATCCTCTCTGGATGGAGCTTGAGCAAATCCGGTCGTTGACCGATCACCTTCGCAATGTGGGTCAATTCGAAACCATGATTCCGAAGGAAATCGAGGACCAAGTCGGCATTTTTGGTGGTTTTGAGGGTGAACCACTTGGATGCTCTGAGAGCTAATTCTGAGGACAACCCACATGAGGTGGTTAGATAAGAGACTGTGAGGGATGATGATGTTGGGTCTGTGGGTGTTGATTCTGAGGAGTGGGTGATGGATTTGAGAGATGGGTTTCCAAAAAGTGCATATCGCTCCATTTCGAGTTAAATGAACTCATTTTTAATAAGTGCAGAAAACATTGTTTAACAAATTAATTATATCTTAATAAAATATTTAGATTATTTTATTTTAAAATTTGAAATTGAAAAGTTTGAGGTTTAAAATTTAAAACTTTCCAACAGTGTTTTAAAAATCTAAATTAGCCCAACCATTTAAATTTTTCCTTCGGAGCACTATTACACTCAATTTTTTTTAGAGTCCAAAATATAGTTTTATAAATTTCATTAAAAATCTAGTGAAGCATATGCTTCATTGATCGAGATATATGCCTCGTCGATCCATACTTGTTCAGATTTTATTAACCCAACGATTGAATCGATGACCCTATAACCTTTTTTTTTTAGTTCAATGAATGATTTAATTTTAAAATATTTCTTTTGAACTTTAAATTAAAAAATTTGCGCAAAAATTAACAGCCATTTGAACATAAATTCCAACCTTTTTTTAAACAGCCAAAGGATAATTAAGGATTTGTAATAACATAGGAGTTAAATGTCATTTATACCGAAGAGTGTATATTCTCTGTTAAAAAAAAAGAGAGAAAGTCAGTCATTTATCACCTTTGAGTGTTCCGAGAGTGGCCAAATTGTGAAACAAAAAAGGCATCGATATTTCCTATGATTATATCAAGGTTCAAATCTGGTTGACTCAACAGTTGAACCAATGATCATTGAGTCATTCATTTTTTTGGTTCATTGAACGGTTTGATTTTTAAAACATTGCCATTATGTCACAGGTTGACATCACATAGTCGAACTAATCCCAGAGACCTAAGGCCCTCTCTACGGTCTGTTCGACTTGTTACATAATGGACGGTATCACAAAGAAATATTCAAACACTACATCATGTGATCTGTCCTTCATGATACTGAACAACACACCATCGTTTGAAGATATTATTTCATTGACAACGCTATAACACGCGAACACATTGTTCAAAACACAAAGTCAAATAGACCGTAGAAAGAGCCTTAGGTCCATGTAACTAATTCGACTCTGTGATATCGACATGTGAAATAATGAACGACTTCACAAAGTCGAGTGAGCTACAAAAAGGGCTTTATATCTCCGTGACCAGTTCTCTATAATGTCTACCTGTCATATAATGGACGACTTCACAAAGTCGAATGGATCGGTGTGAGATCACTCTTTAAAAAAACCACATTCTAATTTTTTTTAAAAGGGGTGGAGTGAATAGCTATGTGGGTGGGAATATCGGTGCCCAACAAAAAAATGGCAAAGGATACAACCACATTCAGTTCCTATAAACATTGATGTTAATAATGATAAACCACTTCCTAAAAATACTGATAACCGTTAATTTTGACAAATTTTTAACAGCTTTGTTTGCTCTAAGCATGGATATTGTTAACAAAAAAAAAAAAAAAAAAACTGTCACTCTGTAACAAATGTAAGCAAAAAATCACGTTCATGCCCCATTATGAGCCAGATATCACTAAAGAAGAGAGTTTTGAATTTAAAACAGAGGTTTGTTCTCTGCTTGGAGAGTCAATTATCCCGTCGTGGTGTCAAAATAACAAAAAAAATATCGAAAATGCAAATGCATGAAAAAAGATAAGTCTATGCATCCTTGTATAATGAAAATATTCACTCAATCTAACAAATACAAGGAACATGCAAACAAAAGTAAATAATTCTCTCAAGTAACCAAGCCATTGTATTTTTCCAAGAAGATCCATTGTTCTGGACAAGAACTGAATAATAATTAAAATCCGGCAAGGAGCATAAGCATCAAGCAACCACATATCAGCCTTGGACCAGAGAGTAAAAGGTACCTTTTCAACTCTTCAAACACACAGCACAATGCAGAAACTCATCCAAGAATTCCTATACAATCCTTTTTAAAAATAAAAAAAAAGTTCCTATGCATTGTTGCCTTCCAATTAGAGTCAAGAAATTTCAACAGCATTAACTCCAAAAGTCATTGTAGGGATCCCAGAATCTGATGTTCCAAAATAACATTGCATGGCACTCAGCAAAGAGAGAATTAACATCAGAATATCAGGAATTGAGATGGTAAATCTGGTTGTCTGTATAATAGATGCTTTCATTTGATTTCAGGAATCTAAATCCCTCCAGATTGGAAAGTGTTCACAGAAAATAAGATTCAAACACGCTAAATTGTTGCCTCCTAGTGATAGTGATTAGAGTTCCTAAGTTCAGTTGAAAGGTCCTACAAAATCTCTAAACACAAAGGAAAATTTGAATCAATCTATCACTTGAGCAAATAAAGGGAAACACCTTGAGGTCCTGCTAAGTGCTAATATTGATGCAGAACAGAAGGTTGCCATTCATGGGTTTTTTTTTGTGTGTGTGTGTGTTGTGTGTGTGTGATACAATCGAACATATGGTTCGACTACAGGAGGATCATAACTTAACGTGATGAAAATAGCCACATCATCCTAACCTAACCACAACATATAGTTTGGTTGGCTGAAATACAAGTTATACAAGAGTACTTCAGTGTTCAGGGTAAGTTGCTGACATGCTGTGTATTCTCATATGTCAAGGGATACAGATATATAATATATCATATTTTATGATTAAATTAGAAGAACAATCAGCATATATTCCAGATATTCAAGTCTCAAGTCCAATTTGCTTGTTTAGGGAAAAAGGCAATATCATACACCAAACCTCGATCCATTATAGATAAAACAATGTAGGTCCACCACTATACCTAGATGTCATAGCCGTTAACTGCCAAAAGAAACGAGAGCTCAAGACCATGAAGTCTAGACATGGTTAAATTGCTGCAACTCCCTTGAATTCTGATGTGCCTTGATATGCCCGCATCAACTCCGGTGCTTCCAACTTGTATTTGGTAACAAACCTCTCCAAGAAAAGCTTCTCCTTTATACTCAATGTAGTACTCCATTTCAAATCCTTCTTGATCAAACCCTTAGACAAGAGGACCTGCAGCACCGAACATCTCGGAATAACCCTCTTCTCCAAGCTATATGAGAGAAGAATCGGATATCTAGTTATGTAAGACCGCTCCCATCCCAAAACCTTGGTGTAGTACTCCATCCCTCTCCTAATCTTCTTCTCCGAAAGCGCCAAAAAGGTGGGACGCCTTTTGAATACCATGAGGATCTCATCTTCAGACCAACCGAGGTTCTTGTAGACCTCAAACTTCCCATCCCAGGTGGATTTACTGCTCCCCACCATAGTTTTGACCGCTTCAACAAACTTTGTTTTAGAAGGATCGATCCCCATTCCATGGACGGCCGCGACAACCTCACGAAACCTAGTGAACGCCGGTAAACAGAGCACATTGGGAGACCTGATGATAAGCTTGGAAACCTGTGAAACAGGCACACCATGTTCCCGCAATGCAGAGACGTTCGGTACCAGTCTTTTATGGTGGGCCGGGTCAAGGACATGCACCGAATGACCAATGGATGCGACGACACCCTCTTGGGTTCCGATGAGGCCTTTCAGCAATTCGAGGGAAGGCACCAGTTGTTTCTCTAGGCTGCAAGCCAGTGCCACGGAATTGATGGAGAGGAGCTTCACAAGTTGGGGACTTGAGAAACCATACCTGGTGAGGAAGTCCATCTTGGGCTTTAGAATCCTCTCCGGATGGAGCGTGAGCAAAGACGGTCGTCGAGTGATCACCTTCACAGTGTGGGTCTGATCGAAACCGTGATTACGAAGGAAATCGAGGACCAAGTCGGCCTTTTTGGGGGTTCTGAGGGTGAACCACTTGGATGTTCTGAGAGCAGCTTCTGGGGACAATCCGCATGAGTTGATTAGGTAAGAGACTGTTAGGGTTTTTGGGTCTGTGGGTGTTGATTCTGAGGAGTGGGAGATGGATTTGAGAGATGGGTTTCCATGGAAGAACCACGGAAGATGTGGACGGGACGAAGAGGAGACTCCGAGAGACCTGATTACTTGAAAGGGTTTTTTGGAGATGAGACCCAACATGATCACAAGAAAATGAGATGAAAAAAATTCAAAGTGGGAGGTATTTGTAAATCAAATTCAAAGATGTGGGACTTGTCAATGTTGGTTCTTTTGCGCTGGTTGTTTATGAATTTAGGGCAGATAGTGCGAGAGAGAGAGAGAGAGAGAGAGTTGCATAAATACATTGGAAACCAATTTTCTTTTTGGTTATTAATGATTTATTAATTAACGGATAAAAAATCAAGGGAAAATTACTAAAAATCCAATATTTATGTTTAATTTAAAATTATTAACAGATAAATTTCAGTACCCTTCCCTCCAACCCTATTCTCAACTCGATGTCCAGCGACGGTGACGACAACAACGATAGGGGGAATAAGGGACCATGGTCCATGAGTGATGTACGGTGGTTGGAGGAGGTGGAAAAAGCCAATGAAGGGAAGAGGGAGAAGGTGGAATAGGGAAGGGGCAGAGCATGGTCAGGGAGGGAGAGGGAAGAGAGATAAGACCAGGGGAGTCGTGGTGGTGGCTGTTGTGATAGCTGCTATGGTGCTGTGTGACGACGACGGAGGAGGGTGGAGGGAAGGAAGTGAAGAGAGATAAAAGAGAAATCAAATGGAGGTAATGGAATTAGAAGTTCAAAAAAACGGTATATAGGTGGTATTGAGATTACAATTCTCACAAAATTTAAGTAGTAAGATTAATAGAGGGGCAGGGCGTTGTTATATTCAATTTTTTTTACAGTCTAAAATACAGTCATATAAAAGGAATGTCAAATAAACAAAAAAGGACATATATCACAACACCAATATCCCACCAAAAAGTTAATAGTATAACTCCTGATAAAATAGAAAAACACACAACATTACTCCTCAATAACTAGTCTTCCTCTAGTGAGAAGTGCCGTTTTGGCATCGACACATGAAATATCCCACAACTTAATGAATTGTACTATCTATCTCTCAAACATTCTCATAAACCAGAGTCCCCCTAAATAGGAGGTGATTTTGGGAGAGCCAAAGCGCCTGGGTCGCTGTTGGAACAAGGAGCTGTAAGATTTTAGCTTTCACGCTCTTATCCCCTCGAATGCGGAGCTTCTTCCCAACCTACCATAGATCATTTATAGATGAGAAGCCCACCTCGATCACAGATGCCTCCATCAGGTGGTGCCCAATCCATGTGGCCAACCGGCAATCCAACACAATATGACGAGTGGTCTCTTCCCCATCCCTGGATTCCCTGCACATCTGACATGTCACATCCTCATTGGGTGCCCAATTCACCCTCTATTTCTTCTTGAGCAGCTTTCTCTGGTACATGAGCCACAAATTTTTAAAAAAACTTCCAACGGGAATTTGGATCTCCATATCTCCCCGAATTATCCCAATTAATGTACATATCTAAATACATCAATCATTCAAAAATCTTTGTGATTGTTAAACATACAAAAAGGTCCACATAAAAAAGATTTTAGAGTACATACAGAATGGTTCTCATTACATCGGTTGGCAGGTTTAGGGAAAGCACCAGTACTGTAATTCTCCACTGACCATTAGCAATTCTAGATCTAAAGACAAATTATACATTTACTGAACATCTACAGAACTATTACATCTTGATAAAGTGGATGTTTACATCAATATAATCACATGTATACTAGATGCAGGAACACCATCACCTGAATTTACAACTCCAGTTCTACATCAAAATGAGCAGTTGCTGTGCAATAATCAGCTCTCTTATGTGTCACCAATCTTTGAAGCTGTATCATGAAGTCCACCTGATCTGCTTGAGAGATGCCTCATCTGCTTCTTCCTCTTCTGCATATGTAGTCTGGTGCAATGTGTTTCAAGAGGTACTCCCCACATTATCTTCAAAAGAAATATCATTCGCATTAACAATTAGATATATAACTCTTTCATGTGTTCTTTTAGATGCTTACATCCTGGTTCCTATGGATACAAGCCATCGCATGGTTTGACAGGAGAATCATAATTTAAACATGACAAAAGTAACTACATTAACATGACCCAACCATAATATATGTAAGAGTGTGGGTGGCAGAAATACTTGTTTCTTACAAAGTACTTCAGTCTTCAGGGCCAGTTGCCACTTTTACGCATGTACTTTCATATATCAAGAGATATAATATAACACAGTTTATGATTGAAATAAAAGAGTAACCAGATATATATATATATATATATATATGAGGGAATTCACATTACTCCATGTTGCTTTCCAGCACGGCGCACGCACTGCGCTATACAAGGCACATCCTTCCACCCTCACTGGTGACACCCCATGAAAACCACCTTTGAAATGCCTGTAGCGGAGGTAGCATAAAAACTGTCATGGAATATAAGAATAATCAGTGAGGACTGCTTTGATGAGAACAACTCTCCCACCCATACTAAAAACTTTGAATTCCCAACCTGCTTCGCCTGGGAAATCTTTTGACAAGAGGTCCCCCATCTTGATTTTTTCAGATGGCCAGAATGAAGAGGCGCACTCAAGAGGTTTAATTGGGATGCATCCTGTTATTGCAGCACACCAACTAATCTCCTCAGATGTTTTAAGGATAAAAATAAAATAAAAAATTCCTAAGCCTCGCGCACATTCTTAAGCACCTCAAATAAAAATAAACCTTTCACTGACCTTCCCATCACATATATAGGGAAAAATCAGTGTATTGGAGGTGTAAAAATAGACACCCTTGACTCAATCTAAATGAGGTCCACTTGAGTTCCAGCTACAAAAACAGCTTCTCCACGCCACTTGGGTTTTATATTTGTCTTCTTGGAGATACCTTGTATATCTTTTATGCTTTTCAAAATTTATACTCTGCTTTAATAAGATTTAGGTGGGTTTTTTTTTCTTTGATTCAGTCTTCAGAGCCAGTAGTGTCTTTTACATGTATACTACAATATCAAGGTATAACGCATAGTGTTATGATCAATGCTACAAATATAACAAGAACATAGATTCAAGTAAAGTTATCTTCTTTAGGAAAAGAAAGGGCAAAAATTAAAAAAAGTTCTAACAAGAACATAGACTAAAAACAGGTTCTAACATGATAAATTAAAAAAAGTTTATTTAAGAAACTTACCTTACATATAAGAATGTATATAATTGCCGGCAAACTGCCCACCCACAAGGTCTGTAAGCAATATGATTCATTATTCATGGCTGGATCTATAGATCCCAAAAGACAGAAATGACCAGTAGACGGTCAGCCGAAACATGAAAAGTGAAAACTAAGTTCAAACGCTACATCTTGAACCTGAAAGAGCAAAAATTTGGATATTGACTATGATCTCAAAAAAACTAGGGTGCGGTGCAGCAACACCTTGATTTGAATTTTTTCATGGAATCGAGTCAGTAGTAGGTTTTTCACAAGACAATTGTTGTGATCACATGGTCCAAAAGGAACATCATCAGTTAATGTGCCAAATAGCTACGTCAATCCGTCAACATGACCTAACCATGGTATCAGTAGAGTTTGGGCGGCAGAATTATGTACATAATGTAATTCATTTAACGTATTTGTTATGTTTGCAGCTAGAAAAGTAACAACCACATACATTATAGGGTTCAAGTAAAATTTGCTTCTTTGGGAGAAAAAATGAATATCATAAACCACCAAACAGATTCCAATAGATGGGAAAAAAAAAAATGAAGATCCCCTACGAAATCCTGCAGATGTTTTAGTCATAAATGAATCACTTGCTACAAAAAAGAAAGAGATCATTCGCACGGCCTACAAAACTTCACAACATGGTCAAGCTTAGATGGGATTAAGTTGCTTTGGTTCAGTTGGTTTATGTCATACCTTGATATGCCCGCATTAACTCTGGCGCTTCCTTCTCATACTTGGTCACAAACCTCTCCAAGAATCGCTTCTCGCTTGGTATCAACGCATAAATCCATTTCATGTCCTTCTTGATCAGACCCTTCGACAAGAGGACCTGCAACACCACACATCTCGGAATAACCCTCTTCTCCAAGTCAAGAGATAGAACAACTGGACATCCAGATAAGGAAGATGGCTCCCAACCCAATTCACCAATGAAAAATTCAAACTTTCTCTTAATCGTCTTCTCTGAAATCTGCATGCACATGGGCTGCTTCTTGAATGCTGAGAGGAGGTCATCTTCGGACCAGCCAAGGTTCCTGTACAGCTCAGACTTCTCTTCCCAATTAGTTTTACTTATCAACAATGTTCTGACTGCTTCAACAAATATTGTGCTCAAAGGATTGAAGCCCATTCCATGGATGGTCACCACAGACGTGCGAAACCTATTCGGAACCATCATACAGAACATGTTGGGATGCTTTAAAATGAATTTTGAGATATGGGAAGCAGGCACGCCATGGTCCCGCAAATAGGAGATGTTGGGCATCAGCCTTTTCAGAGAGAATGGGTGGAGGAGATTCTTCGAACAGTTGACAGACTTAATGACGTCTTCTTGTTTGCCAACGACGCCTTCCAGGAATTCGAGTGAAGGAGCTATATGATTCTCTAGGCTACGAGTCAAGATCGTGGGATCTCTGGAGACGAGTGTGATGAGTTGGGAACTTGAGAATCCATACCTGGTGAGGAAGTCCATCTTGGGCTTCAAAATCCTCTCCACATGGAGCTTGAGTAACATCGGCTGTTGATTGATCACCTTTGCGATGTGGGTCTGATCGAAACCATGATTCCGAAAGAAATCGAGGACCAAGTCGGCATTTTTGGTGGTTTTGATAGTGACCCACTTGGATGCTCTGAGAGCAGCTTCTGGGGACAGCCCACACGAACTGGTTAGGTAAGAGACGGTGAAGGATTTTGGGTCTGTGGGTGTTGATTCGGAGATGTTGGATATCGATTTGGGAGATGGGTTTCCATGGGTGAAGCATAAAAGGGTAGTCTTTGGTGTTGGTGATGATGTTCCTCCTCCATGAGTGCTCACTCGGAGGAGCTTTTCACGGAGAAGCCTCAACATGGGGCACTCACTGCAAAGAAGGGCCGATGAAAGAAAGCCCGTATTTTGTGTTTAGGGCAGACCATTACTTTAATTTTTATTTGGGATTTTTAGTTTTAAATCCCCATTGACCATCATATTTAGTGATCGATCGATCCCTTCTTTCTTCGTATTTAGGTTTTAGTCCCCAGATTTAAATGATAATTCTTTTTTAGTCCCTGAGAGAGTGAGAGACCTATCCATGAATTATTTAATTTACTTTTTAGTCCCTGTGAGGGACCTATCCATGAATTATCCTTGTTAGTCCCCAGACTAAAACCTAAATACGAAACAAGGAGGGATCGATCACTAAATATGATGGTTTGTGAGGACTTAAAACTAAAAATCCCTAATTTGGTTTTCAGAATTGCTGGTAAACGAATCAAGCGGTTCCAGTTCAACTCGGTTTGAGCTCGTTCAGACTCGTTCAATTAGATAAGTGAGTGAGCTTGAACAATTTTTAAAGCTCGGTTAGGCTTGGGATGTGGATCGAGCTTCATTTTGTGTTCAAACTCGACTCATTTATATTATAAAAAAAATTGGTTGAAGCTTGACTCAACTCTTTTATAAAATCAGAATATTAAATCAATACAAAGTTATGCTCATTTAGGCTTATAAACTTGACTCATTTATGTTAAAATTTTATTTTCAATCTTTAAAAACCCTAAAATGAAGAACAACGCTAAGCTTATTGAGGCTCGTGAGCTCGGCTCGACTCTGCTCGACTCATTTATAAATGACCCAAGCTTGAACATGTCAAAGCTCGACTCGTTTACCACCCCTATATGTAAATGGTTTGAAATTCATATAACCCCTTAACTTTTCCAAAACTTGATATATAACCCTTTGAAAATACTATGTAAATCCAAATAACCTCATGAGTTAAATTTTCATTGACAGATGAAGAATATTCTATAAATATTTTGTTTGTTTAATCTAACTAAGAACATAATATATCAAAAAACCCCTACAAATTATTTAAAATGCGAAAAACCCACCATAAATAAGGATTTTATATCTCCGGATATATTATAAAACCCTAATCATCATTTACATATGATTTTTTGCATTTATAATTCTTTGTTGGGGGGGGGGTGTTTGATATTCTATATTTTCAGTCAGGATTAACCAAGTAGAATATTCGCAGAATAATCCAAATTTGTCAACAAAAATTTAACTCAAGGGACTATTTGGATTGATGTTTTCATGAGGTTATATGGATTTTAGAAAAAAGTTACGGAGTTATATGAATTTTAGGTAGTTTGTAAGGGCTATAAGGATTTTTCCTTTACTCAAATCCATGTATTAAAATTTTATGATACATCATAAATACGTATATTTAAATTTTAGTAATTCATAATTGGATATTACTGTATTTATCTCAATTGTTCTATATTTTAATTTTATTATAATATAAAAATATATATTACATGGTATATAAATTTATTTATATAACCCCACATATTAAATAGAATGAGCTTTCGGGATGTTTCAAATATTTATCAATGTTATATTTATTATATACTGAGGTTCATGTGCATTTGATATGTGTATAAAGCTAGTATAAAATTAAAAGTGTTTGTATTAATATATTGATTCTGTTTTTATAATCTTTGGAATTGAAACTCTAAAAATTAAATGAGATGACAGTGTCTGTTTTTTTCTAATATGAAAGGGATAATATTCAAGGGATTTTTTCTGACTTTTTCTAAAAATTAAATGAGATGATAGTGTCTGATTTTTTTATAATATTAAGGGATAATATTCAAGGGATATTCTCTTAATTTTTCTCAAAATTAAATGAAATTATAGTGTCTATTTTTCAGCTTCAATTTTAGTCTTCACGGGTTTTAAATTTTTTAAAAACAGTATCATCTAATGAGATACATGTTTTTATAAAAGATAAAACATATGCTTTAATGAATTACAATAATTATTTTAAAAAATATAAAAAATTTATATTGATGCATATACCTTGTTAATATGAGTGTATGTTTCGATGATTTTCATTCTGACGCATATGGAACAAGAATTGGGACTGCAAAAAAAAATGTATAACAGCACTTCTTTTTTATTCACATAACGAAGTACATACTATTATGAAAATAAAATATATATGTATATATATATATATATATATATATATATTAATCATTTCATATTTCTGTTTTTTTTTTAAAGACATTACTTCTAGTAAAATATATATTATACTATGACAATAAATGTTCTAAAAATCCCGCCTAGGCCTAGGTGATCCCAGCCCGCAACGCTTAGCATCTAGCCATTTTTTCAATTAATCCTCAGTTTACTAAGAAATTATTAAATCACCTTATATGTTATATATGTATTAGTTGGTTTTTTATGTTATCTCTATTATGCTTATATTATTAATTTTATTTTGATGTTATTTTGTAGTCTAAAATCATTACATATATATCATGTATATGTATATGTATTATATTTATTATTATAAAAAGTGATTGATTAATCTCCGATTAATCCTGATTAATTCCTAGTCCCTCCTTAACCGTTCGATTAACGCCTAATGCTTTTTACAACATTGATGATAATATATTATATTCCTTTAATGAAATATATTGTCGATCAAGGCCAGCGGACCACCTCTGGACTGTAGGCAAGACTGCAAATGTGATCAAGTGTGTCATCATTCATATAAATACGTTAGATGATATGACAATTGCCGTTGGCATTGATGAATTTGGAAGGAAAATGTTACTCACCCAATCTGAATTATAGTTCAATTTAGCTTCACAATCCGATATTAATTTTACAAAAACCATTAAAAATGAATCAATCCACTGGTTCAATCGACGATTTTTGTTAATCAACTATGAGTTGAATAAACCAACCTATTCTTTATTTACAAAAATTATGCTTAATTACTTGTTAAAATATTATATCTAATACAAAATTTAGATTTAAATAGAAAGTTTTAAAATTTAAGATTTGATAATTATGTAAAGATTTTTTAAAATATTTCATTTTTCAATAATTTTTTTATTTAGTAATGATAATTAATTTTTGTATTATATCATGATAATATCACGGTTCAAATCAAGTTAACCTCACATTTGAGTTAATAACTCTTAATCTATTCATTTTTCCTATTCAATGAAGGGTTCACTTTTAAAACATTGTCCAATATTATTCATCTCAGTTTGGATGATTGCTCTTTAACCAAGTTTAGAGTATCCATTATTCTGCATTACTAAAGTAAAAAAAAAAGAAGCAAATGGGATATAATTGGTGCTTATGATGATCAACCATCATTTTCTTTCTTCTGAATTTTTTTCTCTAGAACAACTCTACCATTCTGCTCTCTCTCAAGAATATAAATGCTGAGGAAGATAATCTATTGGCAAATGTAACATCTATGATCTGTGTTTAACATCCTAAATTACATCAACCAGTCTCGACTATCCAATAACTCTAAATCCCTACCTGAATCTTGAAGAAGAATGCAAATCAATTGCCCAACACAAGTTATTGACATTGGGAGCACTAAATGACACGAATCAATGAGGTAATGTTATAATTGTTTCATTTATCATCCCATCATTATACATAATAGTTTTTTAGTACATGTAGCATCCACTCACTAACAAATAAATATGAAATCAACTTGATGTTTTTTGTTTGATGTAATTATAGTATTAGTGTCTACAATTAGAAACAGATTCTAACATGATAAATGAAAAGATGTTAATTTTAAAAACTTACCTTACTAGAATGGATGTAATTGCCCAGAAGAAATGTAAGCTGTACATGAATTGTTTCAGATGGAAGGTAATCTGGTAATCCACGAAATCTGCATCTTGGGTCTGAAGGTGTTTTTAGGGAACAATAAAATAAAGTTATTTCAGCCTAAAAAGCATTACGATAATATGGTCTGAATGGATCATCATCACTTAATGTGACAAAATAGCTACGCAAATATGTCAAAATGACTTGTCATGATTCAAGTAGAGATTGGGTGGCAGAAAAGAAACAATTACATATATCATGATTCAAGTAAAATTTGGTTCATAGGGAGAGAAAAAGATACCATCCACCCTCCAAACCGATTCAAATAGATGAAAAGACTAATGTTCCCTATGAAAGCTGCAAATCATAGTCACAAGTCACTGATTACTGAAAGAAAGACACCAGTTGCACCACCTTCACAACATGGTCGCGCTTAGACGAGATTAAGTTGCTTTAGACATTAATTCCCTTGGATTCTGTTCTGTCATATGTTGATATGTCCGCATTAACTCTGGTGCTTCCTGCTCGTATTTGGCCACGAACCTCTCCAAGAATTGCTTTTCAGTTAGCATCAATGCAGTAGTCCATTGCATGTCCTTCTTGATCAGATCCTTAGACAAGAGGACCTGCAGCACCGAACACCTTGGAATAACCCTCTTCTCCAAGTCATAACATAGAAGAACCGGACATCCAGACAAGGAAGACGGCTCCCAACCCAATTCACCAACGAAAAATTCAAACTTTCTCTTAATCTTCTTCTCCGAAAGCTGCATGCATACGGGTTCCTTTTTGAATGCAGTGAGGAGGTCATCTTCGGACCAGCCAAGGTTCCTGTAGAGCTCAGACTTATCTTCCCAACTAGTTTTACTCATCAACACAACTCCGACTGCTACAAGAAATGTTGTTCTCAAAGGGTTGAAGCCCATTCCATGGACGTATTGAAATCCTTCATACAGAACATGTTGGGATGCCTTAAAACGAATTTTGAAACATGGGAAGCAGGCACGCCATGATCCCGCAAATAGGAGATGTTGGTGGCCGCAATGACATCCTCTTGTCTGCCAATGACGCCTTTCAGGAATTCTAAGGAAGGGATGATTTGGTTCTCTAGGCTCTGAGTCAAGAATGTGGGATTTCTGGAGAGGAGCTTGTACAGTTGGGAACTTGAGAAGCCATACCTGGTGAGGAAGTCCATCTTGGGCTTTAGGTTTCTCTCTGGATGGAGCTCTAGCAACCTTGGCTTTGTAGTGATCGTCTTTGCAATGTGGGTCTGATCGAAACCGTGATTCCGAAGGAAATCGAGGACCAAGTCGGCATTTTTGGTGGTCTTGAGAGTGAACCACTTGGATGCTCTGATAGCTACTTCTGGGGACAACCCACATGAGGTGGTGAGGTAAGAGAATGCTAGGGATGATGTTGGGTCAGTGGGTGTTGATTCTGAGGAGTGGGTGATGGATCTGAGAGATGGGTTTCCATGGAAGAACCATAAATTGATGGTCCAACTCCATGATGAGCTTTTACAAGGAGGAGCCTTTCAGAGAGAAGCCTAAACATGGGTACCAGCGTCGGTCGGAACTGGGAAGGCCTCTATGTTTTGTGGGGCCTGGGGGAAAATAACAAGGATTCGGGAATTGGGATTTGCCTTCTAAGTTCGGAAGATGTTGGAATAATGTAAGGAGAGCATGTTTTGATTTTTATAAAATAATAACTTTAAAAATGTGTTTATAATTTATTCTATTTTGAATGCATAGTTATTGGGTTTATTCTTAACATTAAACTGAGCTATTGAAGTTTTTTTCTCAAAACAATTTTTTTTTTCTTTTATTCCTCTCTATTCTTCTTTATTCTCAATTATGTCTCACTCCAAACAAGAGGTTACGCATCTCTTATCCATCATTTATCATCATTTTATCTGAGATGAATCAAACAATAAAATGTTACTTTTATGTTTTTCAAAAAGAATAACATGAAAGAAAAAAATTATTTATTTTGCATAGATCATTATCTATTCTGATATAATTATCAAGACAAATAACTTTATGTCACACCCAAAACAAGAGATTAATCATTCCTCATAGACCCAATAGGGTGCCACCCACTATATGTCACACCCCAGACTGGGTAGGGTGCCACCCAGTATATTTTTTTGTTTGTATAAGGACCAAGTTCGCTTTCTTCCTTATACCACTAGAATCGAATAGTTCGTACCTTTAATTCAATTGCTCGTTTCAAGAAACATTTTTTTATATTTACGTACTTTCCACATAAAAACATGTCTAAGTACAACACGTTCATTAATACATTCAATCATTCATATCGTTATTTTTACAGTTTTGACCTAACATGTATTTTTTGCTTATAAATACATACTAGGTCAAATTAATATGCTTGAGAAGAAAATAGTATTATTACACTCAAATCTTATTTACAGTCGCAAATGCAAGATATATATCTTGTTAGGTGAAGTATATACCTTTTTTTTTTACATTTACTGAAAATAAATACATTTTTATCAAAAACATATAACTCATTAAACAATATTTACTATTTTTAACAAAATTAAAACATTTGAGGATTGTCCATGAAACTATTTCTATTTTTTTAGAAAAACGCAACGCATTCACTTCTAATATACGTCCTTCATTGAATATATATTTTCTAAAATATTCAAAACATATTTATACTGTATAAAAGACAAAAATCAAAATGTGTATGAACTATAATAGACACTAAGCCTGACATTTTTTTTTTATATATACTAAATATCCCTTTGAAACAAATGTATAAATAAGCCAGGCCGCGCCGACACAGCACGGTCCCAACCCATTTGAGAGTCACCATTTTAGGGTGAAGAGCAAGGCCACATGTCCCTAGTCATATCTTATCACAGCCGGTGGCACGGATATACCCGTATAGGTATAGACGGCCGGTCCGGCCGTGCCATGGATCATTTTACATACCTACTTTTATCAAAGGAGCTTCCCTCCACATCAACCATTTAGTTCATGTCACAGTACAATTTCAACCAAAAAAAAGAGTCAAATAAGGTTCTACAAAATTGCATCACAAATTTTAACCTTCCACAGATTCAAGAAAACTGGATTAGAAAAGAATTGAAAATCTAAGACACAAAGGAAACCTGAAATTCGACGGTTGGAGAGGGCTATGCCTCACAATAAGTAAGTGAATCAGGAGCGACTCTAACAATGGGCAATGGAGCAGCTCCTGCAGTGGAATTGGTAGCAGGAGTTCAAACAAAAAACGTAAAATGAAATAGCCAAACGTAAATTGAAATAGCCAAAAGCAACAACAGATGGGATGACCCTACCCTGTATAGATATAAATATAGATTAAGATATGAAGGGAGAGCTTCTCAGTAACTTCGACCCCAATATGTCCATTTCTTGGCAGGCTTTCCTGAAGCGAAGCATAGTGTTCCTGCACAGAGGTTAGAGGTTGGTTTAGAGTTCAATTGGATGATAAAATTGACTGCAAACCACAAGTGAAATAGAAAAAAGCAACAACCAATTTGGAGAACCAGCCATTAACCTCATTTGTGAACAGTTAAATCTTTATAAACAGACAATTTCAAAAAACATTATAGGCCGGAAATCAATAGTGACTTTAGTATATCCTTCTCTCTTTTTTAGGAGGAAAAGCAACGTTAAACATGTCACTGACAAATATCTCAATCAGTGAATCATTAACAAGGAAATACAAAGAGAAGCTCACAACACATTGACAGTTCACACAAGAAGCAAGTAATACCTTCAGGGAGATCTGGCTGATCAAATGGAGTGCACAGTGTTTTTGCTGCTCCAGTTTCACCTTTCGTCCGAGCTTTCACATCTTTCTCAACATCCTACCAGGCAACATTACGATACCATTAATAGATGTAGATTGGATGCATTAAAGATACTGGAATTCATCCAAATCCAATAATGATATTAATCACTACACTGGCATCAGAATGCATGCACATACTATAGAAAAAATGAGCCCAACAGCAGCCATAAAGGCCTAGAAACTAGACTTGAAACTCCTCTATACATGTACACACACATACATATATAGTGTGTGTGCATGTGTGTGTATTTGTCATTGTTTACATTGTGAACAGGCAAACGATAGGGACAATGTATGCACCAACTGGATCATGGGAACTCATTCATATGTGATAATGCACAAATTTCTGTATGCATATTTTTTCCTGATATCATGCCAACCAAACCATATACAAAAATCTAAGTGCCCACATGAGCACCAAAAGCTTACATTAGAAGTTTAGAGCTTGCATAAGAAGAGCATAATTGCACATTGATGCAAAAGTATACTAAAAATACACAAAAACCTAGCATAGGCTTGTACAAGAAAAGCACAAATCCATACCTCTTCATCACACCAGGGAGCTAAGATCAGTTTTTTTTTGTTAAGGGCTATCACAAATTCATCCCATGTTGTTACTTTCTCGATGCAGGCATCTCTCTTTTGTATGGCTGCGTTGAGCATGCTTTCTTGAATTTCAGACAATAAGTTCTTTACCCCATCAACCAAACCATCCATAGATATATCCTTTTTAGCTCCATTGTCACGACGAACAACACGTACCTGTAATTAAAAATAGAACATATTCTTCCCTGCATAAGAATAGAAAATCAAATATGGGAACATTGTTAACTACTAAAAGTTTTACCTGTTTATTTGCCAAGTCTTTAGGCCCAATTTCAATTCTCAATGGAACACCTTTCATTTCCCAGTGAGAGTACTTCCAACCAGGAGAGTAATTATCTCTTATATCTGCCTCAACACGAAATCCTGCTTCCTCTAATGCATTCACGGTTGATGAGCAGGCTTGATAAATTGCTTGCATATCGACATCCTTGTAAGGTACTGGAATCACAATAACTTGTAAAGAAGCTACTTTTGGTGGTAATACAAGGCCCTTGTCATCACCATGAACCATGACCATCACTCCAATCTGAATATTTTTTAAAAAACTTCTTTAGTCAGGTAAAATGCTGCATTGTCACAAATAACCAACTTCAAAAAACAAATAATTCATAAAGTGAGAGGGTGCATGCACATGTGTAGTAAGCATGCACATGCCCAAAGGTGTACATGTTTGTGCAAAGTTGAGTGCATGTACAAATATGGGCAAGCAATCAAGGACAACAAGCTTATCATCTTCATGATGAAAGGAAACCAGCTTATCATTTTCATTATGAGAGGAAACATTAGTACATTACATAATATAATAAATTAATACTATTAGATCCCACTTTCTGCAACTGATTTAAACAAGGATAAAAAATGAGCAAATGTAATGTCAAATACAATAAGAAGTTTCACAAACACCATGTATGGCACGGGAACATTAAAACACGGATAACAAAATGTATTTTTCCTATTAATTAAAAATTAGGGGGTTTTGCATATATACCCCTGTTATATTTTAATTTTGTCAAAATACCCTTGTTAATTCCCTTTGTGCAAAAATACCCTCATTATTCTTTAAGTGAGTGCATCTATGCCCCTACGGTCATCTTCCATTTGGTGTGGTTAAGCATTGCCGTTTTTGCACCGTTATGTACTAGTGAAATGTTTGAAATGCCATCTTTTACACCAAATAGCTTTCTTTAACCTCTTCATCTCTTTCAAACCTCTTTCTTTCTCTTTTTTTAACCTCTCCATCTCTTTCAAACCTGTTTCTTTCTCTTTTTTTAACCTCTCCATCTCTTCAAACCTCTTTCCCTCTCCTTTTTTTTAACCTCTCCATCTCTTTCAAACCTCTTTCTTTCTCTTTTTTTAACATCTCTATATCTTACACAATGAGCACTTCGTCTTGTGCATCTTCAATGGTGGCAAACCCATTGAATCCCTCTTGTCATTGTGGTATTCCTCGCAAGATTTGGACATCTACCAAAGAAAAGACCAAAAGAAAGAAGTTGTACAAGTGAGGGGGATCTAGGATTTTTTTGGGTGAAAGGGGATCTAGGGTTTCTAAGGTTTTTTTGGGGGTGAAAAGGACTATAGGGTTTTGCTGTGGTGTTCTTGGGGTGATACACGTGCGTTTAAGCTAAGGACACATTTGTCATTTTGCATGTCTGGTTAAACCATTTAATCATGGTTTAGCCAAGGTCAAATACGGCGTGTAATGAAGGGGTACAGATGCACTCACATAAAGAATATGAGGGGTATTTTTGCACAATGGATTTTAACCAAGGTATTCTGACAAAATTAAAATTTTATAGGGGTATTATGCAAAAATCCCTAAAAATTATCAAAGATAAAACAAAAACAAACAAAATTAAATTTATTACCGTACGAGTACTGTATGCCCAAGAATTCTGCCAGACCATAGCCTTCTCTCCCTTCTCATTCTCATAGTTTATTTCAAACATCTTCGCAAAATTTTGACCAAGACAATGTGAAGTGGCACCTTGCACGCCACGACCAACATTGGGAATGAAAGCCTTAAAACAGATGAATTATGAGTTAGCAAGTACTGGAAAAGGATATTGCTTTAAAATGGTGGGCCCAATTATGCAGCATGTCAGATAAATATTATAAAAATCATGCACATGGAAAGATTGGAATAGAGACCTCCACACTGGTTGTGTAGAGACCACCAGCAAATTTTTCCATTTCACTTTTCTTCCCCTTAATAACAGGAACTGCCAGGAACTCTTCATATATTCTCCGATACAATTCCAGTATTTCCAGAACCTGAATGATGGATGCATAGAAAATCATAAAAAATAAGAAGAATAAGAGATGAGCACAAAGAAAATGCTTAAAAACCAGTGAAAAGATTATCATACAAGTGAGTCAAGATATATTCAAATAGTGAAGCCTCACTCAATAAAAGGCTCACACAACAACCTCAAAAACACAGTAAAAAGGATTAGAAGATTGGAGTCAATGATGCTTTAAACTCATTCTTTATACCAATACTCTCACATAGATATGAAGTTCCCAAAAGGTAACAGTACAGGTTCACCTTAAAGTCGCCACATTTTTTAAATCAGCAATGGATTAATTATGTCCATGAAAATCCATGATTCAGACAGAAAACAAAGCACCATAAGAATATACATCAGGTAGCAACCGGCAAATAAATCATAATTTACAATAAAGTCTATGAGGCTGGACTGATATTTTTCCTAAAAGAATTCTTAGTCTGAAGAGACCTACTAAGCGCTTACACAACATCAAGGCAGAGACTCAAGCTCCTTGGACTTGAACATCTTGTTGAAGAAATTTCAGAAACTAAGCAAATCATACCTCTTTATCTGCTTCTTGCTGGGTTGCAAAAGCTGTATGGCCTTCTTGCCAAAGGAACTCCCGACTCCTGTTACAAAAAAATAAAAATACATAATGTTAGATGTAATGCATTCTTTAATTAATGAATGTCATATAGAAGACTGCAAAATAAATTTTTTATTTTTTTATTAAAGAGCACCATAGATTTCATTAAAAAACTAGGATAAACTCCACTGTGTAGAGAAGATGAGAGATCTGCACCGAAGCAAAAATGAAAGAAAACAAAGAGAAAAGTACAAAGGGAGAATTTTTTTTTTTTTTGGAAACAAGATTCCGGGGATGCACACAAGGATCTCCCGTGATCACCCACCTAGTAATACACAAGCCTAAGCACACTTATCTTCAAAGTTCTGGTGGGATACAGTGCATTAGTGGTCGTTTGATCACACCCTTCATTAAAACACATGAAACTTCTCAGGAGATCACCCATCCTATTACTACTCTAACCCATGTTCCCTCAACTTCATAGTGGGATCCATAGAGCCAGTATCATCACACTCGATAATTTACTATACAAAAACTTCTGTATCATTAAGGAAAATTTTAAAAAGTACACCAAATTTACTTTCCAAGCACCAATTTCATGAATGTATTTTCTCATTTTCAGTGACTTGGTTTTTTATGGGTATTTAAAGAACATTTAGAGATAGTGGTTCATCTTTTTTGTCAGTATCTGACGGTTGGTCAGCTTTGGGCAAAGATGGGGATCTCCCCTCACTGAGACCCAATTTTCAAACCACATTGGAATTGTGGGCGGCGGTGAAATGCGTCACAAGGAAATGACACAGAAGCATTGAGGCAAGCATATGCAATCTCTAGTACCAGCATGTGTTTGAGCAATTTGGCTCATAAGAAATTCTGTGGTGTTCCGGGGACAACATTTTTATTTTGAGAACTTGTGGGATATATTCGAGGGTTTCATCCAGGGAAGATATGCGATTAATGGTGTAGGTAGTTGGTGTTTGCGCCTCGCCCACCGAGTAAAGTTCTCTTCTACTAGCGCAGTTCTGTTGGGGCCGACCAAATTTTTGGTTTAGAAGATCCTGGACTTCTTTTTTAATTTGTTTCTCCTTTCTCCTCACCTTATTCAGACTCTTTGTACTTCGGTTTTAATGTTATAAAATCAGGGTAGCAATTGTCTACCAGTTCCCTTAATTAATGGAAAAGAGGTAAAATAGATAAGTGTTAGAAATCAGAGAAACAAGTATGATATATAACAAAGACTATCGAGCATGGGAAACTATACCTAATAAAAGGAGTGGGATTGCTGAATTCCCATCGAACAACATTGCACCACTGGTTAAGCCTTAAAGGCAAGTCTCGATGTCCCCTTATCCACTTAGAATAGTAAGGATACATCACAGTTTCACTTGTGGGACGGATCGCAATATGCACATCCAAATCCGAGTCTCCAGACTTTGTAACCCAGGCAACCTAAAACATCAGAGAAAGAGTGAAGGAAAGGGGGGAAAAGTGTTTCAAGGGCAATCGTCAAGGCTAAACTAATAGTTAAAACCATGCCATAAGAAATAATATAGCATGAATAGTACATTATATTATTAATAAAACCCCTATAAAGTATCGACACCACTGCAGTGTGAAACAAGGGACAGTCACAGATGTCAATTTCAAAATGACTTAACATGGTTGACATGACTCAAAAAAGGGTGCATAAAACAGCAAAAAGAATAATTAAATTGTCTCATCTGATCAAATACATGTGTAGAAATATCTATTGGAAATACAGCTCGAAATAAAAATAATGCTTTTAACAAACAAAGACAGCATGCATTGTCTGAATATCTGACAGGTTCTCATTTGATTTTTTTTTTTTGAAGGACAAAGTTCTCCTTTGATATTTTAGAAGTTGAAAGTGTTCTCAAGTATCTAGGAAGACATGCCGAAAAAGAGACTTCAAAACAGCAGATCACTTTCAATATAAAAAAAATGCATAAACTGTAGCTATAACCATCAAAGAACCCACCTCTGGGGCAAACCCTTCGATGTGATCCTTCTCCTTCTGCAAAACACCTGGTGAAACAAACAGAGGAAAATAGCAATTCTTGATTTTCATCTTTTTAATTTCGGCATCAAAGAAGACCTGCATGTTGCCAACACAAACAAAGAAATAAGAAATAAATATTTGTGATGTGAAAAATGAGCAAAATCATCAATCAAGGGCAAAATAAATTAAATAAGGCCCTGGAAAGACAAAAATACAGATAGGTCATTAAAGAAGCCAAGAAGAAACTGCAGTGATTACTTTTGATTTCTTGAATTGCATTAATAAGCCAACATCTAGTTTTCTAAATTTAGGCATGTACACACTACACAACAAGAAATTACCTATAGACCATTAAAAATATGATTGTAACACTAAGGAATCACTTTTTGCTGAAAAAAAAGAGACTAATATGCAAAGACGTTCTGCTCACATCAATAATTAGAGACAAGCTACTATGACAGAAATGTAAAAATATACTACAAATTCTTACCACGCCAACTCAATTAATCCAAGTAACCAATATCAACAAAATTTCTTTCAACAAGAGCAACTTTACAATAAAACAAAAAACAGAATCATTTGAACCTCAATGGCAACAAAATCGCATTAACAAATTCGGGTTCAGGAACAATTCATCCGTGGGGGGATTCAAAATTCAGGAAAACTGAAAATTCATAAAAATAAATAAACAATTTACTTATATATAAATGTGACAGAATTAGGACTTATCCACAAAAAATACATGATTTTAACGAACTACGCATAAATTACGCAAAATTTGGGTTCAATAAATCATGCATTGGCTGATCCAAAAAATTGTGAATCATAGGCAAATTTTCAGTTGTTCATTAGAATTTGTCACTATGATTCAAATATAGAAACTAAGCTAGTTATTATTCCCATTCACTGATATCTAGTCATTGACCAACAACAAAACCATCGACAAAATAAATTAATCCATCCCATTAACAAATCACCACAATCAAAACACTCACTTGCATGGTTTCCCAGATTGAAATCGCCCACGGCCTCAATATGTAACACCCTGAGATGTCGTAGTACTCAATCATCTCCGCATTCACCACCACCTAAAATCGAGAATTTGAAAAGAAAAAAAAAAGTCTTGATAAAACCAATCGACAAAATCAAA
Organism: Acorus gramineus; assembly: GCA_030737835.1. Lineage (NCBI taxonomy): Eukaryota > Viridiplantae > Streptophyta > Magnoliopsida > Acorales > Acoraceae > Acorus > Acorus gramineus. The sequence goes on along the minus strand of CM060848.1, from coordinate 21,520,856 downwards.
TGCAAAGACAAATAAAAGGAATCCATTTGCGAGATAGATCGATCACCTCGGAGTACCAGTCGCCGAAGTTCTCATCCTTCTTGTTCGAGAGGCCGAGGCCGGTCTCCTTCTTCACCTCCTTCTTCTTCGCTGAACCAGAAACAGAAAATCCAACCTTTATAAGGAATCTCCAACACCAAAATAAACATGGATTGGTTATCGAATGTTTCGATGAGTACCGTTTTTGGGGTTAGGGTTGGGTTTCTTCGACGAGGCTCCGTGCGCGACCTCCTTGTCGTTCGCCATTGATAACGAGGATCTCTCCTTCGAAGATCGAAAGAAACCCTAATGCAGTGATGAAGGGTGAGTGGCGGAGTCGCAGATTAGGTTTCAGATTGGTTGGGATGGTTGACTTCGATTGGATGTCCAAGAAAGTTGAAATTAGGGTTTTTGGGAGCCCGGCCCGACATCTCTGAACGGGCTACATCGGGCCGGAAGAAGCTTGTCTATAAATATTCTCGGGCCTTGGTCGGGCTCACCTTATGTGGGATGGAAAATGATCCATTCCGCTCTGTTTGCGGCCCGCAATGTTACTAAACTAATAAATTGAATATTCATATATATAGATTGCATGGATTTATTTTTTATATTTTATATAATACAATATATATTAATATAGTAAAATATATATTATATTAGCCATTTTCATAAATTGTATTAATGATGTGTTAACCATGTGGGAATTTATAAGTAACACGGCAAAACATATTTAACATATATTAGTATTAAAAACATATAGCTGTTTGATCGAACTCAACCCAACCAATAGGCAAATCACAATTCACACTGTCATAAATTGGTCTTTAGTTTTTTAAGAATCATTAGTCAACCCTTCTCTCCCACACACAAAAATACAACTTTTTAAAAGTGGATTTTCAATAAGCAAAGTACAATTTAATATTTAAAATTTGATATGTATTAAACATGACTAGAACTCTTGTTGAGGAATTGTAATGAGACAGATCCGATTAATTCAACCCAAACCTAAGGGTCCGTTTGGAAACACAGATTGAAAAGTGACTTTTAGAATAAAGCTGTTTTTTAAGATGATTTTAGACCTTGACTTTTTTATAATGTTTTTTTTTAATTCAGGAATCAATATTTGAAAGGAGTTTAATGTTTGACAGAGAAAATTACTTTTCAATTCAAAAAATCGATTCTGATAAAAAAACGTTGTTTTTTAGCTTTTTAAAACACAGATTTTAAGAGAAAAATTAAAAGGAATTCAGCTTCCGATTCTGTAAAAAGCTGCCCCGTTTAGCTGCACGATTTTAACTTTTCAACTTTTCAAAAAATAAAAACGCGTCCAAACGCGCAATCAAACGAGGCCTAAATCCATAAACAAATCACATCTCAAACTCATCCTTAATGCATGATGTTCTTAATGCATGATGGATTTGACTACTGGGTTTCAAATTTGTCCTAACATAAACCTAAGATATATATTCAAACTTTTATGTATCTTGCAGGGCTGAAATTTGAAATCTCCTTTTGTTCAATTTTTTTTTGTTCTTTTCTTCTAAATAGTTAGAAGTTATAATTGTCCCAATATATTATCATTTCATAAATACTTAATTATTTCACCAATAATAAAAAAAAAGACAAAAAAAAAAAGAGAAGACAATGTGATGTATATTAGTTTTGTGGTAGAGCCTCTTAATTTTGAAAGTTTGTCATTTCTAACCATTTCTTTTATTCTTTTCTTGACCAATATTTTTATTTTTTAACTCGTGTGTGTATTTATGTGAAAAATATTAACATTAACAAATCATCACATTTTCACACAAATTCAGATAATTCATTCTATAAAAATATCCTTGATTTTTTTTTTTAAATGTCATTTTTTTTTTTTTTTGTGTAAAGCCTTAAAAGGCGTTTCTATATCATTTCAAAATAAAGTTTACATCTTCTTACATCATCTACAAAACATGAAGCAACCGCAGTTGCTATTCACACTCCTGTAGAGTATACAAAAAAGGGAATATACAACGACGAATCCCGTCATCTTTTAGGCTAACTGCAACCTGTGATTTCTGTGTTCGTTGTGCTAATTTAGCTAGCTGTTCAGGTATAGAAACATGTCTAGAAACCTTCACAAAATAAACAGGTTCCTGTAGAGAACAATTAACATATATATCTGCTACACGATCCTGGAGCTGCGGCCGACCAACCCCTCCATCTTGCAAGAGCTGGACTAGTGGCTGGGGATCAGTACATACAATTAACTTTTTGAACCCCATGGATTTTACACACCTTATTCCGAGCCGAATTGCTTCCGCTTCTGTCCGCAACGGGGAAGCCCATAATCAACCTCTATAACCTGCTCCAATAATTCTTATTGGATCAAAGCAGAGTATAACTGCAGGTTATTGGGTCTACACTGCCATCTGTAATCAACACCATTGGCTTATCGCTTCTCAATAAAAATGTCATTGATTGAATGTAAATAATAAACCAGTCCTTTCAATACCTGCAATATTTCATAACAGGAGGGTCACAGTGCAACTTTTTTTTTTGTGAGTCCGGAGACTAACACAACACTTTTCCTCATCACAGCAAAAAGACATGAGGATTAATATGATGATCGAATCTCAAATTTTGGTACTTATATATTTTTTTTCCAGGACTTGTGAATGCAATATTAGGCAGAACAAAATTCACCCCATATCTCTTCCCTGTCTAAGACCGATGTGAGCTCGAATCAGAGGCTCGATGTCACCATTCAATACAGAGATCAAGTCGGGAAGCTGCACGCCTGTTTTCACGTCATGCACCAATTTGTATGGCCATATCACATACTTCCGGACTTCCTGCTTTTCTGCACTGGTGATGGCAGCTCTCTTGATGTCCCTTATGTCAGATATGCCTTGCTCCATGCCAGCCACGAGAAGCTTCGCTTTCAAACGGTTGAGAGCCTTAGTTTTGTTGGCGAAATGACTCCTTTCGCCTGCGTTCATGAGTGTGATTGCACTGAGAAAACTGAGCTGAAATAAACTAAATGCAACAACCAAGAGAATGACACATTTTATCTAAATGATTTATTATTCCATCAATTGAAAGTAAGAAAGATGGATCGTGGAGATCTAAGAAGCGAGGACACCCAGATCAATGGCATTTAATAGTGTTAAGTTGAATGATAATTTTAGAGAGTGACACACTACATTTTTTTGAATATTTCAATAGGTAAGTCTATGGATATGGTTTTGAAAGTGAGCTTTTCTCTTAAATCTGCTTTTGAAATTAGATTCTCAAGAAGAATACTTTCATTAGATTCCTGAAAAGCTCCTTTAACAGCTAAAAGCCTCTTCTTTTAGTTGGGACTACTGGGAATTGGACATGCATTTGCTGAAAAGCTCCTTTAACAGCTAAAAGCCTCTTCTTTTAGTTGGGACTACTGGGGATTGGACATGCATTTGGGTTAAGTATGGTTCCTGCAAAAGCATAATCATTCAAACATGTTTCCAAACGCTAAATGGAAGAAACTGTGAGAGAAAATTAGGTGCTTCTGACCACAACAGGACCATACATGATTTAAAGCAGCATTAATTAATACCTGAGCAACGAACAGCTATTCCAGTTGGGAGATGGTTAATGATAACTCCAGTTTCCGTCGAGCAACCTGACTGATCTTCTCTGAGAGACGAAATGGATGAGACCTCCAGATCTTCATCAGTAACATCCAGATCAGGTGCTGTGTCCAAAAATAAAGGAATGATATCGACACCTGTTGAACAAGTCTGGAAGCCTTCGTGTCAGCAGACTTGCTGTTGTGCACAATGAAAGTAAGCTGCTTTTAAGGCAGTGTTTGGAAAACGAGTTTAGGTAGCTTTTGCAGCTTTTGCTTTTTGCACGAATAAAAAATTTCCAAACCCGTTTCCAAACGCAAAATGGCTGCAGCTTTTGAAGAAAGCATAAAAACAGCTTTTAGGTATAAATGAGAAAAAAAGGGATTTTCAGGAATCTAACAAATGTCTGCTTCTTGGGAAACTATTTTTAAAAGCAACTTTTTTTTTAGATAAACGGTAGGCGAGCACCCTTATATTAACAAAGGCATAAGCCCAAAGCTTTAAAAGCAACTTTAAGTGAAAAGATCCTTTTCAAACCCGTTTCCAAAAGCTATCTTAATGTCATATCCTAGATACATGTCGTTCCAAGCATCTGTCATAGTATCATCACTCAATGCATTCTCAGCTAACACAAATCTACTTAAAAAGTATAAAAAAAAATAATGATAATAATTACTTGCAATTATATCTCATCACAAATGGTTGGATCTATGGGTATGTCATGAGTTTGCTCCTCATAGGTCTCGAGTTTGCATCAGGCTTACATGATGCACGGGGATTATGTGTAATTATGTGCACCCAGACTTTTCCAATCAATGTTGGGGTTTATTGTTACCCAAAAAAGAATAGGTTGGACAGGTAACAATCAGTGAAACTGGAGCAATCAGATAAAATCTCAACAAGATCTTCCAAATATACCAGGCATATATAAGATGACCTAAAAATTAATGCAGTAGGTTCAACAGAGTGTGGTGGGTAGCATATCAAATAAATCAAGGTCATGCACTAATTAAATAAATAAATGCACAGTTTGGACTCTGGAATCAATCTTGAGCATTAGAAATCATATAAACTTATGGCAGGTAAACAGTAGGTAACTTTCAGAAAAATGAGTCTACAACCTGCCAAGTATTTCAATAAGCAAGCAGTCGGTACCTCACGGACTATAGATCCATCAAGACAATATCTGATCATTCGATGTAGACCTTTCTCCCCCAAAAGATGGCCATAAACATACTCTGACTCAAACTCAATAGTTGCGGACTTGATACCAGCTCTCCTGGAAGGAAGCAACTCAAGGACACGCATGCTGTAACCTTGCTTTTCGGCCCATCTGGTGTACATGCCTAGAACCTTTTCTGCCCATTTCTGGAACAGAACAAGTTTGAATATTAGTGATTGGCATTATGTATGCATAGTGCTTACATCTTGTGTGTGCAGAAAGGGCATGTGAACATTCAGCATTTGCATATGCCGGGCCTGTAGGGAGGAAACCCATATGTAAGACGCGAAAGGTTAGTGTACTTCATGGAATTAGGGAAACATCGAGTGCATCAATGATCAGACAATGTACTTTTTATTTATATACATGTCCACATCAAAATTTTCTTCAGGTTGTGACATAAAATTCTGTAAATGATTTAGCTATATTAATCATGAAAGAAATGATGGTAATCAAACCTCAGAATAACCACTTTCTGCTCCAGCTGTAATGATCATGCAAGCTCCCTGAATGTCAAACGCCCCCCTGAGAAGTTTGGACATCTCGTAATGGTCAAGGAATTTGCTAACATCCACAGCTGAATTGTATGCTTGCTTAAAAAGCTGATGGTTAATGGCATCCCTCTCTACTAGCTGTGTTATCAATTTTGCTTCCTCAGCCTGCATAAGTAGTGCTTGTATGAATAAAAATCTATTAGAAATTTCTATGTTAGACATGAAGAATAGAAGGTGCTAGGAATAATGTAGAACTCTGTTGAAATGTATGACGATGAGTTGTGTCAATCTACATGAATGAGTTGATAAACAAATACTCCAACATCAGCTCCAATATATTGTAATCCTCCAACAATTTGAAGTCGGCTTCACTAGACACTAACCATATAATTCCATAAGTTTCCATACTCAGTCACTTGAATTTCCCATCTACCATAAAACATGAACTCCATCATGATGTACAATGTTCCATGTTTTGCAAATAAGCTTAATCAGTACCAGTGAACAGTTGGAATTAGAATAGAAGTCTTCCACTGTTCTAGTATTTCAGAAATTATAACTACTTGACTTGTAAGTTCGCTAAACAGATCACATTTTCTCCAGCAAAGTTGATATTCTAATAAGTGGAGCCAGCACTTTAGCTTATGACACATTTTTCTTTATAGTTTTCACAATCAATTCCTATTTGGAATCTGACACACACTTTGAAAAAGTTGATCACAAGGAAATGCATAAAATTTTCCAACATTTTTGTTTACAGTTTATCAGAAAAAAATGCTCCAGTCAACTCACATGATGCTATTCTGTGTAGCACAGCACCTTATATTGTAAGTCTTTGAGACTGTCCACAACTTTAATGGTGTCCGCTAAGGCAACCAAAGATTCATTAGATGTGGATAGGTCATTCCACAGATTACATCCCCGAAATATTTCTTCCTGCTTGATTCGTTTAACTTCTTCTAATTCTAGTGCTGTTGATGTCATCGCCTCAGCTCGCTCAACTGCATCTTCTATCTTTTTTCTTAAAGAGTATAGACCTAAAAAAAATTCCGATCACAGAACAGAAAACAATCATTGACAATGTGAGATCACATAACACTATTTTGAAAACAAGAAAGACAAATAACACAAGACAGCATTAAAAACAATATATCTCTCTGGCTTAATTGAAGCAAATTAAAATTCACACCATATTGAATATCACAATGCATAGTCCATTGCTACAGTAACATGTTTCCAAAAGGGAAGCATGTAAATGGATTCAAATTAACAATGTGGATCAGCAGCCACCTATAGGAGATGTTGCATGACAGGAGATAATAATGAGACTAACACTCCAAATTAAGCTGAACAAAAAGGGATAAATATTAAAGACTTCAGAAGAATAGAGAGTTTAAGAAACTCAATACAGTGGCTTCAATAGCTCAGATTATGTATATATTCCTTGCATACAACCTGAAAATACATGGCCTACCAACTTATTGGCATACTTGACTTCTGAAATCCACCTTAAAAAAAGTTGACTTAGTAGTTGGCTTCTTTTGGCAAGTTGAATGACAAACGCACAATAACAACCACGTCATTTTAAAGCAAGAAGAAGATAATACTACCAGGATATACTATGAATTTTCATTGAATTAAGAATTTTTAAACCATTTGCCCAATTAAACAATATATCTGTAATAAAAGGCCTGAATCATCGTTATGACGTTTGAATTTAGCTCATATGTGCAATGTCCTGAGTTTCTGAATCATAAAAACCTTCACATGGGCTCATTTCCGGCAGTTTACATTCAGCCTTTGGGTATTAATTTTAAATTGTTGACGCAGAAACACATCTTAGTGTTCGATCTTAGCACATGCAGAACAATGATGGGAAAAAAATACCACACAATAAAACACAGATTTACATGATTGGGTAATTTGCCTACATCCACGGAGGAGAAAGCATCAAATCAATATATCAAGTAATTGGGATACAAAAGATTTCTCAGCCTCTCACCTTACCACCACCCATTTCTCACCCCGTACGGCCACCCATTTAAAGATAATAGTCTCACTCAACCCTAACAAGGAGGACACTAATAAAATAGGACTACTTCCCTGGTCTACAGGCCTCTAAGAATACACTATTTGCTAGAATGCAGGACATCTCACAAGTCACAACAGAAATGATCAATGATAAGATTTCTCATCAAGAGTAAATCAAACATTTCCTGATAAAAAAATATACTTATAAGTTATAAGCACTCTCGAATGTATAACATGCAATTTTTCACTCCCCCATCAATTCCCACAAAACAACAGCAAGAAAAAAATAGACAACAAGGGTTAGAGATGATGTAGATTTCGAGCTTTCGAGAAAAACCCATTCAAATTGAATGAAAATAACAATGACCCACTTCAAATTCCAAGCGTAGATTAAACAAAAGCAATCAGAGAGAGAGAGAGAGAGAGAGAGAGAGACCAAGTTCTTTGAAGACCTTGTCGTTCTTCTTGTCATCCATAGATTGGGAGGCCCATATCGTGGGAGGGTGGACATGGGTTCTTCCGGGAAAGACGTATTTCGTCCGAAGCATCACCATTTTATTTACAGAAGAGACGGACCCCAGAAGCATTTTTGGATATAGGAGAAAGAAGAGCACAGCCGCGGGTATGAAGATGTGATTGGAATAATTGCACGCGGTTTTTGTACACCAGATTATACAAATTTTTTTAAAGAAAAATGTCAAAAATATCTTTTAAAAATTAAAAATATTAAAATGAATCACTTTTTAAAATTATATTTAAAAAAATCACATTTCACAATTTTGAAAACGTGAAAGACTAATCTATTCTTATGTAATTAGATTTATAACATCTCTCTAACCCTTGTTAAGTTATTCTACTACAAAACAATAATCTCTCTATATGACCCAAATTAATTCCTTAAGAGATTTTGTTATTATATATTATATTGTGTGTTTCTTATATATATTTTACCTGAAGTTGTTTATCATTTTTCATTGTTTATAATCATAATATGTAATTTAAATATGTGTTGTGCCATGATACAACAAATAATATTTTAGTATTCTAAATATTTATTTATATTTTTTTTTGCTTTGATGTTCACATATTTTTATGGCGTCATTAGTAGATATTCATTTTTTTAAAGAAGCGTCAATATTTAATAGAGTTCAACATTAAAAACTCAAATTATATTAACACATATTTCACAAAATCCACATAATCACATAGAATTTAGAGTAAGAAAAAGTTCTACATGAAAATGTACGAAATACATTAACAAAATTAAGAGGGTGAAATATTTTAATAAAGTTAAGAGGCATGAAATATGTTAATGATCTAATTATATAAGTGTAGGTTAATCTTTTGTATTTTCAAAATTGTGAAATGAAATATTTTTAGGTATAATTTAAATTGTGTTTTAATGTGTTTTCAAAATTGTGTTTTAAAAATGTGTTTTCAAAATTGTGTTTTTAAAAAGTTGTTGGTTTATGTATTTTTAACTTTTAAGATTCTATTTTTGGTCATTTTTCCTTTTTTTTAATAGAAAAAATTTCATATAACCCCTGTTTCATGAATATTCATATAACCCCTGCAAACACTAATTCATTCTGTTAGTCAAACTACCGATTACGGTAGTTCTATTTAACTCTATATGTCAAATGACTTTTTTACTCTCCCCCGTCTAACAAGCATTTCTCTACCCTCTCTCTCCTCTTATTATTGTTGAAACCTTGAAAAACCTTTCTCCTCAATAACAGAAGAAAAGGACAGTAATGATGGGGATGAGGGAGGGGCAGTGGTGGAAGATGGGTGGTGGTGGGGAGGAGGGACGAGGCGATGATGAAGGAGGGGTGGTGTTAGGGAGGGGGGTTTAGAGGTGGTGATGGAGCCATGGAATTAGAATGGTTGGGCACGGCTTTGTACACCACGATTACACTTTTTCTTCATGAATATTAATTGATACATGCAGTACTATAATGCAGTATCTTAATATATTGTTTTTTATCATAGTGTATAGATTGAAAATTTTTAAATTTTTAAAAGAAAAAATATACTATTGTATCTTGTTGTATACTTTCATGTAACATTATATATACTTCAATAGGGGAGTCTATATTTAAAAAAACACTAGTGGAGGCTACAAATGGAACTGGATATATCATTTCCAATTTGCAAATTGTATAGACATACCAGACATCATTTTCAAAGTTTTAAATTTATTAGAATATATATTTTACTTTTTTATAAAAGTATATACCCCATTAGATAAATAGTATGATTTAAAAAAAAATAAAAAATATATGTTATGTATTTTATAATATAAAATGTACGGTGTGCAACATTTTTTTTTCCAAAAAATAGGTCCTAGGGACGTCCCATTGGTCAGCCCAAGTCGGGCGGACCTATGGGTCGGGCCCGGCCCCTAAAATTAGACATGGGCCCAGTCTTGGCTCCTAATGGACTTTTTTTTTTCCAAGCGCTGATAAACGCAGTTCATTTTACAACTAGTTTTACAGTCCCATATATTATGATAACGTAGTATATACTTGAAAATCTTTCAAGGGGCTGTATTTCATTTTCCGTAGTACTCACATCCCAGTTGCTGCCTGTGGAAACACATCCCATGTGAACAATTTAATATTCCGTTTCATAGGCCCAGAGATTGGTTGCTCTCTAGGCCCGTTTGGTTCCGCTTAATAAAAGTGATTCCGCTTTTAATTAAGCAGAAAGTTAAAAAATGTTGCCAAACGCATTCTAAAAAGCTGATTTAATTAAAAAGTTACTTTTAGCTTTTAGTGCAAAAATGTTGATTTTTAAAAAACAAAAAAATCTGCTTTCCAAGAATCAATTCTATTTAAATCACTTTATTCAAAATTTTATTTTTCATTTATGTTTTCAAACGAACCCTAAGAATGTAACTATCCTGTTTGATAAATTCCAAAGCTTGATTGCTCTAGGAACCACATGCATAGTGTCGTGAGATTTACCTTTTCTTGCTAGGGGTGCAACTTGGACGGGATGAACCCGACCCAACCCGAAATTTGAACAGGTTTGGGTTGGGGTTTTATTGTTTGGGTTCAACGCGAGTCCGAACCTGAGCAACCCGAATCTAATTCGGGTTGGGTTTGGCTTTAGGCAACCCGAATCAACCTGAATCCGAAGTAAAGAGTGATAAATTCAAATATTCTAAGTAAAATTATAATTGTTTAATTTATGAGATAAATTTTGAATTATCCATTTTATTTTATTTATAATCTTTCGTTTCAGTTGTTTCTATTTTTTTATTCTTTAAGCAAAAATGTTCATTGTTTTCATGCGTATTTCTTATTTTTGTCTTGCGTATAATTGACACTTGTAAATTTTAGTAGTTTAAAATAACATTTTTTCAAGTTAAACCCGAACCCAATCTATAACCCAAACTCATCTCAACGTGAATCAAAGTCAAACCCGAAGCAAACCCGACGGGTTGGGTTTGGATTGACCTTCTCGGGTTTGAGGTGTAGGGTTCTCGACGATCTGTCCCCAAGATAAAACCACCCAGCCCTCGCTGTTCTCTTCTTGGTGCAAGCAGGAAGAGAGGTCAAACCGGTCGCAGGCTTGATCGCCCAAAAGAATAAAGTAAAGACTCTGTTTGTGTGGAGGATTTCTAGTGGAACACTTAGTTTTACGCATACTGTGAATCTTTGCGAAGGTATCATTTTTATCGGCACAGAGATTCGACTGTAGAGGTGTAACGTTAACATTAATTACACGCGCCAATTATGGTAAGCGTTTACGGTTACCATATTTATTTCCAACGCTTAAAATTAAAATTTAAACGTTATGACCATGTCGGAAGTCCCGACCATGCGAAAAAATAAAACACGTTCCAAATGAATTTTACGTTTAACCCATGCCCATACCCGTGCACGTGACGAAGTACGCAAAAGCAAAAGCAAATGCAATTCACAAGCCCCAGCCTTTGCTTGGGTCCCGACCCAAGATCTACACGAGGCATATTTAAAGACTGCTTCATCGCATTCTTTAACCGATGTGAGACAAAACATATTAGAGGGAATTAAACATCCCATTAAATTTTTAATCTATATTTGAAAATTAATTAATACATTTTTTAAGAAAATGTATTAATTTTTTCTAACATGAGGGTCAGGTCGGGTCGGGTTCGAGATGAGCTTTAACCCGACCCAATCCGCCCAAGTTATTGTACCCCAGTTTCATGCAAGCTTGTCGAACATGCATGGAGGAAAGATGTGAATTACGGTCAAGTGTATCATCCACTTTGGACACTTTGGAAACATTGTGATATCAACATTAACTATGATTGTAAAGAGCACATTGAAATATGAGTTATTGTACACCATGAAAATAACCTATTAACATGGAATCATCCTTGGGTTGATGAAAACTTTTTCTTCGTCGTCACGCCCAAGGATCATTACTTTGACATTGCGTTCTGAAGGCAAATATGAATTGGACGAATTCCATACATGGATCACCATCACTGACATTTCAACTCGTTTTGCTCGTGATGAATGCAATGTTTTTACAGTGTGTCAAGAGACACTCCAATCTTGGTGAGGGTGGCGATCACCTCCAACAAATGATGTACTGTCGGAGCTCCACCTTCAGCAGAGGGTCTGTGTACTCCCAAGAACAGACCTGCACCCAAAAAGCCTTTAACACTGGTGTGGTGCCTGTCAAAAAGACTTTGACTCTCAAGTTAGTGAAGAAAACTAGACAATTTGTTGTAGAGTAGAAGTGTGACTTACTCAAGTGTTCTCCCCTCTCTCCTCCGCGCTCGTTCCTTTTATGGCTGAGAAGGTGACTAACTTTTTTTGCATTACTGTCCTTGTGTCTCAACTATCTTCTGACATGAAGATTCCTTGAGGTACTGCACTAGGAGTTAGCTATGATATTATGGTCACGTGACATTGATTCAATCATGCGACCTATGACTGTGGCAATCTGCTTGTCAGGTCCAGGACGCGCCTCTCCAACTGTGTTGGGTAGAGTGGTCCCGATCTCGCCACTGCCATGATGTGGTAGTAGTGGTCCTCTTTGATCTGCAGCTAGGCCTAGACCTGAGCTTAGGCTTGTTCGGTCGGTTTCAGTGATACTCTGATGATCGTGTTTTTGAGGGAATATGATCATGTGCCTTGCCTTGAACCTCCTCAACAGATCTTCCGAGCTGTCTTTCTCAGGTGAAGGACCAGGTCATCCAAGTTGTCCTCGCCGGGTGAAGGACTTTATTGCCCGAGCTGTCCTCCTCGGGCGAAGGACTAGGTCGATATTCAGCTCTAGTCGTGACCTTTCGAGTCGGGTCGAGTAGCCTGTCTACCCGAATTGAGTGAATATACATGGCGCGTTCAGGATTTTCCCTCTACACTTTGGATTCACCGCACCTCATGTTAAAGTAATGCAACCCCAAAATTTATTGAATGAGAATGCCAGGATTTTGAGTTTGAGCATGAATTTTTCAATCACAACCCTTTGAATTATGTAATCTTTTGTTATTTTATTAGATTACTATAGTTTTTTTCTTGAAGAGTAGGGCTGTAGGGGTAGTTATGCTGTTAGGATTATGTTGAGTTGTTAGGGTGCAAGCGCGGGTACTGCTTAGAGAAAATCTTTTAGGACCAACGATTCTACATGGAGAATTTATGAGAGTCAGTTCTTCAGTTTCTCTCGGCTTGGGGATGCACGTTAGGTGTTCTGGAGAGGTTCTCCAGATCCAGTAAGCAATGTCCTCCTCGTGTGCTTCTCTCCTAAGGGGAATTTTTGTTTTTTCTTGTTTCTTTGTTGGGGGCGGTTATCGCCACACCACGAGTTATTCTATTCACCCCATTTATTTAAATAAATAAATTGTATCTAACTCACTCCACACGTTCGATATAGACGATGTCTTTTATGCTTAAGTCGGTTTGACATGAATCATGTCAATTGGAACAAAAAAATCTAACCTTAATTAGTTTCATTTTGGTTCCAGTTTGACATAGATGATGTCTTCTGTGTTTAAGGTGGTCCAACATGGATCATGTTGATCGGGAATCAGAAATCTTAGTCCGTTCCCATTCGACATAGACTATATTTTATGTTTTTAAGTTGATTCGACATAGATCATGTCGAACTGGGTATTGTCAACGAATTGATACTAGGTCGACTCTTATATTGAGGACTTGGACATCTGCTCTCGCTGACTAAACAAGATGATCGCCTTGCTTTATTTCTATTGAATGATGGAAGGTGTAAGCTTGATGAAGAGGACCAAAAGGCGCCAGGACCCGATTACATTAGAAAAAACGGGAGAAAGACAACTTGTTCTTCATTTACTTAGTCAAATCATGAGAAAATAATGCAAAATGAAATCCATACATGAGACGAGAAGACCCCTCATCTACCAACTTACCTCCCCTGAAGAAGAGCAGCCTGGACATGCAGAATCCTTTTCAGTGGCATTTGGCCTCCAGGTACAAGCTTCAAATTTAATCACATCAAGCAAACCATGAACTTGTGTATCATTGCATTAGCTTGTTTTTCTATGTGCACTCGTGAAAAAAAATTCATGCAGAATGAAGAAGAGCAGTCTGGACATGCAGAATCCTTTTCAGTGGCATTTGGCCTCCAGGTACAAGTTTCAAATTTAGAATATTTAGTGGCTCAGGATGCTTAATCTTGTTGCACATGGAATCAAATAATAAATATGACACTGGGATTGATAAAAACATATTTTTCCAGGTGGCTGAGATAGAGTTCTAGCTTGTTATCAACTCAGCATGTAATGGTGGCTGATTTGTACCAAACAATCTACTATACCGGTAATCTATATTCAGATTATGTATTCATAAATAGTCCTATCAAAGACTAGTGAGCTTGTGGGTTTTCTTTATGTATTTGATAATGATCTCCATCACTTATTGATCCCTCATGGAATCACATGCAGCTATGAAAAAGTTGGGGATGACTAATGTGGGTCGGATTCTGATCTGTTTGTTTTTATTTGAGATCTGTTACACTCGGTCATATTTTCCTCAAAACATATACATCGTTAGATGATGTTAATATTTAAAATAAAAATAAAAACATATGTGGTCTACTAGTCTACATTATGGACAATAAAATGGACTGGGTCTAACATTTTCCTTTATGGTTTTGATTTAAATTGTAACTTTTGGAGATAGACACATTATATTTGAATATTTAAATGGGTGGTGTTTGGATATTGGATTTGAAAAAAAGTATGATTTTGTATAAAAATAGCTTAATGAAACTCCATGACTAGAAAGCTCAACTTTGTATGTTGGCTTTAATATGTAGTGGGTGAGGAAACGAGAGAGAAAAGAAAAAGATGGAAAATTCAATCTAGACGAACACACGAATAATAATTTAATTTAAAAGACTCATCGTTAAATCCACTGATATCACCTGAATTAGGCTTTGGTTTAGTCCTCACTTCATTCCATTCATAATTAATGGATCAAGTCAAATAAATATCAATGGCATATCCATTCCTAATTCCATTGATAATTGTTGAAGTTAGACAAAAAACGCATGAATGTCAGTCTTGTCAGTCTTCAATTCAATTCTTATGCAAACCAATTACTGACAGACGTAAATTTCAAATGTCACAAAAAACGCATGAATGTCAGTCTTCATGTCAGTCTTCAATTCGATTCTTATGCAAACCAATTACTGACAGATGTAAATTTCAAATGTCACAGAAAAAGATCTCATTTATATGGAAAATGAATTGTTCTCATACAAGTAACAGCTTTCTGAGTACAAATAACAGCTTATGAAAATGAAATTGTAGTCATCCCGAAAGGAATTAAGCTGGCTTGTAAAGCTTCTCCACCATCTTCTTGTATTCTGTGATCAATAAAAAAAAATGACAATATTGTAACTTTGGTCAGAACAGAAGAATTTGAAGTTATTCTCTCTCACAAAACAAACAAACAAATAAACTGGATCACCTTCTTGGTTACTCCAGAGTGCAGCTGCTTGGGTATTAAGAGGAGAATCATTATTTGGTTCTGCATAATCAAATCAAACTGAATGAATTCAATCCAATTATAGATTTTGTAAACTTCCATAAATCTAAGAATAGTTGTGAGTCTAGGCTATTACCACCCAAGAGACTCTGAATAGAGAGCAGTATTGTTCTCACATCATAAGCTGATGACCACTTATCCTGAAGAACCATTTATGAAAATGACATTAGTTGATGAATGAATATAAGAGCAGTATTTTCTTGGAAGTATATAATTCACCTTTTATTAAAGGGGTGCATGTTTTGTTGGACAAAATATATGCTTTCACAAAAATCAAAGTATGTGAAGACTACAATACGCAGAGTTGTACTCATTATCCATATATATAATACCATTAGTTATTAAATATAGGATGTTGTTACACATGGTCTGTATCTTCAACGGGAAACATGTAAGATGAAACATATAATTTTTCACATCTTGTGTAAGTGGATCTATGCATTTCATTACATAAAATATTCACCTCAATGTGACTACATAAAATACACACCTCAATGTGACTGTGCCTAATGTTATTCTTATATATAAAAGCACAAAATCATAAGTAGAAACCACAAAAACAAAGAATGATTGAGGTACAAAGAAAAACAGGATTCTATACCTGCAGAATGTCTAAGCAGATGTTGCCATAGACATCCACATTTGGATGGAAGCACATGGTCTCAAACTTCACCTTCGGAGGCTTGAAGGGATAATCAGCGGGGAAGGAGAGGGAGAGCTTGTAAACCAGTCCATCATATGCAGTGTCTTTGCTTCCAGTGATGGTCCCCTTCCAACAGAAAATGTTGTCACCCTCTGGAAATGCAGAGATTCCTGGATCACCACTCATCTGCAAAACAGAAAAAACAGATTAAATCGAGACGTCCCAATAAAATTATCGGAGATTAATGAGGAACCAAACAATGTTATACTGACCATTAACGCCATTAGCTCCGATTGAAGCCTGTTTTCATGTGGCAGAAACAACAACAAAAAAAATAAATATCAGAAGCATGAACAGGATTTTGTGTGATACACAAAGGGCTAATCAAATAACAGAAATACTATTAGCTCCCAACAAAGACCTTTAATGCACACAAAACATCACAGATTATAGACAAAAAAAAAAAATAACAAAGAAAATGAGGGTGAGTTGGGGGGGAGAGGGTGTAAATCTGTTCTGTACCTAGTGGAAGAGCAATTCTTGAATCATAAGTTATGGTTTGGAAACATATTTGGATGATTCTGCTTTAACAGGAATCAAACTTGACCTAAACATATTTCCAAACACCCCCAATCAGCGTTGATAGTTTTCGAAGAAAACAAAGAACCAATTATTAGCATTTTTTTAAAAAAAATGATCTTTAGTAATCTAACAAAAATATGTTCATCAAAGCAGATTTATATAAAAAGCTCTTCAACTCATTTTCAAACGCTTTACTGATGCCTCAATCAAACAACATATGAACAAGGAAAAAGAGACCCAAAAACATAATTAATTCATCTTTAAAAAAAAAAAAAAAGCCACACACAAGCAAGTTCTTGGGAAAAACCTAAGAATCTAAACCTGAAAATAAAACACACAAAGAGCTCTGCATGTTAAAAAGAAGAAAAAAAATCTAAAAAAAAGAAGAAAAACATAGATCCATAAGAACACACAAAAAAGAAAAAAATCTTCATCTCCGTTAGCAAACAAAACCCACATCCAAGAAACGATTGATAACACCAAAATCTGTGAAAACCAAAGCCAATCCACATGAAATCGACACCCAAAAAAAAACCCAAAATGCGAATCCCCTAACATATCTAAACCATCCAAGAACATAATCAATAGATCATGATCTCGCTTAGCCAAAAAAAAACCCACACAAGAACATTAGAGAAAGACCCAAATCTGTGAAAACAAAAGACAACCCACACCAAGAACAGAACAGACAACACCATAGAGAGAGATGGATACCTCTTGAGGACGGATTGACCGTCAACAGGCTTGGGAGTCAGGAGGGTTTGCTTCCCCAAAGAGGAGGGGAGGGTCGCCTGCACGGGTGGGTTGGGGATGTTGTCTTGGGTCTCTCGGTTCTCTCTTTGAGTCATCTTTTCTCGTCGGTTTTAGAATCGGAGAGAGCAAGAAATCCCAAAAACAGAGAGAGAGAGAGAGAGATAGACAGAGAGGTCTAACGTTCAGACGCTTTTGGGTTTATAAAAGCGACGGTATTTCTGCGTTTTTTTGAACGTTGGAGATGGAACTTCCAACGGCTAGTTTTTTTGAATTTTGAAACCTTTAGACATTTGATGGGCCGAGACATGGGGATCAATGGATTCGGATACTCCCACCGCCTTGTTTTTAACTGTCACCTACAATTTACGGTGGAGCGCTGATACACGCAGTCCGTTTTACAGCCCATTTTACAGTCCATACACTATGATTCGTTTTATAGCTCGTTTTGCAGCCCCATACACTATGATCCGTTTTACAGCCTCATACACTGTGATCCGTTTTACAGTCCCATACATTATGATAGTATAGTATATCATAGCGTATGGGGATCTATCATCGTGTATAACTTAATTTTTTTTTCATTTTTCACCATGAAAAAAAATATTCTACTATATCTCAGTATATACTTCATTTCATATAACAGCATACATTTCAAATGATGAGTGTATGATATAAAAAAAAATAAAAATAGGATGAACTATAATTAGGACTGCAATGAGAGTTACGTGTATCTTTTCCTTTACGATAATCATAACCCCACCATCATGACATATATTCAGTTTTTTTTAATTTTTAACTACACTACCCAATCCTGAGAACGAGAGACTGTTTTCGAGGTTGGTCTCTTATTGATAAAGACAATCTTTATGGATCAGAGACGTATTGCTTGTTTAACAATATGTCCTCGACCTTCTCCCTCGTTTTAATGCATTGTTTTGGTAGCAACATTAAATATAGTAATAGACAACTATTTCAATATAAATAAAAATATATTACTTTTTAATTTGATTATATTTACTTACGTTCATTGAATTTGGTTATCATAAATAAATTATTAATAATAAAAAAATAAAAAAATAATTTGATATTTTTAATTTATAAAAAATGACAAAAAATAATTTGACACTACCTATGTAATGATAGATAAAGATAATAACACAATTACAATAGAACTAAAATACATTATGCATTTATTATCACTCATTCTCCCATAATTATACTCATTCTTCGCAAACAACTATTAAAAATTTTACTCATTCATTCAGTCTTATTCCAACCTAGTAACTAGTAATAACTTATGTCACTACTCAAGCTTTAATGTAGCCCATACTAGGGCTTAAAAAAAATCACAATCAATTCCTATCACTCCCGTGATTTCCGTTGTTGAATTCACCTGATGACCTGTAAACACAATGTGAAGACTGGAAAATGATTGGGTTATGTTTCATTCTCTTCTTTTTCACTACTTTAACAGACTCTACAACAACAACATTCTTCTCTTCCTGCACAGATCATGAACACACAGAACGTCCAGAAGAAAAGAAAAAAAAAACACAATACAAGCATTTACAATCAAAGATAAAAGTGAAAGGGCCGCAACTTCGCACCCAATTCTACTCACAGACAAACCCTACCATGGATCAGCATTGACAGAATCCATGCTTTATTTTATCCATTCACCGGGGCTGCTGGATACGGCGGGGCTGCTTTGGGCTCACAGACTGCGCTGGCTTCTCATAATACTTCACTGGCTCCATCTGATTCTTCAAAGCGAATCCCCCTCTCGGAGACATCAAACTCAGGTCCTTCGTCAGCGCCTCCTCCACCGGTATCCCTACTTTCAGAAAAAAGAAAAAAAAAGAATACCAGTCAGTCAAGCAATGGGCTTTCTCATAGGTTGCTAAAACTGAGGAGACATGCCCATACCGGATCTCGGCTTCTCTTTCCCCCGAGGCGACTCAGCTGGGATCTTCTGGAGCTCGGAATATGTGAGGAACTCATCGAGCTCGAATGCTTCTGGCAGGAGATTGGTGAGATCCTCCTCTTCGAAGGCGTCCTCTGGTCGGGCGTCATCACCATCGAAATTGTCCTGGTCCTGGTGTTGGAGAAGCCAGTGCTCACGGAACCAGGTGGAGGTCTTGATGAGATCCCACCACTCCGGGGAGAAGTCCTCCACCCGCTGGTAGGCTGCGGGGATGAAGAGTGGGGCATCCGGGTTCAACGTCGATCTCCCTGCCATTGCTACTGCTGCAGAGCTCATTTGCAACCAGAACCTGCAGTGTCAGATAAAAACCATTTTCAGGTGAGAATAATCTTGACAAAGATGCCAATATTGTCATTGGCCGAAACGAGGAAAATATCTTCTCGGTTTCATGTTTAGTAGATGCAAAATGTTAGGTACAACCCCACATGCATGTTATCTACGAGGTACATACTTTTATGAAATGTATATATACCTCCATGACGAATTGAATGGACTTATTTAGAAAATATGAAAAATTGAATGGACTTACTTGTTGGAAAGGTATCAATCTGCATGGACTATCAGCAGGGCTGTCCCTACAGACCGTGTAACAACACTATTTAACAGAATCAAGTAAAGAAAGAATACAACAAATGGGGTTCATGGGCTTGAGTCCCAGTTTAGTGGTTGGTTATAGAATTTGCGACTAAGAGGTCATGGATTCAAGTCCTAGTATTTATTCACCCAGAAAAGGTGTGTTCCTATGTTTGAAGTTTTAACTCATGACTCTAACATAGCAAAGCCGCAAAGGGGATTAATATATAACTTAGCATGTCATGCAAGTTTAGCTAGAGGAACTACATTGGCTTGCCACTAATTATCATCAAGGTCACGAAACTAAACATAACACAATATCATCCTAGGGGAGTCATATTAACTAATCCTTGATTATGTGATTAAAAAATGTTATGCTAGTTAAACTAACATTTATATATTCCTTTCTCAAGGCTCTAAATTCAACTGGGCCAGATAGTTAAGCTCTAACCATATCAAGTTATCAACATAGCATGTGCATTTAATAGTATAAATCCACCCTCGACATGATAACTATAGCAATACAAAAAGACAAAACTCAAATTTTGGAAAGAATACTATAATGAAACCAAATCATTGAACCAACAACTATTGTTATAAAACGAGACATTACCAAGGAAACCAGCTTTGATTCATATATACATATAACTCTTTTCCTCAGAAAAAAAAGATCCATCCTTGGGTTAACTAGATAATTTAACATTGTAGACCATAACTGTCATTACCACAAACATATTTTAATAACTCATATAACCACTGTTCAAGGAACTTCAAATAGTCAACCATCAAATGCAAGAATGATTTCAAAGGACTTCATCAAGCATTCTCACATCAATGACTGAACCAGACCAGCACCTTCAAATATTAGAAACACACTTCATAAGAAAAACTACATATCAACAATAAATAATTCCACAAATTTTCGAACACCATAAACCAGGATAACAAATCAAAGACCTTTACATCATATTCGACCTAGATAACTTTACCCCACATAAATTCTGTAAAAAAAAAAGCTAATACTCAACCATTGAACTGAACTCCTATGAGATGTATAGATAATGGATTGATTTCGACAAAAGCTAAAAATTTTAAAATGACGCCTATGATATCCCATAATAACATGTTATTTTCAATTGTCACATGGATTTTTCATATTACATGTCCTCTGTTGGATCTAGGAGCGACATATCGAAATCTGATTCAAAATCTCTAACAAGGACAAGTCGGAATTAATGGTTTATCCAGCTGTTTAAGATCAAAACTGAGATCTCTTGAACAAATCCAAGATCTTTGTCGAAATCAAGTAAAGTCAATCGTTTCCCTTGGATCTCACAAGAGTCCGAGCTTCACGAGATCAGATCCATCAAATCTCAAAATTAAACCCTCAAATATTAGGTTTTCAACATCAGATCTTCAACAAACCTCCAAAAACATACAGATCCAACCGATCTACGGCGAACTATCACGAAAAAACCAGGAAAAAAAACGATCGATCGAATGCGAAACCCTAATATTCGGAGAAGATCAGAAGAACAGATGATCCGTTTATTTTACCTTTTTATTGCTAAAAATATCTTCAACGGACGGATGAGATTTCTTTGCGTGAAATCGAACGGACAAGACGAACGCGTTTGTCCATCGACTGGAGCGCAACCTTATTTATAGACGGGAGCGGGGACTCCGAGCCTCTAGGTTCGGAGTTACCGAACCTGTCGTTTGGTTCGGGAAAAACAGGGAATGGAATACCGGTTATAGCCGGTCTTGTGGACGTTGGAAGAGAATTGGTAATCATTTTTTTAAGTATCCGTGAATCGGTGATCGATCCCTCCCTTCTTCATATTTAAATTTTAGTCACTCGATTTAAAGGATAATTCATTGATAGATTCCTTATAGGAACTAAAAAGTAAATTAAATAATTTATGAATAGGTCCCTCTCAAGGATTAAAAAAGAACTATTATTTAAATTCGAGAACTAAAATCTAAATACAAAAAAGGGATGGATCGATCACTAAATATGATGGTTTGTAGGGATTTAAAAATAAAAATCTCAACTTTAATTAGTGAATGATATTACACTAGGATTAAAAAATATATAAAATAATAACCATATAAATTTCATATGATTTGGAAATTTTGGCATTATTAACTTGTTTTTGGAATTAGTGTTACGTAAATATGAAATTTAGGGTTCTTTTCATTTTTATTTTGTTGGAGTATCTAGAATAATTACCTTTAGAATCTTTTGTTCATTCTTGAACAAAATCAAAATACTTTTTTTAATTATATAGAAACTCCTGAATGCATACTTTACTCATTTTTTGTTTAAGAATTTAAGTATATACCCTTATGAGAAAAGATTTTATACATGTATTTTTGATATTTTTGTAAATGTTACTTACATGTATTTTGTGATAGTTCACCGTTCAGGCAGCGTTTGGTTGTATGATTGGACAGTTTTTGACGTAAAGTTGTTTTTACAATCGTACAACCAAACAGTTTTACTGTAACACCCTACAGACAGATTTCAGACAAATGGTGTCCAAAAGCTACGATTTTCAAAAGCTGGTGGATGAGCATTTTGCATGATCAGTTTTAAAACCTAGATTTTTGCAGAATCAATTTTACAATAGCGCATCAAATGCACCCTTAGATACAATTTGAAAATGAGTTTAGACAGTTTTTACATATGTTTTCGTTTTTATTATGATCATACTTAATTCAACCTCATTTTCAAAACCTCAATGAACCCAACTTTAAAATAAGTGAAAAATAATTTTTAGTTATAAAAAATAATTTTTAAAAAATCTAAAAAAATTATGTCTCCCTAGGAAACTAATTTTATAAAAAAAATTTGCGAACAATCATTTTTCAAATTAGTCTCTAAATGCTATCTTAGGTTAGGTTTAATTTGGAGGTTGATACTGATATCTTATCTGATAGCTAACTAACATTTTGCTGATGTTTTACAAAATATTTTTAGTTAAAGTTAAAGCATGTAAAACTTGTTGCAAATGTATATATTTAAATGACTTGTTGCATCTCTGCTGTGCAACACCATATGTAATGGCCAGAAGAATCCTGAGTTAAAACAATAACATAAACAACTACTTTTTTATCAGAATAAAATATGACAGTTATGATTCAGTAAGCTAGTGTAAGTTTTCATAAAAAAATTTATAGATAAATAGATGTCAATAGACTAAAATATATTTGTATGTTATTTAAATAACTCTTCCAAAACTCTCACTCATCCCATAACATATCTCATAAACAAATATTTCACATAAATTTCCAAATACAAGCAACTACTATAAATGACAGAATTGATATTACAAAATTATAAATCATCATCCCCTTGTGAATCTAGCAATAAGAAAATGGTATTTTATATTTTTCAATAAAAATAATCAAAAGATAATTGTATAAAAAAATTCTTATTTTACATGTGTATTGTTGGTATAGTCATGCATGACTGACTACCGAATGGGGATCAAATTTGGGTACATCAAAAAATTCAATATAGGTTGAGAGGTTGCTTTTTATGAAGTAGAGATTCATGGAAAAACTCCACTATCTTGGAGTTCATATTTAATAAGTGGGCATACTCCCCTCAGTACCTTACCCTTTATATAACCCCATAAATCAATAATTGTGTTTATACATAACCCCACACAGAGCATATTAGGGAATTGATATAGCCCTAAAATCACATCAGCACTAAAAAAAAATATGCATTGGAGGACCCCATTTTGATTGTTCTGTTCTTCTAACCTTGCTTTTTAATGTCCATACCTCAATTATTTTTAGATGAGGTCCCATCTCACCAACTCCGCCTACAATTCTCTCTTCTTTTCTTTTCTTTTTTCCTTCTGTATATGTTTATAAAACATATATTATTAACAATTTAATCTCACAAAAATAAATAAACACATATACATCCTAGATAATTTAAAAAGGCTATTTAATTCTGATGTTATACACTCGGCCAATCTTGCAGTCTAAACCCAATACATAAAATTTCTTATAGAATATGAGAATCTATTCTATTAGAAGAAAAAAATGCATTCAATTTATTCGAATATGTATTTTATAAAATATATATTTTATTAGATGAGTATATATTTAAAAAATTAAAATATGTTGAAAATGTAAAACCACATGCAAGAAAGACTTTCTTCTTGGCCACTTAAATATGTGTTCTATCAGATGCGCAAATTGTGTATATTGAAATTTTTTTAATAAAAAATAATATAAACACGTTAATACTAAGAGTATTCCAAAAGGGTAAAACAGACTTTTCAAAAAGGTTAATAAACGTTTAACATCAGATGCAGTCTCCCATTTTTGCCTGGTCGTTAATCACTCAAAATCACAAGCAAGGGTAAAATCGTCTTTTCAAACCGACGAGCCGCCTCTCCCGAGGCTGAGCTTCGGAACCAGGTTCGGACACGAAGGGCAGAGGACACGCGTCAACAGCGAAGCTTCCTCATATTTCGTTGAAGGCTCCTTTCACGAGATTAATTTAGGTTCCACTGCTCCGCCAGAACATTTTAACCTTTAATGTAGTTTTATTTTTTCAATTCAAGATCAAAATATATATAATATAGGGTTAAAGACCTTTAGATCCCTCCAAAGTACAAACATAGAAAAATTCATATAAATTCCTATTAAAATTGAGACAGATGTATGAGTCCCTGAAAACTCAGAAAAATCCAATTATCAAGTTAAATTTTCATCCAAACTTAATAGAATATTTCCAAAATATTCCATCACATATAATTGCGCAGACATTAAAGTCCTTATAAACAGTCATAAAGACAAATTAGTCCATGTAAAAGGCAAAATTGCCTCTAAAAGACTTTTACATTAAATTGTGTACACATTGCAGTCCCTATAAATAATCATAAAAACAAATTAGCCCCCGCAAAAGAAAAAATTACCCCTAAAAGACCTTTACATTTAATTGAATAGACATTACAGTCCTTATAAACAATCCTAAAGATAAATTGATCACTGTAAAAGACAAAAATACCCCTGCAAGATTTTTACATTTAATTGTGTAGACATTGCAGTTCTTATAACAATCATAAAGACAAGTAATATAATTTTTTTTTTTATCTTCTATCCCATCGCTCACACTCCACTTGAAGATCTCAATTTGGACGTAAAAAAAATATTTTAACCTGTAGAATGCATTCTTTTTACCTTTTTGTTTGTAGGGAAGTTAAAAAAGTAGCATGAGTTTATTAAAATTCTCTCTGCTAGGAATGTAAATAAACAAATTTTGTGGAAAATCATGTATAGGTATTTCAAAGCAAGCAAACACCTTAAGAAAAGAGCATTATTCATTACTTGTTTAGGTGGAGTGTGAGCTATAGGATAAAAAATGAAAGAATAAATAAATAAAATTATATTATTTGTCTTTATGATTGTTTATAAGTAAATAAGGACTGTAATGTCTACACAATTAAATGTAAAAATCCTTTAGGGACATTTTTGTCTTTTACAAAGACCAATTTATTTTTACGATTATTTATAAAGACTGTAATGTCTATCCAATTAAATGTAAAAATCTTTCAAGCGCAATTTTGTCTTTTGCAGGGACTAATTTATCTTTATAAGGACTGCAAATTTGTACACAATTTAATGTAAAAGTCTTTCAGGGGCAATTTTATCTTTTGCAGGAACTAATTTGTCTTTATGACTGTTTATAAGGACTTCAATGTCCACACAATTATATATGATGAAATATTCTAGGAATATTCCATTAAGTTTGGACGAAGATTTAACTCAGGGATGATAATTGGGTTTTTTTTAGTTTTCAGTGACTCGTACTTCTGTCCCAATTTTAACAAGGACTTATATGTGTTTTCCCATGTTTGTAAAGACTTAGATGTCTTTAACCCATATATATAACATAATAAAAATAAAATATATTTTTATAAAAAAAATAAAATATAATCATTCATACAAAAAAAAAATCACATGTATAATCTAAGTATATATTTTATTAAAAAATAAGGTAAAATGCGTTTGGACCCTGAAGTTTTCTAAACCTGTATAAACACTCCATATAGTTCAAAAATATGTAATTACACACCGCAATTTAATTTTCTATTAAGATGAAATGAAAGTATGATTTACCCTTTTCATAAATCGTTATCATGTTTTCACTTTTTTTTATGGGTTGTTTTCACCTTTTAATTAATTATTATGTGACTTAATTCTCACAAAAATGCATCCACACGTATTTGAAGAGTTATTTATTGTATAAGTTAATATTCATGAAACATTTCTAGAATTAATTATTTAATTTTTTTCTATAAATATTTAGATAGTTAAAGATAAAACAGTAATTTTAAATTACTTTTTGTCACATCTTAACCAAAAAAAAATATAATGGCAAAATGTGTAAGGGCATGTTTTTAAGCTTTATGGGGGTGTTTATGTAGGTTTTAAAAACTTCGGAGGACCTAAATGCCTTTTACCCTAAAAATTAATATTGTAGTTCAAACTGTATATAAAGACTGTTTAATAGTGTCTCGATGTTACTGATGTCGCTCGATCTTATACAAAAATGGGATCAGGTCTTATTTGCCTGACAATTACCAAAAGGTATCACAGATTTCACATGTTAAATAATTAAAGGGACATGTCAACTGTAAATAATAAGTACCAACAAACAATACGCTTTTATAAAACATAAAAAGGAAATAAAAAAAGCAAATGAAATGCATGATTTTCTACAACAACAAAACTGCCAGGCCTTTTCAGGAAACTCAAACCTCAGGAGACCTTCAAGGCAGACAAGGCGTCTTTGGTCGTGGCAGAGATGACTGCGTCGGAGGCATTCGGCAAGTAATAGTACTTCCCTGCCAATATAAAAAGTTCGAGAAGTTTCATCAGCAGTTCATGTTGCTGATGGAAAAGAAAGTTTCAGTGATTACAACATGTAAAAGGTCCTATCAGTAACAACATCAAACTTTACCTTGGGCAACCCGGGCGATCTCTTTTGCGAAACCGGTGGATACGAACTTGTTTTCTGTGTCGATCACGAGAAGTGACATGCCCGCTTTGTATATCTTTCCCGCGACATCGAGAATCTCATCCTGTGAGAAAGACGAGAGTCAAGATCAACTTACCCCACATAAGATAGACCTATGTATATGTAAAGCAATATTGTCGCCATAAATCACTTTCTACGCGTAGGAGTTACTCAGGAAGCATTTCACACTATGATATTGCTATCTAAAGTTAATTATCAAAACTAAAACAACACAATTTCTATGTGCACCATTGCTCGAATATTGTCTCTTTCACTGGGCACATTCCATATCTTGGACTCTGAACTCCAGTTCTCTTGACCATATTATCACGAGTTAGGAGACATTTCATCCAATTAAAACAATGTTTATGTGTTCAATCTATGAAATGACACCAAGGCAAATGTCAGAATAGTGTAGGAGATGTATTGGCATGGATAATTTGGCATGATTTGATGCACGGATGGAGCTACATGTTACAGTTGGTAGATTAAATATCCCTGTATCTAGGAAAGACTATCAGCCATCATAAAGTTATTCTAATAAACTTTTTCGATTTCAGTATCCAATCTTTTAAAAGGGTTGAAGAAGAGTAATCTAGTCAGGTCTAATATTTTGCTGCAAAACCAAAGTTTGGTGAGTACCTTCAGTTCTTGAGCAGAAGGCCTTGGAGTGTCTGTCGCAGTGGCTGCTTCAGGATCGGTGGATCTTTTCAATGATATATTTGCTCTTCCATCAGTTATAGCAACGATCATAATACGTCCAACATCTCCGCTTTTCTCAGCATTCAGCCCAACTCTAACGGCCTGAAACACCAAAAGAAAAAGGAAAGAATATAAGTGACATGGGTTACTAGTAGAATATTCTATTTGACAAGGAAGAGTGGATACCGTGCTAAGACCATGAGCCAAGGGAGAACCTCCACCACAAGCGAGTCTTTCAAGACGTTTTCTAGCCATTGCAATTGACCTTGAAGGAGGCAAAAGAACTTCCGCAAAATCCCCACGAAATGGAATGATTGACACCTGGTGAAAGAATCTATATTGTTTGAATACAATAATCATCAACACATTGATATCTATGTAGTTAAATGTCCAATAGAATGTATTAGCTAGCATCATGTTTATGTATACTATATGGAATGGAGAATGTTCAGTAGGCATAACCAACTTAATCAAAATGGTCGTGCTCCATTCAATTTCCAAGAGGCTCAACAACCCATTGGATAACCAGGTCCCAATTTGGCACTAGGATTCATAATTTCAGATTGATTTACTTGAGCACAGGAAAGCAAATCACGTTGCATTTTACGTGATAAGATACTATATTTACATTTAATCTCATTTTAGCATTTGATACAACAATTAGAAGAACCTTTAGACATGTGAGATTCCAGCAATCTGTAAAAGAAACAATACCCTCATAATCTCAAATTCTAAAAGGGCCTTGCAGGCAATTGTTTCCACATATGATGCACAAATGGCTACATATTGCAAAGAAGGCCACTGTATAAATTAAATAGCATTTCCTCAAAATGGTGGGGGAAATTTATTATCTTGCTCGTAAAAATTTCTAAAACAAATGATGATATTCAAATAAAACACTTCACCTGATCCCTGCTTGTATAGCTCTCTGCAAGCAATTGCAATGCTGCACCTTTTGCATTCTGCATGCGGTTCAATGCCATGCTGCCACTTGCATCAACTACAAAGATAACCTGCCACAGATTGTAACCATCAAATAATTGGTAGGGGATTGCAGAAATGTCATGTGTGCGTATATATACGTATTAAAGCATTATGCTCTCATGTGTTAGGTATCATATTAATACCAGAGCAGCTGATCATGTGTAGACCAAATTCAGCTCTGCTTAAAATATCAAGGTTCCATCATCAATTAAAAAAGGACAAATAAATTCACAATGAAAACACAACTAAAAGGCAAAAGAAACCTAACAGAAAGGACCATAAATCAGTAATGGAATCGATAAAATATTACCAAGGCACCAGCTTTCCTTGCCATTCTTTTGGCTCTCATGTCGCTTTTCTCTACAAAAACTTTCCTAGTTTTCAGCACGTCCTTCTCCCTTCGCAACTTTTGATAAGGAGCAGCAGCTCTGAGGGTTGCATCAACTGCTAGTCTTTTAATGGGCCCCTGTTAGAATTTTGACAATGTCCATGGGTAATAAAATAATAATAGAATCACAACAGAATAGAGGAAGGCCAGTAAATTATTTATTCAGAAAAACATATACATACGGGTAGCGGCCAAAAACACAGGTAAACTCATTGAAATCTATATAACAGTAGATCAAATTTACTGCATAAGAAGACAAACCTTGGGGAGCATAGGCTTAATATATCGTCCTCTGTCCTCTGAGAATATAACATTTTTTGCTCGTCCAGCTTTACCTCGTCGTCTTTGCGCTTGTTGCGCAAAGAAGAGAAGCTTTTCGTCTACAATGCCACCATCAGCATCAAAGATAAACTCCTCAGGTATTTGCGGTTCCTGTTCTTCTTTCTCCTCGTCTTTATCTTCCTGCCACACATGATTTGGGAGGCTAAGCTTGTTAATACATTTACCTACACCTTGGAGGAGGGACAATTAATTTTTTCATTCACGAACTCACATCCTATAGAGCATGGAACACTTTTAAGGATTGCAACAAAGAGTTTGAAGAGGTAAACATTTATATATACTAATATCAAAATGATCAGATTTACCTCATCCTCTTGATCTTCCTCTTCATCTTGTTCTTCAGAAGAATCTTGATTCTGTGGAGGTGGTGGGGGTGGTGGAGGTGGCTGGTTCTGCTGCTCCTGTGGATTCTCATTAATGATTGAACGTGGAAGAATCACCAACTCTACCTGCATTGAATATAATCATGAAATAATGCGATATAAATCATAAACATACCAGCGTTATTGGTGTTGGGTGTGAGCCCAGCCCATGATGGGCCCATGCATGAATGATGTTCCCATGCATGAATGATGTTATGCACGTGAACAGTGCATAATGTTATTTAGGTTTTCCTTTCTTTTGTTTTCTTTGATCGACGGACGTGCGGCAACTTTGGTTCGGCAAAACAGAAAACAGAGAGAGAGAGAGAGAGAGAGAGAGGAGTTCTTTCAGGACTTCTTCTTCGTGGATTCCGACGTTGTTCCACGTGGTCTTCTTCTTCCAATTATTTAGAAGATCAGATTTAGGGTTCTTCTTGTGGTAACCCTGTATCCCTCTCTTATATTTGTATTCCTCAAGTTTTGGGCAAAACTTGAGAAGACATTATTTTTCATTATATTTTAATATAGTGGATTGCTGCTGGAGTGCCCCGTGGATGTATGCTTAAGCCGAACCACGTTAAATTTGGTGTTGCTTGGTGGTTTGCTTGTCTTTATATTTTTCTGATTGCTTTGGTGATTATTTTGGGCTGCATAAATATTTTTTCCGCGATTAGTATTATTTATTTCACTCAAATAAAATTGTTAAAAATCCCAACAAGTGGTATCAGAGCAGGGTTCAGATTTATTTGTGTGAGATGGCAGATAATACTATTGAAAAGATGATTGAGTTGAATAATTCCAATTGGTTGATATGGAAGCCCAAGATGGAGGACATCCTTTACTGTAAGGATTTGTATGAACCAATTGAAGGAGATAAAAGCAAACCAGAAAAAATGTCAGAAGAAGATTGGACCAAGTTGAACAGAAGATGTGTTGCCGCTATTCGACAATGGATTGATGCCAGCATATTTCATCACGTTGCTAATGAGAAGAATGCGCATACTCTATGGAAAACGTTACAGTCTTTGTATGAGAAAAAGACTACGAGTAACAAGGCGTTTTTAATCAGAAAACTCGTGAACTTAAAGTTCAAAGGCGGCAGTGTTACAGAGCACCTGAATGAGTTTCAAAGCTTAGTGAACCAGTTGACCACGATGAAGATGACTCTAGATGATGAGTTACAGGCTTTGCTGCTTTTGGGATCTTTGCCCGACAGTTGGGAGACATTAGTTGTCACGTTGAGTAATTCTGCTCCAGATGGTGTATTGTCTATGAGTACGGTTACGAGCTCTTTGCTAAATGAAGAAACAAGGAGAAAATCAACGGCTTCAGACAGTCCACAAGCACTTGTTATAGATAACAGGGGGAGGAGCAAGAGTCGAGGACCAAAGAGTTATGGCAGATCTAGAAGCAAATCAATGTCTAGAGATTTTGCGTGTTACCACTGTGGTAAAACAGGTCACATTAAAAAGTATTGCGAATTTTTAAAAGAGAACAGAAAGAGGGACATGATCAGAAGAAAAAGGATGACGACAAGAACACTGCGGCTGTTACATCTGCAGATGATTTGGTAGTCTTCTCATTCGGAGAGGATGAATGCCTGCATATTTCAGATCGGGGCACTGAGTGGGTGGTAGATACAGGAGCATCTTTTCATGCGACTCCTAATATGGGGTCTTTCACTTCGTACAGAGCAGGAGACTTTGGCACCGTGAAAATGGGTAACACCAGCCACTCAAAGATTGCAGGGATTGGTGATGTGTGCGTACAAACTGATGTAGGACACACATTAATTTTGAAAGATGTTCGTCATGTTCCTGATTTACGCCTCAATCTGCTTTCGGGGATTGCTTTGGATCGACAAGGGTTCGAAAGTCATTTCGGCAATGAAAAATGGAAGCTTACTAAGGGCTCGTTGATTGTTGCAAGAGGAAAGAGTTGTTGCACTTTGTACAAGACTCATTTAAAGGTATGCAGTGATGGAATGAATACAGCAGAAGAAAATTCGTCTCCAGATTTATGGCATAGGCGGCTTGGTCACATGAGCGAGAAGGGGTTACAAGTTCTGGCAAAGAAGTCTCTAATTTCCTTTTCCAAAGGTATGCCTCTTAGCTCTTGTGAACATTGTTTGATTGGAAAGCATCATAGAGTTTCATTCGGAAAAACATTAGAAAGAAAATTAAATATTCTTGATTTGATATATTCTGATGTTTGTGGTCCATTTGAGGTTGAATCTCTGGGTGGCCATAGGTATTTTGTTACTTTTATTGATGATGCATCCAGAAAATTTGTGGGTCTATTTGTTGAGAACGAAGGATCAGGTCTTCGAGCACTTTCAAAAATTTCATGCCATGGTGGAAAGGGAGACAGGAAGAAAATTAAAGTCACTACGGACAGATAATGGAGGAGAGTACACTTCGAGAGAGTTCAGAGATTATTGCTCGCGTCACGGCATTCGACACGAAAGAACTGAACCTGGTACTCCACAGCATAATGGTGTTGCAGAACGGAAGAATCGCACCATCGTTGAAAAAGTCGTGTGTATGATGAAGATGGCAAATTTGCCTAGAACCTTCTGGGGTGAAGCTGTTTCGACTGCCTGCTACTTGATAAACAGATCACCGACAGTATCTTTGGATTCTAATATTCCAGAGAAAGTTTGGTCCGGAAAGGAGGTTTCGTATTCACATTTGAAGGTCTTTGGATGTAAGGCTTTCGTGCATGTACCCAAAGAGCAGAGAAAGAAGCTTGATGATAAAGCAGTTCCATGCATCTTCATTGGCTATGGCGGTGAAGAATTTGGCTACAGGTTTTGGGATCCGATAAAGAAAAGGGTGATTCGGCACAGAGATGTGGTCTTCTACGAGAGTCAGAGTATTAAAGATTTCGACAGAACTACGAAATCAGTTGATGGTGTTGCAGACCTTACACCTATTCCCTCTCCAGGACAGCCGGCTACAGATGGAGAGGAGACGAGAAGTGAAGACATTGATGTGGTGCCAGAAATTCCTAACAACAATGAAGAGCCAGAGCAGGAAGTTCCTGAACAGGGGGAGCAGCATAGTCAGTCAGAGACTACAGATACTCAGATTAGAAAATCATCCAGAGAGCACAGGCCAACATCAAAATACCCCACCTCTGAGTATATTTTGCTCACTGAAGAGGGGGAGCCAGAAAGTTTTCAGGAGGTACAAACTCATAAAGAAAAAGAAAAATGGCTTAGGGCCATGCATGATGAGATGAACTCTCTACAGAAAAATAATACTTATGAGTTGGTTGAACTTCCTAAGGATAGAAAAGCTTTGCAAAATAAATGGGTGTTCAAGCTCAAAAGAGATGGGAACGAGAATTTGGTGAAGCACAAAGCTCGACTAGTGGTCAAAGGCTTTGGACAGAAGCACGGAATAGACTTCGATGAGATATTCGCTCCGGTGGTGAAGATGACTTCCATCAGAACAATTCTCAGTTTAGCAGCTAGCCTTGATCTTGAGGTTGAACAGCTCGATGTAAAGACTGCATTCCTTCATGGCGATTTGGAGGAAGAGATATACATGGTGCAACCAGAGGGATTTGAAGTCAAAGGAAAAGAACACATGGTTTGCAGATTAAAGAAAAGTCTCTATGGACTGAAGCAGGCACCAAGGCAGTGGTATAAAAAGTTCGACTCCTTCATGGTGAGTCAGGAATACCAAAAGACAACTGCAGACCCTTGTGTTTATTTCAAAAGGTCCACTAAAGGTGATTTCATAATTCTTTTGCTCTATGTGGATGATATGCTCATAATCGGACAGAATGCTATGATGATCACAAAATTGAAACAGGAGTTATTTAAGTCTTTTGAAATGAAAGACTTAGGATCAGCACGACAGATTTTGGGCATGCAGGTTATTCGTGATAGGAAAGCTAAGAAATTGTGGTTGTCACAAGAAAAATATATTGAACGAATTCTTGAAAGGTTCAATATGAAAGGTGCCAATGCCGTTAGCACGCCTATCACAGAAAATTTAAAATTGAGCAGAAGTTCGTGTCCCTCGACCAATGAAGAAAAGGAAGAGATGAAGAAAATTCCCTACTCCTCTGCAGTAGGAAGTTTGATGTATGCTATGGTATGCACTCGGCCAGATATATCATATGCAGTTGGTGTTGTGAGCAGATATCTTGCGAATCCTGGAAAGGATCATTGGGAAGCAGTGAAGTGGATCTTCAGGTATTTAAAGGGCAGTTCGAAGTTGTGCTTGAGTTTCGGCAGTTCAAAACCAGTGTTGGAAGGCTTTACAGATGCTGACATGGCAGGTGATCTTGATCAACGAAAGTCAACATCGGGATACTTATTTACTTTCGCAGGGGGAGCTGTTTCTTGGCAGTCAAAACTGCAAAAGTGTGTTGCTTTGTCTACGACAGAAGCAGAGTATATTGCAGCTACCGAAGCAAGTAAAGAAATGATATGGTTGAAACGTTTTCTCCAAGAACTGGGTTTGAAGCAAGACGAGTATGTAGTATTTTGTGATAGCCAGAGCGCTTTGGATTTGAGTAAAAATGCTACTTATCATTCTCGTACGAAGCACATTGATATTAGATATCATTGGATCCGTGATGCCATCGAGAAAAACTTGATGAAGATGAAGAAGATTCACACCGACCGTAATCCCGCAGATGCGATGACAAAGTTGTTCCGAAGAACAAGTTCGAGCTTTGCAAGAAGTTGGCTAGCATGGACTCCAGGTGAGGAGTCACGGACCGGGTTCCCCCCTCATTGGGCTGGAGGGGGAGATTGTTGGGTGTGAGCCCAGCCCATGATGGGCCCATGCATGGATGATGTTATGCACGTGAACAGTGCATAATGTTATTTAGGTTTTCCTCTTTTTTTGTTTTCTTTGATCGACGGACGTGCGGCAGCTTTGGTTCGGCAAAACAGAAAACAGAGAGAGAGAGAGAGAGAGAGAGAGAGAGCAGTTCTCTTCAGGACTTCTTCTTCGTGGATTCTGACGTTGTTCCACATGGTCTTCTTCTTCCAATTATTTAGAAGATCAGATTTAGGGTTCTTCTTGTGGTAACCCTGTATCCCTCTCTTATATTTGTATTCCTCAAGTTTTGGGCAAAACTTGAGAAGACATTATTTTTCATTATATTTTAATATAGTGGATTGCTGCTGGAGTGCCCCGTGGATGTAGGCTTAAGCCGAACCACGTTAAATTTGGTGTTGCTTGGTGGTTTGCTTGTCTTTATATTTTTCTGATTGCTTTGGTGATTATTTTGGGCTGCATAAATATTTTTTCCGCGATTAGTATTATTTATTTCACTCAAATAAAAATTGTTAAAAATCCCAACAATTGGCACCATTTTTTTCACCATATATTATTAATATTGGCAAACTACACGAGGCAAATTACAGCAAGAAAGAAGAAGGGAAGGGATATAAGGCATATCCGTGTCCCAATAGTCAAATACAAAGACAGCTTAAAGCCACCCCCCCAACACCACCACAACAACAAAAAGAAAAAAATCTGTTACCAAGGACAGGCCCTCCCTGCTAGGCATTGATTATTGAATTTATACATGATCAAAGGGCCAGAACAATGGGATTTATGAAACCAAGGCATATAATATAATAGCTTGTTTAGAAATGGTCTTACACATGCAAAGGACGGATCAGGAACTAGCATTATGATACATCCATCAATATGATTGTTCAATGCATCTTCTAAGCACAGACAGGGAAACTATTGTGAAAAAAATTGCTTACAGCTTTCTTGAGGTCATCCACCCCAACCTTTTCACGTCCCTCAAGAGCAGCTAAGCATTTTGCGACTCGGGCAGCATATAGCTCAGCTCTATGTCCCTGGAAATCAGAAAAACTATCTCATTAAAAATACCACATATTTGCATATTTTGTAGAACTCTATGCTGTGAGTTTCAGAAACATGGGTTTAAAAAGTTCAGTTGTTTATAATATGTCACTGTTATAAAGATGGGAATGAGGAGGAGGTACATTCTTTAAAAATTAATCAAATCCTAATTATATTAAGTAAAATGTATGTTAAAGACAGCCATTCCTGCAGTCAATTTCCTCAACATGTTCTGATTTTTTTTTGAAGGTATATTCTTGTCTAGTGAAGCACAGACTGTTATAAAAAGTCAAGTACATGCTCGAACTAATGGAACACATATTTTTTTGTATTTTCCTAATCTAATATATATTAGCCTAACATAGTATATATTAGGTTACAGGAAGTGAAGACTATAGGAATAACTAAATGTATCAGCACCCTTACTTTAATTCAAGCCATGCAAAGAAGGATAAATTTATGGAATATATCAGATAATACAGTCATACAGGGAAATCACATTGGGGAGGGTTAAATAAACCCCGTAAGTCATTCAACCCCACCCCATTTGCTAACCCACCCAATTGATTTTTAAAAAATTGCTAACCCACCCCTATATATATACTTTGATTTGTATCTTTTCAAGCCACCCCTTTCAAACACTTCTTCTTCTTCTTCTTCTTCCCCCTCCCATCACCTCTTTCTCCTCCCCCACCAAGCTCCTCCCACCACCGATTTCTCCTCCCCCCACCGAGCTTTTCCTCCCACCAATGATTCCTCCTACCCCTCCCCCTCCTCCTCCACCAACGACAACGAGAGCAACCACCATAACAAGCGACAACGCACCACCACCACCAACCCATCCCCCTCCATAACCCCTGTCAAACCCAGCACCCTCCACCTCCTCGGCCTCCTCCTCCAGTGCACGTGGTCCGTCGCCATGGACCGCCTCTCCTCCATCGAGTGCGTCTCTGGCACTCTGCCTACTTCGTGCACGCGCTCCACTCCCACATCACCACCTACTTTGCGTCCCGCCTCTTCTGCATCCTCGCATCTAGACCCTCCATCGTCGTCGAGTTGGTGAGGGTCATCGGCATGGGCTCCTCCGCCGAGCTCCTCAATGCCAAATTTCCATGGGCATGACACTCACTGACTTCGCATTGGCCCTCATCCACCACCACGAGTACACGACGCTCGTGAGAAATATAGGCCGTGCCGAGGCGTTGCCCGCCATGCTCCTTTGCGCCGCCTCAGACACCGAATGCAGTGGGGAGGCGGGGCTTGGTGGGGATTTGCGAGTTTGATTTTGGGGTGGGGTATAAGTTCATGTGGGATGGGTGGGTGGGAAGTGGATGGGGGTGGGTTCCATATGCCTCAAAATGAAATGAATTCAGTTTTTTATTTAATAAAAGGGGTGGGGTGAATGACTTGTGGGTGGCTTTAAAAGCCCCCAATAACATAGAGCTATAGACAGGTAACGGAAATGACCAAATAATGTGCAATATTAAAGGATCATGAGGAAATTCCAATATTAATTAATCTGATGGAAGGGAAATAAATATCCAAGTCATCATGCATTAATTAGAGTGAAGAGAAGATTCATAAGCTTAAAGTTGCTAGCGACAGAACATAGACCACTTGATTTATTATGGAATTTGTTTATATTGGCAGCCACTCACATTTGTTGTTTTTGCATGTATATATATATAAAGTTACAAGCATGCATTATAACATGAAATTTCAAATACACTAAGCTGCATTAGATTACCAAAATCAATTAACTACTGAAAGAGAAATCTACAAATATTAACAAGAGTTCCATAAAATGAACCTGAACGCCACCTCGTAGGGATTCCATCACCAGATACTTTAGTTGGTCCCTGCTGATAGTGACATCCTTTAAATATTCCCTTGCCAAAATGATCTACATCACCACAGATTCAGTCAACATAAAACAACCATGTTATTTTAATTATCATGATTAGGAATTGTAGAATAAAAGAAACAGTGCAAAATGTGAGAAGGGGTGTGGTATATCAATTACAATGTCATGAGGCCTATGAATGAATGATATGGAGCATAGGCTATAGCTCTCATTGATTGACAATGCGACACAAAATATGTTAATAAAGACACATTTTGGTGTTTATTTGACTTATTGAGGAGGGATTTCTTCATTTTATGTCATAAAGCAACAAGATTGTTTGTTTAAATCTTAGAAGTACACAATTTTTTTTTATCTCGAACTTAATATTACATTCAATAGGGACATACATTGCACAACTACAATAAAATAAGGGATTTTGTATAAATAAAAAGGTTTTTAGGACTATGATGATAAGAAAGAGTAATATAAGGTGAAAGAGTAAAGTAAGAGAGCAAAATAAGCATTACACAAGGTGAAGAATGAAATGGCCCCTCCCCCCAAATAAAGTGCGATGAAGATTTTTTGTAGGCAGATGTCCAGTGACAGACTCTCCACGCATGTGCATGGAGTGTTTCCACTAAAACAGTAAAGATATGCATGCAGGAACAAAATATCTGTTTTTTTCATCTTTACCTGGGTTTTTGCAAAATCTGTTTCCTCCTCTACCATTTGAAAGACCTCCTTACTACTCTCCTGAAACTGTGTTGCAATACCAACAGCTGTGACACGATCATCAAAACTCATTGGAAGATCTGCACTGCAGAACCAAGTTCTTAGAGGTAAGATGAACTATTAAAGATACTTTAGCATTGTTATGCTCAAAAACTATGCCAAGCCATACTATTAAGGAAAGCTTCATGAGTGTAAAACATATATAAGAGGAAGTCAAAAATTACCTCAAGTTGATTGCAATCCGATCCAGTAAATGTTCCCTTACAGAACCTTCCTCTGGGTTGTATGTAGCAATGAGTAGTGGCTTACATGGATGGCGAAAGCTGATTCCTTCTCTTTCGACAACGTTAACTCCCTCAGTCAGAACATTAAGAAGTAAATTACTGATGCTTTCATCCAAAAGGTTGATCTCATCAACATATAGGACACCTCTATGGGCTTCAGCAAGAAGTCCTGGTTGAAACACAGTTGTTCCTGATTTTACAGATTCCTCAACATCAACAGATCCTATGAGTCTATCTTCTGTGACACCAAGTGGAATCTGTGGCATGTGCGTGTTATGTAAAGATCAATGGAGCAGAGAAAATTTACAATGGTAGAGGTAACATTGATGACCCTATACCTGAATAAAAGGAGTCTTAATGATCTCCAATTTAATGTTGCCAGCATCATCATATTCCACTTTATCAACAAGTCCATCTTCCCACCTTTAAGTTAAACAACTATTCAATAATGACATGCATGCACACAATTTCAACAGGCATCATTACAATTAGGCAGAGGAGTGTCCTTAATAAGGAATGACTTGATGCTGAACCAATTAAGGTGGCTCAGGAGATGGGTGACAAACTATTGAGACAAACAAAGAAAATTAGCTCATGATTAAGTATGGAGGGAGAGGAAGACCAAAAACTTCAACACAAATGGCAAAGATAGTTATTCAAACTTCTAATGGATATGTTTTGGGTGAGTCTGTAAACTTCAACAAAAATGGAAAATATAACGATGCAGTTTTCTAGCTCCTAATGCTTGAACCTCAGTCCAAAGATCACATAAAATACTAACACTTAATCAATTAAAACACTTACTCTTCTGGGCGTGAGGGATCTGCATTGGCGATTGAACCTACAACTACTTCAATAGGAGGAAGAATAGCGTGCAGTCCACGTGCCATAATTGTCTTGGCTGTTCCCCGCTTCCCTGAGATGGCAATCCCTCCTATCTCGCGATCAATGGCACCCAGCAATAATGCTGATTTGATTGCATCCTGGATTACAAGTGATACACAGAATAAGATAGGAGGATCAGATGAACGACAAAAGACACTAGCTATGTTTTCACATGATAGAGATGTTCAAATGCTAAACCAATCAAAGAATGCTTCACTCAAATTTTAGAACAAATAAACAATACAAAAAGGCAAACACATTCAATTATATGCTTAAAAAAAGGAAAAAAAAAAGTCACACAAAAGGCGGGAAGAACAAGTTACAGCTCGTCATGTTAAACTGACACAGAAGCCACAAATACACAGAAATAGAGATATGAAAACAATTAAATCCCAAAAAAATAAAAAAGTTGCATCACAATTTCAACCTCAAATTTTTATAACACATATCAATTTGTTCACTCAAACTCTGAATCGGGTTTTCCATTAACCTAACCATTACTTTAAAATGGTCAAATAACACTTCATGTTAAGCTTCAAAACACATGTGCAACTAATAAATGCAAACAACGAGTCATCAAACACCAACCCGTATAGAAATCAAAATCCAGAATTCTAACAAGCTACAAACAATAAAGCCCCCCATAAATTATATCCAGAATTCATAAAAAGATCACCTTTGGACTTTGGCTAATTATATCCAGAATTCATAAAAAGATCACCTTTGGAC
The DNA here is from genome assembly GCA_030737835.1 of Acorus gramineus. Classification (NCBI taxonomy): domain Eukaryota; kingdom Viridiplantae; phylum Streptophyta; class Magnoliopsida; order Acorales; family Acoraceae; genus Acorus; species Acorus gramineus. The sequence continues at coordinate 21,480,791 of CM060848.1, read as the reverse complement.
TTTGGTTACCACTGCAATCCACATTCACATTATATGTCAAGAGTAAACAATTCCCAGATACAATAACACTAACAACCCAAAATGCCTCATAAACACAGTAACAAAACCCAACAAAAAGGGCACTCAAAAACCCATTCAAACAAACCCAAACAAAATTCGATTTTTTCAGACCTGCCCAACCACGGCGGCCAGCGGGAAGTACTGCCGACCAAAGGACTCGCTCTCCCGATTCTTCGGCGAGGGGACGGCGGCGCCGTTGCTGGACTCGAGAGTCGTTGCGGCGGCGGACACCGGACGGAGGAGGAGGCGCGGGCGCACCCGGGCGGGAATTCCGAAGCGCTGTCTGGGCTTTCGAAGGGAGAATAGGGGGTGGTGGGTTAAGGAGGGAGGGAGGATTGGAGGGTGGAGGGGAGTGAGAGAGGTGGAGGAAGAAGAAGCCATTGGAGGTCTGGAGAGTGAGCAAGTGATGTTGATAATCTATCTTATCTCGTTTTGGTCTATCTTGTCTGTATTAGTGTTTGATGTCTACATAGTTTTCATTTATTAGGAGATAATTAAATTTTATTTAAACTTTTAATGATGATAACAATCAGACTTTTTTTGAACTTTTTTACATGTATACGTGCCATTAAAAAACATGTCAGTGGAATTTTACTCCCACTGACCACATCCCCTTCCGAGATCATCTCCAATCATATATCTAAATATATATTCAAATTAAAATTTGAATAAAATTTTCAAAAATCTTTTATGTACTTATACGTACTAAATCAAATTAGATATAATTATACCCACCTTACAAGTTTTCCTACTCACTCTTTTCATTTAAATAAAAAAGATTTGTTACATTTCTTTCATACCTAACCCACCTTAACACGGCCCACCACATTGGTACACCCTACTCACCCCGAACATTACCCACTCCATACAACCCCTATAACTTTATTACCCATCCCACAATCAAAACTAATAAGTCTTGCACTTTTTGTCTCTCTCCCCCTAAGTTGGTTGTCTTCCCCAGTTTCCCTAGTCGCTGTCATCTTCTTCAGTGACCTCTCCTCCAGCATTGGTTCTATCCAACATCACTGCCATCTTCTCCTTCGGCTACCGAGTTGAGAACACGCAAAGAATGATGCTCTAGTCCCATTCTATATTCCGTTCGACATGTCCGATATTTTTCCTGTTTGATTTAGTCTGACATGGAGCATGTCTTTCTAGAACCAGAAACTTTAGTCCCATTTTGCATCCCGTTCGACATGCCTAATGTTTTTCTATTTGATTCGGTTTGACATGAAGCATGTCTATCTAGAACTAGAAACTTCAATCTCATTCTGCATCTTGTTCGACATGCTCAATGTCTTCCCTGTTTGATTCTGTTCGACATGGAGCATATCTTTTTAGAACTAGAAACTTTAATCTCGTTTTGCATCCCGTTCGACATGCCTAATGTTTTTCTATTTGATTCGGTTTGACATGAAGCATGTCTATCTAGAACTAGAAACTTTAATCTCATTATGCATCCCGTTCGATATGCCCGATGTCTTCCCTGTTTGATTCAATTCAACATAGAGCATATTGTGCGATGGAATGAATGAGGGTGGAGTTGCAGTGATTAGAGTGAAATAAATAAGAAAGGGTGGGCTTATAAACTATAAGAATTTGTCTGGGTGGGGAAATAAAAGGGATGGGTAAGAAAACTTATGGGGTGACTATAACCGCATCCAATCAAGTTTTTATTCAAATTTTTATCTAAGTCAAGAGAGATTTAAATATTTATCCAAAATTTTAATGATTATTTTCTTCTTCAACTCCATATTCTTAAAAGATTTGAATAAAATATAAAATGATGATTAGAGAAACAATATGTTAAATGAAGTTTTTATTTAATTTTTTTTTATAAAATTTGGATATAAATTTGAATAAAAACTGCAGACGGTTTTACAACCTTTTTTTTTTTATTGGTAAGAAGGGGGAAGAGGCGATGCTTGCAAAATGGACATGGCGGTGGCTATCACGGTGCGACTCGGAGTGGTCTCAAATAATGCGAGACCGGTACGGGGCCAGAGGGATTGGAGAACTTTGATGGCCATCTTTGAGCGCGAGGGCGACGCATTTAAGTAAGGCAATGTTTGCGGACAGACCCCTCATAGAGGAGGCGATTGTGTGGAAGCTTGGTGATGGCAGAGCAGTTCATTTTTTGTGGGACAGGTGGAGCGGGTCAGACATGCTCGACGACTTAGCCCCCGATATTCACAGGTTAGACCGAAAGAAGGACGGGGCAGTCCACGAGTTCTTCAACACCGCATCTGGCAATTGGCAGGTCGACCTTACGCGAAGAAGACTAAATGTGGCGGAGACTGGGCAATACGCGGCATTACTGGAGCGACTTGGGCCGATTAGTGTGACTCAAGCAAAGGACGACCAACCAACGTGGAAGCCGCTGCAGTCCGGAGTGTTCTCCGTAAAATCCGCATATGAGTGGTGGCGCGCTCAATCAACGGGGATCCCGACAACATACACGTTGTATAATCAAGTCTGGAGGGCAAAGATTCCAATGAAGATCAAGGTGTTTGCATGGTTTTTATCCTTAGAACGCCTCCTAACGAAGTCGTACCTAGCTAGATGGGCACCCAATTAACCTATTGAGTGTCCACTATGCGCGACTGTCTCGGAGACAGTACAACATCTCTTCAGCCAGTGTCCAGTGGCGAAGGAGTTCTGGGGAGCGGTGGGGTCACAGGCAGGGCTGCAACCTTCCTTTCAAACGATGGACGACATGTGGACAGCAGGGAAAGCGGCGGGAAGGAAAGCGGATAATAGAATGACCGCGACCATCTCACAACTGATTATACCGGCGGGAGCGTGGACGATATGGCGTACCATAAACGATCTCATCTTCAGAGGAGCGCAAGTTTATCAAGAGAACATGCTCATCATGTTTCATGGATTCGTGCGGGACTGGGAACGCTTCATCGCAAACGTCAAAGAGATTTATTTCACAAACGGCCGAATAAGGATTGTGGAGTGAGTACTGGCAGAAGTCCTCCTTCAATTAGATACCTCTACTAACCAGAGAAGGACATGCGCAGTTATTTTTTTTTTATTATCTTTCCTTTACGTTTGTTTAAATCTCTATTCTCTTCCAATTCAGAGTTTGTAATTTGAATTCAGAAATACAATCGGGTAGCAATTTTTTTTTTTTTTTCAAAAAAAAAAGGAAAAGAGAGAGAAAAAGAGAAAGGGGAGGAGGGCAGAAAGGGCAGCGGACATAGTACACTGTGAGAGAGAGAGAGAGAGAGAGAGAGAGAGAGGATGGATGGGGCAAAGAAAGAGAGGGTGACAAGATAGATAGGGTGGCTGATGGAGGCCAACTCCCCTCATTGACCTCTGTTCTTGTCTTCCCCTCCTCTTTCCTTTCCCCACCCCTCTGGTTCTTTATTTCTCTCTTTCTCTGTCACCCCTCCATCCACCTCCCCAACTCTGTCTCCTACCATCACTCTCCCACCTCATCTCTCTCTCTTTTTGGTTGATGGGAACCAGCGAGGTGGTTAGTAGGAATAATTCTATATTCGTTTTTATACAACTGGATATAAACCTATTTCTGTTTATACTATTAAAAATTGTTAAAAATTATATATCTTTACAATTCCACCAAATTTGATAAATATCACTATTAACACCATTAAAATTACATGAAAATACCCAAAAAAAATATTTAGTCCTTTTTTTATATATTTATTTTCAAAAAATGTAATATATATTTTTGGACGCGTCTATCCTCACCAAATTTTTTTCTTACCGCACCAATAAAAAAAAAACGGTGTTTTTTCTATTCCCACCGATCCAGCCAGGTCGACCAAACTTGGTCGTTATTTTAAGTTTTCAGCGACCAAATTTAATTGTCATTTCATATTTGGGGCGACCTAACTTGGTCGAACAGAATTTATAATAAAATTTTTAATTTTTTTTATTTGAAACTTAATCCCATGACGTGTATCCTATTTGGATCTTTCATGCCACTCCAAGTCTAAATTGTAATGTGGGGAGAATCAATTATTATTCTTAAATGTAGAACATAAGAACAATTTTTTTACATAAGTGACGGAATAATTTTTAAAAGCTAAATATAAAATGTGTTTGGATCAATTGGTAAGTTTTTTTTGTTTTTAAACAAAGAATCAGCTTAACTACGAATTCAAACGAAGCTTAAAAATGAGATATATTTGTCTAATAAGATATTTTTCTATAAAAATTTGAATTAATTGAAAGTATACCTACTTATATTTTTTTCAGTCCCTTAGCTGTTATTTGGATAAAAGAATAAATGTAGAATATAATGGATAAACCCAAAAATTTATTTATTTACAAAGAACAAGTAAATATAATTCTGAACCATGTTCGACTAATTTCGGTCGCCCAAAACATAAAATGATGATCAATTTCGGTCGCTCGAAACCTGAAATGACGACTAAGTTTGATCGTCCAAAACCTAAAATGACGATCAAGTTTGATCGACCTAGATGGGTGGGAACAGTCAAACACCATTTTTTTTTTTTTTTTTTTTTTTATGGTGGGTTAAATGAGTTTGGTGGGGGGGGGCCTGTATTTTTACCTCGTCTAGAATTAGTATGAATTATTTCTTAAACATAAAAAAAGAATTATTTATTATTAAAAATTGATGTTTAAATGGATTCTTATTTATACCATTACATGACATTAGCGCCCAATCAGAAAAGACCAAATCTTTTGCTTCACATTCCATCTTTGGCGAGCTTTAATGGCGGCAGTGCGGAGCGCCCTCTTGAAGCACCTGAGACTCACACCCCCCTCCATCGGAGGATCTCCTCATCACCCTCCGATCACTCCCTCCCTCAGCCTCGTCATCCGCCGCTGGTTCTCGGAGGATCTGAAGGGGTCCTTCCTCGACAAGTCGGAGGTCACCGATCGCATCATCACCGTCGTCAAGAACTTCGAGAAAGTCGATCCATCCAAGGTAAAAGAAAAAGAAATCCCCCCTCTTTCGCTTTCTGTTGTGTTAGGGTTTCGTCTGTCAGGTTTCTTGGTTCGGATCCTCTCCTGAAGATTCTGAATCTTTGGTTATTCGTATTTAGAATCTCTAGTGTTCAAGTTGGTGTTTTGGTTTCATATGTTTTCTGTGACAAAAATTGTTCTTTTTTAATGTTGGGTGTATAATTGTTCACACATTATATTGATGAAATGGTAGGCATCCTATCGTTGAAATATTAAAAATGGAATGCTCAAAGCGCAATACAAACAATCAAAACAAAACAAAGGAAAATCACTGATTTAGGTCACCAGTAGAAGAGGAATCTACAAAACAAAGGAAAACCAAAACAAATATAGTACATTTAATATATTTAAGTACTATTTGGTCATTCATTTTAGTGGAAGCTATGCTGGGGTGTAGTACATTCGGATGATTATATTGATGGAATGATACACTAATGATGTAATTACTGTAAAGGCATTTTTAAGAACTGGGTGTAATCATACCAGCATTAATGCGTCGATTCCCAAGTCAAGTTTGTTTGGGAAGTACTTGTGTTGCACCCACTATCGATAAATTGTGGTGGTAGGGTTCCTACATTCTATCAAAATAAATTTGTGGGAAATAATAATGGAAATGTCAAACCTTCTTGGATTAGATGACTCACGGTCATAATGATTGTGGTTTCGGTTTTTCTATGATGTGAAAAGAACTCAGTTGGTATCTGGATGCCTAATTAGCGAGGTGATTTGTTGAATTGTTAGTGGGAGGGTGCCATTTTGAACATCGATTTCTTGTTTTACCTAAACTGTGTTGTATGCATAGAGTTGGTATCAGAAAGAATGTCTCGTTTGGATGGTAGCTATATCCCATTAGCTCCTTTGATTGAGACTTTTCTTTATCCTTTTCGCAGACACCATTTTTTTTTGGATTGGCTGTTTGTCTTACTGGTTAAGAGTATATCACTAACCTGCTTCCAAGAGAGTTGATAAACTCTAATTCACTTGTTTTTATACAATACTTCATTAGCAACCAAAAAAAAAAATTGACTTGGGACTCGGTGAAATCTGTCTTAATAAACAACCACTTGGGTGTGTGTGAATTTTTTTTCGTGAAAATCTATTAGAAGTGTGGACTCTTTAGTGAAATGCTGGAGGTAGAGCTGAAAATGAATGCCTCTCAAATTCTTCCAGCTATGGATCTACCTGCTGCATTTCTATTTTTTGTGTTTTCATGCCAGCAGTTTCCTGCTACTTGAAGCTCAAAGTAATAGGCCGACTGAAATCCATTTCACCTATGCTGAGAATACTCAAATCTCCTTTTCGTCATTGTATAGAAGTTGTGTACCCAGCCTTCATTGTTTTCCTTTTCCTTTGTCCCTCTTGTTTTTAAATCTCTCTATTTTCAATCTATGATAGGTTCCGTTTTATCTTGAAGCATGGTGCTCTTGGTCAACCTAGTTTGTTGATTCTCCATTGTAGCATATTATAATATTAAAATTAGATAAACTAGTATTATGATAATGTTACTCTGGTGGTGTATATATAATGTGACATTGCACTGCTCTTGAAGAAAGGGAAACAAAGCTTTCCATGCACGTCCATTGTCAAATTTATAAATTAACTGCAAGTTTGTATTCTCCCCTTGCATAACCATACAAAAAGATCATGTCACTTGGGAGGCTTCAATGATTGAAGAACATGAAAATGAACTTTTTTGCTGGTGACTGTTAAACTTGGATGTACTGTTCAATCTTTCGAATTATGAAATATGTGCAATGGAAAGCATCTCCACCATGAAAATGATCATGTTTCCATTACTGTAGTCATCTATCAAGCTAATTAAATTGTAGTTGAGGAAACGCAGCATACAAAATGACTTCTATCCAAGTACAGATGTTACATCACCTGAAACATTGCATCACTCATAATCTGTATTATACTTCCACGATATGAATTCCTTACTCGTGTTCTAATGCAGGTCACACCAAACGCTCATTTTCATAACAATCTCGGCCTTGACAGTTTGGACACAGTGGAGGTCGTCATGGCTTTGGAGGAAGAGTTTGGGTTTGAAATTCCTGACAATGAAGCAGACAAGATCAATTCTATCAGCCTAGCTGTTGAATTCATAGCTTCTCACCCGCAAGCGAAATGAATCAGGACAAGAGCCTATTGGAGTCATCATTCTGTTTTTTGTTTTCTTAAATGTTTCCTTTGGTACTGCCAGGTCTGTTTTGTTTGAGAAATTCATGTTTTCTTCTGTGAGGGGACTACCAATTCTTGGTGAAATAGAATTGGGTACTCAATTGCCATGACCACATTGGGGTGGGTTTTGATTTCATATTTTTCAAATCCATCCCGGCCTGTTATGATACCTGGAGTTGGGTTCAATATTTGTTTTTAAAACCTGATCCTTGGAATTGTAAAAGATAATCATGTTGTTATCCCTTTCCGTTAGTAAAATGTGACTATTTTACTCTTGTGATCCATGATATCATATACATTGTTAATGTCTTTAGATATATTGTCATAACGGAATCAGAGAGAATGGAAAACATCCGTTATCGTGACAGGGAGATGGATCTGAGTGAGAGAAGCTTCAATTCACGTGGATGGATGAGAGTGAAGAGGGCAAATGAAAAATACAAAGGGCATTGAAAGATATAAATGAAATGAAGAAAAAAATAACCCTAAAAAGATGAAAGGACTTAGAAAAAATACATTCATTAATTAGAGATCTAAAAATTAACTCCAAAAGTGTTAGAAAACTAAAAATAATAAACAGGTGGTCTAAAAGTCATGTAATTAATTTCCTTTTTTATCCTTCTAAGGTGCAAGCCAAAAATACTTATCTAGTGTCTCATATATAATTTGGCGGATGAATTATTTATGTTATGTATATTAAAATATTTTGCTTAACTTTCTAATGTTTCAAATGTTTTATGTATATTAAGATATTTTGCTGAATTGTATGTAACATTATCCAACAGTCTAATAGATGTCTTGGGCAATGTATTTTGAGATATGCATTATTTTTATTTTAAAAAATTAGTAGTTTTTGTGAATGCAACTCCTTTTTATGTTAAAAATAATTTCTCAAAATGTAAGACCCAGAGTAGGGCAGTGGACATGGATTTAAGTTGTAGAACTCTATGACCAAGTCAAATATTCTGAAGCCATGATTTGATGCAGGAAAGCCTTTCATATGATACAAACTGGAGATGAGCACTTTTTTCCCCAGAGATGCAATAAGCTGGGGACAGAACAAAGGGAGAGTGGCAAGGAAACAAGTGCCAACAAAGGTGTCATATGCTGCAATGTTCAAGTTTTTATCAGACTCTCTGATATTGCAATTCAAAAATGAAATCTTTCGCATTGCGTGGAAATAAATGTATTACCACTCTGTCCAAGTTGGAATTGAATGATGTCAATCCAAAACCGGAAGGCTCTCAACCACATGTAGATCTCCAGGTAATTCAGTGCTAATAGCGCCAACGAATAGTTGTAGTTCTCGCATGAATTTTTAATCACAATGTTTGTTGCATTCTATATCAATGTTGAAGATGGAGAGGGTGCATTGAATCTTGAGCTACCAACCTGCACAGTGAGGTCAGAAATTGAGGTTTCTCTGACTACAATAAGAGGGGAAAAAAATGAACACAAAACTAGAAAAGGAAAATAGATCTTCTATTGATTAAATTTAGAAATTCCTATGCACCTTTGATGTTAAAAGACGCATTAGAACTAGAAAAACATCATCATCGCTAGAAATATTACAGATCATATATGTATATATCTGACGTCAGTGTTTCTTAGAAATTAGCAAGTTGACGTTACATATCTTCATTTCATTTAAATCTAACTTTGCAGAACCACTTTATCTGCACCCACCATGTGACATTTTTATCCAACCTTCCATACATAGCTCCAAAAGACCATAGAGATAGAGAGAGAGAGGTTAAAAATATTAATGATACCTCAACAAATCATATATAAACCTAAGTAGTCTTGCAAATAAAGTCACCTAGTCTGGAGCCTCTAACTAATCAACCCTACAATAGAAAATTCACTTTTTAATGTTTGCTGGAAATGGGATATACACATACAACAGTATATTATCAACATTCACATGAAATTCTCTCTCCAAAAAAAAAACATCGACATGAAATTTCTTTAACAGTTGCTGGGATTTTAGAAAGTAGACTACTCATTCTCCGAAGTCCTTTTGTTTTTGTATGTTTGATTTTATTAGTTCTTGGATCTGTACCCCGTTTAGGGATTTTGGTGGTGGAGTTACTACCTTCTCAAATAAAAGATAGGTGACCGATTCATTTTCATGTAATGGTTGAAACCAAATCAGGTGGATAAATATTTATCAGAATAAGGGAAATTGATGGGCAGAGAAATTTGGAACTTGAAGTTTTATGAATTGAATGGAACAATGAGAATATGTGATATATGATTTAATGAAAATATATCAAAATTCACATTGTGAGATTGTATCTAAAAAATTCACAAATTTCAGAAAAACATACAATTGAACTTCATAATAGCTTATCACAGACATTGAAAGTTTATAATAATGCCCAATGTTCACTTTATGAAATAACTTCAAACTAGTAACATATAAGAGATTGAAGAGCATCAAAAGTAATAAAAAATTACTTACTTGGCCGATAAGAGAAAAATCTTCTACTTCCAAAAAATCTCTGAAATATCCTGATGACCACCCAGCAATCTTCACTAGATACTTGAGTATACAAAACCTTGGCAGATGTCCACTTTGAAACACAATTCACAAGTTCAGGTAAGTATGCTCTCAATCAATGTGAAACCCACCTAGCACAACTGTCTGTTGGCTTCAAAAAATTAATTAAGGATCTGCTATGAACAACAGCTCAGCAAGAAAACCATTGCAGATAAGTGAAAGCAAAGTTAACCAAGAACATTTTTTTCACATGCAAATGGATGACATCAATCTGCCTAGTGCCTAAAACCACATATAGAAGGCCCACAGAGCATGCCCTGTTTACATGCAAAATGACAAAAACGAAGTGATGGTCCTAAAATAAACTGTGGTTATGCCAATCTTCATGGCATTCCTCTTTTTTCGGTTAAATTTCATGAAATTCCTCTGCAATAAAAGGAAGTTAGAAATTTCACAGTGTGAAAACTGCACAAATTTCAAAATAAAGAATGTGCTCTATATCCTACATATTTCATCATTTTACACCTTTCATTCCATGAGATATAAAATTGAATGTGAATGATGTTCAATCGCATTACCAATAAAATCTGCAATCAGGGACTTTGACACAATCATCATCTCTCCCAAACTATATCCCCACATTGGTTTCCAATTGTGGCATTCCCATTTGACATGATCTCTGCTTCACCAGGTTTAAATATTGCATTTTTTGCATCAAGTACTTGAATCTCTGTGGTCATAAGCCCATTTACTAATTTACTTTTACACTACCCCAGAAAAAGAGCCTGATAAGGATCACAAAGGGTATCTGCATCATTATCCTTGTGCTCAGCTTGTTCTAGATTGAATAAACCTGAACATTCTGTGTGCGGAAGAATCTTCAGGCCATCACATGATTCCTCCAAAACCTTTTCATCGTCAATTGTATTCTGTACAGTTTCCAGCTCTGTCCTATCTTTCTTTTCTTCATGCAATTTGTCTGCATCATTATCAATGTGCACAGATCGCTGTAAATTGAATAAACTTGAAAATTCTGTGCGCGGAAGAATCTTCAGGCCATCACGTGATTCAACCGAAACATTTTCACCATCAATCGTATTCTGAACAGTTTCCAGCTTTCTTCTATCGCTCTTTTCTTCATGCAATTTGTCTGCATCATTATCTATGTGGACAGAATGCTCTAAATTAAATAAACCAGAAAATTCTGTGTGTGGAAGAATCATGGGGATATCACATGATTGAACCGAAACCTTTTCATCATCAATTGTATTCAGCACAGTTTCCAGCTTTGTTCTATCGTTCTTTTCTTCATGCAATTTGCCTGTATCATTATCCTCCTGCACAGATTGCTCTAGATTGAATGAACTTGAAAATTCTGCTTGTGGGAGAATCTTCAGGATATCACATGATTCAACCAAAACCTTTTCATCATCAATAGTATTCTGCAAAGTTTCCATCTTTTCTCCATCATTCTTTTCTTCCCGCAATTTGTCTGCATCATTATCCTTATGCACAGATTGCTCTACATTGAATAAACCTGAAAATTCTGTGTGTGGAAGAATCTTCGGGATATCACATGATTCAACCAAAACCTTTTCATCATCAATTGTATTCTGCACAGTTTCCAGCTTGGTTGTATCATTCTTTTCTTCATGCAATTGGAACTCATCGGCATTTGAATTGTTTGAGTATGGGCAAGATAGTGGGCTCTTCTTCAGACATGCACGGCACTTCATTCCCATAAGGTTATTGACATTTTCAGAATTAATACCAAAGGCATCTCCATGAAACCAATCTGCACATTAGGTAATAAACGAAGTAAGAAAATCTTCAGATGGTGAAAAAAAATATGAGACTTCCATACAGAAAACTAGTATTTATTCATCAATATATAATATGAAAGGAAAGGACTTGGCAAAGAAATGAAATACCTTCACAATATTCACAACTAACATATATCAAGCTTGCATCATAATCTTCACGACAAAGAGAACAAATTGGCCGATGAGAGGAATTCCCAGAGTCTGTGAATGGTGCACAAACATTTCTCTCTTTAAAAAGCATTCTGCGATCATCATTTGGCTTTCTGGTCCAAAGAAGTCCATCAAACCAGTAAGGGTACAACATCTTTGTCCTTTTCCCCCTCCCAAAATGATTTCGACTATGAGATTTTGAGAAATCCTTTCGTTTCTTAGACTTGATCTGTCTCATGCTTCTCCTGCATTTGCGTACTTTCTTTCTAACTTTAACTTCTACATGTTTTGCTTTCCTCAAAACACGATTGGGCAATTTATTCATTGAAATTTTACTCTTCTCCAGTTTAATATCCTTCTTTCTAGTTTCTCTCTTAGGAGTTATCATGATGCTGCACTTGAAGCATGTGTACAAGATACTCATAGCATCTTTTGAGGCATTGGCATGCCTTTTGTGGAAAAAACCTGAAAAGAGAAAAAAAAAAAAAAAAGGTTTAAATAAACTACAATAGGAAGAACGTCAGAAACATAACTTTATTAAGCAATTATAAATAATATATATTGGCGATGATCAAGAAACCAATATCAGATGCATCTTACACATTCATTTACTTCTAATGCTATAAATGAAGCATCTTCTTCGACCTTAATCTGTAACTCCTCCCAAGATGGGAAAAGATGGCAAGCTAGACAATCCTTAAATTTATTCAAAATAGTTAACAAAATATGCGGAGAGCAAGATAAAACTGTGCCGGCCAGAACATACTGCAATATGAAAAAGTGATATATAATCATCCGCAATTCTGCATATTACTCCAACAATTGGCATGGTAGACAATGGTCCATGTGCCCCAAAATTCAGGCAGGTTAGTAAATATATGGATTATGTAATCATAGCAATGGCACACGCGCACGCACGCACACAGTTAATACATTGAACAGTTCAATATGTATTCTCTTCCATCAGTAAAAGGAACCATTACATCGCATCTGAGTAGATGAGACACACCCACCAATTTTACATCCCCTCTCATATACAGCACAAAACACAATTTTGGGGTAAGGTGGTATCTTTCACCTCCATCCATAGAATATTGAAATTCCAAGAAAAGGGAAAATCAATCAAAGGGGAATTCAGAAACCTCTTCCAGCATGCCGGGTGTTATTATATTTGGTTGGCTAAAAAAGAAAAACTAATTCAAGGAAAACAGCCTTATGTAGAAAACATTCATGATGGTAACCCAACACACAAAAAAAAAAATACATTGAACATTTCAATATGTATTCTTTTCCATCGGTAAAAAGGAACCATTACACCGCATTTGAGTAGATGAGACACACCCACCAATTTTACATCCCCTCTCATATACACCACAAAACACGATTTGGGTAAGGTGGTATCTTTCACCTCCATTCATAGAATATTGAAGTTCCAAGGAAAGGGAAAATCAATCAAAGGGGAATTCAGAAACCTCTTCCAGCATGCCAGGTGTTATTATATTTGGTTGGCTAGAAATGAAAAACTAATTCAAGGAAAACAGCCTTATGTAGAAAATATTCATGATGGTAACCTTGGCTGCATTAAAGCTAAGGGAATTTAATGCACCCATTTACTGCTTCCACTCTATTTGGGAGTCAAAGTTCAACATGACCATATCCATATAGCTCACAAGAAAATTCTCCTACATATGAAAAACAAAATAATATTGTATAAACTACAGAAAGCTAAAATCACCAAAATTAGTAAACAATAAGAATTTATATATTATTACCACTGTGATAACATTAAATACTAGAGCAATCGCACTAAACAATTCTACAGAGTAATTTCTAAGAAGTCCTTCCAAATTAACAGAGATGGCATATATATGCCTCAGACATGTGACGGACATGTGAAACCTGTATTCACATTAAAAATGATTTTTTTTGGTGAGGGCACACACCATACTCAGCAAGGACATCCCCGGACACGGCCTGATCCAATAGCATATGCTAAACCTTGGCCCCTCATAGCTAAAAACAGAGTATAGGGTGGAGGAAGAGAATAGGAAAAAGAATATGCTCTCTATATCTCTTCAGCTTCTTCTCTAGTAAATCCTGATTTCACCGATGAGATTTTTGCAGGTTGATCAAACACATTACAAAAGCCTCTCACAAACAAAATCAGAGAAACAGTAGGAGTAGCGAAATAAAATAAACATACGCTCACTATGTCTCTTCTTCGTCTTTAATGAATCTTGATTTCAGGGGTGGGATTTTTGCAGCCCGTCGGTGTAGCTGGAGAAGAAAATGGGACAGGGAACATGTTTTACTGCACGGGACCAGTATTGACCTAGTCGGCCCATCCTATTCTGAGGCCCAGATCTAGGCTCCCAAACAACATCATCAAGGATAGTTGCAAATAAAGGGCTCTCAAGGACTGTCTTATAGATGCAAAAGTTTAAGGAGACCAGTTTGTGAGAAATTAAAGTTTTATAATATTTTCTATAACATTGCAAATTCTTTCCATTACTAATATTTTTTAAACAATTTATTATTCATGCGCAATCATTTAATTGAACTGCTGATAGAGTTGCTATATTATATAGAGTTATGTTTATCATACAATAATAGATTCTTATGGTTTATGGATTTATTGTCTCATTTATCATATCAATACATTTACTCTACTACATTATTTGTTTCTTTATTTCCATGTCATTGCCATATTATTCACGTCTTAGCTTTCAAAGTTTGTTGTGTTGTAGTAGACACCGTGTCCAGAGTGCCCTGTCCATGCTACATAGCAGAAACTAGAAGAAATACTTAAAAGTTTGAACAGAACAAAATTCTGAATTGCTAAAGTTTGAAAAAAGGATAAAACTGTTCTCTTACTAACCTTTACAGAGATTGCAATTCACAGCGCCCCTGCCAAATCCACAGCAAAATCGTAAGCATAATTTTTTGGGGAAAAAGTTGGGGGGGTGTTAAGCATAGCTTATCAAACTGAACATGACATTAAAAAAACATATTTAGGCATCATTGCATGCTTTATCAACAATGTTATAGCAATTTCACCACCAAATTTTAGAGATTTTCAAAAATTGAACAGTTTCAATATAAAAAAAAAGAATATCGCATATGGCCACATCTGCCCATATATCTAGAGTTGACAACTTCACTCACCAGTTTGCACAAAATTGAAAATTTATGGAGAAAGTTGAATAGGAAAGGGAAACTCATTCAATTATGGTAAAAAAGTATCATGATCTCCAATCAGTCTACAACATGCATTATTAAAATGCAACAAATAAGTTGTGTGTTTCAGAAGAGTACATGGAAAAATATTAACTAATACGGACTGATAAATAATCCACAAGATTATTTTAAATGGCATGGAGGTCAGGTTAGGTTAACAATACCAATGATTCACAATGGTTTGGCATGAATTAAGATTTTAAATAGAAGCACAATATGCTTGTCCTTGAATCTTTTATAATTAATCAAGGGGACAGCAAAAGTCTATAACAACTTCTATGTTATGACCCAAAAAATTAAAGAAATAGGATAGTTAAAAATGCTTATCATTTTAAAGGAATCAAAGATGGATGAGAATAAATGGAAGTGGGAAAATAGGAGACAAGAAAAAAAAAAAAAAAAGCATAGACTTATTGATCTGGAGTTGTAATAAAGCTCAAAGAACAATTAAATGCAGATGGTGGTAAATTCAGAAATTGGATAGGCCTAACTGGAAGGGTTGACTATTCCCATCAAACTAAGTTGGTTACTCAAGTTTTCAGCTATCACAGACCTGGATAATGGAGAACGTCTGCAGTGAACCTAGTGGTCTTAAAAAAAAATTGCTAGCTAAAAATGTCTAGTACACAGACACAGAAGACATGGCAAGAATATGGCATGGGATAAATGGTTAGAAACTTTATAGTTGACTGGACACAAATACAGATAAGCCTAGATGTTATAAATAGGCCATAATAATATTTTTACGTGATGTCAATCCTACACTTTCAAATTCCATAACCCTTATAATTGGCAATGAAGCTTTGGATATATCAGTTTTCATCCATAACAAGAATTCTGGTACCGTAATTCGTTAAGTAAATGACAACTAGTTCTTTTACACAATCATGTACCTTATGCCGGTCCAGGAGCATATCTGACTATTGTAATTAAATGTACAAATCTACTCAAGGCACAACTAACTAGTTTTATTTGTCAGAGAAACTTCTGGCTCCCCCTTTACTTTTTCCCAATTAGACAAAAAGGTTAAGATTAGATACACTTGAAAACACATTTGATCTTCTCCATTTGCTGATCCAAGGAAATCAACAAGATTACACCTTTCTAAGTAATCCAATGACAACATTATGGCCTTTTCCTCACTTTATCAGACCAAAATAACAATCAAATAATGAATAAAAGAAAAAAAAAATCAATGCATAGCATAGAGAGGTTATGGTACCTGGCGACATATTTATTACAGTGACCACACTGATGGGATTCTGATTTCTCTCTTTTAGAAAATAGATAATGGAACCCTTTCTGTTTCAAGTGTTTCACTAATTTAACTCCCTCATCACATGGTAGCCAAGAACCCAGCTTATTAAACTTCCGCGCAATTTTTCTCTCTTCAAAAGCCTTCAAGCGTTTCAGAGGAACAAAGGACTCATCAAGCCAATATTTCTTCCGTTCACCAGAAGATTCTTCAAGGATGACCCCATGCCTAGTGACAATGTCCGGTATAAACTTTCTTTTTCCAAAATCAAGCAAATACTTCACTTGCACACCCTCTACACATTTTTTGCGTATAATTGCCTTTCTGAGTGTAGCTACTTGTCTTGGCTCTTTGACCAATACCGTGGAAAGTTGACAGTTAGAAAGATCATGCCACCTAATACTTGAATCAAGTTTGCTGACCTGGCAGCATACTAAGATATCATATCAGATAATTTGGAAGAAAAGGTTGCAAAATATTCATTAACAAATTAAACAATGAACCAATGAAATCAGGCGTACAAAACGCTCCTTACCTGATAAGAAAGCTGTGCAATAGTAGCAGACATCTCTACAGCAGCCTTCCAGGCGATATATTTGATTCTCTTAGCAAACTTTGAACCTTCAGTATATAACATACCAGGAATCTTTCTACATCCAGCTGTAAGTATTAAACCAAAAAAATATTCAGAAACACTAAGTTAACCAAACAATGACATCTGAAAACATCAACTTTAAAAAAGAAAAAACATAAGACCTTGTCGACCAGCTTTTGAAGCCAATGAATGAGGCAACATCTTCCAGTAAAACAGTTCACGTGAAAGTCTTCCCCCTCTCCACCAATACATTCCAGACATAGGAACAAACTCAGGTTCACCTTTGGATATATTTCTCCTAGCCTGTTTTCTACCTCGCCCAAGCTTTGTTGATGGTCCATGCCCTGCAGATGCTTTCACTGAAGTGGTCGTGGTGTAAGAAGCTGATCCGACCAGAAAATCTGAATCCACTTGCTTTGACCATTCGGAGGTAAGCGCAACACGGCGCAAGTTCGACTCTAGCTGCAGCAGCATGGTCATAAAATATATCATATAAGCAACAGAGTTACAAGAAATCTATGCAACATTTCCAAGCACAATGTCGGGGACAAAGAAGCCACTCACAGTAAGAAGCAACGGTTTCAATGATGCAACGCTGAAAGCCTTTGAAACACTTTTGCGCCACTGGTCACTATGACGAGGATTTTCCCAAGGACCACAAAGAAGACCATGCAGACGATTTTCAATGGACAAGATATGACATGTTACGGAAGAGAGATGGCTCTTTTTCATATTATTAGTACGAAAACCAACAGCCCGCATTTTTGAAAAATCCAGTAGCTTTTTATCAGCCAGTTTAAACAAACAAGTTTCATCTGTGGGAGCTCTGCAGTTGAAGCACCAACCACAACTTTCTTTTTGAACATCTAAATATAATTTTTGAGCCCTATACAAAAAGAACTTCTTTGATTTGTTAATGATTGCCTTCAGCTGTGATGAAACAATTTCCTCAGCAGAAATTTCGGATTGTTTTTTCATGCTTTCAGATAATATATGCATCAACTCTTTGGAGATGGATGAAACCATGTGACCAGAGCTGTAACAATTAATGTAGGTACCTGGTTCACACTGCACTTGACATGCCCTCACCTTTGTCTGGTTGATGACCAATAATGAGGGATCAGAAACTGAGAATCCTACATGCTCTTTTTGTACAGCAGAACAGTGATTTGCTGAAGACTCTTCAAAGTTTGAAAAAGAATCGTGCACTCCCATGTCTAGGTTCTTGAACCCTAAACTCCAACTGCTCATGAGCTCATTTTTACAGTCTTGGAGATGGACATCTAAAGTAGAATCTGATTCAGGTTTTGATATCTTTTCAACAGGGATTTCTCTTTCAGCATCATTAGTTTGGGGAAAGAAAGAAGAGGGAGTTGCAACTCGAAAACCATAATCCAAATTTAAAGACACACGATCAGTATCAGGATGAACATTTGCTCCATAAAAAGCATTATCAAATTTCCAAAATAAGGAGATAGCATTTATAATGCCATGATGAGGAATCATCCCAGATGACTTTAATGCTTCAATAACAGCAGTGATATCATCCCTGCTATAATAACTGTATGAAGAATCTGGATCACATGAATCTGACCTGCAGGCATCACCAACAAATAATATAACAGTCACATCCAAATCAAGGAAAAATAATATCAGAGGTCAATTTGGCAGAATCAATTTCTCATTGCCAAAAACTGATGGCGAGGGCTGGTAAACGAACCAAGCCGCTTGGGATCAGCTCGGTTTGAGCTCGTTCAGGCTCGTTCAATTAGACAAATGAGTGAGTTTGAATAATTTTTAAAGCTCGGTTAGACTCGAGACTTGAATCAAGCTTCATTTTGTGTTCAAACTCGACTCATTTGTGTTATAAAAAACTTAGTTGAAGCTTGACTCAACTCTTTTATAAAATTATAACATTAAACCAATACAAAGTTATGCTCGTTTAGGCTCATAAACTTGACTCATTTAGGTTAAAATTTTGTTTTCAACCCCTAAAAACCCTAAAATGAAGAAGAATGCTAGGCTCGTTGAGGCTCGGCTCGACTCGTTTATAAACGAGCCGAGCTTGAACATGTCAAAGCTCGGCTCGTTTACCAACCCTTGGCGTCACTTAAGAAATCCTCAAGTAAAGTTACGATCTGACAAAAAATGGAAAGCACAAGCAAAATAGGAACACCAAAACAAGCTTCAAGTGGATGCTAGCATACCCATGGCAAATGGTATCAATAATGTTGGTAGACCTCGTGTTGATCAGCATGGCAACAACACAGATTTATAAGGAAAATACATAAATAAGACTTTCAACTAGTGCAGCAGAAATACCTTCATTCCCCACGAATACTATACACTACTGTTGAGCGATCAGCATTTCCTGCTCTTAAAAATAAATCCTTTTAATATGAGATCCTTATACAATAACTAGTAAGGGTAAGGCTAGAATATCTCTTTCAAAACATACAATTAATGGCAGACTTAACATGAGGAGCAGCACCCAGTCAAGAAATTGGAATGGCAGAATCTACAAAGCTTATCCAAAAAAATTGACAAAGAGGCTACGCCATACCGCCAAGTCAGTTTGTTCTGCATTGTCATTAAGCTTGATTCTATTTTAACATGTTCCTAGGTGTAAAACTTATTTATTATTCTCAGGATGCCAGTATGCCACTACCCCAAATTGCGTTTGGGCATGCTTTATAAATTTATGTTCTTTATACGAGCATGAATTTTTATTTTTATTTTTATTTTTTTTTGGGGTGATGGGGGGGGATGGATAGGAGCATTCATATTCGACAATGAAGCCCGTTGAACAAAAAGGAGAGGAGGGATCTCTAAAAACAAAGAAATAAAAGAAAATGAAAGCCAAAAAACAAATGTTTAAACACCTCCTATATAGGCATGAACTTTCTTACCCGATTTTCCAATTCTCTTTTGAACTCTCATAAAACAATATATCATAAAGACTTTAGAGATCCAAAAACAACAACAAAGCCTTCGTCCTAAAAATTTGGAATCGGCTACATAATCATTTTTCGTCATTCAGCTCTTTTAAGGCCATGTCCTCAGATAAATGTTCAGTCAACATGTCCTTGTTATTGCAACATTTTCAAGCATATCACCCACAATACAATTCAAATTTTTGCACCCAGGCCAACAGCAAATTCTTCTGCCTTTTCTACAAGTCCACTGAATTCAAGCATCCAGCTCATCTAATCCACTCCATGAAGACCCAAATAGTTGATTCAGTGTCAACTCCTTCACAGAAACACACATTTGCCTACTCAATTTTGAGTGCCTGAACAAGCCCCTTCTTTGTCAAAGTTTCAAAATATTAAGAGGAAACAGAAAATCATATGTAACCACATTTATAAAAGTGGGTCAAGTGCATTTTGATACATGTAAGAAGCCATCCTCAGGTCAATTATGTTCTGTCATGATTACTTGAAGCAGAATATAATCTGCGGATCTCTGTGGGTTATCTATATGGTGGATCATATGTTTGCGGTACCTGCATTTTATATACCCTCACATAACACACTCCCCTATGGTAGTTAATTTGTCATAAATAAAACTCCTAGACCTCTCTACTAATTGTGCATATTGACCACTGAAACCTAACAAGATGCTACCTTCAATTTCCATGATTTTCTTCCAAGTTTACTTTTTCTCAATTCTCAGAGAGGCATTAGCGACCTCGAAAAATCAAATGCCTGCCAATGTGTTGGTGAAATCCATTGCATATTTGATGATGTTTGAAATCACTATCCATAAAGTAAAGCCAACTTAATAAAAAGAAAGTTCATCAATAGACAACAAATGATGACTGCTAGCACTTAAGGAATTGGTCTTAATCAGCATGCATCAGAATGAACTATGTCAAATGAAGCAAACGGTTTCATTATTAGGAGTGTGTGTGTGAGAGAGAGAGAGAGAAATAGCAAAAAGCTTCATTGTCAGTGACTGAAATATTAAAGCAGACCTATGAGAATACTCAGGATATTCAGAGAACAATGACAAGTCATTCATTTACCAAATAGAAAAAGCAAAAGAAGAAATGTTCTCTTGTTAACAAAACAATGATTACTGTGGGGTGGCTTCTAGTGTTGGTGGTGCCACACATAATCATATATTAAGTGAAGATTCATAAAACATCTATTGCCAACTATTACATATCTGTCGAGTATACTCACACTAAAAGATAACTGTAGCTTCCAAGGTATAGACGACCATAAGAATCCACACCCAAAGTTTTTGCTCCACACAGAGACTTTAAGGGGTTTAGAACACCATCATGCTTCTTCATTATGCACTCAGGACAAAACCAGTCACCCTCTGGCAAGAGGTCTTTGGCGATCCCTACACACCTAGAATGGTAAGCAGCCGGGCAGCCATCGCAGCATATCAAGCTACCATCCATCTTACACAAGCAGCACTCATCGAAATTTCGATCACCATCTTCCTCGACAGCCTCTTTGTTCAAACAAGAGCTGCCAAAATCATTCACAGTATCTTTTCCTGTGATATTGGCATTTGCACTTATATCATTATCCGCATTAAACTCAAGTTCGGTCATCCTCATACTAAGCTCAGACCTTATCGCCTCAGTTTCAACAAGATCATCACAAAGGCATTTGAGGATATCGAGCTTCACTGTTGCGGGCTGTTTGTAATACTCGCTACTCAAGAGCCTCAGACACCCAAGATTGACGCCCGGTATCATCACCGGGCAATGAATCAACAAATACTCGGCAAGATAGATAGGCCATGTGATTAAGTCCAGCAATTCCCAGTTAAGATTCCTACGCAATCAAACTCCAAAAGCAATATTATATGAATGAATAAGAAAATGTGGCAGAAAAAATACACATTTGAAAAATATACATAATTAATACCTTAAGCATGCCAATGCAGACTCAACACCCTCATTCGATAAAAGCTCCAAATTCTGCTTCAAAGCTTGTAAGATACAGAAATGAATGGAATCCATCAGAGAGTTAACAAAGTTGCATCTTAATGCCGCGACGAATGCTTCCACAGTGAACGGGCTGAGAAATAAATTCGTACTAAATGACCTTAA
This sequence comes from Acorus gramineus, assembly GCA_030737835.1. NCBI lineage: Eukaryota > Viridiplantae > Streptophyta > Magnoliopsida > Acorales > Acoraceae > Acorus > Acorus gramineus. The sequence goes on along the minus strand of CM060848.1, from coordinate 21,458,939 downwards.
GAAGGAATACACCGAGAATATGTCAAGTATCGGAAGATCATCTGAATTGAGATTGTTGGAAGGAGGAGGCAAAACAAACATCCCCTTTGGCTGCTCTCCAGGTTCCTCATGAGCAGAATTGACATGCATTGTGGATGACTTATCAGCGTAAACTGAGAGAGGAGTTGTCCTGCGAGTGCTCCTCCTCAGAGGCGTCAAAGTCATCGGCTGTAAACGACCTGAGACCTGTCCTCTCTTTATAAGAATGTTTTCTTCCTCATCTGGGCTCTCAAAACTGCTCTCATTTCTCTTAACATCTATACCATTACCTTTTACTACTCCAACAGAAATGCTGTCCATCATATTCTCACAAAAACCATTACTTTTCAATTGGGTTTCTTCATTTTTATTGAAAACCTTCCAATCACTCCCATTAAAAGCTTGTAAAGAACCATTTGAATTGTTCAATTGAGCTCCAGTACCCTCTAATGGATCCGCTAAACCATTACCAACAGGGCCTCTCTCGCTCGTCTGCAATTTCTTTAATGGGATCTCTTCAACCACTCTCGAAGAGTGGCTTCCATCCAGAATCCCCTTGAATCCATCATCCGTGATATGCGCCCCATTTCTCTCCAATAATTCCATTCTGATCTCTTCAGATGAAGGCATCCCGCAATGGCGTTTCTTCGGTGGCCGGCCACGTCCCCTCTTGACCTTTATCGGACCGCTCTGAGGGTCCACACCCACATTTGGGCTCCAAAAACTACTCCCATCTCTACCAGTAACTGAAAATCTTTCACCTGATCCAGCCTCCTCCATCCGAACCTCAGCAACATTGGTGCCTTCCACTAGACTGGGCCGAAAGTTCAATTGGGCATCTTTGCTTCCACTGTTGGACGCATTTTCTTCAAAACCCTTCAATTCGCCCTCACCGGTGACTCGTAAAGAACCGCTCGGATCACTCAATTGAGTTTCAATACCCTCAAATGGACTTCCCTTCAACTGGATCTCTTCAACGGCCACTGTATTAGAGTTTCCCATAAAATCCTCCGCGAATCCACCATTCGCGATACGACCTCCATTTCCCTCCGATTCCTCCACCCGGATCGCTTCAAACGACGCACTCCCCCGGCGTCGCTTCTTCGGCGGCCGGCCCCGCCTCCTCGGTGGCCTCGCCGGATCCCCTTCGGACGGACGGGAATCCGTACCTCCCAAGATCGAGGAAACCTCCACGACGTCCAGCTCTTCGGAGTCGCCGTCCTCGTAGACGACGTTGTAGAATCCCGTCAAGGGATCGTACGATTCGACGAAGCCGGAGAATACGCCGAAGCCTTCGAATGTCTTCACCACTTCTCTCCCGACGATTTCCATGTTCGATTGGAAGCGAAAAGAATTGGAAAAGTTAGGGTTTTCAGAAGGGGCGGAGGACGATAAGTCGCGCGTTTGAGGTTAAGGAGGGTGAGAAAGGGCTGAAAGTGGAAAGTTCGGAGGGGTGGGGAGCATTTTAAGGAGATCGTGTTTCGCGGGCGGCGTGAGTCGTGGTCCGATGGTATAGTGTTCCGCGGAGCACCGAAATCTGATTGTGTGTCACATTTGCCCCCCATTTGCACAGATAAAATAAAAATGAAAAAGAAAATCATATGATTTTATATTCCGTTGTTATTATTGGATAAATTTTTATTTTTATTGCTTGTTTTATTAGAACATAGTTATATGTTTTTTATGGATTAATAGAAACGAGTATGCATTATACGTATCTTTTGAGGTATGGAATCAAGATATATATTATATATTAAAGTTTTATTATTACGGTTTACCAATGTTACACAAACACATATTTTTTTATTACTTATTATCAAGATTAAAGGAGGAATTTCATAATGCTATAGGTTTGAGAAATGGATATCTTATTAGGTGTGTTTGAAAATGTTATTTTTTTTAAACTATGGTACACAAAATCGATTAAAACAATAAATATATTAAACACTCCTTATATACTCTTTTAGAGATAAATATAGAAGAAAATGTTATAATATTAGAGTTTTGAAAATATCTTAAAGATAAATATATATTTACAAGAAACATAGTTTTGTTAGGTTATTGAAAAACCATTTTTTATAGTTTATAACTAAAAAATGTATCGTTATTTTCTTTAGAAGTGTGGATTAATTGAGACGTTTAAAAAAAAAACTTATAAAACCATGATTCTTATAAAACCATGATCTCAACCCGTTTTCAAACATTACATACATAGATTAATTGGCTTTTGGCTTATTTTATAAATAGTCTCATACAATATTGTGTATTCATGAAATGCTTATTGGGTTTATGAAGTGTTTGATTTATTGGGGAGGAGGGGGGCACACATACTTTGTGATCTTATTTTTGGTAAGAAAAAAAAAATTGTGCGGATTTGATTGTTGGATATTGGTTGTGACTTGTGAGGGATTTTTCAAACCAACCCCTACTATTTTTATTTTTCTATTATTATTATATATATATTTTATAGGGTTGGTTTGTTAATGGTGATGTGGCTGATATAAATCACAAAGTTGGTTGACCGTTGGAGTCTGCTTTCCCGCCAATTTTAATTGAAGTGGAGAGGGTATTAGAAGTATTTCCCGCCATAAAAAACATAAAATGTATCTTTCAAAAAAATATTTCTCCCACTAATCCAACTTTTATTCCCACCAACTAAAAAAAAACGTTAGGATACAGGGGGACTGGGAGGAGATAGAGAGGAAAAGGGGAAGAGAGGAGGGTGGCCAGAGGCGAAGGTGGCGGCGGCCGGAGGACGCCGGAAGAGGTCAAGGAGGGGAGTGGTTGGTGGGGATGGAGGTTGGTTGGTGGGAATAGTAGTTCTCATCTTTAAATTATGTAAGCATTCAATTTTTTTATGTCAAGAAATCTTTGAAGATTGAAGATAGCGCATCTCTATGAAAATTGATGTTATGATTGATCACAAATTTGATGTTCGACACAATACTCATATTAAAAATTGTCATCTAAGGGTTATTATATCATCGTCACATACTCCAAAGATACCTTTAAAAATAAAACTCTTTTTCACATACAAAAGTTCAGTAGTTTTCATGAATCAATCTTGAAAACTAATAAATTAGTTGGGTCCTTAGACGAATGCTAAAATGGACCCCCATATTTTTACAAAGATATTTTCATTTACAAATCCCATGATAAAAGAAAACATATAAAAAATACGTAAAAAAAAAGAAAATAAAAATGAAATTAAAAAAAAAGGGCAATACATGGATGCGCCAATACACTCACTCCATTTTACAGTCCTGTTTGTAGTTACCACATTACTACTATAGTGTATGAAATCATATTACGTTGTATATATTACACTATTTCAATATATGCTCTATTATACAAAAAATGAAAAATATAAGCATTCAATTTGTATGAGTATGTACATCAGTTTTATATAAGAATGTATTCATTAGTGAAATATATACAAAAAAGAGTGTTGTTACACAATTTTTTTTCAGCCCTAGTTCCTTGCTATATGCATTGATAAAAAATTATCAGAGCATATACTCACATTAATGTTGTGTATGCTCAGATAGAAATTTTTACATATTTTCTATAAATGTATCAATGCAATTTATTGGAGTATATGATTCATTTTTTATAAACGTATGTACCTCATTAAATGAGATATACTATTTTAAAAAAAATTCAAAACACATGTTGATTGAAATTGGGGCTGAAAAAAAAGCTGCATATAACATTATCCTACAAAAAACAAAAAAAAAATTGTGTGGGCTACAAGCTTGCAAACTGGATTGGACTTGTCCTTTTCCTATGGAAAAAATATATCCAACCTGTGTGCAACCTCGTCGCAGCCCTCACCGGTTTTCTTTTTTTTTATATAAAAAATATCATCGAAGTATGTACTGTTATTTATATTTTTCTTTAAAAAATAAAAATTTAATTTTCATACACTACGACAATATAATATATACTAAAATAGCAAAATATATACTGTATATTGTAGTGTATAAATGGTTGAAGGATTGTTCCTAAAACTGACTAATTCCATTGCTCTTTTTCCTACATGGATCTCTCCCCAATTTACAACTAACATATTCTTATGCAAAGCACATGTCCAATAATTTTGGGGTGGCTCTATTTGAGCCCCTCAAAATTATAAGTAAACCCTCTTATTAATAAGCCATTCATATTTTCATAACTTAATTTAAAAACTCTTCATATATTAATCCCATATTTAAACAATAAGTAAAAAGCCCCTCTCATATCAAACCCTATTTCTTAACCTTCGACGACTCCCCTAAAAACTCGATCCCTCTCACAAATTTGACTTCTCCACATACAAAAATGGATATTTTAATTAATATTTAGCCAATCAAACATTTATATTTTTTTTTTTTTTTTGGTGAAAATTAAAATAAACAATTATAAAAAAATTTACATCGACCATATACTAAAAAAAAATTGAAATCCACATTTATATATATCTATTCAATTTCAATTGGAGCATACATTGAGGCCACATTGATGCCCAAGTATAATTCGCCTCTTTTATAAATAAATATATAAATAAATAAATTTAAATGAGATGGGGGTTATGCTTATTAAAAGAATCTTAACTAAAGATTTTATCAAAAAATTAGGTGGGCTTACTTATTGGGGGGTGTACTTATTAAGAAAATTTAAATAGATCTTTAACAATAAAATCTATTTAAGAGGGACTTACTTACAATTTTGAGGGACTCAAATAGAGCCACCCATAATTTTGATGTGACCCGATTAGTATTTGATCAGATCTGGTTGTTCATTGCCTGAATTAAAGCCCACTTTACATCCCTTGATCGAATCGGATGGCGCGCTGTTGCACACGGTACCATTTACAGTTCTGTTGCAGTTTCATATATTTAATTAGATGAGTTATATATTTCGTTAAACAAAATATATAATTTTTTTTATTTTATAAATAGATCAATAAAATTTAATTCAATTTATATTTAATTTTTATGGAAATATAATTTTATCACATAAAAAGTTATACGTTTTTCAAGAAGATTAAAGAATGTGAGATATACAGGTGAGATTGCACAGAGATCCATCCATAACATATTGGATGACATGTTTGATGTTGTTTGCCTTACATGTTAGGTCCTTGATGTTATATGATAAGTTCTTTGATGGGTTATATGTTAGGTCATTTATGGGTTACTTCATTTCATATAGCAGCATACACTTCATTTGAATAATGTATAATTTAAAAAAAAAATTGGTGTGGACTGCAATTATTAGGGCTGTAATAGGGGCTGGACATATTATTTTCCATATCATAAACTCAAGCAGGCCCAATCCTATTGGTGTGTGGATTTGATCTCTAAATAGTAAATATCAATAGTTTATAAAAAAATAAATAATAATAAATAAGCCTAATTAATTAACAAGTTGTTAAAGGTACTCATTAACAAAACCCTAAAATAAATCATGATCAAATGAAAAATATTGTGTCAATTTAAATAAAAAAGGCAATATTTTGTTCAGCTATCCCCTCTTAATATCTCGATCTTAACAAATGAAAACAATGTCGATGTATTATTTAAATTAGAATAATTGTCCTTAAAATCTTCTTTTTATCAAATTAGACCCAATACATGTCAATGTAATCCAAATTGACGAAGCCCTGTTTGGATGGGAGAATAGAGAAAGAATATAGAGGAATATAGGATAATACGATAAAAAGCTGTTTGTTTGTATGAAATAGAAATGTATAATTATGTCAGAGTAAGTGAGAATAATTTAGTATTGATATTCCAAGTCCCTCTAGAATTGTGTTATTCCACCCATTCCATTCTACTTATATAAAAAGAGCACACATGTCAAATCAATTATCATCGCCTTTATTAAATCAGAGACCCACTTATCAAATCAAATTTTTATTTTTTTATAAATTATTATTCATATCTTATTTACTTTTTATCCACGACTTTTTCATTGTCAACCAAATAACAAAAAATTTATTATTATATTTTCCAATTAGATAATTAAAAACACAATAAAATAAAAAATAAGTTATTGTTAATCTATACTACAATAATTATCTTTTATAAAATAGCTGGAGGAAATGCATGAAATCATGCACGTGACATTACAGTTAGAGCCAAATTGCCTAAGATTGCATGTGGCACAACTTACAAGTATTTATAAAGAAGCACATAAAACCATGGTTAACCAGTCACACTCAACATGATTCCTATCCCTTAGAGCTACTCTATGCCTCTACGCATCAAGACAGTTCATACACTCACTTTATTTTACAACTCTATCTGCAAAATAGAAATAGTCCCTCAATATTGCAATACATATCACTATTAGTGTTATGCACTTATATATGCTGTATCACCATAATTTATAAATTTATATTTTATTTTTGTAAAAAATAAAAACCACTGTGTATCAATTTATATTTTAATATTTTTTATATGTATTTTAATGGATAAATGTATATATATATATATATTTAAAAAATAAGGGTTGCAGACGAGGCTAGAGGCTTAACATATCATTTTTCTTTATTTAGGTTAAAAGAGCGTTGTTACATGCAATCTGTGAGAACAGTTTGTAGATAATATATATATCTCAGAGTCATCCAGTGAGGTATATATTAAAGTATATATGTTTTCAAAAAAAATTTACATTTTTTATCTAACGGGTCCTTACTATATATAATGAAAATATATATATTTTACATAAAATTATATATATCTCATTAAATAAAACCGTCTCACATACTGTCCTACCATTAGTCACATGCACACACAAAATAATAAAGATGATAATAATAATAAATGAATAAATGAATAAGTTAAAAGTCATTGCGTACACAATGACTTTTAACCTATGATAGTCAGTTGATGTTTGCATATGATAGTCATTATGTAGTCCTTTGATGAGTTTGTTTGTTATTGTTATCAAATTGTTAATGGGTTTGTTTATATGCTGGTCTTTTTGGCTTAGTTTGTGAATTTTGATGAAAGTAGTTATGATTGTTATTGACCATTATTGTAATTTTTATTGTTGATGCTGTTGTAATTTAAGTTTTTCTGATGATTCTGATTAGATTTGGTTCAATATGCTTTGGGTAGTATTATGTAGTCATTTGTTAATTTAATGAATGATTTAAATATTACATTTAATTGATATTTTTTTACCCTTTTTGCAGATTGATGGACCTCTTCCTAATGCAGCCGTCGTTTACTATTCGGTGTGGCTGTGAAATTTTCTATTTTTGTTGGTCTCCATAAAATGATGGTTTGTAGTGAACTACGATACATGTATGATTACTATGATACGACTCTTTTTGTTGTGTTGATCAAATTGAAACTTGCTATTTTTTTCAATGGATAATATTTGGACATTTGATATTGTTAAATTCCGTTATATATACCATTAATGTTGAAGAACTATTGATTTAAATGTTGTTTATCAAGATTATCTCTTGTGGGACATTATAAATTTGTAATATGTGTTTATAAATGGATGATTCAAAAAAAAATGTTTTTTTCCAAGGAAGTTTTCCTGGGTTATACTGTTCACCAGACTATTCGCAATGAAAAAAATTATTTGCTAATAATTGTTATAGTAAGGAAAATTGACTTTTACCGATAAAGATTTTTGTGAGTAAATATAAACTTTTAACTGGGAAATAATTTCATTGCTTATTGTGAATTTTTTACAAATGGACTTTTACCAAGGTAATATTTTCCTTGATAAATACTAACTTTTATAGGATTTTTACCAACGAAATGAGTATTTTACCAACAAAAAATATATTTGTACCAACAAAAATATTCGTCAGGTTAGCTTTTTACCGAGGAAATTTGTTTGGTTGGGAATTGTTATCAAGGAAATTTTAATTTCACCGGGAAAAACATTTAACGAAGCGTTTACTGCGACAAATTTAGCAAGGAAACGTTTCGTTGGTAATATCATTTACCAACGAAATATTGACTTTTACCAAGGACATTATTCCTTGGGAAATTGCTTATTTCTTGTAGTGTGTTTTGCATGTGTAAAACGTAGCAATTTGAATTATATTTGCTCGCATATCCATGTTTCCCTTCTTTTTTCCCAAAAAAGTTTTTTATTTTCTTTCCATGGCATGTAGTAACAAATATAATTTTTTATTTGTTGTAATTGACAAAATTATCATAAAAGGTGCTTGTAGTTTTTTAGTAGATCCATAAAATATGTAAAAATATGAAATAATAATGTCGGACTGTACAATGAAATTAAATTTAGTTTAGTGACAGATTTCTTATCCATGCAATGTAAGCTAGGTAATCATTTGTTATTAGTATAATAATGACTTTAATATGAAAGTTTTGATAAATGTTTCCCCTCAAAATGTACATTTTTTATGGTTCCTCTCAAAAAGTATAAAATGACTAAGATCCCGTTTGAGTGTCAACTTTTTCAAAAAAAAATGAGTTTAAACTGAGTTTAGAGAAAATTCTCTCTCTAGATTATGAAAAGACTAGTTTTTAACAATTTACAAAAAAATATATTTAATTAACTTTAATTAAGCTACAGATTTTTCTACTGAAAAATGGACTTAGAAAATCTAGCTTCCTACCCATCCAAAAACATTTCAAACCATTTTTCATTACAGGCCTAAATGTTTTATATATAATCAAGGTCACGGGTGATGGTTATTTATGAGCTCAATTTATATGATTTATTTTAAATGATTTTCTTAAATAATTTTTTAATAATGCCCTCACAGGACAGGCTAAAACCTGCTGTGCAATCTTTCCAAAAAAAAAATTAAATAATAAACAGAGAATAATATGTCCTGGCCAATAATGAATGCAACATTCCTGATTACACCAAACCTGCTGTTTTCAGAGGTCACGAGACATACATAGACACTTTCTTTTAACATTTATTTATTTATCTTTTAGAGACTTCCATTATATCATATACACATGTACATACATAATTAGGGACATTTGTGACATGCAAGCTTTATATGCAGCCTTGCTATATGTTTTGTCATGCGTGGAACAACGCTCATAAAATGTTATATATATTGATGAAATGTATAATTTGTAAAAGTTGTTACATGCAATTTTTTTTATGCATCTTTGCGATATGTTTTATCACGAGAAATATTCAACGTTATTATTTTTAACATAAAAGGGATATACTATAATATTATTATAGTACTTCAATTTTTTTTTTTGTGAAGATGCAATTTACATTGCATGAAATATATATTTTACAAGTTGTTAGCATGTTTTACTGAAAATAAATAAATAATACTAAAATATCTATTATATATGTATATATGATTGAAGTCACGAGAAAGAGACCTATGAAATGAGAGTCACAAGAAGGAGAAAGAGAAGACAATGCAGGGCAGGAAAAATGCAGCCCCCACAAAGTTAGGTTTTTCATTGTGCATTCGTGTTGGTTTTATGTGGGGGGTGACCTATATACATTATATACTCACAAAATAAAACTGATGGTCCCTCGCAAACTAACAAATGCATGTGAGGCTTCACTCATGACATTTGCACATGGTGTACATCAGAGCCTCTCTTTTTTTCTTTTTTTCTTATTTTTTTTAAGATAATGTGGGTAGAGTCACACATATGTGACCTTTCCATGTTGGAACTTAAGGTTAATTCACTTTTGTTTGTAACTAATTCACCAATCATTCAACATTCAATGTTGCATGTACTTTATGCATTAATGCAACTTTGTCATATATGCACTCTATCGGAGAACCATCGGTTAAAAAAAAAAAAATTCAATTCATTTGAATATATATTTTATCTTTTAATATTTCACCACCATTTTGATCATATAGTCACTGTTAAAAACGATATTACTTCTAGTCTTATTTCTTATAAAAAAAAATAACACATGCATTAATTACACAATTTATAACCCTTTTAAATGAAGACATATATGTTGTTATTTTATTGGGATGAGAGATAGGATTAAAATTAAGTTTGATTCGACATAATGCCTTCATTTATGCATATTAATTGTATCTTTAATCATTAAGATAATGAAATGAATATGATTAACAGGTCACTAAAGTAGCATATGATACAATGCAGAGTACAAAAGTTCCATTAATCTATAGGTACAACACAAACAACAGTGTGTTTGAGTCTCTAATCTTCCATCTTCCATTTCCATGACAAATAACAATCACTGCAAAAACATGGCAGGCTTTTCAGCAGCATGTGGCATTTTTTATTCTCAGAACATCACGGGCCAGTTTTGTCTTCTACTGATTACTTGGGAGTGCAATCCGATCATTCTTGAAATCCGAGTCCGGTCTCACGTGTTTAACAGATGAGTTCTATAACCATTTAAGGGTGCGTTTAGTTGCATGATTACACAACGTTTGCGATTGTAAAAAACTGTGTTTATAATTGTGCAACCAAACAGTTTTATTGTAGCAGCTTCCTGTACACAGATTTTAGATAGATAGTGTCCAAAAACTGCGATTTTAAAAAGCTGAGAAAGTGAGCTTCCTACAGAATCAGTTTTAAAACTCAGATTTATGCATAATCAGTTTAGCAATCGCGCGACCAAACGCACCCTAAGTTACATGTCAATCACTTAGTGAAGACTATTGCAAAACTGATTATGTAGGAATCTGGATTTTAAAACTGATTCTGCAGGAAATTCACCTCCCTCAACTTTTTTAAATCGCAGTTTTTAGACACTATTTGCCCAAAATCTGTGTGCAGGAAGCTGCTACAGTAAAACTGTTTAGTTGTACGATTGTAAACGCAGCTTCCTGTAATCGCAAACACTGCGCAATCGTGCAACCAAAAACACCCTAACAAACTCTGACAAGATCCAACACTAACCGAATCCTATCCCGTTATAATCACAAAATGCGTGTATGATAATTATTTGATATGATAAGTTTATATTTATATTACAAATGGTGCAATGTATATATAATATAAAAGTACAAAGTTTATTAAATTGTTTTCTAAATGTATTTTGATATTTAGTGCTACAACATAAAAAAATAAATATAAATAAGGAGCAAAAAAGGTGACAATTATTAGTTTTTAAATTATAAAAAATATGATAAACCTTTCAAACTGAACATTCAGATTAGTTGAGAGTACTTTGTGACTACCATCACGGTTATTGTTTCATTGCTCAAAACACCACAACCAAAACCCCTTATAAAATACCAAGAACACCTCATCTTTCCAAACAAAAAGATAGAAACAGACACACACAGTGTTCCTTCAACAATGGTGAGAAGGCTCTACATTCTATCTATATTTGCTGTTCTCATGCTGGTTTCAGCCAAAGATATCCAGGTTCTCCTTCTCTGTCTGATACAATCATCCATGACTTGTATTTTATACAAAACTTTTCAAGCATCACAACTGTTTTTTTTTCTTTTTTATAGCCTGGGGGAGAGGTCCTAAGCCCAACTCCATCTGCTCAACCAACAACCTTCCCCATGGTGAGTTAGAATTCTCATTTGTTAATGTAAACCTCATATAAAAACATTCTCTAACATAAAAACATGTATTATTTTGTTAGTATGGTGTCACACAAGGAAGTCTTCATCCCCAAGGTTAGACACCACCCACTTATCTATGTTCTAAGCTCAAGTCATCCCTCCAGTCCTAACAAAAGTATAAAATGCGTGTTGAGACTTCAACACTTCAGAAATGGCTGCAACAATGATTGTCCCTAACATTTTCTTTCTGTATGTATGTACAAAGAGTGTTCACCGCGATGCACAATGAGGTGCTCAAAGACGCAGTACAGGAAGCCGTGCTTATTCTTCTGCCAGAAGTGCTGCGCGCAATGCCTGTGCGTGCCGCCAGGGACTTATGGGAACAAGCAGTTCTGCCCATGCTATGATAACTGGAAGACCAAGAGAGGTGGACCCAAGTGTCCGTAGATGTTTTATGTTTTCTCTATAATCAGTAGCCTTTGCTTTGGTTTTTGGGAGGTTGATGTGTAGAATCTGATAATAAGAAAAGGCCTTCTTCTTTGATGCTTGTTGAGTTGGGGCTAATATTGGCCTCCCAAGTCACATCTGCAATGCTGTCTCCTTGTGTGTGTGTATACTGTCATTATGGTTTATTTGGTGTGATGTTTTTTGTGATTTTTTTTTTGTATTCATCACACAGATAATCTGAACTCTATAAATTATTATTATTCACTTGTTTAGTGTTCTCTATTGTTGCAACTGAAATATAGTATCATTGTAAGAAGGATCAAAATCTCATCTAGGTGAGATAAATAATCACCCATGTTTTATTGTTTATGGAAGATAACATTGTATCATAAGATGTCCCTTGATCTGCTATTAAATTCCTGATAAGCTGCTTTTTATAACTAAAAAATGTTTTTGCTTTTGTCAAAAGCTGGGATTAGTATGGGCATTTGGAAATAAGTTTGGGTTAAGTAATTCCTACAAATGCATAATCTATAATCCTGTTTCCAAATGCATCCGGAGATGCCTATTTCAAATTATTCATCTTGGACCACAGTACACGATATATGCTTCTTAGAAATCTGCAATAAAATGGATATTATATATACACAATGTGTATGCAGACACAAACATAAGCTTGGTACATTAATCCTGAATACAGTATAACCCTAAATGTTGGAAAAAGAGGTATACATTCAGCAGATTAGATTTCTATTGGATAGAACAATGCCTTTGAATATAGTGAACCTGATATGTTGTGGGATGAACTGAGAAGCTCTTGTTTTTATACTTTGAAGCTGAGGAAGGCAAGCCCAAGGTAGAAGGAGATTTATGTATTTTCAGCGGCTTTGAAAAGCTCTTTCCATTTTTCAGTGTCGCTTCCTGGTCCTTCACCCTGATGTTATTGTCAAGTTACTTGCTAGAGGAGGTAGATGATGCAAAAAAATGTGGCAACTTATCTTTCATGTGAACCTTTTATTCTCAATTTATGCGAATAACACTATGAAGAAGTAGAAATAAGCACATTAGGGGAACTAAGAAACATATATGCCATACAAAACACATGGAATTTAGACTGAAATCGTCTATCCAGCTATAGTAAGTATCTGATATATCCAAAGAACATGAAGTCAAAACATTTTTGCTAGTGTGGTCTAGCACAAACATTAGGGCAGGGCAGGGCATAAAAGATACTAAGAAGCCTAGGGATCATAATATAACTTTTTACGTTATGCTCATAATCAATCCCACCCTTGTTATCTTCACTAACCATCACCTTTAAATATGCCCCCAGTTATATTGCATAGAGCTTCCAGCAATTGTTCTGGTCTATTTGAAATACAAACAAGGTTCCTAATATTCAAACTTGAGGAACCTTTATTACTCCCTCTCACCTCCACATCAAAACTTGCAGAAGCCATCAAGTTATATAGTCATTACGGATGCATCTACCTAAAAACTGGTTAAGTAATTTCAAGTAGGGTGTATAAAAGTGTTTTTTTTTCTTTTTTGGGCCTCGCTTTTAGTTTGTAAAATCGTGGAGCTAAGTTATGATGTTGATGATTTACCTCAACCGAGTTAATTTCATATGTCTGGCCTTCAGTCGATCCTATGTCCAATGCTTGTATGCAAGCTTCAGCCACTGCAAGTCTGCTAGCCTCTCCAACAAGTTTGTCACCTATAAAAGAAAACAAAGAATTTCTTCAATAAAAAATCAGAGTAACGGGAAAATTGATGGAACAAACGAGAAATATTCGAACAGGAATTTACTTGGTTCAAATGTTTTTCCTTGGTTTTGGCAAAGAAATAATCAAGAAACTGAAAGGTTGTTCTCATTAAAATTTATGATTTCAAGATAAAGGATAATTCCTGATGCAGGACGGGATAAGATGGAGGGATATGCGATGATAATTAGGGTTAGGATTCGGGATGTGGTTTGAGAAAATAAAATAAAAAAAATAGATTCTAGGGCATCACACCTAAGAAAGTTAGGGTTTCACATCCTAGAGCTTCACACCCAAGAAAATTAGGGTTTCACATCCTCACAAAATCCCATCCCAAGATATCTTAAAAAGAAACTTTTCATTCATTCTAAAACTGTCTCTCCGTAGAGATTACAACTTTATTTAATGAGAAAATGATTTAATCTAGTCCATTGATCATTCTAAAGATATGTGGTCTAGAGTGAATCCTACAATAACTTAAATTAAATAGCAAACAAATTAAATAATTTAATCTATGCCATTGATCATCCTAAATATCAATGGTCCAGACAAAATCCCACAATTCTTATTCAAAATAAAATAAAACCTAACTAATCTCTATCCACATAGAAATAAGAGTAAATCTCTTGCCCTTCCTCATTTGATAATCTTTAAATGTATCTATTGACTTGATGTCTCCATCAATTCTCCCCTTGTTTGAGAAAATGGAGTTTTAGAGAATGATATAACTCGAAGGTCATGAGGTTCTTATTGCGTGTATCTGAAAGGATCCTGATGGAAAAGTAAAATCTTCAATTGCGGCCTTTCACTAAATATTTGTCGGGGAAATATTAAGTTCAAATGTTGTTCTATCACCATATAAATTTCTTTTGGATCACCGATCTCTATAGCAATTTCCTTGCAAGTTGGTGGTTGTTGTGAAACAGACATAGGAGGCAGTTGTTGTGAAACAGGCATAGGAGAAAGTTGTTGTGAAATAGGTATCCGATTTTCCACTAATGAAACATCAACCTTCTCTTGAATTTCATTTTTATGTTGTCTCTGCATCTTTTGTTGACGTTGATAATCTTGCATCTGGTAATCCTTTAAGGATAATTTTCTTCTGTATACAAAGCAGGCATATGATGCATGATCTCCCTTCATGATCAAATATACATTTCTGAGCTTTCATCCATGGCTGACCCAATATAATAGAACGTTTGGGTGATGAAAACATGTCACACCACGCTCCATCAAAATACGAAGGTTCCATAGACCATTCAACAAAAGCAGCTTGATTTTCTACGATAATTTCCCCAGTCTTAGATAACATAACCACAACCGCTTGAGAAATCATATTCTTCTCAAGATTTTCATCGATAATCAAGGAAGCACCTTTTCCATTAGATAAGCAAATTAGGGTTTTCAGAACGAACACAGAATCAACCATTTTTTTTTTCTTCTTAACTCTAGATGGTATTGCCGATCTGGATGCAAGGGAGGAACTCACACAGCAACACGAGAATAATATTGATGGCGACAACACAAGGGCAGCACGTCAGCAACACATCAGCAACACGGGGGTTGTTGGAGGTCCAGGGCAGCAGCAAAAGGGCTGTTGGAGGCCCAGGCAGCAGCAGCAGGGGTTAATAGAGGCCCAGGCAGCAGCAGCAGGGGCCGTTGGAGGTCCTGATGGAGTCCCAGGCAGCAAAATTGATGCAGGACGGGATACGATGGAGGGGTATGTGATGATGGTTAGGGTTAGGGTTGGGATTCGTGAGGGTGTGAAACTCTGATTTAATTGATGGGGACATCAAGTCAATAGATGCATTTAAATGTTATCAAAGGAGGGGCAAGAGATCTAATCTTATTGCTATGTAAATAGATATTAGTTAGGTTTTATTTTATTTTGAATAAGAATTGTAAGATTTTATCTGGACCATTGATGTTTAGGATGATCAATGGCATAGATTAAATCATTTAATTTGTTTGCTATTTAATTTAAGTTATTGTAGGATTCAATCTAGACCACAGATTTTTAAAATTATCAATGGACTAGATTAAATCACTTTCTCATTAAATAAAGTTGTAATCTCTACGGAGAGACAGATTTGGAATGAATGAAAAGTTTCTTTTTGAAATATCCTGCTATGGGATTTTGTGAGGTTGAGAAACCCTAAAATAAAATAAAACCTAACTAATCTCTATCCACATAGGAATAAATTAGATCTCATGCCCTTCCTCCTTTGATAACCTTTAAATGCATCTATTGACTTGATGTCCCCATCAATTCCACTATCACAAATTCTACAAATCGCACACTTTATTGCAGCCTCACTTTCATTTCTCAAAAAGATCAACCTTTTCAAGCCTCATTTGATGTGGTTAAATATACATGTTCTCACTGGAATGTTAATGTGATGGGGTTCAGTTGAATCTACCTTGATCGAGGATCACTGCACAACGTTTCCCTGCAGTTGCTTTAAGCAAGGTATTCAGATCATATGAAGTGTATGGTCCATCAGTCAACCTTCCTGCCCTGATGAAACACCCATGATAAATAATAAATATCTTCAGTTACTGTTAGGAATATAGTTTACTAGGGAGGAGCTAGAACCGAATTGGACATCTATTTGTTAGAAGAAAAGGAGAAACCTGATTATAGTGAATGGAAGACCGCTACTTCGAACAAAATCCTCTCCCATTTTCTTGAACTTAAGAACACCAAAGAGATTCATAATACTGTTGAAACAATTCAAAATAACCGATCAGTACATTTAATCAAAATATTTTAAAACCCTTGCCTTTTAAGAGATAAGATATGGTTATAGAATTTGTTGTAAAACAGAAGGCCAGCAGATTATTAGAATATGGTACACCGAACTGACCCAGTAAAAAGACCATTTTGAAATGGTTCTTTATATTTGTAATTTGTTAAGAACATAAATACATCTAATAATGAATGCATGTTGTTAGTCATGCCAGGTGCAGATTTGGACATGAATACATAAAATGAATATATGACTGAAATTTCTTGATAAGTTAGCCACGAACAAACAAGCGCAACAGCCATCTTCTTAGACAATCTTACAACTATGGCTATAAATGAGCTCATTTTTTACCTATTAAAAAATGCTCTCATTTATCATAGATTCATAGATGCATTGAGCATACTATTGAGTATTTTATCACATTCAGGTTGCTTGTGCATGCCTATAATTCATTACAGCGCATACTAGAAATGCAGAGTTTTTTATTTTTTTTTGGTAAATAGAAATGCAAAGTTTCACGGTAGAAAGGATCTTATCACATATATACCTGGCATTTGAACCACATTTTAATTCAATGAAGAAGAGAAGGGTCAGAATACTTTGTGCAAGATAAATTAACAACTTGCAGCCTTTTCGTGGAAGAGATTGGACTTGTTTTTTCAGTTATAAATCATCTTTATGTTATAATCAACATATTCTACAAGTTTGAACATGCAAAATCTAGGATTAGTGCCATGCTGGTTGCATAGGATGTTTGCCAGATTATTTCAAGTTATAAGAAATGTCATGCATCCTACCAACCCATTGTTTCACAAAGTACTTTGGGTGTCCGCATAGGCTTTTGCTAGGCATCCACCAACATATATGCCTGCTTTAATGGAAAGTGACTCTTTAGGTTTAATTCTAAAAACCCCCTAAAAGCTAAACATCTCTTCCCATTTTGGCACTGCCTAAGCTGCCTTCGAACACCTTGGGGCCGCCTAATGCCTTTTGAAACTTCAATGATGGGAAACGGCTTGCAGATCCCCAGGGATTGATAAATCCTATCAAAACTGTCAGCTCAAAATATGCAGTTCACTTTTATTCAGATTTCTATACATAAAATAATTATCAACAATGTAGATCATATTTCTTAAAGAGAAATATTGATTGAGATCATACCTCCATGGTAGTTCATTAAATTTCGTAACCCCAACCGATGAGACAAGAATGATTCTCTTCAGAGTTGGAGGCAAGGCTGATACAAGATTTCGGACACCCTCCCAATCTTGAATTTGAAACAAGAAATTATATTTTTAACATGTTGTACAATTTTCACCAAGTAAGTATACAAGTTAATAGGAAAAACAAAAAAGAGATTCTAAAAGTATTCTAACAAAAAAATGAAAGTTGACAAATACATACTATTTTAGTAAAAAATAACGAACAAAATAATCCGATTTGAAAGATTAAAGAAAAAAGAAATGGAACTTGTAAATGAGGTCCATATTTTGCTAAAAATAACGAACAAAATAATCCGATTTGAAAGATTAAAGAAAAAAGAAATGGAACTTGTAAATGAGGTCCATATTTTGCTTTCTTTATGAAAATTAATTTTAGAATATGGAATGTAGGAAAGGGAGAAGAAGGTGAGATGAGGATAATTGAATAAGTAGGAAATGTAGCATTTCAAAATAACTGATACCGAGTACACATGGAAGAAGCTTCAATAGGGATAAACTAGTCAAAAACTCTGGTCGAGTGGTTCTATCAGAATAGATTGCAAAACAGGATTCATAAAGCCGACCCAATACTCTCAGCATAAGAGTTGACAACAATAAGAAAGATAAAAAATAAGATGACATTGCTGTTCTGCAAAATTTCTGGATGAAGCGCATATGGATGGATTAAAAATTCAATGCTATATTTTGTCAGATTCTGCAGATTCTGTAGGACTTAAATGTAAGGATTGAATTTATAAATTTACAAATCTTCTGATAAAAAAATGTTATAAGAAGGGTTTGTTCTGACCTGTTCTTTCTGGTGTATTATCACCATCCCAACGCCTCGAGGGAAAAGCTGTAGTCCCAGTGCAGCAAATGACATGTGTGACTCCCTATGAAACATATTCCTATATTTGATTAAACAGAGAAATTACAAATTGGGTTCCAACATCAGGAGCTGTGTTGCAATTTAATAGAATTTGCATATAATCAGTACACACCTCAAATATTGCTGGATCCAAATCATCCGGACACCTAGTGTCACCTTTCCATACCTGTCTAATACGTGCAGGTTAGTTTTTCATCTTCACACGTTTTTCAAAAACTTAAAATAGAAAAAAAAATGTTTCATTTGAGATGAGTATAAAAGATTTCTTAGAATCCTCTCCATGACTCCATCTAATAAAACAAACAAAGAAAAATAAATGCGACTGTTACAGGCTCGTAGTCAAGAATTCAGTACCATTAATGATTCCTCATCTCGTTCACCAAACAAGGATGCTGCCTTTGAAGTGTCCCTTAACAACAAGCGTGTTTTTATATTTCGGCTAAGCAAGGATGCCACAACCAATTGCCCTGAAAAAGAAGTCAACCTGCAAAATTATTCCACTGCAAGAGAAATAAAAGGACCCTCCTCATAAAATGACAGGGGGATGCAAAGCTATGTTTTACTGCCTAGAATAGCATACAAGTTTATTACATGAAAGCAGTTTAGGCTATCTATGAGCCTTGTTATTGTCAAAGAAGTTCTCTCTCACATTAAATACACATACTCAACTCTACTCAAGCTTGCCCATCTTCTCTATCAACATCAGTCAAGTCTTCCCCCCTTCTTAGGAAAAGCACTCATCATTGTTCCATAATGGTTATATCCAAACCACCTCAATTGGTTCCCACATTTCATCATTTACAGGGCTACTCCAATCTTCCCATTTGACACATCATCATGTGATCCTTTCCTCATCAGTCTACTATCCATCTCAGCATCCTTGTTTCAGTTAGATACTAAATATTCACAACTAATAAGATCCCATAAAACCCTTCCATATTGTCAAGAAGAACTATAAGTTGATTTGCTTATCACATTTTTCTTTACCTAAAAAAACCGGTATAAAGTATTTGGTTCATAGACTCCAACCATATGCCCCACAATATAAGCCTATCACCCACAATCATATCAACTTCCACCATTGTATCAGTTATTCACATGACATAAAGACTTCTCCAATGTTTGTGCCATTGAGTATTTCAAGCAACCATATTACAACTCTCCTGTAAAGTAAATCATAAACAACAGTTTGTGATTGTAGATTCACATGTTTACATAGCTTGGGTAAGAAAACACAGAAGCATTGGGTAGCGATATAAGCTATTCGGTATAGATAACTATTCCAACATAGATAGTTAGACCAGTGGAATAAACCACTTTCTGTTTGATTGCATATTTAATTATTCTCGTTTGGAAAATGTATTAATACAATTTTTGTTGTTTGGTTGACCAAAAATAAGATGTGGATAAAAGGTGGATAAGATGTGAATAAGGATTTATAAAAGATGAAAAATGATTTGACATGTGAGCCTTTCAATTTATATGAGGTGATGACAGGTTATTTGACATGTGAGTCACCCTTATACTGGTGGAATAGATTGCATGAAATAACTCAATTCCAAGGAAAGGCTGGAATACAAATATCAGTTTATTCCCAATTATTTTGACATAGTTATACTCTTCTATCTATGCAAACAAACACTTGTTGTGGGCTCATTCACCCTATTCCAACCTATTCGTTCCTCTACCTAAACAGGCCATAAAAAATTATAAACTCTACTTCACCAATAAATAAGGGTGTTTCATGATTGAGCATCAGATACATAAACATCTTCCTTTCACTGCCAAAGAACATCAATAACGGTAACATAATCTATCATTTGCTAAAACAACAACACAAAGTAAAACAAACCCAGATCAGATGAATCCATGAAAGACAGAAGGAACAAAGATAGAGCCTTTACCGACGCCACCGGTGCCACCGACGACGAGGACGGTCTTGGAAGATGCAGGGGAAGGAGGGGTGTCTTTGGAAACCTGGGTTGGGAGGGTAGAGACCTGGGTCTCTCTGTCTGACTTCACTGAATGAACAACTGCTGCTCTGGGGCTTGTGATGGTGAAATTCAGAGATGGGAGGAGGAGCGGGAGAGGGTTTGATATAGATTTCTTGATGTGGGTTTTCTCTGAAGATGTTGGGAATTCAAAGATGGGTTTCAAAGGTGATATCTTTGAAGCCATGAGAGAGATGAAGAGATGTGCAGAGAGAGAGAGAGACGTTAAAATCGAATGCAAAAGGTGGAGACTGCAAAGGATATCCAAGGTTTTAGATGGCCAGTTGAAACCCACTTGAGCAGGTTTTGTTTCTGCATAAATCAAAAACGTAAAAACTATGTTTTTTTTTTTTTTAATATGTTTAATAAAAAAATTTATACAAGGATAATCCAATTTAAAAACAAGAATATGCACAGACTCATCCATGTAACAACCAATCTATTATCGTCACATGTACACTGTTACCGACTGTCCTCCACTCACCTATCTCGAAAACAGAGTCTCCTACCAGGAAGAGTTTACACTTTGCTACAATACATTGGTTGTTGTATGGATAGGGCTGCAACTCGGACGGATTTGATTCTGGTTGACCCCAATCCGAACCCAACCCGAATTCTAAACTACTCAACCCTAACTCGACCCGACCCGATTTTCAACCCAAATTGGATCAACCCGAACCTAACCCGTAATTAAATAAACCAACCCGACCCAACCCGAATTGGACTAATCCGACCCCCAATCCAATTTTCAACCCGAATTTGACCAACTCAACCCAACCCATGTAAAAATTGGATTCAACCCGTCGGGTTTGGATTCAACCCGACCGAAGTTACAACCATATGTACGAAGGAGCATGTAACACATAACAAACGATCCGATCCCTAAAAAAAAGTTTAAAAAATAGATTTTCACTTATAACATCTTTTAAGAACAATTATCTATAACACTTATATTTGTTTTTTGTTTGTTGTTTCTTAAAAAAACCTGTTTTCACATTGTGGTGTTTGAAAACCAGTTTTGATTGACTCCATTGGGTAATCTGATTTATGTAAAATCAATATCCTTAAAAACCATTTTAACTTGTTTCTAATTTGGAGACACGATAGAATATAGTATGATTTTGAATAAAGTGATTTAAATCAACTTGATTCCTCAAAAGCTCACATTCTGTGTTTTTTAAAAAACATATTTTTTATATTAAAAACTGTAAGTAACTTTTTAATTAAGTTGATTTTTAGTTTAAGTGTTTGAAAACACCTTTACGCTTTTCACTTTTGTAAAAAGCATAAACACGCCCAAACGCATTTCTAGATGCCCCCAAAGAGTTTATTGATTAACAATCAACTTGTGGGCATTAATTTTGTGATCTTGTTTTGACAAGAAGTTAAGGTCACGTTACCAGGCTCTAGGCCACATATTAGGGCAACCAAGGCCCCACATAATCTTGCAATTGCTTGGACCTTAGCAGTTAAAGTTTCAGAGCCACTCAATGTCCTCCAAATCTTTTTTTTTTCTTAAGAAAAGAGAATAAAAAAAAGGGAAATGTTAGGCATAATCCATTTCTCCAATTAATCTTTTTTACAAAAATAAAATAAAAAATTATTTTTTAATATATATATATACACACACACATACATAGGGGGGGGGGGGGGGGTGGGCTGGGGACAGGGCCCTCCAAGGCAGAAACCATGTGTGAAAGTCATATATGATTTTTAGCCGTGAAATATTTTTAACCGTGAAAGTCATATAGGATTTTAAATATATTACCCACGAAAACTTTTCCTTAAGAAAGACCAGTTTGAAAATTGATATATATATATATATATATATATATATATATATTTTGGGTGTGGTGGGCCTAGTAATGAAATGAATTGAAATATTATGTTAGTATTAGAGTTGAAAGTTGTTATATTCAAACCAGTTCGCAATTCCGCTTGCATCTCACACAAATTATATATATATGCTTAGCTAATTAAATATCTTCTCTCATAAAAATTAAATACATATCCATATAAATTGAATATATATATTTTAATTATTTTTTTTGTATTAAAGGTATACTGAGATAGTAAAATATATAGTGTTACATGATTTCATATAATGTATTAGTGACATAACTACAAATGAGTTTCATTTTTTTGAAATTGTTAAGAAAAACCCTATGGTGGTTGTAAAACCACACAGTTTTTTATTTTTTTAATGATTGTTTTTATTTATTTTGTTTTTTCAGGATCGCTACTTTGAATATCTCTCAATTGTCCTGTCATAATTGTTTTTAAATTTTTTTCAAGCTTATTTTTTTTATTTTTTTGTGAAGGTAAAATAATGAGATTTTAAGGGTTTTTTTTTCAAATAAAATTTTTGGATTTTCTAATGTGAAAGAAGCAGTAAAAAATAATTTATATCTAAATTGTTTATTACTTCAAGGACTTGGTCATTACTAGTAAATATATTATTTTATAAATATATTTTTTTCTTATTCTAAGTTTATCGGCCTCCTGGCTCCCCCTTGTTCTAATTCCTGGCTCCGCCCCTGTATATGTGTGTGTGTATATATATATATATATATACACACACACACTTCACTTTTCACAATAATATAGATTTCATTAGGTCAATATATATTTTACTAAAAAATAAAAAAAATTAAGAACTGCACATGGGGTGGGGTTAGAAGTATCATTATTTATTTGTTAAAACAAACATGACACATAATTAGGATTGATGCTAGCTTTCCAATCATTTTAAATAGTATGCTATTACACAGTTTTTAGATACACCACAATTACAATTCTATTTATATATATATATATATATATATATATATATATATATATATATATATATATATATATATATATATATAATGTGATATTTTATTTATGTATAAAGAAATTTGAACTCAAGAAAATATTTATTCTCTTGCCGAAGGTGAAATACAGAGAACATCAATTGAAGAGCGAAAAAACTCGAGGACGAGTTCTTTTGAAGAAGAAGAGTCTGATGTAGGACAGAATATGCAGATGGGACCACCAAAAGATGTCCACCAAATAAATTACAAATCAATGGTCACGATCTTAGAATCGCACGAAAATTTACATGGTGAAATATATCGAGGAGATCTTCTGGATTAGTTGTCACACAACTAACAATTTTTATTTTTTAAAATTAATTCATTTAGGCATTTGAATTAGCGATTTTACTATTTTTAGTAAGTTTTAGATTTGTGATATCTCAATCATAACATATCGGAATTGATTTCTATCAATTCCTATGATCATTGAGGATCTCATAGAATCAGAAAAATTAGTTTTCGAATTTTACTATTTTTAGTAATTTTTTAATTTTATGTTATTAGTATAAATAGCAGACTTGTAATCTAGGGTTGACAGTTTTTATCAATAATATTTTGAATTTCCTCTATTTTGGGGCTTTCTTCCTTGTGGATTCAAGGATTCCTTGTGGATTCAAGAAGTTTATGAGATCTCAACGCTGGTTGGATCTTTTTATCGTTTCACGTTGCGTTATTGGGTGTGCGTGTGTGTCAAGGGGAGGAGGGTGGGGGGAGTTGACGTCCTGTCTACTCTCATGTCCTCCTATTGGCTATGCATCGCATTTATATGTTTATTTACTCTGTATCTTCTCATCCCCATATCTGAATTGTACTAACTCTTTCTTTAATGAATCTAATGGTACCATGATTATACATTCAAAAAAAAAAAAAACACAGTATACCAAAAAAACCCTTACAATTTGTTAAAAATGCATAAAAACCTTTAAAATGACGATATTATCCTCCGGAGAGATTATGAAACCCCATCCGAAGGGGTAAAATTACCATTTACAGAGAATTTTTTACATTTTTAATATATTATAGGAGATTTTTTGTATGTTATATTTTTAATAAGGGTTAATTAGATAGAATAGTCACATAATAATAATAATTTATCAATAAAAATTTAATTCAGAGGGCTATTTGAATTTATATAGATATTTTCATAGGGTTACATAAACTTCAGAAAAAGTCAGGAATTATATGGATTTCCAGGGGTTTAGGAGAGGTTATTTGAATGTTGGGGACCTTTATTACCGCTCCTTCAAGTATTCAACCCACCCCCAAGAAAATTAAAAATTTCATATTTTTTTTTAAAAATGAACCCACCCCTAGCCCCTCTTCTCTGGCGGCCTCTTCCACCAGAAGCTCTGCAACGCCGTGAGCTGCGGCACCTCCTGCTGGTGGAGGGACGAGATGCCGGAGGAGAAGCCGCATCCACCGCTGCCAAGGCGAGGAGATCCAGATCAGTCCAATGAGGCTCGTGAGGGCTGACGCCAATGCGAAGATGCGCTGCAGAGAGTGGTGAGGGGGGTTGCAGGAGGAGGTGAGGGCAGCGAAGGTGACTCGCCTTGGGCAGCCTCACCTTCAGCCGGACCCCGACGCCACCGACGTCTTCTCCACCGGCTCCTCGAAGGTGACCCTCCTGGCGGAGGTGGTGTCGAATGACAGGTCGGAGACGGAGCGCTTGGTGAGCATGAGCCCCTCCAGCCTCTCCTCGGCGATGGTCGTGTTGGGGAGAGATCGGAGACCGCGCGCCTTGGGTTGTGGTTGGCGACGGGGGGGACTCGGGAGCTCGACGAGGAAGTAGACTTTGCGGGGATAGAGGACTTGCTCGGGGAGAATGGGTCGGGCGCGGATGCTGAATCGGCGGACATTGTCGGAGTCCACGGAGGGGTGGTCGCGGAGGACGTTGTGGACGGAGGGGAGAAGGGGGTGGGTTCATGTCAAACCAAAAAAATGAAAACTTTTAATTTTCTGGGGTGGGTTGAATACTTGAAGGGGTGGTAATAAAGGCCCAAAATGTTTTCTGGGGTGGTAATGCTTGAATGTTTCCCAAAATTGAAATATGTAAGAATGTCCTTCAAAATTCGGATCAGCCTGGCCCAAAATGGGCCCAAACAGCGCCTATATAATGAGGCCCAGATCTCAACTTTTTGGGCTTGGGCACTGAACAGCTTAGATGTACCATTTCTTTGGTAGAAATATATGATGAACACTATTACACACAATTATTTTTTATAATCCTAAATATAGTTTCATATACATCGTTAGCCCCCCTACTCATCATAACTAGGTTTATATTTTTTTTATTTGTTTTTATATTTTCAATAAATGATATCATTCAATTCGTTGAACTATATACTGTATATTTTATAAAAGTACATATCTTGATAAATGCGATATATAATTTCTTAAAAAATAAAAACACGAACAAACTGCATTTTGGACAGTTACATGGATTGATTGTAACATTTTTTGAAAATTATACATTAAAGCCTATTTCAAACCTGTAGAGGTTTTGATTTTTTTAAAATTATCTCATAGAATACATTCTTCTACAAAATTAAATTACATACTCGTATGAATTCAATGTCTATATTTTACCACACAATATACACTGAGATAGTGGTAATAAAGCCTACACATAACAATGCCCTTTCTTCTATTGGTGATCCAAAATCATATATGTTTCTTGTTATTTAACCATGATAAATCATATAATCAAATATCTCATAAAATTATTATATTTAACCATGATAAATCTTTTCAAATAAAATCTAGTCCATTTTTTAATCCTACTTTTTTTTTTTTTTTTGGAAGAATAATGCTCCTTAAGATTTGACTCATTGACCTCTTTCAGAAAAGTGCAAAGTGATTATCAACTTAACCAAAATTCGGTTTGCACGTACATAACTTTATTTAGAACTTAAAAAATGTATAAAATAGGTGTATTAAAAAAAACCCTTTCTTTCCTTCACTTTTAAGCAACATCCACACAATGCAAACACAATCACAAAAGGTTAGCTCACATAAGGTCTGATTTATAGTCCTAATAATAAAAAGTGTCAAAACAAAGCACCTTAAATACGGATAAATTGATGCCTTTGTCTCATGTCTTGACTAGTACTAGCCCGTGACATGCACCCCCCCACTTTCAAATATATAGGTGACCAACCAAAAACCAAACATTCACTAACCTCTCCAAAAACCCTAATTTGTCCACTCTCCACACCAGGACAGAAAAACCCATCCAATCCAAAACAACAAATCACAAACAACATTACACTCTCAAGCACAAAAGTGCTGTTGTTTCTATGTCTTTGGCTCTCTATTCCATAATATTCTCTTCCACAACCCTACAAAGAATAGCATTCTCTCTTTTAATATATATGTGGGAAAAATCAATATAACCCCTTGTAAACTGACTGAAATCCATATAACCCCCTGACTTTTCTTAAAATTCATATAACTCCATGAGAACACCTAGTAAATTCAATAACTCCCTTAATAAAATTTACAATTACAGATGATGAATATTTTGTGAATATTATGTTTGGTTAACCTTGATAGAAAATACAGTATACTTAAAAAAACATACAATATGTTAAAAATGTAAAAAATCATCTGTAATGATAATTTTATCCATTCAGATAGGGTTTAATAATATATCCAAAGAGGATAAAATCATCATTTTCATAAGATTTTTCATATTTTTAACACATTGTAGGGGTTTTTTTAGTATATTATGTTTTTAGTCAGGGTTAACCAAACAAAATATTTACAAAATATTCATCATCTGTAACTGAAAATTTTATTCAGGGGGTTATTTGGATTTATGAGGTGTTTTGAGAGGATTATATGGATTTTAGGAGAAATCAAGGGGTTATTTTGATTTTAGTCAGATTTAAGGGGTTGTATGGATTTTTTTATGAAAAAATCCATATAACCCCTGTAATCTGGCCTAAATCCATATAACCCCCTGTAATTTTTATAAATCCATATAACCCCCTGTAATCACCCCTCTATATCCATAAAACCCCCTCCGTCTGCCTTCCGTCCGTCTGTTTAACGGGGCAGGGGGTTATATGGATTTATGACAGATTATAGGAGATTATATGGATTTTTCTAGTTTTTATTTAGTTATTTATTTTACATGTGGTTTAAAAATTGAGCTGTTTAACATTTACTTATAAATTTTTTTTCAAGATATCACGCACCTTTAATTTTAATAAAAAAAAAAGGTTATTCAGATTATAAACACATACAAAATCACCCACCAAAGAGATAGAAGTAAAAGAGATATATATTTTATCTTTTGGTATTTCAAAAAAGAACCCAAAACTACTCTTTCACGTACAGTTTATTCTCAACAAAATTCACTCATGACACCAACACAAGAGGTGCCCCAAGATTTAATAAAAAACATAATTCGCATTTTTGAAATTTTGTTGGTTGATGTTACACACTTTTTGTTACAAAATTCATTCTCTTTTACTTCTATCTCTTTAGTGGATGATCTTGTATGTGTTTATGATTTGAATAATCCTTTTTCTTTTATTAAAATTAAATGTGCATGGTACCTTGAAAAAAATTCAAAAGTAAATGTTAAACAATTCAATTTTTAAACCACATATAAAGAAAATAATAATAAAAAATGAGAAAAATCCATATAACCCCCTGTAATATATCATAAATCCCTAAACCCCCTGTCCCGTTAACCAGAGGGACGAAGGGGATTTTATGGATATAGAGGGATGATTACATGGGGGTTATATGGATTTAGGACAGGTTACGGGGGTTTATATATATATATATATAATAAAGTATAATATATATATAACCTCGTAAATGACCGACCCCAACTTGCATTGTACGGTCCGATGCCTTCCTCTGCCAACCGACAGAGCGCTAACAGACACACTTTCTTCTAAAAGCACCTTCCACATTTTCACTGATAACCAACAATTCTTAGGTTTAATATATAAAACAAAGGGGATTATATATATATATTTTGATGTGTTACATAAATTTTTTTTATTATTGTTGTAGTGTTGTTGTTTGGCGAAACAAGTTTGGGTTTCATCCGGAGATTCTCATCTTTTGAAGAATGGCGAAAATAAAAAAAACAATTCTACATAAAACAGAAATGTTTCAAGAATCTAATAAAAGTTATCTTTTGAACAGCCAGTTAGCTAGAATGAGGTTAGGGTGAGTTTAAATGGTGGTTATAAGTTATAACTAATTGAATTAGGATAGAAGATCAACTAGAGTAGCCATCAGATATATAGGTCAGTACAATGCTGTTTTTTGAGATTTGTGTGTTCTTACAACAGATTAATCAGAATATTTTTTTTTTAATAATAGATATCTAGGTTTTAGGGCTTACGCCGCGTTTTGATAATCTTGGGGTTGATATTACGCGTTAGAGAAACGTTGTCTTCAGAGCTTTTTAAACCTCATCAGTTTTGTGCATAAAATGCATCAGCAAACACATCTTTAACGTCCACCGCGAGAACATGTTCGGATCAACGGTGGTATTTTGTTAGATTTTCTATTGTAGAATTGATTGAACAGCCCTTATTAGGAATACATATTCGAACTCAAAGAGAATATTGAAAGCACTTTGTTGGAGATTCCTTTTCTCTCACTCTCTCATTCATGTTCATGTACTTTCATCATTTTCTGGTCAACTACACATCTGCATCAATTCTTGATAGTAAAAGTGTGGTGAAAACATGTGAACTATAGTTGAACAACCATGCATGAATTCTGAATTTTATGTTAGGCCAAAGGGAGGCAGTGCAGGTAGATACAGCTATGCCTCACCATGGGTGGGAGAGAGAGAGTTTATGTAAAAATGGAGCCGTTTTTTAAAAGGCCTTCAAATTGACCACCACCATATATGACTGACCATACCAACCTAGATGTCCCCCACTCATGCATGCATTTGATGTACATAGATCATTATCTGAGGAAGCACTCAATTCGAGCTATACATACATATATATACATATATATAGTATTCACAAACATGTTTTTAGTGGAAGAAATCACGTATGATAGTATGATCATAAAGTTTGGTGGTGCTTCATGGCTTTGATGAACTTTAATTTAAGGAAAATGTTAGGCTCAGTCATATATTTATTGAACAAATTAATCTCATATCATACATGTTTTTATTTATTTTTAAATAGTAAGCATCATCTAATGAAGTATATACTTTGATAAAAACTGTATATCGCTCCATTTTGAGTTAAATGAACCTATTTTTAATAAGTGTAAAAATATTTAACGAAGCATATAAATTGTCTAATGAGATATATATTTTACTGAATTTCTAACAAAGTACATAAGACTGTATTTTGGACTGTAAAAAAATTGAGCGTAACAACACTCTTAATTTAATTAATGCAACTAGCGTTTGAAAACGAGTTTTGTACAGTTTTTAGATATTCTATTTTTATAGCTAGCTAGAAATCACACTTAATGGTAGTTTGTTGACTCTGTACATAAAGAAAAATTTTCATTCCCAATAATCCAATTCTGATATACTTAATAGAAGGAGAAATTTGAATGAACACAAGAATGAAGAGGATTCTAAATGTAATTTTCCTTACTATTCCAACATAATAAGAATGGGAATGGATGCCAAACGGGCATTAGGTAACGTTTGGAAATGAGTTTAAAAATTATTCGTTCATTTAAAACGAACCTTTGGTAGATTTCTAAAAAACAATTTTTTTTTAATATTCATTTTTTTTTTTCTCTCAAAAGCCATGACTGTTGGGGGTGTTTGAAACAAAGTGTGTATTAAGTATGACTTTTGAAAAAATAGAATATCTAAACACGGTTCAAATTCGTTTTAAAATGTGATCTTAATCCAAAATCGTTATGGAAAAACAATGTGGTTTTAATTTATGAAGAAAGCGAAAAAAATAACATATATTAGTATCAGTTTTTTCAAAATCATAAAAAATATGCTTTCTGAAGAACTACTTTAAATTAAGATAAAATTTGTTTTTTCAAACCCATTAAGAAAAGTTGGATATTTATAAAAAGATGATCTATTTTTTTATTTATTATTTATATTTTTATGATATCTTTTTTATTGCATTCCAATTGATAGAAATCCCCTTTTTTTTTCTCAAAGTTTGAGGTTTTTAAGAATTTAACCAATTTTCTCATTTAAAATGTCTCTAAAGCGCCTGTTATGTATTCATTTTAAAAAAAACATTTCTCATGTGTCTCTCGATTGAGCTATTTAGATCCACTTTGCTCTAAAATTTTTGTTACTATTCATATTATTATTTTATATCTATGAATTCTTTAAAATTACTAGGTTTGAGGTATAATATTTTTCATTAATGTTTGAGATTAATTCCACCAAAGGATATATGCATGGGAAGAACTTATTATTCATGACACGAATCAGAGGTGGTCCAATATGAATTGAACCCCATGAATTAAGTGTGGAATTAGCTGTCATGAGTTCCTGATCTGGACAGATTTTCATGTGATGGGGACAATCAAACTATTTATTCTTAGGTGTATTCCCTTTCTCCCGTATGGAGTGTGACATTGGGTTATTCATTTCTGATAGCTATATTAAGATAGATAACAATTCAAACTGAATAAATAATTTTTTGTTTGGTTGCATTTTCTGTTATTCTCATTGGAAAACATAAAAATGATTTTTTTTTTGTTTGGTTCATCTTGGATAAAGTGATGATAAATGGTTGATAAGGGATGAATAAGAGTTTATGACTTTTTAAATGACAACTATACCCCCTGGAAATAGTGTGAAAAATGTATAATTGATTTGATAGATGTGACAATTTTTAAAATATGTGTGAGACTGTAAGGTGAGATAAAATTTTTAAAATGACAGAAAATGATATTTTTATCCATTAGCATAGATAATGCCTGATAAGAAATTCTAACATTTTCTTAGAATTGTTATCAGATCTTATCCTAGCTTATCCAAACATAACTATCGGAGTTTATTATGTCAAAACAAACAATTTTTTTTATTATTATTCTCCTGTATTCTTCCTTATTCTGGGCTTATTTCTCACGCCATAGGAGGGGTTCAAATATATTTCGTGGAAGGTGACATGTTTTTTTTAAAATTTTATGTTTGGAAATATATGGGCTTGTTTATCATGATATATCTTAAATAGTGTGAAAATTTGTAATTATTAAGACATCATTTTTATTTTACTTAAATATACACAAAGAAATATAAAAGCACAAAAATAAACAATTTATTCCCATTTTATTTCTCTTTGATTTTGATTATTTTTCCATTTGTTAGCAGATATTGATATGATAACATTTACAGAAAATCAAGTAAGTCTTTGGTTTCAAACTTAAAACTTATGAAGAATTCATGTCTCTAATCAAAGAGTCATGAATGACAAGTATGACAATTAACTAAAAAAATATACACATTGTACATATTTTCATATCTTGTATGATTAATCATAGTTCATAAATTTAAATAATTTTTTTTTTCTATCTCAAAAGAGATTTTTTTTAAAATATCTCAATTTTAGTTATACCATGATCCCACTGACTATAATCTATTCTGAATTTTTTTAAAAATTCAAAATTTGAATATTAATAACATCTTTAAATTTCATGTAGACAGGTGACAAGAGTAAGACATGTAAGGTTCTTCTGTCTTTTAATTTCAGTGTGCTCATAGGCCATTTAGAGATTAAGGAAAGAGGTGAGGTTCAAGGAAGCCAACTTTTATTCAAAAACCTTTGGGGCCTAGCTGGTGAAACGGTGAGACATAGCATCAAGGAGTGGGGCTCCAAATTCGTTAGGGTTACAGAGGATTTGGATCCTCTACTTATTTTTCTGTACTTGTTCTATGTTTCGATCAATCAGACACTCATAAATTCATTAAATAAAACAGATCCATTTATTCATTCATGATTTAATATATTTATAACTGTTTGATTTTAATTGTGATGATGTGACAATCCTACAATAAAAATCAAATAAGATACAAATAGAAAAAAATAAGCAGAAGATCCAAATAGGGTTACAGGTGTCCTTATAGATGAGGAGTTGAGAGCTATGGAAAAATTAAAAGGGCAGTATCTTTTTTACCAGTTTTCGATTCTTGTATGAGGCAGTCCTTCACATTTGTTTTGATGGTTTTTTTTTTATTTATGTTTTTGCTTTTGACTCTTGCTGATTATGTATCTCTTCACTTTCAATTTGAATACTGTCTGTTTTGATTCGATATTAAAATAAAAATATCTACTATTTTCAAATAAAATAAAATAAAATAAAATAAATAGAATTTGTTGTCATTGCCACAGTGAAAGTTAAAAGAAGAGAGAAAAAAAAAAACAAAAAACCTTCGAACAAGAGACAAAAACAAAGAAGCCAAGACAAGCAAGTCTTCATTTCCATGTGCATAAACCACAAATCAGACATAACAGTTCCACCCCAGAATCCCCCAAACCATAGTCCCCCCTCCCTATGTCTGTACAGAAAAAAACAACACCGCCCAGAAAATAAAATAAATTATATATATATATATATATATAAAGCAAAACTTTTTCCAATAAAAACCAAAACATCTTTTTCTTTCGTTTCAGTTTTTTTTTTTGTAGGACATGAAGCTGACAAATTCTCCTAGCCGTCCGATCCCCATCATCATTTTACCGACATACGGCACGTGGCACTTACGTGTCTGGATGACCTTTTGATTTTTACAGAAGAATTTGTTGAAAATTATAGTACGGGTTTAAGTTATACAAAACATTATATATGTATAGATAACACAGTAAAAATACTATAGACTAAGGTTAGAGTTGTACTTTATTTTCTTAAGACTTTAATCACCTCAATCACCCTGTTCTGATGCGCTTAGGGATATGTCACGCACCATCCAATATAGAAAGGTCCATCATAAGGGGTCCATCACAAACAATTCACTAGAGTATAAAAAGTATAAATTATATATTTACAAAAAAAATTCTCAACTTTCGATATGGAACTAAATTTTTTTTTTCTTCAACTACCACCCACTTTACTATATTATTGGAAGAAATTTGGATCCAATTTTTTATTCATCTAGAAATGGTTTTGAGAATGTAAATATAATATGTTTATCTCTTCGATGAGAGGAATGGAATCCACTGTGTTTCCACTATTAAATTAATATAACCCAAAACCATTTTGATCAAAAAACTTGGTCAAAACCCAAGGATAATACAATTTCGCAATATAGTTTTCACTCACATAGTATGCATATGAAATCATCTGACACAATATATATTATTCATTTATTATTTATTTAAAATAATAATGTAATTTGTATTTTTTTCATTTTTATTCTTATACATTCAACAATTACTCATATATATTTGTCCAACATTTTAAGATTTTAAATTAGAATTAGATAAATCATAAATATATTTAAGATTCTAAAATCATATTAATATATTGGGGATTTTTAACAAATTTAAATAAAGATATTCACTAAATATATCTCAATTAAATTGAATAAAGATTTGCTACGCTATTTTCTTATAAAATAAAAAATATATTACATGATGTCTAAATTTATTATCCTATATGTTAGCTTTTTGCATGGTTCAATATTCCATACATATTTTGTTTACATTGAGTTATTCATATCGAATTACATATAATGACATCTTGAATATTTAGATCTACATACATTTTCGCACATGTATAAAGCTAGTTTTGATTATAACATTATATATTTTGATACCAAAATATAAAATATATGCATTCAATCTATAAGTAAAAATATTTTATTAGTCATATATGAACTTTAAAAAAACCAACATGCTTGGGAACTTTATACGAAATTGGACTATTGAAATGTAGTTGTATACTTCATGTGATGACATATACATATCATAAAATAAGATACTATTATAATGAATTTTATGAATTCATTTGAAAAAATATAAAAAATTAAAGGGAAAATTAATTCCAGATCATTTGGGGAACCATTAAATTAATTTTAAATCCCTAAAGCATCTGAACTTATTTTTAGATCCTCGTATTAGTTAGGATATCATTTCTGTGTCGTTTTACTAAATGGGGTTATCTTTTATCTCTTTTTCCTTTAATTTTGCTCCTATATTCACATTTTTAACAGTGTACTTAAACGATAAATAATGATAGGTTAAAATAAAAATATAACAGTGACTTTACCGGTGTTCAGACAAAAGGATCCAAAAATAATATAGGGCCCATTTGGATAGAGACATAAGCTATTCTGCGGTTTA
This sequence comes from Acorus gramineus, assembly GCA_030737835.1. NCBI lineage: Eukaryota > Viridiplantae > Streptophyta > Magnoliopsida > Acorales > Acoraceae > Acorus > Acorus gramineus. The sequence goes on along the minus strand of CM060848.1, from coordinate 21,424,278 downwards.
TACCTATTTCCAGAATTGTTGATTTTATCAATAGAATAAGTAATTTTCTGTTTAGTTGTGTTTTCAGTTATTCTCGTTGGAAAACGCAATAATAAACGTTCACCCCCCGTTTAGATGGGGGGTTAAGGTGGAATAAGGGGGGTATAAGGGTGGTATAAGAATGGATAGGAAAAATGACTGTTTGTTTACAGAGTGTAACTTGGTATTACTATGTTAGTATAAATGAGTATAAGAGAGCATAACAATTCTAAGTAACTCCTAGCCTCGTTTAGAACGTGGATAGGATTTATGACAGGGTATACATTTATCCAAGCATAAGTGAGTATAAATAAGGATAAAGTGATTTTATGTTTGGTTGTATTTTAAATTATTCTTGTTGGTAAACGTAAGAATAAATGTTTTGTTGTTTGGTTAAAATGTGAATAAAGTATGGATAAGGATTGAAAAAGGTAAAAAAAAAATAATGATAGTTGATTTGACATGTAATTTATAAGAGGTGATGACAGTTGATTTGACAGTGGGCTCACATATTCTTTGGGTGTAATAACATATGATAACTTTAATGCCACGGGTTGATTGGAATCCATATATCACTTTATACCAGTTTATTCTTGTATTCTTTATCAGATGTTATCCAGGGCAAACAAACACACCAAAATTCTTATCTGGGGTTATTCGGGGTTATCCAGGGGCTTAAACCTAAAACAAACAGGGGCCTAGGATAAGCTATACTCAATTTATCTATTCCCATTGATAAGTGGGGCTTACCATCACATTAAAAAAAATCACATCTTATCACATCAAATCACCTATCAACACCTCTTATACATCAATAGGACCCACATGTCAAATCAACTTTGTACACCTTATTCACATTTTATTTTTCATCAACCAAATAACTCAACTTTTATTCTTACGTTTTTCAATGGGAATAAAAAAAAAACACAACCAAATAAAAAATCACTTATTCCATTGATAAAGTTATTTGTTCCTAGAATAGGTATAAACCCTATAATAGCTTATTCCTCAATCCAAACGGGGCTCAGTGTTTGGTTGATAAAGAATAAAATGTGAATAATGTGTGAAAAGTTGATTTGACATGTGAACCTCATTGATGTATAAGAGGTGATGACATGCGATTTGATCTGATAATATGTGATTTGATAGGTGTGTCCTCTTATACCATTGAAGGAATAACACTATTCCATGGGAGGGCTTGAAATACAAATACTAACTTATTCTTACCTAATTATGCATAGTTATATCCTTTTATACCACTCAACCAAACATGTTTTTACCCCTATTCCCTTTTATCCCTCATATTCCCTCCTTTATTCCTCCATCCAAATAGTGTCATAGAGTTTGAGAATCTAAAAATAAGTTCACATATTTAAGAGATCTAAACATAATTTAAAAGTGTTTCAATGAATCCAGAATCAATTTCTTTAAAATAAATTTTTATATTTAATTAAGTATGTATGATAAATGAGACTGCGTGTAACAACAGGCGAGAGTTTAAACGTGCACTCCAAGACAATCTTATTACATGAGGATATCCAAACTTGGCTTCTAGTGACACCACCTTGTCTTGTTGTCTCATAATGGGGTGGAGATGAGAACAAATGGAGAAGGGGAGTTGGTTTTTTTTTTTTTTTTTTAGGGCTAGCACTTTTGGAAGGTAGTGGAAGTGGTGGGGGGTGTGGAATAATAATGCCAGGACTTATTCCAGTCCAAGATGGATAAGGACAAAATGGAATTTGAATGCTCTTGTCTTATGTGAACAAATGCTGGCTTCTTCTTCTGCCTTTTTTTTTTTAGGAAAAAAAAAGGCCAATGTACTGATCCCCCGCCATCACATTCTGACCTGGTCAATGTGTTACTGTTACTGCTCTTGATTTATTTATTAACCCTTTGAATTACGTGTTGTTGTGAGAAAATGTTTGGGAAATTTTTTAAAATAACCCTTAAAAAAAAATTTTTACTTGATCCTAGGATCAATTTATTTATAAAATTGATTCTGCGAATTGTTTTGATCCGATCAACACGCACACATGACGGATAAATCGGTCCACAAATTGTCATGACGCCGCGTAATCACGTCTCCCCTGATGGAGGAGACATGACTACCCCCCGCCTTATGGGGGGAGACATGCACTTCCCGTGTGCGCACGCGAGTTGATTAATTTTTTTTTCTTTTAATATGACTATTTACATTTTTAATTCAATAAATTGTTTGTGAAAATGAGATAAATAGATCCCACTCAATGTTGAAAAAATTAATAAAATGATCTAATATGTAAACAAGTATGAAAAAATAAGCAGATGATCAATTCCTAAATAAAAATAATACTCATCATAATTTTTTCCCTCTCTTTCAAAATAATATTTGGTTAGAGATAATCTAGAAAAGATAAAAATTAACTTTGATTTAAAATTATGATCAAGCTTAAATTTTATAATTCGAATCAGATTTAAAATTTAGATAATATTTAAAACTTAATTTTATAAAACAATCATTTATAATAAAAAATCACATGCAAATATATATAAATGATTGTTTTACAAAATTAAATTTCAAATATTATTGTTTCCTCTTGTTTTTTGTTTTTATATAAATGGTTGTCTTATAAAATTAAATTTTATAAATGCTCCTCTTGTTGATTTTTTTATATAAATGGTTATTTTTTAAAATTAGATTTTAAATTTTATCTGAATTTTAAATGTTAAATTTTATTTGAATTTTAAAATTTAAATTTGATTTTAATTTTGAATTAAAGTTAGTTCTTATCTTTCCTAAATTATCTCTAATAAAATATTATTTTAAAAAATTAAATTTTATAAATAATTGATTATTATTACTTTCCTTATATTGTATGACTTTGATTTATTTTATAAAAATAAAATTTTAAGAAAAAAAAATTAATCACCCCCGCACCCATTTTAACCGGCGCTGCGCTTGCGGATATGGGGAGACATGCATGTCCCTGCGCGTCTTTTAAATTTAGAACCATCAAGAAATCAAATACATTGATATTCATATTCTATTTAAAATTATTAGATATTGATATTCAATAATTTTAATTAGTTGTGTGCAAGATAATAAATATAAATAATATGTACAATACAAATATATGTTAATTTCTGATTATTTTTTTTACATTTTTAGATAACTATAGGTTTTCTCAATTTGTGATTGGATTTACATAAAAGCACTTTTTTCAAATGATAGAAAAATCATCCAACGAAAGAATAAGGAATTGAAGATCCTGCAACAATTCCTCCCCAAACCCCCTAAAAACACTATAAACAATTTACAATAAATCCCCATTTTTTCCCACCCAAAAGTTTGACTGTTCAGGATTCGTGGTAAAGTCGGTGAGCAACAAAAGAAACAGGGGAAATTAATTCCGGGTCCTCTCGAGACCCTTGAATTATATTTAGGTCTATGAAACATTTAAATTTCTCCATATTGCCTGGGATTTTATTTAGTGAAAGCTATCTTTTACCCTTTTTTTTCAATTTTACCTCTTTTTTTTTTCTTTTTTTGGGCCCCCTCCCCATCCACATAGACAACCAGACCTTCCCCACATGCGCGTTAAATTTGATAATAAACATACCGCAATCAGTCTTAAAAACACAATAAATTTTCATTATGTCATAATTTAATGACATTCGTAATAAATTTTTTTAATAATATATAAAACTCATAAACAAAGTACACAGACAGTTTAAAAGTGTACACATACGGTGAAAGAGAAATAAAAAAAAAAAATAACAGTAGACTTAATTGTGTACATACGAGGAGGATAGAGGCGTCTAAGCTCATGTGTTGCATTGGTTATCCCTGCGGTTTGTTGGCCTTACGGCTGACAAGGAACCATTGCATTTTTTAGGATCAAGGGTTCACCTAGAAAATGTTTGAAAAATCTGCTTTATGTTTTATCAAATATCAGAGAGTTGCTTGTACAAGGCTCAAAGAGTAACTTACTCGAAGGGCTGCCTTAATATCATGAAGTATGCTTTGGGCATGACGTTTCTTTTAACAATAAAATTGATGCAAGTTACCAAACATTCCATAAAAAAAAAAAAAAAAAACGTGTGCCAAAAATAATACACAATCAAATTTGAAAATTTGAGGACCTAAAAATAAATCCAAATGTTTCATGAACTCAGAAATAATTTTTCCAAAGGAACAAAAACCCGGAATAAAAAGCAGGCACATGAGAACAGAAAGACAAATGACGACAGTCCCCTGAAAGAAAAGCCAAACCTCTCTCTCTCTCTCTTTCTCTAAAAAAGCCTCCAAACACCACCATTATATTCTCACGAAACCGTCCAAACCCCCCAATCAAATTCTTTAAACGACAAAACAATCTCACCTTCTCCTTCTTCTTCTTCTTCTTCTATGCTCTAACTCCCAAACCCATTCAATCCCCCCAAAAAACCAACCTGGATAACCCCACCCCACCCATGTTGATCCACGCCGACGAAACCGCCTCCTCCTCCGCCGTCACCACTACCCCTACCCCCACCACCACCCCCTCCCCCTACCTCCACTGGCTCCGCGACATGCGCCCGGAAGACCGCGGCGTCTACCTCATCCAGCTCCTCAACCGCTGCGCGCGCGACGTCTCCCTCGGCGCGCTCGACGGCGCCAACGCCTGCCTCGACTGCATCTCCCTCTTGGCCTCCCCCGACGGCGACGCCATTCAACGCGTCTCCTCCTACTTCACCCAGGCCCTCGCCTCCCGCGTCCTCCGCCGCTCCTTCCCCGGTGTCTTCCGCGCCCTCACCCACTCCTCCTCCGCCACCTCCCCAACCGCCGCGGAATCCCTCCTCGTCCGCCGCCACTACTTCGACCTCTGCCCCTTCTTGAAGCTCTCCTTCCTCGCCGCCAACCAGTCCATCCTCGACGCCATGGTAGGCGAGCGCGTCGTCCACGCCATCGATCTCCACCCCACCGAGCCCGCGCAGTGGGTCGCGCTCATGCAGGCCCTCTCCGCGCGCGCGGAGGGCCCCCCTCACCTCCGCGTCACCGCCGTACACGACAACCGCGACCTCCTCGAACACTTCGCGGCGCGGCTCACTGAAGAAGCCGAGAAGCTCGACGTCCCCTTCCAATTCCACCCCGTCGTTTCACGAATCGAAGACCTCGACATCGAAAGAGACCTCCGCGTGAAGACCGGGGAGGCCGTCGCCGTCGTTTCGATCCTCCAATTGCACGCGCTCCTATCCGACGCGGAACAGACGTCGCCGCCCGCCAAGACCCAATTCGAGAACTGCCTCCAATCGGGGCAGGGGACGCTCGGGGAGCTGATGGAGAAGGACTACTTCATGACCCAAACCTCGGTTTCGACGATTCCGGCGTCGGCGAGGCTGGAGAGGTTCTTGGGGTCCTTGTGGAGGCTGTCGCCGAAGGTGATGGTGGTGGTGGAGCAGGAGTCGAACCACAACGCGCCCACTTTGGGAGAGAGGTTCAATGAGGCTTTGAACTACTATGCGGCGCTGTTCGACTGTTTGGAGTCGACGGCGGGGAGGGGGTCGGTAGAGAGGGCGCGAGTGGAGAAGATGATGTTGGGGGAGGAGATAAAGGACATCATAGCTTGTGAGGGGTTGGAGAGGAGGGAGAGGCACGAGAGGGTGGAGAGGTGGGCGCAGAGGATGGACCGGGCGGGGTTCGGGAGGGTGCCGATGGGTTACTTTGGGTTGGTGCAGGCGAGGAGGCTGTTGCAGAGCTGTGGAGGTTGTGAAGGTTACAATGTGAGGGAAGAGAATGGGTGGCTGTTCCTCTGTTGGCAGGAGAGGGACTTGTTCTCTGTCTCTTCTTGGAAGTGTAGGAGGTATGAATGAATTCGATTCAATTCAAAAACATAGATTTTTTTTTTCTTTTTTACTTATTGGGACTCTCTTTTTTGTTGCTCTGATTGTTCTTTTTTTTTTTTTTGGATTAATGTAAAGTTTTTTATTATTATTATCTGTTATGTAGATTTGTTAATCTGTTTTTCATGAATTCTTTTTTTGTTTGGGTGGTATTAGTGTTTTTTTTTTTTCCCTTTGAGACAGATGGATTAGATTAGTAGTTCTAGATAGTGAAAAATCTGTTCTTGGATGATGGATGCAAAATTACTATATTTCTACAAACATATAAGGTTCCGTTTGGATCTCCGTTTGGGTGAATTATGTGATTTTCCGCAGTTTGCCTTGTGTTCTATGTACACTGTGTGATCTCTCGTGGTTGAGAATGGATCGAAATAATGCTTTTGAAAAGTCGGTCAGCTTTATAAAATCATTTCTTCCCCACCGCACCTAAACAAGAACACTAATTGGGGTAATTGAAAAAACTGAGGATGGAAATCTGGATGTCTGGATTTTTTTTCTCTTTCAGAAATTAATGCTCTGCTATTTAATTTTTTAGGATTATCATTAATCATTGAATTAAAACACTATATATAACACAAACATGTATAAATTTATAATTTGTGGCTCTAATTTAAAAAAAAAAAGAAGATTTATTTAAAGGTTTTTGTTATTTGCTTTTTTTGTGATGGGAATGATTGGAGATGCTGCAGATTTATTATCTATTGTTCATGCATTCCCTTTTATTGTTTGGGTGGTTTTAGTGATTAGTAATTCTGGAATAGTAATATATATATATATTGTTGGATGGATGCATGAAATTGGGAAGAGCATGAAAGATTAGAGAGCCTGCAAAAACATTTCCATTTGTGATGTAAAAGTTTGAGTTCCTTTTTGGAAGATTTTTGTTGCCTCTTTTGTTTGGGAATCTTGTTTGGTTTCCCCTCTTGTCTTGTTGAGATTTGTCTTGTTGTTTTTTGTGCTAAAGTAGAGGTCTGAGGATTGAAAAGATTGGTCTAATTAGACCACTCTTTGTTTAGCCTACCTTGATAGAATTTGAAATTTAAAAGTTACAGTTGAAAGTTGAAACCATTGTGAGATTAATGTTTGGAATCAGAGCCTTTCATTGAAAATATCTATTGCGTTTGGAAACACAATTAGAAACTGTTTTTCAGCTTTTTAAGGAGCTTTTAGAAGCTTATTTTTGGAAATCATAATCTTTCAATGAAACGTGTTTTTTCTTTTCAAGAATTTTTAGAAATTTGGTTTGAGCATAGTTTGGATGCGTGATTGAAACAATGAAATTCTTAAAATCTAGCATTTCAAACACGTTTTTTGAAAAATGTTGTTTTATAAGTTTTTTAATCATCGAGCTTTTTGGCATGATAAAGTTAGGAAGGGTTTAATAATTGAATGCTAAAATGTGTTTGGACCACGTTTAGAAATCTTCTGTTTTTCAAATGCTGAATTCGCGCAATCGTTGATCCAAACAGGGTTTTAGCAATCAAGATAGATCTTCTAAAACCTGAGTTTTTCATTAACATAACAAAAAAATAGATACACACTCAATCAACATGAGTAAAATTGATTGGATGTAGCATTATCCATCATATAAAACAAACTCCAAATAGATAGAAGCAGAATTGATTGGTAAATCCACCGATCAAATATATTACCACCTATCAAATTTTTATTTTTATTTTTTATTTATTTATTTTTGTCTTGACAATATGTCATTTTTGTCAACCTGTGATAATCCAAAAAAAAGTGGGTGGTACAAGCATTGGATATGTAACTACAAGAGTTGCAATTCTGGACCCCTCTCTAACCATCATTTTCAACAAAGTTGAACAAATGTGAAACTCTTGCCCACATTCAACAATGCATATGGATCAATACAATGCTCTTTTCTTGTTTTTTTGCATATGACATTGGTGTTGAATTTGTAACTTCTAGAGCAGTTTTTTTTTTTTCCCTTCTAGAGCAGTTGTTGAACAAGATTAACATTCATCAAAAGAACTTTTGCAAAAGCAATTATTCAAACTGGGAATCTGGACTATTGAAAGATAAAGACACACCTTGTGAAGGTCTTGGATGTAAAAGGTGTTTCATGGATGGAAAAATTAGTTGTTCAGGTTTCCTTGTTGGAGTCATAGAAATCCATTTTTCTCATGAATCAATTTTTTTTTTTCTAGTCTAAACTGCTTCCTTTGATATGTGTTCTGTCATGATCTAGAAATGGTAAAGCCACCAAGAAATTTTTCTACCATATCAGAAGAAGAATTTATACCATTTAGAGAAGTGTGAACTCTGAATTTCATTGCCAAAGTCATCCTAAATGTGTTGGACTAGTCACATGAGGTTGCAAAGTTGGAGTAAGTTGAACTATTTTTTTATTTCATCTCATGATCGAAAGATTAGGTCTCAAACATTTTAAATTTAACATTTACTTCTAAACCCAACTTCAAGCTTTACTCAGGTTAGGATGTGGGTAGGACCCGACCAAAGAAACACTAACTAGAATCTGCTTAAAAGTTGGTCTGAGTAGGTTTAACATGCCCAAGTCAAGTTGAGCATTGGTCGCTTAAACAATTAGCTAATACACACTCTATTTTTTTTTTTGAAGATACTTAATTCATTAAACAAGTATATACTTTAAAAAAAAAATTAAAACGTGTTAGGATTGTAAAAGTGACTACAAAAATGACTGCTCCTAACATTTTCCTTTTACCAAATAATGATTGTGATGAACACCATCTATATATAACTTCAGTGGATGATTATGGGTAGACTTGTCAATTATTCGGAAAAAAATTCGTATCTGATCTGAATATAGAACTAAAAATTTGAAAAATTATCCGATATCTAAAATTCATAGCCGCATCCGAATATCCGTTGCCGAAGAAGAAAAATATCCGTATTTGAAATTTATTTTATATTATTATTTATTATATTACTATATCTATATTTTTAGGATTAGTATGAGTTTTTTTTGTTATCTATTATACTTTAAACCATGTAATATACTTATTTTTTTATAAATTTATGTTTTACATTAGATAATTATTAAATTTTTTACATGTTTCATATATTAGAAATATTATTTTGATTTTTAAGATATTTCGGATAATTATCTTAATCCGAATCTAGATTTTCGGATTGGGTACAATATAGTTTTGATCTAACATACCTGACAATCTTGGACCAGATCACCAAATTGTTCTACATCTGATGAGTGAAATATGTTGCTTGCCCTACTGCAATAATTTTGGTTCCTTGTTCTTATTTGAAGCTGTTCTTATCTATATGCTCGGAATCTTCTGCCTCTTTCATTTCTAGCTGGTATTCCTTGTTTGTCACACTCTCTTGGACATGACATAACTTGGTCATATAAGTCAAATGTCATTGCATGCTGTCGTTTAAAAATCATAGGTTTATAAGGATTAAGGCATGTACACTAGTATCCATAGGTATGTTCTATAATCTGTCGGGTGGGACTCCTGAGTCATCCTTGATGGAGCCCAATTATTTGCAGACTCACAGTGCATTATCTATTATCAGTACAGACCACAATAAGTTTTTTTAAGGATGTACAAAAATTATAGATGGAGTTTTAGCTAGTCTCATTTATCTCGGTAGCGTCGTACACTCAGCATTGATAAGAAAATCTTTTCATATTTTTTATAAATAAATTAATATAATTTATTGAAATATATATTTTATATTTTTATAAAAACATATACATATTAGATATGGTATACTATTTTTTTTTTTTAAATCAAAAAGTGTAAAAATTAGAATAGGAGTAGAAAAAAATATTGTACCGAACATTTTCCTTTTGTAATTGATATGGAGAGAATTATTCACTAATTTGAATAGTTTTGAAGAAATCATGGATAGTAAAAGAATAATAATAATGTAAAAATAAGAGTAAAAAGATATTACAATTGTGTGGTAAAAAAAAAAAAGCATGCAATAAATTACCTAAAATTCATATAACCCATGGCTTCATGACTTTTTTAGAAGTCCATATAACTCTTTAAAAATATCTATATAAATCCAAATAGTCCCGTAAATTAAATTTTTATTGATAGATGATTAATATTATGTTTGCTAACCCTAATTGGAAATACAATATATCAAAAATCTCCTACAATGTATTAAAAATGCGAAAAGCCCTCCCTAAATGAAGATTTTACCCCTCCATATAGGGTTTTATAATTTATTCGGAGGGGTAAAATTGTCGTTTGCACATGAATTTTCGCATTTTTAACACATTGTAAGGGATTTTTGGTATATTGTATTTTTAACCATGGTCAACCAAACAGAATATTAGTATAATGTTCTTCATTTGGAAGTTTAACTTAGGGGGCTATTTGGATTTACATAGATGTTTTCAGGAGTTATATGGATTTTAAGAAAAGTCAGAGGGATATATAGATTTCAAGCAGTTTACAAGGGGTTATTTGAATTTTTTACTTTATTTTTTATAATACAAAAGGGGAGCTATATGCCCACCCATATAGTAAGAAACCCACCCCATTTAAAAAAGAAAAAAAGGTTTCATGAACTATTGAAATCAAATGAAACCCACCCCATGTTGAACAGAATCCACCCCATGTACCTTTCACCCCATATATTTCATGCTAATGCAAATCCCACCCCACCCAATATCAAACTGATGATTCTCTGAGAGCCATTCGGCGGATGTTCACAGAACTAATGCAGTTCGACAATGGGCCTAACGACCTTTGAACAACTAATATGACATGTCCTCTGTCGTGCTCTTTTACACTTGTTTAACAATCCATCTGTCTAAAACGTTTATACATGTTTGATAGTTGGTCTGTCGAACAAATAAAAAAATATCCAAACTCATTCTATGAGTAGTTCGACAGAGATATTGTATACGTTGTTTATAATCGGTCAACAATCAATCTGTTCGACAGTTGGCCTGTCGAACAGATCACACGATTATTCTTAAAGATTCATTCTTATCCTTACCACAATTTCAACCCTTTCCACCATTTCAACCCACAAACAACTTGCATTTACATATCCATTCCACATTCACCATTGCTAAAGACATTGAAAGATAAAACAGTAACACATTAGATCATCATTCAAACACATCCAATAGTGTGGTCAGACATATACAAATTAACCACGACCATTGTTCCAAGACAAAAGTGTTCAATAATTGCTAAGATACTGTTGGGATCACTAACAGTACTACACAATATGCATTAAGATGTATATTCATTGTTTCATATGTACAAACTTCAACATATGTACTGCAATCAAGTAGACCGTCGCGTCGTAGTGAGCCAATCGACTGACTGCGCGATTACATGTGCATGTGAGATTAAAATTTCATAAGAAAATGTATAAGTGCAGACCAGGCAGTTTAACATTGTTTTAAACTCATTCATGCAAGCTCAATTGTGCCTGAAAAGGCAACCAGTGTGGAGGTTTAATCTAATTTTTTTTTTTACAATGACTAAGGACATAGGGCAGTTTAGTATCACTTAAAAATAAAGGTGATTCTGTTTTTAATTAAACAGAAAGCTAAAAAGTGTTATCAAACGCATTCTTAAAAAGATATTTAATTAAAAAGTTATTTACAGTTTTTAGGATCTGTTTGGAAACACGTTTAAAAAATAAGATTTTGAATAAAGTGATTTAAATAGACTTGATTTCTAGAAAGCGCGTCTTGTTTTTTAAAAAACAATATTTTTGTACTAAAAGCTGTAAGTAACTTTTTAATTAAATATGGTTTTTCAATTTTTCCATTCAATCAAATATGAGGCGCAACCAATTCATATGAATCTGCATGTAGGGTTACATTTGTTTATGAAAATAAAACAAGATGTTTTTTTGAAAAAGTAAATTTTTTTTTTGAAAAAGAAAATAAAAATAAAACAAGATGTTGAAGTTTTATGTTTTTCAAACAAGTAAAAAATAATATGATGAATATACGCCTGCAAGTATGAATACCCACAACAATCGATAAGAGGATGTTTTAATACACACGAAAATCACATTTTGAATATAAACCCAAAACAACAATAGGGGATGTTTTTAAACGTATAAAAAAAAACACATGTTTGAATTTAATAGTTTTTTTATATATATATTCTAACCCTAGTTTAAATATACCCACACAAACATAAATAAAACTAATAGTTTAGACGAAATCAATCTAAATCCCTTTATCAACTAAGATTTCAAAGGAAAAGAAAAAACAAGGTTAACAAAAAAAAAAAAGAAAAAAATGGTATTTACCTTCAACTTTGACGTCACGGCGACCAAAGACAGCCAGGGAGGAGGAAGGTAGCTGGAAGAGGAGAAGATTTTTTTTTTTTTATATCGAGGGACTACTCATGGTTTGACATTACGATCAAGTTGGGAAAGCTACCTTCGCATGTTTGTCCCTGATCGAAAGAGGAGAAGATGACCGGAGAGCACTGTTGGCAGTGATCGGAGGGCGTGGACGGCAGCCAGATCGCACGAATGGGATGGACCAAAGAGAGAGAATTTCTGTTCTCTGTGACTGGGGTGGGTTTTCACTATCCACCACTCGGTATTTATAATGTGGTGGGTTTGACATATATACTCAACAAATGGGATGGGTGGGTTTCTCATCAGGGTGGGTTTCTACTAAATGGGGTGCATATAAGGGTTCTACTAAAACATTCGTTTTGAATAGTTAGGTCACAAATATGTAAACAACTACAAAATTTGATTTCTATCATTTTGAATGACTAATGAAAAAAATAAAAAAAATTGAATAACCTAATATAAGTTCTCTCCTCCTATGTCCTACCGTCCCATACGTCGTTGTCTAATAATAACATTATTGCAGTGCAGTCAATTTATACATGGATAATTATATATACTCTACTGTTCATTAATATTATTCCTCAAATGTGGGTGATGTTGTTAGTTGGTGTCTTGGTGAGATGTAGTGTCTTGGATGAGTCATTGCTATTCAGCTTTATTTGAATGTTGATGTGGACTACGTTCCTCGAATAAGGCCATCTACATGTATTCAAAAGACATAAATATGGTGATTTTCTTACAAACGAAGTAAACATATAAAAACAAAAATATATGTAGATGGCCTTATTCACAAATTTATGAACATTGTTACATGTAGTTCATGTATGCAGCCTAATAAATTATCATTTTGCTTAATAAAATATATATGATTCATTGAAGCATATATTTTTATTTTTATAAACATTTCAAAAAAAGAAAAAAAAAATCAGAGTATGATGATACTTGCCAAAAAAATATCTCAATAGTAAATTTAAATATGATTGTGTTAACTGAAATATTTGAGAGGAATATATGAGTTGTTGTCAACTGATGTGAAGCTCTACCCAATTGTCTCTCATGGCCTTGTGAACGTATTTTTTTTAAAAAAATAATAATAAAATTTTTAATTAAAACAAATAAAAATAAAATATTTTTTTTGGGAAAAATACATATAGCCCTTAAAGTTTATCTACATTCAAATCAACCCCTCATTTTTTTTAAAGTTCATATAACCCCCTAATATTTTCCTGGTTAAACATATAGCCCTTAGTTAATTTGTTGTCTATTTTTTAAAAATATTTCGGGAATATCCGGTGACTTAATGGCAACCTGAAAATTTAAATTCACCCTGACATTTAACAAAAATTAAATAAGATAAATAAAAATAACCAAAATACCCTTCTCCACACAAAACCATTGATCAATGATCTTTCTCTCAACAATCCTATTTTTTCGACAGTTGGGGAGTATTGAACCTATCTCATTGGTGTTCATAATAAAAAATAAATAAAAGTTCCATAGCACATGCACACTTCTGGCAAAAAATGAACAGAATCCTGTAATATTGCAACAAAAATTGGAACCTTTGGCATAATACAATTCATTTGGTGCTAAGTACACTGTCATTATCTTTTTCCATATTTTCTACCGAACAGACGGGGCAGTCTTGCATTTGTTTAAGGCGTAGTGACAAAGTTCGTGTACGATAAATATTCAGCAAATGTCATATTCGATACGTACGTGCGTATTCATAAATCATACGAAATAAATATGAAAAAATACAAAGATAATCACATTATTTTTAAAATAATTTAAGTATTAGTATGTATTAATGAATATCAAATGTATTATGCTCGGTACGATACGTTTTATACGGAAGATATGTAATCAGAGTACTTTAACATAAGCAATTATAGGGTTTGTGACTATTATAAGAATAAATAACTCTACCCGTGGAATAAATTATTTTTGATTTAGTTGTTTTTTTAGTTATTTTCATTGAAAAACGTAAAAATAAAATATTTATTGTTGGTAAGTTGTAAATAAAATGATAATAAGACGTGAATAAAGATTTATAAAAAGTAAAAAAATGATTTGACGTGTGGACTCCATGATTTATTAGAGACAATGATAGTTGATTTGACAATGGAACCCATTTATACCAATAGAATGGATTAGATGAAATAACATAATTTTAGAAAAGAGTTAGAATATAAATACTATCATATTTCCACATATACTGGCATAGCTATACCCATCTGTTCCTTTCAAACAAACATCTTTTTTGACTTATTCTCCCTAATTCTTTCTTATTCTCCTACCCTTAATTAGGGTTTTACGACGGGAACCAAAGACCTTCCTCAGTTCTCATATGTCAACATGAAACTGGTTATTAGTCATTTCGTCTTCTAGGGTTAAGTTAATCGTAGATAAACACAAGAGTAATAGCAGGGGTTGTACATATATTAACCCTTATAAATTTGAAGGGGTTATATGGATTTTAAAAAAATATAAGCAGTCGATCTGAATATAGACAAACTTTGAGGAGCTATATGCAATATTTCCCTTTTTTTCACTTAAATGGATCAGAGATCACCTTCTTGTTAGGGCTGCTTGTCATTTTTATAGCTGGCTCTGGTCCAATAATGGAAGGTTGGTGATTCCCCACACATCATATTGTCACATCACTAATGTTTTCAACTCTTTTTAGGGCCCATGGCCCATGCGAGGCCGGCCCTTTGACACCTCATGTCTATTATTTAAGGAAAATGTCATACTCAGTCACATTCATCAATTAAAACTCAGATCTCATATGTTTTTATTTTTTAAAAATAATAAAAATCATCTAATGAGATATATGCTTTAATAAAAAGTATATATCGCTCCATTTTGAGTTCATTGAACTCATTTTTAGTAAGTGTAAAAAAACATTTAATATGGTATATACAACATCTAACGAGGTATATGTTTCATTGGATTTTAACATGGTATATGGGACTATGTTTTAGATTGAGAAAAAAACTGAGTGTAACAACACTCTTAGCAAATAATTTTGTTACACTCAGTGCTTCTTATATTTCAAATGGAAAATGTTAGACTCAATCATTTTTACCAATCAAAACTTAGATCACACATGTTTTCATTTTTTTTAAATAATAAGCATCATCTAATAAGGTATATGTTTTAATAAAAAATTGTATATCGATCTATTTCGAATTGAATGAACTCATTATTAGTAGATGTAAGAAAAAATTTAGCAACGTATACACATCGTCTAACGAGGTATATGTTTTACTGAGTCTGTTACGAGGTATATAAGACTAAAATTTAAACTGTAAAAAAAACTAAATGTAATAACACTTATTTCAAAAAGGAAAATGTTTTTTACTCGGTCATTTTACAGTTCAAAACTCAAGACCATACATATTTTTTATTTTTTTAAATGTAAACACCATCTAATAAGTTATATGCTTTGATTAAAAATATATATTGTTTGAATGAACTCATTTCAAGTAAGTGTAACAAAATATTTAACGAGGCATGCTTTACTGAAATACTGGATTTCTAACGAGGTATATAAGACTGTGTTTTGGACTTTAAAAAATGAGTGTAACATTGCGTTATTTTAAAATGTAGTCTTACGTACCTTATTTGCTCCTCTCTACTCACTGTATTGAAATGTATATTTCATTAAAAAAAAATTCACGTTTTTTATAAATAAAATTATTCAATTCATTAGAGCATATATTTCACATTTTATATATATATCTATAAACAAGGTACTGATTAAAAAAAATAAAAAACATGTAATGTCTGGGTTTTAAACTGTAAAATGGAATGAGAGTAACATTTTCCATGAAAAAGAGTGTGCTCCGTGAAGAACTTCATTATGCTTTAATTTTTTTTTAATTAAAATTACATATTTCATATTACAAAATATATAATTTTATAAAATAAAAAATATATTATAATTTTTAAAATGTAAAAGAGACTGTAAATATAAACATGTATATAATTTATTTTTTTATCTAAGCACATGTCAAAAAAAGTCCATGATGCATTTATTTATGGTTAAAGACATCTAAGTCCCTACAAACATGGAAAAACCCATATAAGTCCCTACTAAAATTGAGACAGGCATACTAGTCTTTGAAAACTCAAAAAAATCCAATTATCATCCTCGAATTAAATTTTCATCCAAACTTAACAGGATATTCTTATAATATTCCATCGCATATAATTGTCTAGACATTAAAGTCATTATAAACATTCATAAAGACAAATTAGTCTCTACAAAAGACAAAATCACCCCTAATAGAACTTTTACATTACATTATGTACATATTGCAGTTCCTAGAAATAATCATAAAGACAAACTAGTCCCCGCAAAAGATAAAATTACCCCTGAAAGATTTTTACATTTAATTGAATAGACATTACAGTCTTTATAAACAATCATAAAGACAAATTGGTCCCTGTAAAAGACAAAAATACCCCTAAAAAATTTTACAATTAATTGTGTAGACATTGCAGTCTTTATAAACAATAATAAAGATAAATAATATAATTTATTTATTTTTTTTTTATCTTCTATCCTATCGCTCACACTCCACCTAAAGATCTCAATTTGGATGTAAAAAAAATATTTTAACCAGTAGAATGCGTTCTTTTTATCTTTTTGTTTGTAAGGAAGTAAAAAAAAGTGACATGATTTTATTGAAATTCTTTATGCTAGGAATGTAAATAAACAAAATTTGTAAAAAATCATGTATAAGTATTTCAAAACAAACAAACACCTTAAAGAAAAGAGCATTATTCATTACTTGTTCAGGTGGAGTGTGAACAATAAGATAAAAGATGAAAAAATAAATAATTTTTTATTATTATTTGTCTTTATGATTGTTTATAAATAAATAAATACTATAATGTCTACACAATTAAATGTAAAAATTCTTCACGGACATTTTTCTCTTTTACAGGGACCAATTTATCTTTATGATTATTTAGAAAGACTGTAATGTCTATCCAATTAAATGTAAAAAATTTTCAGGGACAATTTTGTCTTTTGCAGGGACTAATTTGTCTGTCTTTATGATTGTTTATAGGGATTGCAATGTGTACACAATTTAATGTTAAAGTCTTTCAGGGACAATTTTGTCTTTTACAGCGATTAATTTGTCTTTATAACTGTTTATAAGGACTTCATTGTCTATATCATTATATGTGATGGAATATTCTGGGAATATTATGTTAAGTTTGGATTAAAATTTAACTCAGGGATGATAATTGGATTTTTCTGAGTTTACATGGACTCGTCCGTCCATTCAAATTTTAGTAGGGACTTATATGTGTTTTTACATGTTTGTAGGTACTTAGATGTCTTTAACCCTAAATCTTATTAGTTAGGACTTAGGATGGAATGTTGAACGAATCAAGGGCAATGTTACGCTAGATCTTATTTGTTGTGCTTAACTCTTTTTTTTCTTATACACCTGGCTGTGAAATGCATAATTGTACATGAAAAATAAAATTTAAACTTATATGAAATGAATGTATATTGTTTTTATGTATTTTGTAATTAAATATATATTAATATAACATATTATATACTACATTTAGTGATTTTAAATATTGAATTAGTGATTTGAAGACTATAAATTGAGCTGTAAAATAGATTTAGTGTACTATCGACCCAATTAATGTTTCAAACACTGAGCACCCATTTGGGGTGAAGAATAGACCCATGCTGAGACAAGATGGTCAAAAAAAAAAAAAAAAAAGCATTTTTTTTAATCAGATAAAATTTGTGCTTGAATAAAAAAATATCACTACACATAAAAACAAAATATTATAAATAATCTTTTTTACAGCTCTATTTATAATTTCATATACAATTATCATTGTTCAACAATGCATATATCTTGTCTATAAATGAGTACATCCGATTTGTTAGAGTATACAATTTTATGACCGATTAAATTAGATAAATTATTCATAGTTTAAAAGTTCTAATAACCAAGAGCAATATATCCCCAAAAACCAAATCTATCCTGGAAAGACTTGTTGACAATTCTGTCTTATTTAAAAACAAGAATGTTATACATGGCCGGGAGATACATCCTCAGCCTTATGTATCTGTTTTGAATTTTTAAAAATAGTATATCTTATTTAATAAGATATATATATATATATATATATTTATAAAAGATGTAATATATAATCTAATAAATTATATGTGAAATTTTTTAAAAGCAAGTAAATAAGTTAAGTATATCTCCGTGAATAAATATGGAGATATCAGGCTGGCTGTAACAAAGACTGTGTGTGACAACCAGTGTTTTCAAATCCGATCTGATCCGTCTAGTTGAATCTGTTAAACTTTCACCCGTTTTGAATTCTGATTCGATTTACCCACAAAATCCAATCGTATAAAAAATCAATGGAACTCAATCAACCCATTGGTTGAATGAACAATTTTTAATAACTGACTACGGGTTAATTAAATCAATTGAATTTCTATTGTGATTAATTACTTATTATAATATAAAATCTAATAAATTTTTATTAAATAATAAAATCATGTTATGGTATTGAAATAATAGTCCAAGGAGTATTAAAAATAAGATCTAATAATTATAATGACCATGTCAAGATTTTTTTAAAATATTTCATATTTTTATGAATTTATTTATTTAATTAAAATAATTAATATTTATATTATGTTATTCAAATATGATATAACGAGCTTGCCGAGCTCGAATGAATATTCCATGAATAGCCTTTCGCTTCCACCGACCCAGAATACAGCAAAAACCATCACTGATGATAGTCCCCTCTCTTGAGATTGAGATTCAGACAATTCTGTCCCTCTCTCTCTCTCTCCATCCTCTCTTCCCCACATCTCCCTTTCCCTCATTGAAGATCTTGTCCTCTTGTGGAGACCGGTCTCCTCCCCTCTCCCAAGAAAGTTTGCTTTTTTGCGAATCCCGGACATATGACGACTGTAGACGAACCAACCCCACTTTTAGCCCCGGTGAATCAATGCGCATACCTCACCTGGGCTAAACTTGGGATTGGGTGATACGTTATTCTCCCATTTGTGATTCGAGGTAGTGTGAATTTCAGTTAAATTTTGGATTTTGGGGGTTCTTGATTGGTTTCTGCAATAATTTTTTGTTGGGTGTTTCTTTTCTATTCTCGTTCATGTTCTTGAGCCAAAATTATAAACTGGGTTTTTTCGTGAGCGAGACCCATTTGTTGATTTGTCTCGAAAGCCGCTTGTTCAGTAGTTTTTTTTTGTTTTAGAGAGCTCGAGATCCTGATTTGAGTCTGTCATCCATAATTTCTGACTGGATTTGCTCAGACATATATGTTAGAAGACAAAAGAAGTTGAATTTGCATCGAAATTCTTGTATGTTCGGTTGTTAAATTCTGTTCTTGTCTGGGTTTGCGTATTATTGATTTTCAGAGTTAACCCACTTGTTAATTTTACACAAAGATTACTTTTTTGCACTTTGTTTTTGCACGCGTTCATGAATTGAAGAATATCAATTATGCGAAATCGCACAATCATTTTAATTGATGCTGTTGTTAACCAGATTTTGCCTCTCCCATAAAATTAGTATAACCATTAACCACCACCCAAAATGGATGCCATCATCAATGAAGCTAGAGTTGATGGATTCTCGATTGGCCCATCCACGATCATCGGCCGTACAATCGCCTTTCGTGTCCTCCTCTGCAGCTCCATGTCCCATTTCCGTCACTACCTTCTTCACACCCTACAAGCAATATTTCTCCGCCTCCGCCACACCATGGGACTTATCCTCTCTTGGTTCCATCCGACGAACACCCAAAGCATCCTCGTGTCACTCAGCCTCCTCGCCATCTTCTTGAAGTGCTACACCAACATCCGCAAGAGGGCCAAGTCGGCCTACCGGTACAAGTTTTGCCGCGACATGATGCGTAGCGCCCTGACCCATGAAGAGTGGGCAGACTCTGCGAAAATGCTCGATAAGGAGACCCCGAAATTGAATGAATCTGATCTGTATGACGAGGAACTGGTCAGGAACAAGCTTCAGGAGCTACGCCGCCTTCGTGAGGATGGTTCGTTGAGGGACATTGTGTTCTGTATGCGTGCTGACCTGTTGAGGAATCTCGGTAACATGTGTAATCCGGAGCTTCACAAAGGGCATCTCCAAGCGCCAAAGTTGATCACGGAGTACATCGACGAGGTCTCAACCCACCTCAGAATGGTTTGTGATTCAGATTCTGATGAGCTTCTGTTGGAGGAGAAGCTCGCGTTCATGCATGAAACGCGCCATGTGTTTGGGAGGACTGCGTTGCTCCTCAGTGGGGGTGCGTCATTGGGGGCCTTTCATGTCGGGGTGGTAAGGGCGCTCGTGGAGAACAAGGTCCTTCCACGTATCGTCGCGGGGTCTAGCGCTGGTTCCATCATATGTGCGATTGTGGCGACTCGATCTCGGTCTGAGCTTGAGAGTTTTTTCGAGGATTCTTGGAAGTCATTGCAATTCTTTGATCGGATGGGGGGAATCTTCACGGTTGTTAGGAGAGTTATGACTCAAGGTGCCATTCATGATATCAGGCATTTACAATGGCTTTTGAGGAACCTCACGAGCAATTTGACTTTTCAAGAGGCCTATGATATGACCGGTCTTGTTCTTGGCATTACGGTTTGCTCACCAAGGAAACATGAGCCTCCACGATGCCTCAATTACTTGACCTCCCCTCACGTGGTGATCTGGAGTGCGGTGACTGCATCATGTGCTTTCCCGGGCCTTTTTGAGGCGCAAGAGCTGATGGCGAAGGACGGGTTTGGAGAGATTGTTCCTTTCCATGCGCCTTTCTTGGTGGGTACTGAGGAGATGCCCTGTGGTGGTGCATCGGTACGGAGGTGGAGGGATGGGAGCCTGGAGAGTGATCTGCCTATGATGCAATTGAAGGAGCTGTTCAATGTTAATCACTTTATTGTCAGCCAGGCCAATCCTCACGTTGCGCCATTGTTGAGGTTCAAGGAGCTTGTGAGAGCTTATGGGGGCAACTTTGCTGCTAAGGTATTGTTTCATCTACTTAAATACTTTTTCTTCTTGTTGCTGGTTCTTATTTTCCTTTATGTTCAGCCATCATTTTCTACTTCTGCTTTGCTAAAATTTTCATATCTGAACTGTGTTATATCTGTTTTGTCATTTTATCTAATTTGAGAGGCATGTTCATGGAAAAGATTGTGAAAAAGATGCAAGCAGCTATTATACAGAAGTCGGGAGTATGTTTGACATAACCATGTAGAAGGAAGAAAGAAGAGGAATTTAGTTGAGTACTTGATGTCATGGACTAAGGTTTTCTAGCAACAATTAATTTCTTTATCAGAGCAATGTTTAAAAGACATTTTATACCTTGCGAGTGAGTTTGAAGATCATGCCATGTCCTCTGTGTCTTTTGTTGCCATGTACATTTTTGCTTAATAATGTGTTTTACATGTGTGTGGGTCAGCGTTTTTTTTTTTTTTTTCATGGTTAAATCTTCTCCTGACAACAACGGTAGAAATATTTGAATTTAGGACCCCTCTACGAACCTGCCAAGAGGTGGTTCAGTCAATAATAATACATGGAGTGCTGCTATACTCAATTTTTTTTCTCAAAACACAGACGTATATACCTCGTTACAGATTCAGTTAAGCATATACCTAATGCCGGACAGAGGAAGAAGAGAGAGAAAGCTAAAGAGGGAGAAAATAATAATTCTTCAAATTCATCAATAATCCCCCATTCCGAGTAAACCATGTGTTTAAATAATAAAACAAACTAAGTGATAACTAACCAAAACAAATCAAATCTTAACTGACCAAAATAGATCTTATCCTAACCAATCATATCCAACCATATCCTAACAAATCAAATCTAAACAAGTCTTCAAATTTAATCTAGTAAAAGATTATCTTAAATCATCCATCTAATGGTGACGATTACGTCTTGTGTATGTGCGAATTGGGAGATCCACATCAATACCTCGTTATATGATGTATATACCTCACTAAATTTTTTCTTACACTTATTAAAAATGGGTTCATTCAACTCGAAATGGAGCGATATGCATTTTTTTATCAAAGCATATACCTCATTAGATGATGTTTACTATTTTAAAAAAAATGAAACCATGTGAGGTCTAAGTTTTGGTTAGTAAATGTGACTGAGTGTATCATTTTCCTAATACCTGTTTTGCTTATCTTTTCTTTTTGTGCTCATTGTATGCTTGACATATCCATGAAAAAGGAAGAAAGAAGAGGAATTTAGTTGTGTACTTGAGGTCAAGCAACAATTAATTTTTTTTAAAGTAGGGTAATGTCTAAAAGATTTTTTAGAGATCAGGCCAATTTTATTGCCATATGCAGGTATGCTTAATATTAATATGTTTTTTTTTGTGGGTAGGTGTTTCCTGGTTAAATCTTCTCTTGTTAGCAGAAAAAAAAAATATTCGAACTTAGGGCTCCTCTAAGAACCTGTCCAAGAGGTGGTTCAATTAATAATAGTACTTGTTTTATTTGCTTCTTCGCAGTTTTGGCAATATAGATAAATTATAGATGATTATTCTCTCTATTTTTCCATTCATTAGGTAGGAATGTGGTTGATAATTTTGATAATATGTTCCTAGCTTGCTCATCTAGCCGAGATGGAGGTCAAACACAGATGCAATCAAATATTAGAGCTTGGTTTTCCACTGGGTGGAATTGCCAAACTTTTTGCGCAAGACTGGGAGGGAGATGTGACGATTGTCATGCATGCCACCCTCGCCCAGGTGGATTTAAATTTCTTCATTAACATTAGTTTTTATTTATGTAAAACGTAGTCATTTTCTTATTCCATCAACATGATATACTGATGTTTTCTTATCCTTCGCTTCCAGTATTCCAAAATTATAGCGAACCAATCCCATGTTGAGGTCGAAAAGGCCTCCAACCAGGGAAGGAGATGTACATGGGAGAAGCTCTCAGCCATAAAAGTCAACTGCGCCATTGAGCTTGCTCTGGATGAGTGCGTCGCCATCCTCAACCACACGCGTAGGCTAAATAGAAATGCTGCGACGCTTTCTGCCACTGTTCGATTCAGCAACTTCAGAAGGATCCCTTCCTGGAACTGTATCGCAAGAGAGAAGTCAACCGGCTTGCTTGAAGAAGACTCCCTCATGGAGGCTGCTGCCACGCCTCTTCGCCAGTTCCATCATAGCATGCATGATGGAAGCGACAGTGATTCTGAGAACATGGACCTCAATTCGTGGACGAGATCAGGTGGCCCTTTGACGAGGACGACCTCTGCGAACACGTTCATCAACTTTCTCGAAGGTCTCAGTGTCGAGGCGGAATCAAACAGGACTTGGTCAAGGGAAGAAGAGATTGAGAATGTTCATTCCAACGCCGTTATGATCCAAGTGGCTGTCGGGGCTTCAGAAAATGTTGACTGTGACGTCCAAAACATCAACGATAGAAGTCCTGTGAACACCTCCAGCATTATGGTTCCAGAAGGAGATCTGTTGCAACCAGAAAGTGTACCGAATGGGATTGTTTTCAACATTGTGAGGAAGGAAGAACTAACTCGCGCTCATAGTTCAAAAGGTGGCTCTGAAACATACAAGCGGCCTCCAAATATCTTACCTGATTGCGTGCAACTTGAGTGTGTTGTCCAGGGCATGGGAGTCTGTATTAGAAGCTCAGACTCAGAATGTGGTGATCATGAATTTGCATCAAATTCCAATGGTGAGGCAGTTAAAGAAATTGTGGCATTTTAATTAGTGGCAATATTTTGATTTTGGTTTCATTGAGGCTTGGAGGAATGTCTCGCATAAATGCGCATCTACCCTAAGTAATAAGGATCGTATTTTGTGGCTAGTTATAGTTCTGAAATTTATGTAAGAGTTTGTATTGGTCAGTTTTCCTGCAATTGAAGCTCATGTAAGAAATCCTCATGTGAGTGCTTCAACATCTACAGAACATTGTCTATTGATCTATTTCCTCCAATAAAAATCATTTGAACTCTTCAGAATTTCCTTTTGTTTTATGACTTGTTCAGAGAATTCCAGTGCTGCTTACTGAAAGGGAAGAAAGAGTAAGAAATGACTTTGTTTTGAAGAACTACAAAATGAATAAGAAACCCAATATGCATTCTTCAGTCCATTTGCAGCCTTTTTTTTTTAGTGAGCTATCTTGCTTCTGTGCTAGGTCCTTTTACTTTTTTATTCTCCTCCATGGTCCAAATTCAAGACCAATTCAGCCAGTATCTGTCAAATTATTATCATGTGAGAAAATATTTATATTCCTCAACATGCACCCCACAGTCAAAATAGAGTGCTGTTACACATGATCAAAAAAGGTCCCGTTTGATTACACGTTTGAGGCAGCTTTTGCTTTTTCAAAAACCAAAATTGTACAACTAAACATAACAGCTTTATTCAGAATCGGAAGCTGAATTCCTTTTAATTTTTCCCTCGAAATCCGTGTTTTGAAAAGCTCAAAAACAACGTTTTTTTATCGGAATCGATTTTTTGAATTGAAAAGCAACTCTCTACCAAACATCAACTGTTTTCAAATATTGATTCTTGAATTAAAAAAAAACATCTCAATAAAAGTTAAGGTCTAAAATCATCTTAAAAAACAGCTTTATTTCAAAAGCTACTTTTCAATCTGTGTTTTTAAACGGACCCTAAAAGTGATACACACACAGCATGAAAGTGGGAGAGACCTAAACAAAAGACCAATGACAGAAGATAAAAGTCATCATCCAAATTCGTAACCAATGAAATCCCCGGTTGCATTCCATGGTCGAGTTTCAAAAGATTTTCCGACAACAGTGCGCTTCTTGTTTATGGTTCCATCTTCACATTCGTACCCTGGGAAATAATCCAAAAAGCTTTTGTCTCCCAGAGAAGCAACTCCATCGAAGAGAAAGTTTCTCGTGATTTCCTGAGAAAATGACAAGCCTTTCATTAGCAAAGAGTATGATGAAAATTGGTATGGGTGAGAGTAGTTCTTCAAAGTGAAGCAAATAGAATGTACCTTAGCAAGATTGTCTCCAAACAACTTCTTCAAAAGTGGATACCCAGGATCCTGGTTTCAAGTTACAAGTCCACAAATTTAAGCCAAACTAGTCTTACTGGAGAGATTTCAAGGGTCATTAATCCAATAAAATAGATAAAACATCACACGTTTGAACAAATAGAATATGTAGTTTTTACTTCATAGTGCTGTTTAAACAGGTGATCTAGAAAGGTTAGGCACTTGCCAAAAAAAAGGATCATGAAATTATTTCTTAGCAGTCTAGTTTTCCATAAAGAAGAGGATTTAATGATTGTTATTGTTGCAACTTTGAAGATTAGAACAGAACGATAAACTACCAAGGTCTTTATATACTTCATGTTTGGTCTTAAGAGTGCCTCAACCATAGCTTTATTTTATGATAATCAAAATGATTGACAAGGAGGGGTTTCCATTAGGAGACCTATTATTGGAGAATGGATATCATACTGTCCTAAGTCACCAGTATTGTTTTTTTTAGGATGTTTTACATTTTTTCCATGTTGATTCACATTTTCGTTCCATCAACCAAGAATTTCATAACAATTCATTCGGTCATATTTAAAAAAGTTGTATGCTGCCTAACAGTGTCGGCGATGATTCTTAGAGGATATCCACATTTTCGAAAGCTAACAATTGATTGCAAATTTGCAATGAATTCATAGACATAACTATATCTGATAAATCTACAAGAGGAAAGAAATGACCTTCTCTGCTCTCCAAGTTAGATATTTATGTTGCGCCTCACAATTATGCAGGATCTGCAATGCATCTGTCTCTTCCGTTGCCTGGTCCATTAATTCAAGCCATGCCTACCAATTTCTCAATCAGATCAACAATAACCAAAGAAACTGCACAAACATTCATAGATGCATACTTCGCATGAAAATGCGCAGGTGCCACATTATCCAAACATTTACATATTGGTTTTGTTGACCATTAATAATAAGCATGTAATATTTTAGAATGTTAGACAAATTAAAGTTCATACCTTATAATAATCTTGGAATGCAGAATACAAAATATCATGTTTGCTTTGACTTGATGTGAACTTGGTCCATATCACAATTGGAGAGAAAAATCTTATAGACTCGCCAGTAAGCTTGCCTCCCCATGGTAAAAGCTGCAAATGATATGTCAAACATGAACTTCGTATTTACATAATAAACTAAAATGGAACTTCAATAATTCCTACCTCACAATATTTCTCTCCAAGGGGTAGTAACTTCTTGTAATACTTCTCCTTATAAACCATTTGAGTTATGACATCATGTAATGGATTCAGGTCCCTAGAAACGACCAGCATATGCTAAGTTCCAGAGTCTTGAAAACTCTACAAAATTCAGGAAGACCATAATCTGTGTCATATTATACAAAAATGTTGGTATTGCTTATTTTTGCTGAAAATATTATACAGTATTAATAGATAATAGTCATGCCTTCATGATATTCTAATATACTTAAAAGATGTTTTTAATTTCATTTTTATTGATATAATTTCATAAGAAATAATAAAATATAGATGAAATAACTTACAAAAAGAAAACCAAACAGATCACAGTTCAAACATGTCATTGCATATCTGATGAACTTTTGGATAAAGCCTTCCATAAATGTGGCTAAACAAGTTGTTTTAGATCAATATTTTTTTTGTAGATGACTGTCATTAAGGCAAATGTCTACCAAAAACTTGATACAAAAGAACACAACCAAAGTAGCAGAAACTCACAAGACAATAATATTCAATTGACCAGAACTAAAAAAGTTGGCACAAAATATTGGCAGATCAAATTCTGGTTTAGGGAACACAGCAAAATCCAAAACCTGCAAAAATAAAAATGATTGAATTTGTATATCAATTATGAAAAAATGAAGGTTTTATGATTTAGAGCATATGCAAATGAAAAACAATGATCTAACATGGCACAAAATCAAAAGAAATTAAACATATGCAAGAAGAATAATATTTGATGTGCATTAAGTTTATGTATAATTACTATGCAACCGGAAATGCAGTACCATGAGTATCAATCAGTTTAAATACATCAAGTGGGTTTCATAGTCACAAAGATCATCAAGCTTTTCCGAATGTTCAAGAAAGTTCAGCTATTATAGATGATCTGTCCCATATCAATTAAGAATGTATACTTACAGTACTAAACAGAATCCCTTGCGAATATTTGCAGTACGCGAACTTTGTGATCCGTCAAGTCATGTTTTATGTTCACCCCAAATTCTATATGAAAAGCATATAAGATGTGAACATTATGTCTATTTAAGAGAAGTACATTGATCATGAGAAATCAGAGTACATACAGCCTTAATTAGGAACACTGGATATATATTACTAAGAATCACTGAGGACAAGTTTTCTGATTCCTTGAGCTTAAGCACCTGATGAAAATGATGGGCATCCCACCATGCCAATTATATATGTCACCAATCCATAAAGATTTGACATCGGGTTGTAAAAGAACCATGATGACTAATCACAAATCAAGATGACTAATGCATTAATCCATGAAGCAGGCTCCAAACATAGGTCTATTATAGAATAGCATTTTTTTTAAATCAATGTGCAAAATTTAATATATCACTAAATCTTTGTTGCTTCTACTTTACATTGTATAGGGGTTATAAAATGTTAGTGGAACTTGAGTCATAACGGAGTATCATCCCTAGAATTCATAATCAGCAATAAATCAACTCAAGTAAAGCCAATCAACATGACTAAAATGGAAATTGAGACAACCATGATTAGATTGGCTTATGATAATGGAAGTTCAAAATCTGGGGAACCATAGTAAAGAATCACAAGACCTCACCTGCATTTTATGTCTTTCTTCAATGACTAAACTACGGAGAAGTCTGATCTTGGGAGCTTGAAATGAAAGTGTATGAAATGCTACATTGTCATCCTTGGCCTTCATGCACCTTAGTTTCTCCTAAGTGTTCATAAACAGAAATGGAATTCATGACTTTCATGTATCTCACTGTATTAACAATTAATAAAGGTGAAATGATACCCTAAGAAACTCCTCCACACATACCATATATGCATGTAGTTCATTTATTGTTGAGAAAAATGTCAACTACTACACATTAGATCCCATAGGAATATATACAAAGTGCTAATAAAACATTTAAAGTATCATTAAGGTTAACATAGCGCATCGAAATAGACAAAACAAAACCAAGAAGCATGATCCCATCAAAATGAGGTAATTGTGGGTTACATAAAACCAATAAAATAGGTGTAGTTTTTTGACCGGCTATCAACCTCACACTAACCTTCTATAAATGGTACTGAATTCCTAAGAGCATAATGAAATCCTTCAAAAAATTTCTAATAGAGGCATTATTCACCTAAGTGTAGGAGAAAAATTTATTCTTTTGGACCAACATTTTCCAAGGTTCACCAAGGAAGTAATTAATATAAAAAAAAAATGAAATCAGGGCTTTGATACACCCAGCTCGTTTTTAAGCCCCCCTTTTAGCCCTACGACTTTATATGAGGATATGTACATTTATATGTGTGTCACTTCGTTACCATATACCTTCCAAATAAAATTACATAACCAGAAGGTTAAAAGTGAGGCTAAAAAGGTCAGAAAGTATCTTTATTCATAAAAATATTCCAAAATCATACTTTTTTTTGGAAACCAAAGATCACATACCCTTCAAGCATTAATGCTTTATTCATAAGAGTAATCAAAATCATACCCTAATTTTTTTGGAAACCAAAGATCACATACCATCCAATCTATAATGGGTAAGTTGCATTTAACCCCAAAAATCAGTGACAAACACTAAGCTCAATGAGAACAACAAACCCCATATAAAAAAAATCAATAAAATTGATGAACGAAACCATGATTGTTAAATAAACCACCAATCCTTCTTCAGTGAAAAGACACTCATGCTCACTCAAATAACTTGTTTAGAGAGAGAGAGAGAGAGAGAGACTGACCGGCAAAGGCAGAGAGACTAAATGGGTTCCTCTTTGGGTCTCTTCCA
Source organism: Acorus gramineus (assembly GCA_030737835.1). Classification (NCBI taxonomy): domain Eukaryota; kingdom Viridiplantae; phylum Streptophyta; class Magnoliopsida; order Acorales; family Acoraceae; genus Acorus; species Acorus gramineus. The sequence goes on along the minus strand of CM060848.1, from coordinate 21,395,003 downwards.
TGGCGAACCGGACGAACCTCCGGTAGGAGGGGGTCATGGTCTCCATTGGGTGTGTAAAGGTTTGGCTCAAAAACTAACTAAATAGCTTTATTTATTTATTTATTTATTTTTCAAATGGGTTTTGAAAATATTGAAAGAATCGAGTGGTAGATAATGTCGGATTTCTTTTTGTGTCGTGTTTTGATTGGCAACTGGGAAGTCCATGAGTGCCCACGAGTGTGTTGAGTCTACTGTTATGGTGGAGCTGTTTAAAACGATGTTGTGCTGCTTACGTGGCTGGTGCAGGCGGTGTGGGCGTAGAAAAGTATAAGTTATGGCAATTAAACATGATGAATCAATCTATTTTATTTTATTAATTTAAGATAGTTCAATTGATCAAAGTATAAAATATAAGTACAGAAAAATAAAAAAAATAATCTAAACCCAATAAGCTGAACAATTTTGTTGTAGAGTTGATAAATCCTAGAATTAAATGATCAAAAAGTAGATTATTTTATTTTTTGTCATAAAAATTTAGTATAATTTAATTTTGAATTGAAAAATGAGAATTTTGGTTTTTGGTTTTTAAAAGATTGAGTGACATTTTATTTTTAATCTTGATTTTCATAATGTGATCAATAAAAATTGGATATAGATTATTTAGTCTCCAACTAGGTGTGTGTTATTTTTATTTTATTTTTGTAATAGTACAAGTATTATCTAGAGCTTATAAAACTCTTCAATATTCTCTCTCTACCCCCTTCTCTTCTTGTTTTGAAACAAGATTCAGACTTGTAACCTCTTTAAAAGTTATATAGCCTAAGTTTTTTATAATAAAAAAATATTATCTAAAACTTACAAAACTGTATATAATGTAGCATTGTGAAAACATAGGATAATTTCACAAATTATACATTTTCGGTTGAAAAATTATTTCCCAAAAAAATATTATTTATTTTTTGAAACACGGTTCTTCTGAAGTAACATTTATAATTAAAAAAAAAATAGATATAGATTTGTAATTTATTATGAGCATTTGATATCACATTTGAGGTTGTCTACATGAATTCCTATTTTTTTTTACAAAATATTAGAACATACATTTCATAATACAATTCTCTGCAAACTCGTAAGCCCCTAAAAAGCAATGAATGCATACGAGGGATGCTTCAAATTATATGCCTGTGTTCTCTCACCCCAAACCAATCCACACAATAAAAGTTATTCATTAACTGTTAGAACAAGAAACACTATAACAATAACCAACCTGACTTCCCCAAACACATAAACATGCACTCACATTCACCGGTCACCGGAACCTGTGGAAAGATCAGCTTATTTTTATTCATATTAGAATAGTCATAAACTTCATAATAACTTAATTCTCCATCTAAACATATACGCTTGAGACTTCAAATTACATGCTTCTTTGTCCTCTCACCCCAAACCAATCCACAAGTCACCGGAACACCCTCAGCGAGTGATTCACGACCGTGAACCCACCATCAACAACAAGGTTAACCCCACTAACGTACCTAGCCTCATCACTCGCCAGATAAAGCACCGCCTCCGCCACGTCCGCCGCCTCCAAATCCACCCCCTTCAAGTTCGCGCTGCCCCCCGTGAATTCCCGAAACCACTTCAACACACCCTCCCCTCCCTCCCCCTCCCCCTCGGGGAGGTGCGGCAATGCGAGGCTCGTCGGCACCGCGTAAGGCGACACGCAGTTCACCCTCACCCCGTGCTTCCCCATCTCCGCCGCCACGCTCTTCGTCAGCCCCACCACCGCGTGCTTCGACGCCGTGTACGCGTGCGGGCCCAGCCCGCCCAGCACGCTCGACACGCTCGCGAGCGACACGATCGACCCCTTCCCGCGCGGGACCATCGCGCGCGCCGCGTGCTTCGCGCCCAGGAACACCCCGTTCACGTTCACGTCGAACACGCGGCGGAATTCGGAGAACGCGAAGTCGCGGATGTCGGGGACCACGTGGCCCGAGACGCCCGCGTTGTTGACCATGATGTCGAGCGCGCCGAAGGTCTCGACCGCGTGGTCCACCGCGCGCGCGACGTCGTCTTCGACAGTCACGTCGCAGTGGAGGTAGTGTGCACCGCTGTTGAGGGACGAGCACAATTGACGGCCGAGATCGTCTTTTATGTCGACGATGAGGATCTTCGCGCCGTGGCGGTGGAAGAGCCTGACTATGCTCTCGCCGATGCCGGTGGCACCGCCGGTGACTAGGGCGACTTTGCCTAGGAGTCTGGAACACAGGGCAGATGAATTCACTCATTCAAGTCTCACAAAACAAATGCGCATGGTTGCTGCCATAGGCATATGTTACTTCATCATCAATTGGATCTGAACATTTGAGGATTATCTGTTATGCTACATAAGATGTTTGTTTTGGTGTCAATTCAGGATTAAATACAACTAAAAGAAAAAAGAGGGAACTAATCCACATGAATACATAATATGGTTTTTGGGGGGTATCTGAAGCCTGATGCACTTAGGCTCCGTTTTGATTCGCGTTTAGGTAGAAACGCCAAATGCAGACTCAAATGGGACAATGATAAACGTTGTGTTCCTAGCATTTTTCACGTTTTTAAACTCCCAGAAAACAAAGTTTTTTTAGACGCGGGATCACTTTTTCAAAAGTGAGTGTTTGGAACTCACTTCCAAAGAGGGCCTTAGAATACATACGACTTTGAGGCAAAGTCTATACATGACAACGATTCTGTTCAGTACGGTGAATGTACATTGGGAGATAATACGAGGAAAGTATGATATAAGAAAGGTTTTCTAGATATATTCTGATCACTAGTAAATACATGCAAATTAAAATAATTATATTGGTTGTGAATGTTGCGGCAACAATTAACATTATTTTTTAAAATACAAAGAATGTGGTAAACAATTCAAAATAAACATATAGTTGGGTTGAACTTGAATAAACTTGGTGAACATCCTATATTCAAGTTTTTCCTCTTTTTGTTTGACACATACAACATGTTTTTAAGTGGTCAAAGATAAAAATTTTACTTTAATTTATTTTCATCACTTTCATGTAACACAAACACACCCTAAAGGGCACATATCGATCAATTGAGTGTTGCACAAACCAAATCTAGCATAAGGACCAACAAATGAGGATGTCTTGGAAGGAAAAAAAAAAACACTCAGGCCAGGTTTAAGTTTTCTGTGGAGCTAGTAAAACTCCCACAACCAATACAATCAAACACCCTCTTCCATTTTCGAAAGAAAGAAAGAAAAGCATGATAAGCATCTTAAACTTTAGTAAACAAGCATACCCACACTGTGAAAGTGACATTCACACAAACTCTTTGATATGTTGATGCAAACAATATAAAAAGCACACATCTTTGCAATTCAAAACTGTTTTAACTGAAACATATAATCAGAACCCAATAATGATGTTCAAGAAACAACACCCATCGATTCAAATCATGTTTAAGACACTGGACCTCACCGGACAACAGAGCCAACAGAGCCGTTGAATCGGTGAGCTTTGAAGGACCAACGGCCCAGATCTTAGGAAGACGAGGAGGTTGAGAGGGTGGAAAACTTACCGTTGAGAAGGAAGAGAGGACTCGCCGGTGGACATTTTTTTTTTATATTCGATGAACCTTTTTTTTTTTTTGTTTTTTTTTTGGGTGTGGACTTTAGTTATACGGGGATAAGATGCGATGGAATAGTGGGTCACAGCTGCCAGGAGCATTTGTATGCGAGTGCCTGTTAAATTATGCAAATGTTAACGATTTACTTATTGGGGAGTCTTAATGGTGTACTGAAGATACTTAAAAATATATTGGAGATTATTTATAGTGTATTAAAATAATTGAACGGAGATCATTTTATACGACGGTTAAAATGTATTGAGAAGTGTTAACAGTATACTAGAGATATTTAACAATACACTGTGAAGTGTTACAGTATATTAAAATAATTGTACGAGGGGCATTTTTTATTTTTTTGAAAAACATCCGATTGGAGGGATCTAAAGATAATTTATAATCGTTGTAGGGACCTAAAAAAACTTAAAAAATTACAGGGATTTAAAAATAATAGATGGGTGACCACAAAGACCTTTAATTAATTTCTCTCTTTTTTCTTTTTTTTTTGAGAAAAAATCGATATAACACTTTACAAATTTATCAAAATTACAAAATATGTATGACTCCCTCCAGTTTGCCCTGGTTAGTTATTTTAGTCCTTGTGTTAAAATTATGTTTAGTTGAAAAAGAATGTTTTTTTGAATATTCTGCCTATGTTATCTAAATTTCTATTCAAATAAATTCCTGTAAAATTTATTAAGTCATTTCAATAACGAAAATGCCCTCGTCTTCTTCATACGCAACTTTCTTTGTCTCTAACCTTAAATTTCTATTCAATCTTCATACGCAACCTTCTTTGTCTCTAACCTTAAATTTCTATTCGAAGACGTGTAGACTAAAATAATGGAATAGGATAACTTTATCATTTGTTTAAGCCCTTGTTTAGAATGGAGATAGATTTTATTCTAGAATATACATTTATCTAAACATAAGTGAGTATAAATAAAGATAAAATGATTTTGTGTTTGATTGTGTTTTGAATTATTCTCGTTGGTAAACATAAGAATAAATGTTTTATTGTTTGGATAAAATGTGAATAAAATATGGATAAGGATTTATAAAAGGTAAAAAAGTAATGATAGTTGATTTGACATGAGATTTATAAGAGGTGATGACAGTTGATTTGACAGTGGATCCGCATATTTTTTGATAGGAATAACCTAGGATAACTTTAATTCCAAGAATTGATTAGAATCCATATACCACTTTATCAAGGTTTATTCTGACATACTTTATTAGGGGTTATCCAGAATAAATAAACACTTTAAAATTCTTATCCGGGGTTATCCAGGCTTATCCGAGGTTTTATATCAAAAACAAACACGGGCTTAAAGGTTTTAGAAACGGTGAAAATCCATCTTTCATGACCGTTGGAATTACGTGGGTGTGCGCACGTGGGACGAGATGCGGAAGGGGAGGCGGGCGGTAAGAATTATGTATTTTTTTGGGAGAAATTAATTCTGGGTCCTTCGACAACCTTTGAAAATTTTTGAAGTCCACTAAGTTAGGTGGGGTATTATTTTTAGATCCTCCATTTAATAAGAATTATCTTTTATCTTTTTTTTTTTCTTCTTCTAATATGTCCATGTCTTCACATTTTTTGTGCCTCTCTCTCATTCACACAACAATCAAACATTTTCCTTACATTCGTCAAATTTGATGATGAACACAATAAATTTTTATCATATTATAATATAATAGCATTATAATAAGAAAATAAACAATATATGGAACTCATCAACAAAATATAGAGACAGTTTAATAATGTACATAGACAGTTAATCGGTGTCAACGTTAACAGTATTTATAGACTTATTAACAATGTACACAAACTGTGAAGTGGAGTAAAAATGAAAAATATAACGGTGGACTTAACGGTGTATAGACAAAAGGATCAAAAAATAATATATAATGGGGTATGGACACTTAAAAATAATTTCAGATGTTTTAAGGATCTACAAATAATTTTTGTGTTTTGAATGACCGTAATTAATTTCCCTTTTATATTTTTAGACAAATGTTGGGACTCACCCGCTCTTTTCTTATGTTTTTAATTTTTTTAATATAAGTTGTAAACCATATTTTTTTGTGTGGAGACATTCGTCTCATTTATTGTCTCGTTTGTGGTCAGGAGATGGTCCCCACTCAACTATATACTCCACTACCACTAGTGCAATGTTTGTTTGTTTATTGATTACAAAAATTTTATCTGCAGAAAACAAAAATGTGTGTTGGTTTATTTAAGTACATGCTAGCTTTACTTTTACATAATAATATATATTTTATTAGGTGAATAAATATTTTTAAAAAATAAAAAAAATTGTATATAACAATCTGGTTGGACATATCATTTTTCTATTTTTTTCTACCTTGCGCTTAGAAAGCCCCAAAGGTTGGGGACACTTGACATATTTGGTTGATCAACATTCATTTTTAGTGTTTGGGTATATTAAAATAAGAGATAAAAATAATAATGAGACTTGATTATATTAGAGAGAGACTCAAACTCTTTATATAATAGTACAGAATAGTGTTAAACATGTAACACAATAATAGTACAGAATAGTGTTAAACATGTAACACAATAATATAATACCTGTGTAATTTAATACTTTAACACTCCCTCTCAAACTCTGAAGGGTTAAACTCTTACCCTCGTTTGGATTAAGGAATAAGGGTGTTATAAGGGTGGTGTAAGCTGGGATAAGAATGGGTAGAGGAAATTAATTGTTTGTCTATAGGGTATAGCTTGAAATTACTATGCTAGTATAAATGAGTGTACGAGGGTATAATAATTCTAAGTAATCCATTGAATAAACTTATACCCAGTTTATCTATTCTCATGGATAGGTGGGGCCCACCATCACATAAAACAAATCACATCTCATCACATCAAATCACCCATCATCACCTCTTATACATCAATAGGGTTTACATGTGTGACGCCTGACACAGACCCAAAGAGTCCCAAGAAGCCCATGGATTGGGTGAGGGTGAGGCCGTGAGGGTGATGGTGTTTAGTCCCACATCGCCTAATGGGAGAAGATAGTCTGTGCTTATATGTTAGCACAACTCTTATACACCAAGACATGTTTTAAAGCCGTGAGCTTATTTAAGGGCAAAGCGGACAATTTCTTGATGTGTAAGCTTGAAGCGTTACAATTGGTATCAGAGCATGTCCATTACGCGATGGTTGGTGTGGGTGGCCCCACACGAGAACGTGTGGCCTATTGGGGGGTGATTGTGACGCCGGCCCAGGCCCAAGAGTCCCAAGAGGCCCATGGATTGGATGAATGTGAGGATGTTTAGTCTCACATCGCTTAATGGGAGAAGATAGTCTGTGCTTATATGTGAGCACAGCTATTACACACTAAGACGCGTTTTAAAGCCGTGAGCTTATTTAGGTGCAAAGCGGACAATTTCTTGTTGTGTAAGCCTGGGTGTTACAACATGTCAAATCAATTTTTTACACCTTATTCATATTTTATTCTTCATGAACCAAACGACTAAACATTTGTTATTACGTTTTCCAATGAGAATAAAAAAATACAATCAAACAGAAAATCATGTATTCCATTGATAAAGTTATCTGTACCTAAAATGGGTATAAACCCCAGAATAGTTTATGCCTCAATCCAAACGGGGGGTTAGAGTTTGCACAAAAATTATAAATTAAATTCCAACATCCAAATAAACACATCCAATCATCGAAAAATGAAGTTTTTTTACAAACTGCAAACGCTGATGGCAAAACAAGAAAGTGCTAGTGTTGACATCATTACAAATTAATAATTGGATTTCGACAAAGAGGGGACACGACAAATATGTAGGAATGCAAAAGCGATAAAAAGAAAAAAAGATGATAGAGTGTAAACTAAAGGAAATAAATGGGGAGGACAGAGACCAAAGAGAGAGTGGGTGAGAGTAGAATTATTATGATAGAAGAGAGGGCTAGGAGGAGATATCGAATGAAGTACAAGGATGTGTGAAAGAGTCAAACAAGAGACATAGTGAATGCATGAAGCAAGGAAGGAAATCCGCTAAAGGAAAATATCAACCCATGGAAGGTTGTGACATCATCACTGAGTTAGCGACAACGTAGAGGACAAAGAGCGCACATAAAAAAAGATATGTGCGGAGGCAGCAACACTGTAGAAAGAGGAAAAGCACACATAAAGAAGATATGTGTGGAAGCAGCAATGCTGCAAAAAGAGGTAGCGCACATGGCAACGGCACACGAGGAAACGGTGCACTAGACAGCAATGCACGGAGGCAAAGGTGCATGAAGGCATAGGTGCGTAGAGGCATATTGCACGGAGGCAGAGGCGCGCAAAAGGCTCTAGTGGAGGGCGCAAAAGGCTCCATTGAGGGCGTGTAGAGCGTGCGAATGGTTCTCATTGAGGGCGCATTGAGTGGCATGCGAGCAAGCAGAGGATTGTGGAGTCGGATTCTGCAAAAAAAAAAAGAAGCCAACCCATTGATTCTTAAATCTTAATTGCCAATCGACACCTGCCATAGGACCTCTTCCCTCCATGGCGAATCCATATGGAATTGGGGCCCCTCCGATCAAGAGAGGGTGTGAGCACAAAATCAGACGCAAATTCCGATGAGATCTCGTTGAAGATCAACCCGATGCACTCCTTGCAGAAGACGTGGCCCTTGGGACAACATAGAGGGTCGATGAAGTGCTTGATTGAGTCCTTGCCAGGCCTCTCCCTCTATGTCTCGTACCCTAGCTTCCTCTTCTCATTATATGTGAAGAAAACTAGGTCATTGTTGTTCTTCGAGTGTCTCTGCAGCATCTCCTTGTCTCTGCAACATCTCTCAAACCCTCGATCTCTTCCCAAATCCTAGATAAATCCACGATTCACTGGGGACTATGTGCGATCGCATCAGGGATCAATAGGAGCGCGTGGAGGCAAGCATAGCAGTGACGAACAAAATTAGTGACGAGAGGAACCGAACAATGACAATGTAAACGAATAGGGTTCACATGAAAAGAAAATAGTAACTAAAAAAAATATATGGATACCAAAAGTTCTCCCTTGCTCTGATTGAAGACTCCTCAATTGAAGTAGAGAAAAGAAAGAAATTTTTTTTTGTGGATCTAAGGTTTTTAAGGTGGCTTTGATACCATATTAAAATAAAAAAGAAATAATAATAAGACTTGATTCTATTTGAGATGGACTCAAGTCTTTTATATAATAGTACATATAGTGTTACATGTATGACACCATAACAGAGTAATCAACTTGTAATTAATTTGTTTGATTATTTTTTTAAAGATCTCTAATCAAATTAAGAATAGAAGACTACATAAAGCATGTCTATATTGCAAGATATTGTGGAGCTTACCTCCATGCAAAGTGAGCTCTGCCAGAAACCATTGATCCCCAGTCTCATTAGTATAACAAATTTGTTCATTCTGTTGTGCAGCCTGTGCCAGACTTACAAGTAAACACCTCAACCACTCCCAAAATTTCACTTGAAACTACTACAAAATCCAATCTTATACAATCATACTATGTTTACCTAAAAAAAAAAAAATCTCATATAATTACTATGAAACGTATACATCTCACCCAAAAAAGTGAGATATGCATGCTCTCCACTAATTCACTCGCACCCATCACAACAAAAAAAAATTATGTCCCAATTACGATTAAGTATTTTTTTTTTTATCTTCTGTATTTTTTAATATTTAAATTATTTTAACATATCAAAACATCCTCAGCTTAGCACATCAAAAACAACACCCACTCAATGAGATAGGATTGGGTTGAAATGATCATGAATACGATGTGATAAAGGGGTGTTATTAAATATACTTTTTTTTTTAATATTTTCAATAAATGTTCACAGGAAATCGCAATCCATAGAATATGATCTTATCTTTTTGATCAAATTAATCTTAAGGCACCATTTGGATACAGGCTTCTCAACGTCAGATTTTGGATGTGCAGCATTTAAAGACTGCATGATGAATGTGATAAGTTGACAACTCAGTGTAAATTATATATATATAAAAAATGATGTTTGGAAAGTAGATCTACGTATAGAAGTATTATGACTGAGACATTCAATTAGATTTCAACTAAGCTTCTCCTATGCATGATGTACATGAACATAAAATTAATAAATAGTATGATATATTAAAGAACCAATGAGAAGAATCTACCAACAATACAATAAAATAAAATAATTTGATGATCAAACCCTTTTAATCCCAATGATTTTTTTATAATAAAATAAAATATAATAAAATAAATGGACCCCATCCACACTCCTATCATGATCTACAAAATTATATGATAAGTTAATAAATATCCAAGAATAACCCACCAACAAATAAAATTCAAATGAAAATGAAAATATACCCAGTCTTTGATAACAATAATTATTTTAAAAAATTATTAAAAATATGCATTAAAACTATATTTTTTTGTGCGTGTGATTTATATTCCTTTTTAATTAATTTTAATTTATTTTTTAAAGAATATGTAAATATATAAAATCTATCATCTATTTAAAAGCATAAAATAAGATTAAGAGAAGAACTATAGGTTTTAAATAATAATAATGATTTTTAGGCCCCAATTGATAAACCCCATCTCAAGCCCCATGAGGTGGCAAGATTGAATTACTCACTTTACCCTTCCTATCTAAATGGAGAAGTTTTTTCCATAACCGATTCCTTAAATCTCGAGGTGGTTATGATTTAGGATATTCTCTCTCTTTTTAAAGTAATTAATTCAATTGAATACCAAAAAAATAAGATTTACATTTTTTTATTCAGATTGATATGTGAAAAAAATATCGAATTCAGTTTTGGTGGGGATTAGAGAAGAAGATTATAATTACTCTAGTAGTGCAAACAATGACGATCCATTCAGGTTAAGCTTTTCAATCTGAATAAAACATATTATTCTGATTTTACATTCATCTTTGAATTATCAATACATTTTTGAGATCGAATTTAACTTAAATTCAGATACAGTGCCACTGTATCTGAATTTTTAGCCTTGCATAATATTATTCAGTACGATTTTTGAGATCTGAATAAGTACGATTTGTATAATCGTTTTTGTTGTTGTGTATGTGTATAAGTATGCATATTGAGTCGTTCAGTATATTTTTAACCTTGCATGATCATTATTTAACTTATTCGGATTCAAGATACATTGTTATCTAATGTAAAGTTGCTAATTCAGATTCCAGATACATGTGTATCTTAATTATTTATCCACCCCAATTTGTTGTTTGTTATTTTTCTTTTGGTGGATTTGATTAATGTGTATCTGAATAATATTTAATTATTTTTTGACATCTATATTTAAAGACTTTTATTAATCATCTATACAATGTCTCATTAGTATATAAACCATAATTGTTTCATTTTTAAACTCATTCAGATTTCAGATACACTTGTATCTAATATAAAGTTGTTATTTCAGATTTCAGATACACGTGTATCTGAATTATTTACCCAGCTCAATTTGTTGTTTGTTATTTTTCTTTTTAATGGATTTGATTAATGTGTATCTGAATAATATTTAATTATTTTGTCATGTATATTTAAATATTTTTATTAATCATCTAAGCAATGCTTCATTAACAGGTAGAATATAATTGTTTCATGTGAATATACTAATTCTAATATATTCATTTGTAGCTGTATCTGAAAAAAATAGAGGTAGGTTGGAGGAGATGGAGGTCGGAGGAGTACTCGAAAGGTAGCCGATCCACCTCTCATATGATAGAGGGCGATGAGAGCAATCCAAAGGTAGTTATGCCGATCGCCGAAGATGAGAACGCCGACCGGAATGAATTTTTGAAGTAGTGGATGCCTTATGAGGGTAAAAAAGAAATTTTTTCAAAGAAGGAGTGCTAGAGGCGGTTATTCAATCTCAATTAATGAGGGATTGTTTTTTATAATAAAAAATTCAAATATAAAGGAAGGGTAGTATTGTCTCTGCACTTTTTACCTTTAAAAAAAGTCAAACAGGTAACCAATAAATTAATGACACCTATTGGGGCTTATGAATGGGGCTCAAATTTTGGGGTCCATGTAGCAAGACCCTTTAAATAATAATAGACTTTAATAAATTGTTAATGAATAAAAATAAAAACTGACAATGACAAATGCACATTCAACCTAATCCAATCCCTTTAAAACGTTATCAATTGAGAAAATTTTGGCCAGAGATTATCAGTCAAATTCATTGAAACAGAGAGAATGAGAAAACCGAATGCGGTGCACACGCAAAGCACACGGATCCGCAACTTTTGAGAATAAGGAGGTTTGTATACGTACAAAAAAAGATTTTCAACATGTTGGAGCAATTAATCAAAAGTTGAAAAGGGAGAAGGGAGCAATTAATCAAAAGTTGAAAAGGGAGAAGAAGAAGAAGAAGAAGAAGAGAACATGTATATGTATATGTATGTATGTATATATATATATATATATTATTATTATTGTTATATTCTTTACGTGACAATGGACATTGCAGGAAAGTGTGAGGAAGTTGCGCCTTTGTCTTTTTGGAAACACTTTGATATCAAGAAAATATAAATATGCTGTACGATTGTACCAAACCCAAGAGAATATCATTCACATGTCTGCCTCTACAATCAATAAATTAAATCTTGGAATGTGTGGTCTGAAGACGGTCTCCTAGTCGATTATAAACTTTATCTCAAAAGTTAAAAAAAATGGTTTGTTGAGGAAGAATAGATAGGTATAGTTGTGTCAGAATATATGAGAATAAGTTGATATTTGTATTTTAAATCTTTCATAAAATTATGTTATATTTTCTTTCAATCTATTCCACTGAAATAAGTGGCTCACATGTCAAATCAACTTTCATTACCTCTTATAAATCAATAAATCATAAAACCCACAATTCAAATGATTTTATCTTCTTTTATAAATCTTTATTCACATTTTATCTACAGCTTATTAAACAACAAAAACTTTATTATTATGTTTTCCTATGAAGATAACTAAAAACACAACCAAACAAAAAATAATTTATTCTACTGATATAATTATCTATTCCTAGAATAGTCATAAACCCCAAAATAGTATATCTCTTTCCAAACCATACCTTAGTGTAGTGTATGCTTGGTTAAAAATCTTTTTATTTTTTATAAAAATTAAAAAATGCACTTTATTATGCAAGTATATATTTAAAATTCAAAACGGCTGAAAACCGCAATCAATTAAGGCTATAAATGGGGCTAGACATATCAACACTTAACACTTAAGTTTGATAGAAGGATAAGTTTCCAGATTATGGCATAAGTGATGGACAGAAGAAAAAAAATTGGTTAAAGAGTAACTTACATTTTTATTATAAAAAAACAATCAAAATAAAATTTGAACAACTGTTGGATTTTAAATGTAAGATAAGGATTATTTAATTTATTATCGAAGTGGTAAATTTCCCTGGATTTTCCCCTTAACAATTAGGTTTAAAGATGTTAGAATAACATTTATCTTTTTTCATCTTGATTATAAAAATGTGAATATAGATAATGTCAATTGACTTTTTATCCTCAAATCGAGACTTAATTGTATAAATTAAAATAAATTAAGTAGATAAAGTAAAATGTCCAATGAGACCATATATTCTCATATGACAATAACATATTGTTCCCCATTCACATAAAAACAATAAATTAAAATTCTTAGTTGAATAAATTAAAATTATTTTTAAAATTCATTCTTATCATTAGTACGAGATATATAAGTAAAAACATCTATTATGTGGAATGCAAAAATAACAATGCCAAATAGAGGATTAAATTTTTATATATATATAATTATGGAAAACAATGTTCTAACATTTTTTTATTTATAAAAAGATAGATGTTTGCTACTCGATTGCATTCCTGAACTCTAATTACAAATTCTGAATGGGGAAAAAAAATAGTAAAAAGAGCAAGCAAGAAGCTCATAAAAAAAAAGAGTGAACTCACAGCCGGGGTTAGAAGAGGCATCTAACTGACCAAGCAAAGTCAACACCCATCTAGTCATCTTGTGATGTGCATGATCCCTTCTCGAAATTGGACATCCCCTACCCTCGCAATATGTCACCCTCAATCTGACACACACCCTCAAAACATGTCCCACATATTTTTTTGATACACTCTCGTCCCTTTGAATACGATCTCGTTGCGCGTCTTCCAAATCATCCACGCCCCCTTTGAATAATGTCCTAACATTGAAGATTGTCAAATATACTAATATAGTAACTTATTCAGTCAATAAACAAAGGAGGTACCCCGTATCTAACTTGTCATTGAATTTTTTAAAGAGTTCTGATCCAGTGACCAAATTGATGATCATATTAAATTAAATTTGATTATTTTTACTATTATATTATTTTGAAATGCCCTGTGATCATGCAACTAAGAAATGGAATTGAGTGGAGGAAAACTACAGCTAAAAAATATCATCTACTAAATACAGACATTAGTGACACTGACTAGAAACAAGAGAGTTGGTTGGATTAGAACTGTTTCCCTTGAGTGGAGGCCTGGAGGGGTCTGCATCTATTACCGTCTGATGGAGATCTGTCAGTGGAGGTAGGAGTTGATTGAATGACCTGTTGAAGTTGATGCCCGCATGTATGAGACAATCCATGTAAATGTGTTTCTGTATTTATCAGTGGATGTCTTGCATGTAAAAGATAATATTGATATAAAAATATTGCTATGAGATTTGTATCATGTATAAAAACATAATATTAATCGATTTTCATTTTGGTGTGTCGTATCAATCAATTATAAATTTATAATTAGAAAAAAATCTTACATTCATCTTTTCTTTTCTTCTTTTTTTTAAGATGAAATTAGACTTTTGTCCTCATTCATCTTTTCCCCGGTCCTATATACTCATATACTCATTGCCGTCCAACTCTCAAATATTCTCCACATATGAAATACATCTTCTAAATATCAGATCAGACAGCCACATGCACGAAAATGTAAGTAACCTTTTCCCGAACCTCATGGTCCTACATGTGCCCTAACTATCACACCTATCTAAGCAACCTCCACTCAACCCCACGTCCCCCCCTAATTTTTAGTCTAACTTTTAATTATACCAATTCATAATTTATGAAGATATCTTTATTTGAAAATTAACTTTTCCTTCACATGTTTGCAAAATTTTTTAACTAAGCTTTAGTTTTTTTTTTTTGTTTCAAACGAGTTTGAAAAATCAGATTTTTTTTTTCTATTTAAAAATAAATTTTAAAAAATCAAATTTTTATGTTCCCATAATCTTTTCAAACTCGCGAGTCGCATCCAAAAACCACTGATTATATAATATATATAATCGTTTTCTTGGAGACTGGATCACGGGAGCACTAATCAATTAAAAAGAACCATTAATGCTTCATTCATTCACGATAACAAAAAAAATATATATTATAAACAAACAAAACGACCAAGATACACACAAACACTGAGAAACACACACCAAAATTCTATACAATTTACAAAACACCCCTCTGAAGAAAAAAAAAACCTTCCCATTATACCCCTCCCTCAAAAAACCCTCTCCATCATCCTCGCGAAATCCTCGAAGCAAACAAGCCCGTCGCCGTCGCTGTCCACCCCTCCGATCATCCTCCGGCACTCTTCGATGCTACACCCCCCACCACCACCGGCGCCTCCCCCGGAGATCGACTCGAACACCCTCATCAGCTCCTCCGCCGAGATCTTCCCGTCGCCGTCCGCGTCGAAGACCTCGAACGCCCCCCTCAGCTCCTCCGCCCGATCCGCCGCGCCTCTACCGCCGAAGAACAGCTCCGGCCCGATCGTCCCGAACTCGTCGAAGCTGATGCACCCGTCGCCGTCCCTGTCGGCTTCCGCTATCATCAACTCCACCTCCTCCTCCGACGGCGGCGACGGCCCGATCCGGGCGAGGGCGTGCACGAGCTCCTCTTTAGTGATCAGTCCGTTCCCGTCCAGGTCGAAGAAGCGGAAGATCTCGGAGATCTCGCAGAAGGCGGAGACGGAGCAGTCGCAGGAGGCGCGGAGGACGGTCCGAGGAGTGGTTGCGGCGGAGGCGGAGGAGGTTTGGGAGCCGAGGGAGGCGGAGTTGGGGTCGTGCCGGGCGACGACGTCGGAGGAGGATTTGTTGGATTTCGCCTTGGATTTGAAGGGGACGAGAGGCTTCAGTGAGAACTTCATTTGGGGATTTTTTTTTTTTTTTGAAAGAAACGAAAAGATTGAAAGATCCGTGAATGCGAGGATTTCGATTTGAGAGAGAAGACGAGGAGGAGCTATTAAAAAGAGGAGAGTGAGCTTCCTCGAAGTTTCGTAGAGGTGAGTGCATGATTTTTGCATTTATGGTTGGTTTTTTTTTTTTTTTTTTGTTTTGGGTTTTTTGTTTTTTTGGTCCTTTTTAAGGTTTTATTTAGAAATGGCTCCTCCATATTTTTTCTTGCTAGGTTGGGTTGGCATTCATTTTCATTAGGGAAATGTTACACTCAGTTATTTTTACCAACTAAAACTCATACCACACGTATATTTATATTGATAAAAAGTGTGTATCGTTTTATTTTGAGTTAAATGAATCCATTTTTAGTAAGTTAAGAAAATATTTAATAAGGTATTTACATCGTTTAATGAGATATATTTCTAACGAAATATATAGTATTGTATTTTGAACTATAAAAAAAATAAGTGTAACAACACTTTTTCCATTATGGGCGATGTTACACTTTTTTTTATATTTCAAATTACAGTTTTTTATACTTTGTTAGAGATTCAGTGAAACATGTATACATCATTTAACGATGTATATATCTTATTAATTTTTTTCCTTATATTTATTAAAAATAAACCTTTTTTAACTCAAAATAAAATAATATACACTTTTAATTAAAACATATACCTCATTAGATGATATATATTTTTAATCAAAAACATATATTTCTTTAGTCCAACATTTCCATTGACTCTACGTACCTCATAAGAAGAAGATGAGAAAATCATTGAAAAAGGTTTAATTAATTAAATGTACCTATCAGAATCAAAATTCTTGCTCGAAACTGAAAAATGAATTAAAAATTATTTGTATCGTAGTCAAGAATTTATTATATTGTACCATGTTTATATCATAGATAGATAATGTCGAATATTAGTTGTGAAAAATAAAACATGTAATAATCTATTACCTTTCTTCATTTAATATTATGTAAAAATAATTATTTTATGAAAAATCTAAATAGATTAATAATTATTATAACAATTAAATAAGATAAAGATATTTAGGTCATTTTAAATGATAAAACGGTGAAAGAACATTTTTTTTTTTTTTTGTAAAATATTAAAAATTCACTAGATATTTTATTTTCCTTTGAAAATAATAAAAAAAAAAACAAATTTTCAAATCTTCCATAGAAACCAATTGGAGTGGTCACGTGTAGAGCTATCCATACATTAAAAAATGTGCACTTTTTCCTAAGCTAGAAAGCATTAGGGACCTAATAATAAAACATCCTTTTATTTTTTTAAACATTTGTTTTAGATTTGTTGACACTCGGCTATGTTATACTCGTTTTGCTCCCCCGGATAGCGCCGTTGTATAGTACGGCAGGGGTTTGTCCGGATGGGGAGGTGAACTTACCGAGGGGTGAGGCGGTAGTTGCGGCGGATCACAAGAAAACGGGGGGTCGACAATGTCTGGGGGCGGTGGTCGCTGATTTCGTGAGTTTCATGTTTATCTGTTTTTTCGATCCCCGGTTTATGGGAGGCACGGGTGCTACCGATATTTTGGGGACGGTTATTTAAACCCCTCTTTAGTGCTCTTTAGTGAAAAACCACCCCAGTTAGAAAGCAAACCAACTAATTTTCTAGAACTTATAAAACCACCCCGACTAAATACTATTGCGTAAAATCATCCTTATTGACCATACCTCATTTTGAATCAAACACATCCCCTGTACTGTTCGACAAACATAGTGTCGGCTAATGCTACATACGTCGACACTTCTATTGTCGAACTAAAGAGTTACACAAATTTTTTTTTATTATAATATCAACACATGTATTGTCGATATGTGTTAAATATGTTGCCAAGCATATACTAGCAGATTATTGAAAAATAAAAAGAGTTATGCTTTTCAAACTAACATCTTCTTGTTTTTTTTTTATGTTATATTTTGTCATTTGAAATCCTCATTGATCAATTATTTTAATTCATTTCCTAATTATTAGTTTGATGTAATTTATTTTTTTATCTATATTCAAATCAGACTGGCAATATAAACTAACAATTACTCATTTTATTCAAATACGTGATTGATGTTAGTTTGAAAAGCGTAACTCTTTTATTTTATGTGTATGTAACTCTTAATTTCTTGTATATAATTGAGTATTTACTTAATTTTTTTACAGTATAGTATGACTCCTAATGAACGTATTCGACCTAGAGCTTTCAATCGAAAAAATTATTCTAAGGACATGACATCGAGTTCTCGAGATGATGAAGTCCAAGCATATCCATAAGAAGTAGCTTACAATTATCTGTTGGTATCGACACTATCATTGTTAGCTGTTAGCATTTTTCTTGACATCTTATATGTCGACCGATACTTATTTTTTTATTTTTCAATAATCTGCTAGTATCGACATTCCATTTGGTGACATATTTAACACATATCGACAATACATGTGTCGATATTATAACAAAAAAAAATGTTTGTGCAACCCTTCAGTTCGACACTAAAAGTGTCGACGTATATAGTATCGGTCGACACTACGTTTGTCGAACAATACAAGGGGTGGGCTTGGTTCAAAATGGGGTGTGGTTGGTAGGGGTGGTTTTCCTTTGGTTTCGAGTGCATAAAAATGATTAATCACGGGGTGGTTTTCTAATTGTATGGGGTGGGTATATAACTCCCCGAATATTTTTCACCCCCAAAATTATTAATTCATTCAATGCTTTAAAAGTGAATCATTATCAACTGAATTTGAATTATGATATAATTATAATATAATAAATATATATTTTTTTTTTTTGAGATTTTTACATATATACCTCTGTGAAAACTCAACATTATGAAAATACTCATGTTAATTCCTACAGTATAAAAATATCCTCGAAAACCTTTAGGCCTAGTTTGGCATGGGATAAAGGGTTGGGATAAGAAAAAAAATTGGGTTAAATTACTTGTTATCACATATGGCATTAAAAAAAAAAGGGATAAAGCATGAACAATTGTTCACATTTTGAGATAAAAAATAGGGATAATTTGTCACAATTTTATAAAATTGGGATAACATTTATGACTACCCTTCCCAACAAAAAAAACAAAAACCAAAGAAAAAAAAGATTGTGTTCCACCAAATAATATTAATGACTCATTAATAGGAATGATAGATCTGATATTTTTTAAAAAAATTTAAAGTTATCCCATATTTGATCCAAATACAAGATGGAGGATAAGAACACAAAAAATGAGGATAATAAAAAACATTACCATATGCAAATCTGGATAAAAATAGTAGTTTTTTTTATCCATATAAATTAGGCTAACTTATCCTAAAAATTTATCCATTTACCAAACTAGGCCTTAAGTTGTACAACCGTGCCCTTGGGTTAAAATTCTGTCAACTCTACCTGATTTTCATTGTTTGCTCAACGATAGTGAACTGAAAATAACTCTTTTACCCTTTTTGTAATCCATTTTAACATCTCAAACACCCCCTCTTTAAAACCTTTCTTCTTTTTCTTCTTCTCTACCATTTCATCCCTCTCCAAAATCTCTCAAACACATTATATATTCATTTTTCATCAAATCCCTCTTCCTCTTCTTCTCAAAAGGTCCAACAATGAACATTTCTTCACAAATATCTCATCTTCTTCTTCCCAAAAGGTTCAAATGGGGGCTAAGGTTTTTGATGAAATAGAGTTAATTTTTCTTTCTTTACATTAGTTAGGGTGTTTCGATCATTTCATATTTTAGGTTAAGGTTTCTAACCATAGGTAAATTAGGGTTCTTAACGGCGTCGGCAATAGGGGCACGATTACACAACTTAAAGGTCTTCGAGAGGCATTTTTGCACTATGAAATTTAACAGAGATATTTTCATAATATTGAGTTTTAATAAGAGTATATATGCAAAAATCCCTAATTTTTAACATTAATAATAAAAATATGAAATATCACAAAAATAGGAAAAAATAAAAAAGGGAGAAGAGAGGAATCTATCACAAAATGTGAAGGGTGGTGGGACTGGTAAGGGTGGATTTGGTGATTTATTAAATGGCAGGTTGTGGGCTTAAGAAGGTGATACACAACAAAGTTTTATTCTATTATTCATTTATTTTAAAGAAAATGGTACACTGTCACTAAAACATAAATAGACAAGTTTGAGCTATTTATTATCCAATTTATTGAATATATTGGATCAAAAAGAAGTTGATGGACCCGTTCTTTTGATTTTTTTTAGGGATTTTTTAAGTCTTTATAAAGTAGGGTTGCAACTTGAACGGGTTGGCCCTAACCTGAATTTTAAGGTGTACAATATTATTCTATCTTAATCTGAATTTCAACTCGATGACTCTAACTTAAACACGACCCATGATAACTTGAACCCGAGTTTCAAGCCAAGCTCACAAAGATAAATTCTAAAATAAATGGTATATATTTTTAAAGACAAAAACGCACACATATATTTCACAAATTTTAAGTCACCCACTAAATAATCTAAATCCACCAAAAAAAAAGAAGGGGTTGTGATCTAATTATAGAAATTTAGAGTAAATAATCAATTATCAATGTCACATGGTCCATTTAAAATATCATATGGGTGTCAACTATGAGTTCGGGTTTGGTCGGGTGACTCGGGTTGTCTATGATGATAACCCGAACCCAACCGATTTTATAGACAACCCGAGTTTATCAACCCAAAATTGATCCTAGTTTTTAGAACCCAACCTGCATACAAATCGGGTTTGACCGGTCAGGTTCGAGTTAGATCTGACCCAAGTTACAGCCCTATTATAAACTATGCTATTTAATGGTGGATCATTCCCTTCTTCGTATCTATTTAATGATCTAATATATTTATAATGTAGAGCTTGGATATAACATGGACAAAGGACTTTAATTGGGTGTGGACGTGTATTTGACATGTGAGTATGGATTTGGCCTGATTCATGTATTCTGGCAAATGCAATAGGTAAATTGGAATACTCTAATTGTGGAATTAAATATAAAAGATTCATGTGTGTAGGATTCATAGATATACATAAGTTGGAAAGAATTATATTTAAAGCTTAACTATGCAAAGTTCATGTATGATTTCCATGATGAAACTAGGTCGGAATGAATGTTATTCAAGTTATTAAATATGCATGCTTGACATTCCAATGATACACGTAGATTGGATACATGAATTAACAATAAAGGAATTCACAATGTATCTTGAACTAACCATCACCATTGACTATGGAACAATGTACTGAAATAATTATAAATCTATTATTTTTAATTAAATTGGGACTTTGATTGGAGAGAACTCCCGGTTGTCTAAGGATTCCATGAATGTCAATCTTCTTATCCAACTCAGAAAGTGAGAACTGACTGAAAAAGAGAGAAAAAGTCTCATGGGAGAGTTCTGAGAATGAGTTTGATGTCTTATTAGTTTAGTAGCCCAAATACTTTTGTGGTAATAGTGTTCTAAGTCAATATCTGATATCACATGAGCGCGCACTCCGTGTGAGGTTGCTGAATCATTAAGGCGATTTGGTTCGTGATTTCTGCATCGAGAGGAGCTAAATAACACCTTAGGATTCGCAGCGAGCTTCTTCATCCATTCTTCTATTTCAGTATTTTATTTTTGCTAAATTACTTTTAATTTTATCACATTTTCGTGTATTACCCGTAACATTTATATACATTAATATTTTTCAGATTGTGTACTAAGTTAAGATCTCGAAAATAACTGAGGACAACCTATATTATAATGGTCAGTGGACGTGTGGATGGTTGACAAATGTCTATAAAATAAAATAAAATAGCCTCTATCATTTAAAAACCAATTGATATAGATTCATCAATAATGCTCATAAAAAAACTGTTATCCATCACATTATGTATTAATAAAATTCTCATTAATACCTGTAGGATAAGCGAAGAAGATTGGAGTTTCATCCACGGATCCATTTATTCATGGCTCCATCTCCTGTTTTATTTTTAATTTAACTGTAATGATAACATATAATTTCTTTTAACTAGTTATATATATATGTCCAGGGGTGTAACATAAGTTTATTTGCATGATAGCTATATCTGGATAAATAATCCATACTAAATAACATAATTTTTTGCTAGGTTATTTTTTTTGTTATTTTCATTAGAAAATATAAAATGGCATTTTTGTTGTTTGGTTCGCCTTGGATAAAGTAATGGTAAGTGATGGATAAAATATAGATAAGAGTTTATGACTTTTTAATTAACAACAATATCCTTGAATATCGACCGCGGCTAGTTATTTAGTGGGTAGATGCAATCAGAACTAGGGAGCTCTATGTTTTTCCTTTGTGGGCTACTTAGCCTGCTTTTTTGTTTTGCATTTGGGGACATTGACTCCTTTACCTTTCTTGTGTGAGTAATCAGTTCTTGAGATCTTTTGTCTATTCTCTCTATCCTTGCTTTGAGACAGGATCCAGACTATTGTTATATAAAGTTATATAGTTTAACATTTCCTCAAAAACAATATCCTTGAATAAGTGTGAGAGATGTATAACTGATTTGATAAATGTGATAATTTTTAAAATGTGTACATGAGACTGTTCCGTGAAATAAATTTTTGAATCTATATATGAGCCAACCGAAGGTTATTATAATATACATATATTCAGATATAAAGGTCGGTATGAAACAAGAGTCCCAGTCCCAAGAACATACCTAGGCAAGGTCAACTGATACCCAGCTTGGGAAAAGATTATTATTATATCTTCGTCACTAGTTTAAGATCATGTAAATAAAATTTTGAATTGCTATTATTTATGACATTTTTTTTACCATCACCGGCATCTCATCCAAGACATAGCTCACGATCGTCCTTCGCAGCTGAGCTGTACATGTTATCAACCGTCCATTTCTCCAAGGGTGACACATCGGACGGCCGAAAAAACAAAACATTCGTCTACAGCAAGTCAAAACTCTACATCTCGCACGATAAACTTCGTTCCTTCCCGTCAGAGAGAGAGAGAGAGAGAGAGAGAGAGCACCGAAAACCCTAGTCGAATCGCGACCTAGGTTTTCCCGCGCTTGCACACACAGGGAGAGAGAGAGAAAGAGAGAGAGGTGGAGAGAGAGATTAGGGTTTCATGGCAATGCCATGGAGGGTGGCGATATACATTGTGAAGGTGGTCTGGATGGTCCTCCACGGCTGGGTCTCCTCCTGCCTCACCGTCGCAGACGAGATCGCACGCGCCCTCCGCGCCGGTGACGTCGGTCCCTTCCCCGTCGGCTGATCCAACTCCTCCAAAACCGGAAAGAAAGGTCACATCTCTCTCTCTCTCTCTCTCTACAGTCTCTCTTGGGTTCTGATTGAATTCTTGATGATCACAGCCAAAGTTTTCTGTTTTTGTTCTTTCTGTTTCTTGAATTGTTGATAGTGCCGTTGTATTTTGATGATCTCGCTGAAATTATGGCCTTTTAGAATTTCAATTGGGGACTGATATTGTTGTAATTCTGTTTCCAACCAGATTTGTGAAGCAATCAGAAGAGTGTTTTCTATTGGCATCACATCTAACAGTAATGCGTTTTGGGGGCCTTTTTAGGATGGATTAGTTTCTACGAATGTTTCGGCTTTGGGTGTCTTTGTTCTGATTTTCTATGCTTTGGGTGTCTTTGTTCTGATTTTCTATGAAGTGAATTCATGGTGAGTTATATAAAACGGAAGAGATCTGATGTAGTTGATAGGATGCGGTACAGAATGATGAACTTGTGTGGCTTTCAATTGAAGAGTAAATATTTCCTGATTACTCAATGATTTGCACTCTTGCATTTCAGTGCAGCCTATAAGTTGTTGTCTTCAGTCTGTAGTTGGGCATAGTTGGACGCTTATCTGTTAAACTCATGCACTTGTAGCCCCAAAATAATGATAGTGGTCCATCGGTAGAGATTGTGAATCTGTTTCCGATTTCCTTCTTTATGTTTTTAAATTAAAAGAAAATAAGTCAGGTTTAAGATATGTCATGTAAAAGGAAACTTAATTTTTATTAAGATAATTTGGCATAAAGCATAGGCCTGATATTCGCGGTTATAAAATCAATTTTATCAGCTCTGCTTTATATATTGCATTTGGATGAGGAACAATTCGCTTTTAATGCTTCTTTTTGAACCATGGGAACTTGTAAAGGTTTTAGAATAATTCAAGATTAAGCCATCAAGGTTTGAATCATATAGTTTAAGATAAGGAAGCTTGATTATTATAGGACAGACACTTATTTTTACAGGGAAATATCTACTGAAAAAATGATGGATTATAAATGGCCAGTGAATATGATACGTACTCAAGTTTTCAGAGAACGGCGCTTTTTCTTTTCTTTTCTTTTTTTGAGATAACTGGTAAAATGGCTCCCATATTGATAATACCACCCACTTGTGATGACAAGTTTCTTATAGTGCTCCATCATTTGGGAAACAATGGGGCCTTGTAAGTTAGCAGTTTGCTGTCTTGGTGAAGAAGTATAGCCTGGTTGTCTGTTGATGTGTAATTATGTATTTATGCATTCTAAGAATTGGACCCAATAATAGTGCTTAGATAGTGTGCGAGGTGTCTTAGAAGCTTGGGTGAATGTAAAGCATCATGCTTGCTTTCTACTGAAGATTATGTATTGGATTCAACCAATTAATGCCACTAGGCAAATAATATGCAGTTTTATTCTGTTGTAGACTTGTAGTTATGCCTTTTCACTGTTCAGACATCAATTGGGATTCCTTCCCTTCAGTGCATTTAAGGTTTGCCTTTATAGAGTGGATTTGTATTGCGTATAATCTATTATTGTGAGGTAGAATGTCCACCTTTCATAAAAAAAAAAAAATCAAAAGGAAACTTTGCTTTCATTTGATTTGTTTTAATATAATAATGGGGATCTCTACGCAATTATATTTAATGAGCATTTGGTCATGTGACTCTAAAAGGCACGATTTGAGTTTTTAAATACTGGGCAATGGACATCCATCCGATTGCCAGTATGACATATCATATATGGCTGTAGGTGAAAGGTTGAAAAGACAATGGGATGTGTGTGTGTTGGGGGGGTTGTTCCTCATGATATATCCCCACCATCTTTTGTCGTACATCATCAGAGCAGATCTAAATTAGAACTAGACCATTTGTTTATTCTAGTAATAACACAGAAGAGAATGTTTGAATTTGTGTGTGGCAAAAATTTGGGAAACCTCAAACAACTAACAGAATAATTCTTTACTACAATGTAGCCTGCGCATATTCCACGCGTAAACTTGATAGAAATATTCATTTACCTTATCCAGTCTGAATGCTTATAATGATACCATTGAGTGAAATAACTAAAGGTGTGTGCAAGATGAATGGTCACAGATAATTTTAGTTCCCCTGCCAATCCTGTCATTTTCATCTTTGACGTATGGGAAGCCTGTTTCTGAATGCAGTGAGGTGCAACGAACCCTGTATTTCTTTTGGGTTGGGATGTAACACCATTTCCAATAAATAAATAATAAATAAATAAACCCAAAATCCTCTATGAAAAGAGGACATCATTGATTTATGTCTAATTGTGGGCTTTATCATTGTTGTTATCAAAGTATACTTGTTCTTTTATTCAATTTTCTTTGCCAATCATTGTTCTCCAGTGATTCATTAGTCTTTTTACCTAATCTGAAAGAAAGATATTGCATGCATCTTACTTTCCACATATGAACTAAAACATTTGACCAACATAAAAATAATCTTTGTATATAAAGAATCTTTCACACTGTGCCCAGAAATGAAATTTAAGATTGGAGTTTGGGGACATTTCTTGTACGAATGACTTAATAGTACATGAACTCTGGCTCATTGTCTACCCATATTCATCATTATTGTTGTTTTGCTCATTTGGTTCTCTATAAATACAGAGTTTGAAACTTGGTTGATTCACAGAAGAATAATTTTTCTAAAATATTTTTATATCTGATGGTAAAAGGAAGAGACGTTGCTATGAGCAATAGCAATAGTAAAGTTCTCGATAAACTCCTGAGATGGCCACTTTGTTTAAAAAAAAAGCCCAAGGTTAGGACTGTATCCCTTCTTCCCTCCCAGAACCCTATATGTGTGACTGCTCTAGATGATGGTAATAGGAAGAGGTACCCTGATCTTGGATGATATGTTGTAGGCATATAAAATTATTTACAACTAAGGTCAGCCATTTAGTTACTCAGTTTAAAATCAATAAATATCCATCCTCTTTTATTGAAAAATGAATAAACATTCATCATGAATTGCTATGAGCAAATTTCACCTTTTCATGTCAATATGGGGCCCACCTTTAAAATCCCTTTTTTCTGCCTTTCCAGATCAAACGACAGCATAAATTGTTTTGGCTATGTCCTTCCTGTTTAGTCCTATCAATGCTTGACATCAAGCATTGTTAAAAATTAATATATGAGCCACTGACTGGACACTGATAACTTGTGGGCACTGAATTATTTGTTTATTACCATATGGATTGCTTATACAAATTGAATCACTCGGGTGATTTTGTCTGACTTTTTTTAAGGACTCTTTAATATCAATAGCTAGAACTTGATGCTGTCTCCAGGGTATAAACACCTGCATACACCTGAGATTGTCAAGTAAATTTTCAATGTTGACGAAATGTTCTCTCTTTGCCTATGGTTTTTGATGTAGCACACGTTGAGTGGAAACTTTTTCGAAAGCTTGAACATCCAAAGAAGATCCCTGGGAAGAAGTGGTCTCACTTGTTGGGTCAAACCATCGGCCAAAACATGGGACTTTGTATACTTTTATTTTCTGGTTGATGCTTCATTTAGAAGTTGAGTTTTGGCTTGGTTTTTGGGTATCTCTATCAATTAAGTCTATTGAGTTCTTAAATGAGTCATGTGAAAATTTAAGAGTAAAATGTTTTTTTCATTGTTTTCATCATATCAATGATAGCCCTTGCATTAGAACTAAAAAAAGGGCCGATTGAGATTGCGGTTTGTTAGGGCAACCGCAAGATCTTTATTAAGATACTGAATGAATTACAGTATCCTTTTGCAGCTTTTTCCCCTGTACCTCTCTATTGGGATTTGAGATGTGGGTCATTAGCTTGATCTAAGCTTTCAATTTTTCCTTGAACACTTTGTTTTGTTGTTTCATATATGATACATTGATATCTGAAATATGCTTGTTGATATGTATGTTTTGTTTTTCTTGCAGTGTTGTGATCATTTAAGGCCCATGCCGTCCTCAATTTCTTGTAATTAAGAGTTTGATATTAGAATATTCAAAAGGCCCCTTTGAAAGTGCATGAGGAAAGCAGTTCATTCTTACCCTTGTGGTCATGTTTGTTCAATTCTTGTCTGTGCAGTGGCATGTGAATGTGTTTGGCAAACATTTATGACTTTCATTATAGAAGTGGTGCTATATGCATTAATGGAACGTCAGTTTCTAACTCACTAAAGTTTAGGATCATCTATCCCCACCACCTATATCTCTGTTCCCATCACCCACTAATGTTTTTTTGGATGGTAGGATTGTTAAGGGAAGCAGAGAAATAGAGAGAGGAAATGGGAGAGAGAGGAGGGCATGAATGGCCGGAGGCCATGGGGGGGGGAGGGAGGCTGGACATGATGGTGACAAATGAATGGACAAACCGGGGTGGTGTACAGAGGGTAGACGTGGAGGAGCCCGGGAGAGAGGGGGTGGGGATGGGGATGGAGGTGGTCTCCTCCACCCTCCCTTTCTCCCTCCACAATCGCCGCCACCGCGTCCATCCGCCACTGTCATCACTGCACACCACCACCATCTCCTATACCTGTCGTCGCTCACACCACCAACACCAACACCAGCACCATCTCTTCCTGCACACCACCACCTCTCCCTCCCTCTCCCTGTTGTTGAACACCACTACCACCTCCCCATCACACATCCACCCACTGTCGTCGCACACCACCACTACCGTCACCTCCTCCTTCCCTGCCTTCTCGTCCTCCCCTCCTCCCCGCCGCACACCACCTCTACCCCCGACCGTTTTCACGCACCATCACCTCCATTCACCAATGCAAGGGCTTTATTTTGGTTGGGTTGGTGGGATGGAAATTTGATGTATATGGGTGGAGGGAAGGGATAATTGTTTTGATGACAATAATGGGTTTCTAATTTTAAGTGGCTAGCTTAATTATCCAGTTGGTTAGTTCAGATTGTGATTAGGGGTGCAATTCAATTGGTTTGATTTTTTGTAAATCCATATTGAATCAAATTATAATCACGTGTAAACTGATAACCAAATCGAATTTTGTTTGGTTAATTCACACTGAATCAAACTATTAAAGATTAACTTTTTTTTTAGGGTTCGGTTACATCTTTATATAAATATCAAAATACTATGATGGTATAAATTTGTATTTATTTGCTATGAATATTAATGATGTAATAACAATATATAGTATATAAAAAAATGACCTAAATCATACTGATTATGAATAATTATGTGTTTAAATTTAATTTGGTTCATGGTTAATTCAGATTTTTTTTAAGTAAACCTAAATAAAAGTAGATTAGTTTATTAATTTTTCAATCCATATCGAAACAAAACCAAAAATCTATTAACCCAAACCTGAAAAAAAATCGGTTTGTATCAGTTTAGATTTAATCAACCAAAGTTGCACCCCTAATCATGATATTGCATGGTGTCTGAATTTAAGGGTGCGTTTGGTTGCGTGATTGTAAAACTGATTCTGTAGGAATCTGGATTTTAAAACTGATTATGTAGTAAATTAACTTTCTCAGCTTTTTGATATCACATTTTTGAGGGCTATTTGTCTAAAATCTATGTACAAAAAACTGTTACAGTAAAACTGTTTAGTTGCACGATTGTGTAGCGTTTGCGATTGCAAAACTGATTCTACAGGAATCTGCGATTGCAAACTGATTCCGCAGGAAGCTCACTTTCTCAGCTTTCTGAAATCGCAGCTTTTGGGCACTATTTGCCTGAAATCTGTGTGCAGGAAGCTGCTACAGTAAAACTGTTTGGTTGCACGATTGTAAACGCAGCTTCCTACAATCGCAATCGCAGCGCAATCGCGCAACCAAACGCACCCTAAATATCCATAGTGAACTACAAGAATTGAGTGTGTTAACATTGTTCTAAGAAGTGTGTGTGTATATATATATGTGTGTGTGTGTCTCAGTGCGTGTGTTTCCTCTAATAAAAGTATGTATCCCATTGCGGATATAATATTGCACGCAAAACTACAAATAAGAATTACAAATAACACCTTTTAAATTACCATAAATGTTTTTGGTTTGAAAATATATATTTTTTTATTTTTATCATTTCTTTTGTATCACATAGTACCGTTATTTTTGTGTAGCACACTTCGGATATGACCCAGCCTCAAAAAAGCTCCTTGTTTTTATTCAAATAAATAAACTCTGGCCATTCCATATCAGGATCATTAACTTCAATAATAATTCAAAGGAAAGGCTAGAATTATCTCACCCGTTATAACATACATTCTAAAATATACCTGACGTATTTCCAAACACAAACTTATACAATAAAAAAAATGTTATTTAAAAAATTATAAACCAAACAACAAAGACATAACTTTTACATTTCAATGAAATTATAAAAAAATACAAAAAAACTATTCACGTACACCTATTTATAACACCATGTCAGTTAATTTAAATTGCTGACATGAACATTCATGTGTTATGTATGTGACTTGGGTTGTTACTA
Source organism: Acorus gramineus (assembly GCA_030737835.1). NCBI lineage: Eukaryota > Viridiplantae > Streptophyta > Magnoliopsida > Acorales > Acoraceae > Acorus > Acorus gramineus. The sequence continues at coordinate 21,365,426 of CM060848.1, read as the reverse complement.
CTGAGCTCTCTGGTGATAACTGATAAGCAAGCATTTGGGAATGATGCATAAATGTTTGTAAAATTGTAACTTAGACAAGCACTTAGGAATAAATGAATCATTGGTTTTAATAAAATTTTCAAGAAAAAAAAATCCAGGCACTGAGTAGTGAAAGTGGTTTCTTACATCTGAGGAAGCCTAGCTCTTAGTAATAGTCATGTTTGAACCTGAAAAAAACAAATGCAGAATTGTTACTGATTTGTTAGTGTTGTTGGGACGAGCAAACATGCAAACTTTGGATTTCATCAGTTCTCTTTTAGTCTCCAATGTAAAACTGGCACGTGAAAAATTATCATAGCCTCAAATGTTCAATTGTTAAACATGTGAGGTGACGCATGTCATGCGAGGACTCATGAGAACAGATGAGATCTAATACTGACCGGATCTCATCCTCAAAGTGTAGCGCTTTTTAGTTATCAAGTTGGGAGGTAAAGTTAGTCAGCAATTATGCACGAGGAAGATGAAAGTCAAAGTCGAAGATCGGTTGAAGTGGCCGAATACATATAACATACTGGGTATAAATGAACAATTAATTGATGCTTTCGCAAGAGATTGTGTCTGACAATAATTTATAGAATGAATCATCGAACTTAAAAATGAGAGAGGAAAAAAAAAGATTGGAAGTTTAAACTAGATCTACCATACTCCAGCTCAGACACACAACAGGCACCAAAAAACATTGGGCAAGACAAAAGCCATTCAACAAATGTCAAAGATAGCATACCTTAGACTATAGCCCAAAATGTTTTCCTACAAACTAGGACATGCTCCATCTTCCCCTGTTCATCATCCAGTGTATGTGATTCAACATTCCAAAGGAACTTAGGAGCGATATCGTGGATGTGGGACACAATGGATTCTTCATCTCGAATAATTATAACACCCTGCAAGTCAAAACTTGAAAGCTCAATTGCTTGCAATCAAGGATGTTCATAGATCAATAAATTCACAATCCAATGTATGACGACAGTTAGGGAGTCTACTACTTTTCCCTTGGAGGCCTTCCAGGTTCACCCAAAATAGCTTGGCATACATTAATAATTCTACTTATTAATGTATTTCCCATTAATAAATTCTGCAAGTCTTCTAAGGAAATAGATCCATGTATTTCCCATAGTATCTCAATTAATCAAAGGAAAATCCATCTCTATCTATAATAAAAATGTCATTCAAAATTATGACTGATAAGACAGTACCTGTGGGCGAACCATGCGGTCCATCTCTAACAGGATATCTTCTACTAAGCAACCTTCCTTTCCTCCTTTATAGAGAGAAAAGAGACGAGAGGCATGTAGTAGATCATAAGTACGTGGATATGTCGAAAAGGGCTCACACCTGAGTGAAGGGTTACAGCATAACATCACCAACAATCTTCTAATGAATTAGTATAAAAAATAATAATAATATTTATAATAATTTGAACCTCACCAGTCATGAAAAGCACCGATCAAGCCACGATCATATATAGCAGACAGTGTGCTATTCATTCTCGTGGGAACCACATTCATCACCCACAAAGGAAACGAACTCAGAGCCGCAGCAAATCCACCGTAGTATGCATTCATGTCCATGACATTTCTAATCCCCCTTTGATTGACACCCATCAACTTCCAATAGTGTTGAATTTGCTCTTGCCAAAATCTGGTATTTAAGTTATATGTATCTAGATTAACTCCTGTTGAGAACATGTTAATATTATTGTAAATAAAAACTCCTTTCCAAAGGCCAACAAAAAAATGAAATGCTTCCAATTAGACATGATTATTGTCATAAAGAAAATGATAAACAGCAGGGGAATAACATTTGCTATCAAAACAGTATTCATTTGCATAGTGTATGAAAAAAAAAAAAAAAAAGAGAGAAGAAGAAGCTGATTGTGATGCATGAAAAATTCATATTGCAGAATATTTAGTGCAGTTGCTCAACTTTAATACCATTATTTCACACATAAATATGCCAAGTTTTGCAATATGCATGTCCAGGTTAGGGGCCCTAATGCAGAATATTTTGAAAACAAGTCCTTAACCTTTATTTAGGTACTCCATCGAATGTGTCGACATAGAATTTTGAAATAGTTCATATTGCGGGTCGATTTATGAGCAATGGAGAACATAGCCATTGTTTTCTCATCCTTAACTCTGAGGCTTAAAGAATTACCAATCACAAAAAAGATGACATAAATTTGGCTATATACAAATATTAATCATAAAAATTAATAGAAATAGGCATTCAAGGCAAACAAAGCTAAAAAAATAACTAACCTATTTTCTCAAGTCTCTTGGAAAACACTGAAAGGCGTTCTGGTCTTGGGGGGAGTTTCTGAGAATCCACTGGTTCACTGTATGGAACTATACAGTTCATTAATGGTGTTTCCCATGATGGGTTTGATTCTTCCATAGCTTCACACATATCCAAAAGTTTCCTTTCTGCATTTTGCAATTGGCATGAATCATTTGCAGGTTTGCGCCAGATTGCAGTTTGAACTTTCTGTGCTATGAGCTCCCAGCACATGGCACTTGTCAGTTTTATCAACTTCTCCCAAATTATTGGGAATTCTTTTTCTTTCTTATAAGCAGGAGGAGCTGAGTACACAAAGTATCCATTGGGGCGTAATAGACGATCTATTTCTTTGAGCAGGATACCATCTGCAATCCAAAACTTTCATGACTAATTGTCTCAAAGAGTATATTTCAAGCATTAGCAATGTATACAATGACTTTACTGAAACAGCATAAGCTTCCTGGTGGAGGAGATTCACAGATAATACATGCCCAAATTTATTAGCTTTGAGAAATTAGTTACCGATAAAAAGAATATATGCTACATTCTTGATCATGCATGGTACTTTATTATTACATCTTGTTATTTCTTCTGTGCAAAAAAGAAAATGAAAGTCATTATACATGCATCATCCCATAAGATATTACAAGATGCTTGTATAAACACTAAATCATTGACCCACCACTACAGCGTGTATTGCATGTGCATGATGCTATTTATGCTAGATACAGGATGGGAATGAAGTATAGATACTTCAAATCCTAGGGAAACTTTATCATAATTAAAAGATTTTACAGGAATATCTTATGCAGAATGCGGAGTAGGAAGAAGTACAGGTGTAACCAACAAAAATGAAGTACCAGAATTTATCATAACCACAGATTCCTTTGGATACAATATAGAACATACCTGATTATATTTGTTTATAAGGTTCCGATACTACAATCAATAGCTTTATTGGTAACCACACCAATAGTGACATGATGACATCTGTGATGTCACTTCCAGAACTATTAAATGTAACAGACTTATAGTTTTTTATTCACCACTGAATCTTAGAAGAAACATCCCAGATTATTATCTTTATATACTTGATACGCATACTGTGATCAGCATAAAATTCCAGAGAGAGAAAGAAATCATCCATGACGTGCGCTGACAAAAGAAGATAGAAAAATGTAATTTTATATATACCTGACAAAAAAAAAAAAGATAACCAGATAGGACTAAATACCATTCTCATGCCAATCAACACGACAACGTGAACAATGAACCATCTCAAATGAGCTTCTGGGCAATGGGAGCTGTTTTGTGGATAAAACAGAAATCATTGCACTGATTCCTCGCTCTAGAGCAAATTGAATTTGATTTTCATGGCCATCCTTGGGAGCAATAGACATTGTCTGTATATCAAGGGGGAGTAAATAAGCCGAAAAACTGGCAACTCCACAGCCAATGTCCAAAACTTGAACGACCCCTGCACTTCGCAAATCTCCTGCATTACTAGTTATCATATTTCCTAACCTGCAACATCATGCAAAGTTTTTGGTGACTAGTAGACAATGACAGCTAGTGAAACTTTTCATAGAAAATTTAACAAGACATATGACCAAGACGAAGCATGAAAAGTTTGAAGCTTGTGTCAATCTTACACTCAGTATAAGGAAAATGCAATATTTGATTTGTATTACAAAGCGTAAAAAAAAAGTATCAACAACTTTACAAATAAAGGAAGCTTGAAGAAAATTCTATTGGCTTCACATTTCATCCATGAATAAATCGGGTCCCAAGAAACCCTTCTCTCCGCCATATGAGTTATGATACCCATATGGACTGAAATCTGCTCAATATGACAATATCCACATGATATAAGAACACTAGTTATCTTGAAATAGTGAAGGGCTCTAATATGGGTACAAACATCATGCCATATGCTACTTGCCCTGGGATGAGCAAGTTTCATCATCTAGTTTGCTAATTAGCCATAAAAGGATCCTCCTCTTGGTGGCCAACTAGACAAAGCAATAACCCATGTCATAGAAGGCAGACTACAAAACTTACTAATTGAGATGGGTCAGATCAACGAAATTACATACATATGAGACATGACACAAAGAAGGAAAACATTATGTTAGTTCTTCAGTTTGAAGTTCACCTCTTCTTTTTTAATGTTTCATAAAATTCAACTTTTGAGATCCCACCTTTCCACCAATAAACAACGTCAATTCAAATCTCCTTCTCAATGTTCAACAATTGCACACAAATATGAATTACTAATAGTGGATGCCAAAATATAACTTTGGACAAGTGCCAAAGCGCCAATTCAATTGGCACCTCAAAAAAAGAAGTCATTTCCATATACACCAAAGAAGAAATAGGCAAAACTTGACCCACATATCTGCTCAACATACATGAAAAGCAATCAAATTTTCTTGTACTCCCATCTCACTCAAATTTCAATCACATATAAAAACAACTATAGAAACCCAAACTTAGAACAGAAACACCAACCATGTCACGATTGCATAAACCAACAAGGTGTTTTTACCTCTGGATGTACTCATCCGCCCCATGCTTGAAATGCGTGCCACCGCCGGGGAACCACCAAAGCTCCCCCTTCTCGTGCACCCAGTTCTGCCCGCCCTTCACCTCCGCGAGACGCGAATGGTTCACATTTCCCCTCCACACGTAGTCCCTGCTCACCGGCCACCTGATCGGCACCCTGTAGTCCACCGGCGGAGGCACCAAGCAAAACAACCGCTTATCGAAAGGGGGGCAATGCCTCTCAAGCGCCCTAGTCCCGGCGAGATCCATGTCGGGGAACAAGAGCTTGATGTGAGGCAAGTCATGGCAGGGGATGTGCTCGTTGAAGGGGAGGGGGCAGACGTCGACCCCGGTTGGGGGGATCCGAAGGGATTCGCCTCTGTAGGTGAGGGAGACCTTGTTCTTGATCTGTGGTTCGAGATCGAGAGAGATGAGAGGGGGGGATCGATGGACGACGAGGGAGGGTTTGGGACCGGAGAGGGTGCCGGCGTAGAAGGAGCCGATGATCACTATTAGAGCAACCAGAGCCAGACGAGACGACCTCGAATCGAACGCCGACAACATCGCCATCTCCGTCTCTCTCTCTCGATCGATCGAGTAGAGCGTGAGTTGGTGGAGAAGCAGAGGTTCGGTGTGTCTCGGGAGAGAGTCGATCACGTGAGAGTCACGTGAGCGTGTATAATAAACAGACTGATGTGACTTCTGTCGGTTTCGCTTATTAAATTTATTTAGGGATTTTTAATTTTAAGTCTACGTAAACATATGTCTATTTAGAAATCGATCTTTTACTTCTTCATATTTTTTTTTAGGCCCTATTTTTAGTCCCTCTGTCAAACATCCCCGTCCATACACCGCTAATTTGTGAAATGTAAATTTATTTTTAAGTTCCTATAAACTATGTTATTTAGTGATCAGTCCCTGTAAAATGTGTTATTTAATGATTAGTTCCTATAAAATATAGGGATTAATAATTAAATAACATAGTTTACAGGGACTTAAAAATAAATCACATTTTAAACCAATGTTATATGTTCTTTTGTCTCCAGGTCACAAAAGAGTTTGGCAACATCGAGAGTTTGGCCTCATTCATCATAGAGCGAGCGGGGATGTGATATCTCCAGAGCTAAGAGTGTCTCCTTCTAAAGGGGATAAATCATTAGTGTTAATTCATAATTGTAACTACTCTTTTAACAATAAAAGTATTGGTAGCAGGTTTTATATTAAAAAAAAAAAGATTAAATTATAAAACACAAAAATTACTTTGGATGTAAAATAGATTGACCATTAGTCAAAGGATCTAGATAAAATAAATAGTTAATATTATGAGTTTTTCTAAGGCTTGACAGTCCATGAACTAAAAAAATAATTTTTCTTTTCAAAAAAAAAATACCTATAATGAATTTTCCATTTTTATAAAGAAGATGCTATTTATTAACAAATATAAAAACAAATTTCTCATTTTAAGTTATTCCAGGTCATTCAATCCAAAAGTTGTTAACTGTTAAATCAATTGTCCATCATTTTTTCACATTTTATAAATAGTTATCCACCTCATTCAAATTTTATTTAAATAACAAAAGCTTTATTGCCTAATTCAAAATAAACAAACAAAAATCATTTTATCTTTATTTATACTAGAATAGTCATAAGCCTTAAAATAACTTATCTATCCAAATTGGGGAATAGTATAAAAAGATCCTTTGTTCCAACTATTTTTTGTGGTGTTGAGCAATAAGAGTCCTCTACTTTGTGGTTCTTCACTTTCTAAAGCCTACACAGCTGCATCAATAAATTTCACTTTTAAAAGAAATTTAAAAACATGCAAGAACTGCATGTGAAGCTGTACATAACATCATCCAAATATATGCATCACATATGACACTCATAGTTATGTGATTTCCACATACACAGTAGGGTTATAAAACATGTAACACAATATCTTATACTTCTACCAGCCTTTTTTATTTCTTGTTCAGCCAGGTCACTATTACAGTTTACAAGACCATCTAAAACTAAAAGCACACTCCATTAGGTTGCATGTGTTCCCCGCATTGAACTAATCATATCTAATCCTATGCTTTCCATGTTGAAAATTTTGACATTTGGCCTGTTGTGGTACAATGAAATAATTTCAAAGGTAAAATGCAACTGAAGCAGTAATCACAAACACACTATAAAAAAAATCAGAATAAAAGCTGGCTAACTGTGTGACTCAAAGGGTTTGCGACTAAATCGCAGTTACCGAGCCTGGAGCAATCTCAGCTTGATGAGACCAAGGGCTGTATGGAGCTAGATTCTGAAGAAAAGTTAATTGGAATCAAACAAGGAGGACGATAAGCACCGATCGCGTTCTCGTAATTCTCTTCCAATCGACCCTCTATCTTATCTTGTTCGTCGATTTCCATAGCATTCTGAAAACATGCATTATAGTTAGAAGAATGTCCACTTAAATAAGTCAGGATACTGAAAACACAAAGTATATGTATATATGTTCTACACCTGGTCATTCATCATATCATTTATCAAATGGACAAGAAGCCTTAAGAGTCAAGAGTCAAGACTGCTCCATGATGATGAATTTGAAGAGACACAATCGGTGAAACACACATCCAAATAGTACTGAAGGATGAAAACCAAAATGACTGTACATTAAAATGTTCTCATGACATAATGACTTTCAGCTCCTATTTGGTTGGTGATACTGTTTAGGGTGGCTTTTGATTCATTACGGAAAAAGAAAAAAGTGAAAATCCATCATTTGGTTGGTAGTACTCTCGGAAGCAACTCTGAACGCCACTATGCCACTGGATTCATAATCGAGGTATGAAGGGAAGTAAGGTTGAATTTAAATATCACCAAATTGATGGGATTCTAAAAACCAAACAATGGAAAGTAATCTGGGTATGAATATATCTGCAAACTAAACAGTTTGATAGTAGAATGATTACTTGTAAAGCACATCTATTTAAAATAATGGCACGAACCAAACAAGAACCAGTCACCCATTGTTCAAGGGTCATCCGTCATATATTATACCCATAATAATTCATTGACTTAATCACATGATTGTATATCTATCATCCATCAACTACCAAGTAGCCCACATTTCTTTACTAAACTCAGAAAGTACCTGGATAGAGTAGAGGTAAAACGTTGGCAGGAACCGGATCTTGCAGTATTCGTTAAACAATATGGTTAACAATAAGAGTGGAAATGTTGCAAAGGATGCGGCAGGCTTCGATTTCAATCCAAACAGACCAATCATGGTGATTTGCATAAGAATGATAGCGATGAATATATAGTGATGGATGAGGGGCCAGTACTGCCCACTTGTGTCGTAAACAATGTCATAAACATCTTGAATCTGCAGAAAATTTGTCAAATAAAACATACTCTTTGAGTTTCAAATTGTACATACACAACTTGCTATAAACTTGAAAGGATGATTCAGATGATATCTTAATGCCAACTAAAATAATCAATAATGCACCCAAAGAGGCATGAAATTTAAAGTAAATAACAGATAATCTGAAAGATATCATTATTTAAGTTTTATGTACAAATGGATAGAGCTTTGCTTCTTTTCTGTCTCACTGTCCTCACCTTTGTTAAGAGAATTTAGTTTATGCATATATACTTGACATTCTCAAACTCTTAACCTCATGTAGTTACCAGAAGAAGAAACGTGACTTCAAATAAAATTATCAATTAAAAATAAACTCATGCGGAACAATTGCTACATGCATGAAAAACTAAGGCTATAATAAACTTGGAACCACAGTCATTCTGGAAGGAAAAGAAAATAACCTGATTGACGAACACCACGTAACCTAGGAAGAAATAAACAACAAGAAAGGGAAGCAACAGTGGTGCAATGACAGCATATACCATCCCAATTAATATTGCAAGTGAAATAGTTGGAATAACTCGACAGTAAGGGAAGGGGAAAAGATAAGGCTTTTGCTTCGATCCACGACCAAATGTGTGAGCTCTCATGAAATGCCAGACTATAAGACCAAGCTGAAGAATTTCCAGTGAAAATCCAGAGAATCCATCTGTTAAAATATAAGTTATAAAGAAATCTGCCTGCAGTGATAGATATGAGAAATATAAATAATACAGATTTGAAAATGATAATGAAACTGAAATCACTCATTAGCTGAATTTTTTACATTGCATGATGGAGATCAATATTTTGTACATGCATTATATGATCTAAAATTGAAGAAAGTTATTATAGTTTACCCACAACTTTCATGAAGATGCAAACTAATCTAAAATAGTAGTCATGTGCAGATATATATGTAAGCTGAAATATGATTTCTGTATGTACAACCAATTAACCAAGTCTTGAAATTTTGGAAATATGACATATTCCCATCATCTACCCTTCACGACATTGTGTGAGATCATGATCCAAAACTATGTTTCCTCAAAAAATATCATATACATGTGATGAAGATTATATGATATACAGTTTCAAATTCTCTAGTACTAGATGAATAGCTTTATTTTCGGTGACACTCAACTATCACCTATATCAGTGAAGATGTATTACACCTATACTATTGAACAAGGCTCTAAATATGTAAACTGTGTAATTTTCTTCAATTTTAAAATTCGGAAATCTTCTAAGAAATGAACTCAATGAAAATTTAGTAATCTCACCTGAGCCGAAACAGCGCTTGCAAGTCGACCAGGAAAGTCCTTGGGGTGCGTAAATGATTCTCCAATTTGATAAAGTAGAGATCCAGATAACAAGCTAAGGAAGAATACATTTCCCACCAAAAAGTAGAAAACCATGCTGCAAGCTTTTAACTCCCTCTTACTCCTTGAAACAGATCCTTCTAGTGTGGCCAATGCAATCATCGCATATGGAACAACATATATGAAAGTGTTTAGGATAACACTGGGGAGATATCCAGTCACAACGGAGGTTAATCCTGGTCTGCAGGGTTAATGACACGGTGTTAGAGAATAGTAATGGATAAGGACGCCAATTACATGACAAGCGCCACGAGATATATTCACAAAGTATTTTAAAAAAAGCAAGAAGAGTAGAGACAATTCAAGCATTGATATGAGGAATGGAACCTTAACTATGATTCAAAGTACTTCCAATTGCCCACATATCCATGGAGTACTGTGGTGTTTCCATGTTAGGCACTTCATATTTCCGTTATAAAAGTACATGTCTGATTCTATACGTGTTGTATTCTTTGTGTATCTGCTCTTTTTTACTCTCTCTAGTTTCCTACATGATAAAATATTTATAGATTCTACGAACTACAAAATGTAGTGTGAGATTAAGGAACTCACTAAACAAGCATGGTCAGCTTATTGGTCTCATATAAAACGAATTGGGAAGTATACTGATATTTGTATCTGTAATTCAGATAAATCATTAACATCTGATTAATAAATTTTCAATCATATGTATGATAGGATGGATTATTCGATATGAGTATATGACAAACACAAAATCATCAGGTACAATAAAAAAGAAAGAAAATCTCACAAGGCCCAAGGGACTAGTTTCTTACATCAGCTGCACTGCCCTCGCTGGAGGAAACCACTTTTTAATGTTCTCGAATTGTGCGATTCCTTGAACTGCAGTGACAGGAATTGTAAAGAATATTGTAAGCAGTGATGCTGCAATAACAAATGATATTTTATGGAGAGCCAAAAGACGATATGGTATCGCCAAATTATTCCATAATACATCTCTTGGTTCCGGGGCAGGTTCAGTTATCCATAAGAGTGGATTTATGTGTTGCTGAGTTTGAGCAGCCAACGCAGCACCCCATCGAGATTTGAATGACACAAAAGCAGCGGGCAACTCCTGGAGATGAGTTTTAGATAATAATTAGCAGCCAAATCCTTGCTAAGGTATAGCCTCAAGGAACATAAATGTACTATAAGATAAAGATGCTTATATTAAAAGAAGTTATTGGTGTTTATGTTATATATATTTCTCATTGTCTTCTTTGTCATTTGATTTCTTTTAGACAGGATCTAACAACATCCAAGCAACCAAATTCAAAGTAATTACAGCCTCAACCTACAATTTGATAAGCTAAGATGGCTCCAATAATGACACTAGAATGGACTTTTTTTTTTTTTAACCTTTGTAACATTTTAGATACTCGGATTCTTGTGAATTACCCAAGGTTTCATGTGTTTTATCATAGTTAAAAAAGAAGAAGAAGCAAAGTTAACAAAGAATATCCAAACATTATTTGATATGAACCATCATAAGTACATAAACCATCCTCATAAAAACATATGTGAAAGGACTTGTTGCAGACCTAAAAACTTCACTGCCACTAAAAATAATCTTCCACAATTACCTGCTGCTCAAGTATGTTTTCACACTGTAGAAGGCATATGTCATGATATATAACTTGAAGCTTTTTTTCAAAGATTTCTAGATGTCCAATGTCTTCTTGGCATAAACCACAAAGTATGGAGCCACAATTTTTCTTTTTAGCCACTGTCCTCTGACGCAATTTCTCAATTCTGTTTTCAATGGAAGCTGCAGTACACTAAATATAATTATATATAAGCAGTTTGTAAAGTTCACAAAATTGAATAATATCTGAAAGAA